>OX402047.1:22500-625000 GCA_947859365.1 Archips crataeganus | reverse complement strand
TTTTAGAAACGATTCGTTAACATGTTGTACTTTGTTAAAAATCCCAGCCTAAATACATCCCACTGTAGGGCATAGGTCTCCTCTTAGAATAAGAGAGCTTGGGTCGCAGTTCCCACACAGGCTAAGTGCGGATTGAGAACTTCACACACTCATGTATGTCAGCTAACATCTATTTTACCCGTTTCAGATTTTGTACATCATGGCATCCTAACCCTATGTGTTATGGAAACAAAGCAACGGATAAACATACTTAAATAGATATTACACATCCAAAACTCGAGCAGAAACATTCTTATTTTTCACAAAAATATCTGGCCCGCCCAGGAATTTAACCCGGGACCTCAAGCTTCGTAGTCAGGTTCTCTAACCACTAGGCCACCCGGTCGTCATAGCCATTTAATATGGACGTTACGGGTGTCAGAAGTAACTACCTCAACGCCTATTGACCACCCTAGGATGCCTTTCAGGCACGGTCATTCTGACCCATGCATTCTGAGGACGACCAGTCCCGAACATTCACGAACACAGGATTGAGTCGCTTCGGGGAACGGGCTGCTACCCGCCGCGGATGGCGGACCAGAACTTCCTTGTCTTGATTGGTTAGATAGAATCGCGTTTTTCCCAACTTTATTCGACACAGAAACATAGGTAGATTTAGGTTATGTTAAGTTTGCATCGGCCTGAAGGGTTAAAAGCACACAGAAGGAGGAGCTCCGCGTGAGTGGAGCACCGTAGGCACTGTTCCTGTGTCAATTCACATTGGGAAAAAACGCTACTGTGAAAATAAGCTTCAGTAAAAAGCTTTAGGGGGTGTTTCACCACCTTATTGTCAAACTGCTGGTTACGTAACCAATGAATAAACTAAGTAGTGGACAAATCTGTCAGCTAGTGTTTTTTCAGTTTCACCACTCCGGTCCTGTGCAAACTAAGTACCACTTAACTAATCATGGGTTTAACAAAAATTCGGAATGGCAACGTCGCATTTCACGACCACGCGTTCCTGTTCGCACACTTTCGTTCAAAGAGTCACTCATTATTAAAGCAAAAGAAATGGTTAACTATATAATTTTTGAATACATCTATTTTTTTTGCATAAACAAGTATGTAACATTATAATTGATCCAAAAACGGTATTTATTTACGATACTTTGTTAACAATAACAAAGAAAAATAAAATCACGTCAAACGAATCGAAAAGTGGCGCCAAACCATTTGACAGATAAACTTTTTTTTAATGGCGACATACAAGTTCAGGTAGAACAAACGATTGAGCCACTGAAAAAAAGTTTGTTATTAAAAAATATTACGAAATTTTGGATTTATTTTTACATACTAAAAGTGTACCTACATTTTTTTATTCAAATCTTGATATTTAAATTATTTTATGCAATTTAGCATGACCTCTTTCTTTAAAAAATAAAAAATACTTTGATTTATTTTTCTGAAACCGGCTGAAGGGCTCTCCAACCATGGCCACAAAAAAACAAACTAACTTTATGTGACGGATAAAAATGCTAAATGCCTCCTGATCTGATGGTCAAATTTAGAAACAGTTTGTCCGTCACTTAGCGCTAATCGAGACTGGTGAAACAGAAATTTTAATTCCATCTGTCAAATAAGGTTATGATTAAGCTAATCCGAACTTTAAGAAAAGTGGTGAAACAGCCCCTTAGTGAGATAAAAAGCATTTGGGATTAAATGCGAGTGGAAAATTTGCTACTAGGAAATAACAATTGGGATGCACCAAAAAATATAACCTATAGTTTTTATATTTTTTTTGGAAAGAATATGATATTTTAACAAACCATTTTCATTGATTTTGAATTTGGTCAACCAGAATTGAGTATTTAATTTTTTATAATTTTTTTAAGAAATACGTTGGATGACGTCACAGTGAGAGAGCCACGTTCCATTGCCTAGAAAAATTCAAGTCGTACATAACATAATCTGTAGCACTACTGATTTGTCTTGTCACTGTCATTAATACAAGCACGGCTTAGGGTCCTAAATGAACCATGACAAAATAGTTTTATTTATTTCTCTTTTTTAGCTTCGATTATTCGTGTTTGTTTAATGGTGTGATAGTAAATAGATATTTTTTTATTAAAATCTGATATTTATATTCTTTTATATTTACTTGTAACGTAATAATTTAATTATTAAATTTGTAAAATTACATTGGAAATACTCGTATACATTTCGGACTTTACGATAAATGACAAATGTTTAAAGCCAGGTGCGCATCATGTGATTAAAGTACTGTCTTTGTCACTCTTTGCTATTATAAGCAGGACAGCAACATTTCAAACTGTCAATTTGCTTTAGAGTGTAGACATGCTTTACATCTGCCTTTGTGACGATTCACTGCAGGGGTCAAATGAAGGTCATTACTTAAATTTTCTTTATTTAATTCAGTTTATCATATTTTTGGAATCTGATTCCTGAAAACGCTTCACAAAGCCTATTTCTCCAAACGGTTTTCGATTTCTGGTAAATTGATCTACCCAGTTATTGTCTTCAGCATCACCCCGGTCCGAACTCACCTTCCCTCCTAGGCCTCCGGTGCGCGGCGCGTCTCCGGCCCCTCTGCAAGTAGATCCCAGCAAACACCAGGACGTTCAGTGCCAGGAGGAAGCACCCGGCGCCCACAGTCACTCCCAGAGCTACCGTGTAACTGCAACAAAGTAATGCATTGAATCAACCATTCCTTAATGCTCGTATGAACTAAATTCAAGACGTCTCCCACGCTAAAATAAATAAAACTTGACCCCTTCTACACTACACTTCCTTGACATTTAATAGTACTGCATCTACATTACAACCCTAATAGAGGTGAACCCTTTAGGGGTTGAAAAATACGATGAATGCTACAGCTATACAAATTGGCGTCTATATCTTAAGCGGTTTAAATCTTCCATATATCACTACTTGCCTTTATTCCTGAAATTTTGAAAAACCCAGCAAGCAACCGCAATGACACACTCTATTTTTAGCCTGTGTATTGTCCTTTTTGTAAAAATATTTATGTGTCTTGTGTTGTTGTAAATAAATGTATTTTCTTTCTTTCTTTCTTTCTTTCTATATAATGAAATTCAAAATTCCAGCTTCTAGTGCCAGTAGTTAAGGCTATTCGTTGATATGTCAATCTATCAGTCGATCATTCAGTCAGCTTCAGAGACGACCAGATGGCCTAGTGGTTAGAGAACCTGACTACGAAGCTTGAGGTCCCGGGTTCGATTCCCGTGTCGGGGCAGATATTTGTATGAAAAATACGAATGTTTGTTCTCGGGTCTTGGGTGTTTAATATGTATTTAAGTATGTATCTAGGTATCTATATAAGTATGTTTATCCGTTGCTTAGTACCCATAACACAAGCTTTGCTTAGCTTACTTTGGGACTGGGTCAATTGGTGTGAATTGTCCCGTGATATTTATTTATTTATTCGGCCAGGTGGAGTGACGATCTGCGAAAGGCTGCTGGTAGAAGCTGGATGCGTCTAGCCGAGGACAGGGCGCAATGGCGCTCATTGGGGGAGGCCTATGTCCAGCAGTGGACTGTTATAGGCTGATGATGATGATGATGATGATGATGATGATTTATTTATTTTATTTATTTAGCTTCATTTATACAACATAGTACACAGATAAACTGAAAAAGAGAGTAGGACTCATTCTGAGAATAATCACTACCTATCCTACCTACCGGTACACGTTTGGTAGCTGCCGCGACGTGTGGGCTACGGATTGGCTCGAAACTAAACTCGATCATAGACGTGAAATAATTATCATGGAAATAATTAGGTACAACACTATGGGGTCTATTATTAATGAACAGGTAAATTTAGTATCTTCTCCTTTACTGCGGCTTGGGTCGAATTTGAACAGTTAGTATTAATTAAATATGCCTTATAAATAAATAAACAAAAAAAAAATTCAAGGTAGTTTTATAACATGTCAATAAAAGTTAATTTTTGTGGGGTAGTTTGAGAATAAGAAAAATAAAGTGGGTACTTGAGGAGTTACAGTGACAAGTTAAAACATTTGTTTTGGTTTGTTAGTTTAACATTTGGTAGCATAGCATACGGTTGTGGTAACTCTGAAGATGAGCTCTGGTTGAGTTCGAAACGCGTCAGTGTAGCTTGGTGGTGGTGATGGTTGGGTTTATGTGATTTGTGTGTGTTCGTACAGTGTGGAGGTGGAGGAACTGCATGAGCGCACATTTCTTGCATAAACGTAACTATTGTAAGGTCGCGGGTGAGCAAAGTAATTGTTTTAGTTCATTTAGTTCATAGACGTGAGTTAGCCGTATCCTTTTCACTATAGCCGGAAGACGTTTATAAGGCGTCAACTCTTGAAAAAATACCTCCCCCACAGAACGCTATAATGTACGACAACTCGCCACTTGCATTCACCGGTTGCTCACAATTCTCGCGATGCATGGCAATGCCTCACCCTCCGCTTCATCCGGTGTGCCTAGTAGTAGCACATAAAATGATAATGGCTCAAAGAAACGAATTAACAACCATAACAAATCTTGGCTTAATTTGTTACGGTTTAAAAGTTCAAATGCGATTAAGGCGATCAAGTGTTGCCATACATATTTACTTCCGGCTTCTAATTTGGTTTTTGTTGCGAACTATTCGCTGGCGTTCGTGTCGTCACAGTGTGTATGTTTTTGTGTTTAGTTTTTAAATGGGTCCCACTGAAAAACAGCGTTGTGGCTTGCCACAACATTATGCTGAGTGGGGCCCAATTTATACTATTCGATATATTTTTTTTTATTAGTAAATTTCCTGTCAAATGTATTTTTTTTTTCTGTGTTTGTATCGAATATGTGTAAATAAACATATCTCTCTCTCTCTCTCTCTCTCTCTCTCTCTCTCTCTCTCAATTATGAACTAGAAAAAAACAGCAAATTTTCCCTAACGGCCCACCACCCAATTCCAAAAAGCCGTAGACCTGCAAATTTTATGAATTATTAAATAGTTGAACTAACATTCAAACTTTATTATGGGCCCATAAAAACAAAGGTCTATTAAAAACGAAGGACAATCGCGATCACTAATTAATTGCGTATAATTTTGGTCTGAAATGGGCCGGTCCGTTGTGCACTGCAATTTATTTTGATGGAAATAACAGTGCCGTGTTTCCGAGCTACATACATGCCTCAGATTTATTGCTATTTACATTTTATCTGATTCCAGAATCAGTTACGTGCACGATCGGTCTGTAAGTAGAAATGAACAACATAATTTCAGTTTATTGAATTACTTAGCTTCTGCCTGCTAATTTATCCGTACAAAATTAAAATGATGTGGTAAACCTTTTTCGCCTTTTTCATTGAACAAAGCAACAAAAATCCGGCAAAGCAACATTCAAAATCCAGCATCATCATTAAGTGAAGAACCAAAGTCAAATATTATTTATTTTGCTAACAGTACGGCTGCTTACCAAATCTAAGATTATTTAAAAGCGAAAAAATAAATAATATTTGAATATATAGATGTGGTACATCATTTCTTACGCATTTCCAATGTAATTTGGAACGTAGGAGTCGTAGCTTCTAATAGTTGCGATGGATGTTACCACACGCCACTGTTGGCGTATGTAAGCGATTAAGAATTTCGGGGAAGTCGGTTGGGAGCAACGTGGTTCAATTGGTAGAACACCCGGTTGGGGCGCATACCCAGGAGACGTGGGTTCGAATTCCACCGGCGCTCCCGAAAAACTTTTTCGCTTTTAAATAATGTTAGAACCAAAGTCACTCGGAAAGTTGCCAGACTTAAGTGCCAGTGGGCAAGGCACATTGCGTAGAACAAACGGCTGATGGACCAGTAAGGTTTTAAGAATGGCGACCGCGAATCGGAAGACGTGGCGTGGGAAGGTCCCCAACTATACGGACCTCTACGGATACGGAGTAGGCCTCTGTCCACCAGTGCACATCTTTTGGCTACTATGATGAGTGCTGTACCTAATTATAACGAAAAAAACCACTGTAACATGATATTTTAAAAAGATTAGACGTTGATATAAAATACTCCAGTTTTTCATTCAACGTAAATAAATCCCTACCGGAATTAAGTAAAATCTGGAAGTCAATTAAATCAACCACCAGATCTAATACGTCACGCAAGACAAACCGCGTCTAAAAGCTAGTCAAATAGAAACGAGTGTAACACGACATCCCCGACGAACCCCCCGAGCCCACAATTCAAATAGACCTGCGCGCCGCCGTTCAAAGAGCGCCATTTATAAACGAAAGCGACCAAACAAATCTTATTTTATCTTTAAACCCACGACACAAATTTAAAACCCTACGTTCCCCAGCAGCCCCATTACTCACCCTACTAGATGAAAGATAAAAAAACAAAAAACACGTCACATTTGTTGGAGAAATAACGGTCATTATTCATCCTATAATTCAGTTACTGCAAACTCCAGTTAATTCATTCGGAAGTTCTGGACCATCCATTACCACTATCAGGGGTTCGCAGATGGGAAAAAAGAATGGCATATTACGGACGATTGAGGGACAAAGGAGGTTCAGTACAAACACATTAGCGGTATTAGATGTACAATGGCAGCTTGTGGCTTGGCTGTTTCGTTGCCGCGATCTTAGTTGGGTTAATGAGTAACGTATGATTCTGGATGTAATTTTGTTAAGGAGGAGGAGGTTAGAGTTCGGGGGAAGAAAGTAATCTGGAAAAGAAACCTACGACCGCTACGACCGCTTTAGCCTAGTTGGCAGTGACCCTGCCTACGAAGCAAGAGGTCCTGGGTTCAAATCCCGGTAAGGGCATTTATTTGTGTGATGAGCACGAATATTTGTTCCTGAGTTATGGATGTTTTCTATGTATTTAAGTATTTATTTATCTATATAAGTATGTTTATCCGTTGCTTAGTACCCATAACACAAGCTTTGCTAAGCTTACTTTGGGACTAGGTCAATTGGTGTGAATTGTCCCGTGATATTTATTTATTTATTTATTTATTTAATGGTTTCACAGATTGGCCTTAACTCAAATTGATTTGGGCATTACTCGGAGGTTAATATATTACATTTTTGTTTAGTCCTAGAAGCACAAAATAGGGATGACATTATAAAACAATAATTCCAAGAAGAGAATCTAGTAAAAAAAATAATAAAACAGACTGTTTTCAATTATTTGAAAAATCAGAATTTAAGCTACTTTCAGTTGAGTTTGCATAGAAGTAACGTTTCAATTAGCATAATACTCATACTATAAAAAGTGCGTCAGTTGATTGGTAGTAGGTATTATCATTATTATATTGCTGGCTGGTTATTGGGTTCATTAAACAGATCTTGCAACAGAGATTGCGAATCTGTGTTTAGTACTACAAAGCTAGCAATTGCTGGTTCCAGCCTCCGCTAATATGGTGCTTTTCGCAAAAATCGAAAAAGAACACAAACAAAAATAAATGAAAATGTAAGAAAGTATTTAAAAAATATTCGCCGCCTTTTTGCAGACAGATAAAAACGTTGTCGTGTCGTAATAACTCCTTTTCATTTTGGTGATTTAATATTTTTTAAAAGTTGGTAACTAGACAACAATGAAATTTGTACGCAAATTGCTAGAGAATAAATAGAATAAATAAATAAATTGCTAGAGTTTAGCGCTCCAGTATTTTTATTTTATTTTAGTTTGGCCGTCAACAGTGCACCTTTTCTTCTAATATGTAGTTAACAGAATGACCACTTTTCCGGATACTTTTGAGAAACAACCATTTTGCCTTGCTCTATTTTTATTACATAGTGGTAAATTGGTAAACGGCTAAACTAAACTGTATTGTGGTAACAACAGAACTTAAAATAACTAAACAAATCTCTAAAAGGCAAACGCGTCGTCCGAAGTAAGATGTTGTTGCATTATTTTTATTTGTATGGAAAGTAGAGTTTATTTGAAATAAAACTAATACTTTTTCACGACACTGCTCGAAAATGTGGCCATAGATAACCTAAATCCAGTACTCAAAACTGCCTATATATGTACATTTAACAGCTGACTCATTTATGGCGCACAAACACGACAACAAAGTTACACTAATCGAAAACAGGACGTATCAGTATATGTATTACATTATACGATACGACTTTTTGAAAGATAATTTCTGAATTTCATTCCTGGCGTGCTGAAACGACATTATTGGACCAATCAACAGTAATCGTCTGCTGCATGCGATGGATGGATGGATGGATGAATGGATGGACGGACGGACGGACGGACGGACGGACGGACGGACGGACGGACGGACGGACAGACGGACTGGATGGAGGGATGGACGGGATGGACGGGATGGACGGGATGGACGGGATGGACAGAATGGACGGATGGACAGATGGACGGGATGGTCAGGATGGACGGATGGACGGATGGACGGGATGGACGGGATGGACGGGATAGACGGGTTGGACGGAATGGACGGGATGGACAGGTTGGACGGGATGGACAGGATGGACGGGATGGACGGGACGGATGGACGGGATGGACGGAATGGACGGGATGGCCGGAATGGACGGGATGGATGGGTTGGACGGGAAGGACAGAATGGACGGATGGGCAGATGGACGGGATGGACAGGATGGACGGATGGACGGATGGACGGGATAGACGGGATGGACGGAATGGACGGATGGACGGGATGGATGGAGGGAATGGACGGACGGAATGGACGGGATGGACGGGATGGACAGAATGGACGGATGGGCAGATCGACGGGATGGACAGGATGGACGGGATGGACGGGACGGATGGACGGATGGACGGGATGGACGGGATGGACGGGATGGATGGATGGACGGGATAGACGGGATAGATGGACGGATGGACGGATGGTCGGATGGACGGGATGGACGGGATGGACGGGATGGACAGGATGGACGGGATGGACGGGATGGATGGATGGATGATTATGATGATGATGATGATAATGATTTCCTCGCATTAGTCGTGAAAACCACAATGTTTAGTCTCGGCCAAAAGTGCAATAGATGGACTCGTACTTTCGAGGGCCTCCGCTACGCGTCGGCCCTCAAACAAACTCGTCCATCTATTGCTTACTTTCCAGCCTCTACAACAATGTACTATAACTTGCTGATATGGAAATAATAATGTGTTACACAGATTATTACCTGTAATATTGCGTGTCTAAGGTTGTCAACGAGTCTTCCTTCGGCGTTGGTTGCGGTGAAGGCAGCGACAACGCAGGTCTTGGTGAAGGTGATGGCTCACACTCCTCGGCATCAGGACTGTCTTCATCAGCTCCTGTGCTGCTCTCTTCGTCGTCTAGAGCTGCTGCCGTGTAGAGCTCAGGGAAGATTTCACCTGTGAGGAAGAGAAGAGGTTAAAATTATTAAATTGTACAAAATGTTCCTTTTTTCCGCTTGGGAGTGCATAACGACGATAATTAGTGTAAAACAAGTTTCATTCAAATCCGTTCTCATGTTTTAGTCTGCGCGTCATGTGAAAGTCAAAATAAAAATGTCTTTATTCAGTTCAGACTATAACAAGCACAAGTAAGACAAACAATCTACCACTAGTCCGGATAAAACCATGTTAAGAAGAATTAGGGTGAGAACTTAACAAGGTACCTATATATTTTTAAACAGATCAAACACACACACACGCACGTACACAAACATACACACATAGTAGTGTGACACTGTGTAAGTATCCTCTACCCTCATCCTCGTCCGCGTAATACCGAACTACCCTCATCTCCTATACTCTGAGACAAGCGCCTTGGGATCATTGGACTTCCGAATATTGAACTGAACGCGCGCGTCACGTGACTGATCTAAAAGCTTGGCCAAGTTCTGTGCTTCTTGAACTATCTAGTGGTTGTCGTGAGTGGCTGCCTATATCTTCAGTCCGGGCCCGTGACAAGACCCTGGACTATTTGGACAATTGTGTACCGGAACCGATCCTCATCAGCCGTGTGTACCACCTAGATCCTGTTCTATTACCTCGTCCATTACACATTGTCACAGTCGTAATTGTAAGCACCTATGTTTTGAAGTCAAAATGGTGTATTTATTGGAACATTTAACGCGTGAAAATACAATTTAATTTTCGCCCTTCACCTCGCTATCACGACGTGAGCTATTCAGAATAATTCCAAACGGAATAACACTTAACTCCACGTTTTCCTCAACTGGAAAAAAGGGCAAATCGCCCGCGAGGCACACTAATGAATGGAGAGTAAGCGACGTATGAATTCATTGCGAGGAAGTTTTCCACACAATGACCGTACACAATGCCCTGCTTTTGTAGTCTGACACACTTTATAAATTAAATTGCTAAGAAACATAAACAACGGGCTTTTAGCGCAGTGTAAACAAAACACCGTATCTTCGAAACTACTGTGCCAACAATCCATCCCTTATTTTACCCCTGGTTTCACCCTTTTTAGGGATCGATTTACAATTCAACCCTGATTTCACCCCTTTTAGGGATGGATTTAAAAAAAACACCAATGATGACTTTACTAGCCACAGCTATTTCATAAAATTTGAAAACTGTCGTTTCACTGGTTTCGATTTCCCATGTTTTTCTATTTCACCCCTTCAGGAGATTGAATTTCCAGAATCCCATACTGAGTATTTGCTTACATGTACATGCATGCGTGCGTGTGAGTCTAAGGCATAAATATCTGTACAGGCAAATACGTTGCGCCTTAACGGAGAATCCATTTCACGCCCGCGGCGATCACGCCACGCGTTCGCTCTGCTTCTAATACGTTCGCAAATCACTGTGTGATGGCTCTAAGTGTTTGAGGTGTCAGGTCGTGCTTTATTGTCGTTTATTCCAGGTCGACAAATACCTACGGGGTACACTAACAGCACCCAGTCGGTTTACGAAAGCGAAACAGCGATTAAAGCTAGTGATTTACAGAAGAATTCTACCCAAACTCGCCTAACTAGATACGTATCGGAAAGTTGTGAGTTTTTGGCAAACATCGTGGAACAAAAGGTGCCTCAACCCGCTTTGTGCCAGGCCATTACGGCGCGTCTACAATGGTGGCACGGCTTTGTTTGCTCGGAGCTATAGCCTCGTTCTTTGCACAGCGCTCATTACGGAGGCATTTGAGTCGGGCCGGAAGATAATTAATATCATTCAGGGCCCTTTGCCTGCATAGATTGAGTTGAGTAACATGGGGGCCGGGTATGCAGCTTGTTCTCGAATTGAAAGGGATAATTTGGCGAGTGTGTAAACTGTTGTGGATCGGATGCGGAATTTCGACGTGTGCCATTGTTGAGTTGAACGTAGGTTCAACACCGTTAGGTCGGGCTACTTAGGGTAGGTATGAGCTGGAAAAAAATCAGACATTCAAACTCTGTAATTAGATCTCTTCAGGGGACACAAGATACAGGCAATGCCTAGTTTGGGGCTCAAGACATTGTATTTATGTTACTGCTTCTACATCAATAATTTTTTTAATTTATTCTCAGTTTCTTACAATTTTTAGTGGCTGGGACCTCCTTTTAAGCTTGCAAAAGCCTGTAGACGCGACCAGCCCAGTCCTATTGGAGCCTGCTGGTTGTTTTGCTCACACCTACGATGTAAGTTTTAGAGCGCAATACAGTAATTTATTGAATCAGGCGTTACTTTGCGGAGGTCCATATTAATGAACTAAAACAATTACTTTGCTCACCCGCGACCTTACAATAGTTACGTTTATGCAAGAAATGTGCGTTCATGCAGTTCCTCCACCTCCACACTGTACGAACACACACAAATCACATAAACCCAACCATCACCACCACCAAGCTACACTGACGCGTTTCGAACTCAACCAGAGCTCATCTTCAGAGTTACCACAACCGTATGCTATGCTACCAAATGTTAAACCCAAATGTTACCAAACACAACATGTAGTGGTGGTGTTGTATGTACCAAATATTAGTTTAACATTTGGTAGCATAGCATACGGTTGTGGTAACTCTGAAGATGAGCTCTGGTTGAGTTCGAAACGCGTCAGTGTAGCTTGGTGGTGGTGATGGTTGGGTTTATGTGATTTGTGTGTGTTCGTACAGTGTGGAGGTGGAGGAACTGCATGAACGCACATTTCTTGCATAAACGTAACTATTGTAAGGTCGCGGGTGAGCAAAGTAATTGTTTTAGTTCATTAGTTCGCAATACAGTGTTTCGGACTCGATCAGCCTTTATGTTTACAGTATTTATGGTTTTATTGTTAGTTTTTCAGTTCTAAGTGAAGATAATATGCTGGTGTCAGAATAAAAATCTGCATCGTCATCTTTTCAGGAAGTCAACAGTTAAATAATAGGATCAAAGAATCTCCACAATGATTGGTTTTGTATAGCCTGCAAATGGCTACCAACAATCTCTAAGATCATCCTTTTAGGAGGCCTACAAACGACTTTCCTCCACTGCCATTTAGGGTGTAACTTAGTTCTTCTACGGCTCTTTCCATTTCAGATTGATGTGGCAGAAGAACTCCAAGCAAAGCTCTTTACGTTCTCCATTGTGTAGGATCTTTCTTGCAAGGCCCCCAAAGAGAAAGAACAACAATGGTTAAAAAAATGAAAGGAAAAAATAACACAGTTTTTTGAACTACTTAGACCACTAGAAAAACCTTCTCGCTTTCAATTCGTTCTTATTTATCTTCGTTTAGACGCTGCTCGGGTTATCTTATTCGGCCTTGGCTGACCAATCGCTACAGTTATAAAAGTCCGATATCACCAAATCTGGCCGACAATGGCCGCCATGCATTCAGTATTAGATGAGTTTCTTTACGGCCGTTTTAGGGCCGATTTTCCAAAAAACCGTTCTTATCAACCGATTGGCTATAAACCTTTTACGACAGTGGCAATAAAACTTTAGATTCCTAGATCCAACGGTTTGCGGGATGTCGAGTCAGGAGCACACGTGACGTCATAAATTATGTTGCCATGTCGCCAATTTTTAAATTTTATGGCGACATCCTGTAATGCCGCCAAAACGGAGATTTATCAAATTTTATGCTGTCAGGGAAAATGTAGCTTCATCTTAATTTTATTCTTTAGCCGCCATTGAAGTAGGATAATGCTGTTATATATTCTGAAGATAGTAGTTTGCGGAATTGATCATTGGCTTTAGAATCTTCACTTATATTGTAAATGTGGAAGCTCTGTCTATCTGTCTGTTAACTCTTCACACTTAAAACCGTAGAATCAATTTAGATAAAAATTGGTATGAACATATTTTAAGACCATGGGGAGGGCAGATCGATTTTATTTCAGAAAATTACGTAGTTCCCGCGGGAGAGCGATAAATGTATTCTTCGCAGAATCTCGGGCATCATCTAGTACTCGTATGTTTATAAGATTTTAGATTATGATCCTTTATATCTTGACTGACGTATTTAGTGGTTAGAGAACCTGACTACAAAGCTTGAGCTTCCGGGTTCTAATCCCGGTTGGGGCTGTTGTTATGTATGAAGCGGACAAATGTGTGTTCCCGAGTCTAGGGTGTTTAATGAGTATTAAGGCATTGTAATTAATATCTTAACACAAGCTTTGCTTACTTTGGCTTACTTTACAACAAGGTCATTTAGTGTCAAATGCGTCCAAAAAAAAATATAGGTAACCTAGGTAGGTAAGTAGTTAGAAAAACTAGCCTATGTACTAAATATAAAAAAATAAATAAATATCACAGGACAATTCACACCAATTGACCTAGTCCCAAAGTAAGCTAAGCATAGCTTGTGTTATGGGTACAAGGCAACGGATAAACATACTTATATAGATAGATACATACTTAAATACATATTAAACACCCAAGACCCGAGAACAAATATTCGTATTATTCATACAAACATCTGCCCCGACGCGGGAATCGAACCCGGGACCTCAAGCTTCGTAGGCAGGTTCTTTACCAACTAGGGCATCTGGTCGTCTAAATACACCGTGAAATTTTAGTGGTTGTTTTCCCGAAACGAGGTGATTCAGTTTCGATTGTACAATTGATTTATAATTACTATTTTGACTAGAGTCAAAAATCCAATTGTGAAAAACGAAAGTCGAAAATGACCGCAAACCAATAGTAACGCTTCGTTAGTACAAGTAGCGTACGATCGTACGATAGGTTAGGTACCAACGAAGCTTTACTATTGGTTTGCGGTCATTTTCGACTTTCGTTTTTCACAATTGGATTTTTGACTCTAGTCAAAATAGTAATTATAAATCGATTGTACAATCGATACTAAATCACCTCGTTTCGGGAAAACAACCACTAAAATTTCACGGTGTATAAATAAGTATAATTTGAGGCTATGTTCAGCAGTAGACTTTTTCGGCTGAATGACGAATGGTGTACTTTAAATGTATGATAAAATATTGGTTAATCGGAACCTTTCATTTTTAATATTTTTATGTCTTACTTTTAGCTGCCTATCTATTACGATTCTTGAGATACTGCCCTGTGTAGTGACTTTAATAGGGTTAGGTATATATTTGTCACTTATCGGGTACTGTGCTAGATCCTTTGAAATTCATAAATGTTTGTTGTAGCCTTAATTTGGATTAAAGATATTTTGAATGTTGACTTTGGAACCCTAAAAACATTTAATACGAATCGAAATCTGTAGTGTTCCCACGCATTGACCACAATGTGACAAAATTATAGCCAATCCGTCATCAAAACGTCATCACAATGTGTTGTTTTTTTTTGTGTTTAGTTCTTAAATGGTACCCACTGAAAAACAGCGTTGCGGCTTGCCGCAACATTATGCTGAGTGGGCCCCAATGTATACTATTCGATGTTTTTTATTTGTATCTGTTTCTGTCAACTGTATCTCTCTCTCTCTCTCTCTCTCTCTCTCACACACTCACTCTCTCTTTCTCTCTCTATCTCTCTCTCAGAAAACTATTACCCGCTCTCCTATCCTTTTTCCCAATTTCGTACAATCTTATCAACAACACAGGCCTTACACTTCGAAATTATATTTTCGAACTTCGTACCGCGCCCTTTCATTATGCTAATACTACCATAGACAAAATTATAATTTTAGTTTTAATCGGGTTTCAATACATCTAGCGACATCTAGTTCATCTTTTCGTACTAAGTCTTTTAATATTAATTTTATTTTACTCTTAGAATCTTGACAAATTATATTAGATAAATAGTTAATTAATGAAAACAGAATGTTAGGAAAATTATTAATGTAAGTTGACATTACCCTTAGAAATTGATGATGATGTTTTATAATAATTATTATTACTGTTATGCATGAATATAAATTTAAATCAATTAATTTTTACAATAAGTGCCTTATCTAATTAAAATATTGCATGCCTAGTGTAGGTAGAACATAAGCACATCCTATTCATTACTAGTAAGATCTTTGTTATTTACACTATGTTCTGGCAATAAATAACTTTGACTTTGACTTTGACTTTGACTTCGTAACTATCTTTTGTATGGAGATTGCCAGTCTTACTTATTAAATTTTTAACCCCCGACACAGTTGTCTATGCTAATACTACAACACAAATAAGCGAAAGGGAAAGTGGGAAACGAATTTCTAATTTCGTAGCGTCAAAGGCTTTGGCGTAGAAAGGTCGCCATTCCAATGTTGCCATTAATACGCCAGTAATGTGTATGCTGACAGAGGGAACTAGCCGACTGGGGACTAGGGGATTGTTGCCAGGATTGTATTAATTTAGCCTCCAGTTTGAGCTTCGTAGCATTGACTTCTATAAAATAACTGCTCTTACCTGCGACTTCTTCTGCGCAGAATTGAAATTTGTGGTAAAGCTTTATCTTTTTCATTAAACAAAGTAAAAATCCGGCAAAGTACTAACCAAAAATCCATCATCATCATCGGTATCACACACACACACACACAAAACACAAAAATACAAAATCCCGTTTTTTCCTTATCATTTGGGAATATCCAAAATTCCTAAAATTACTATTTACTCTTTTAACTACACTTTTAAGTCAAAATTGATGTTGTGAAACATTAGTATAAAGATAGCCATAAGATACGTTCTTGCTAAAATTAAATGTCAGATTAACTCGTTTAAATTAAAAACAATTATTAAACACATACAAATATTCAGAAACAATAACAATAATAAATTAATACTATAACTATAAATAAAATAAATAACTTGAACTAAAACTATATAAAATTAACAAAAGGTTCCCCCCGCGGCATGGACCCAAAGCCACTGGCAGCATTACCTCGCTGTATAGCAATGCTGATACGTTGTGCGAGGTAGCTGCCAGCTCTTTGGTCTCCTGTAGTGTCACAAAGCCGTTTACAAATATCTTTGTAAAGACTTTTTGCGCTGGAGCCCCAAAAGTTAAGTATAAAGATTAGTAGTCAAGGTAATGCATTTGAACCTTGTATTTTACTGAAATAAACAGTTTACACCAATTGACCCAGCCCTAAAGTAAACAAAACTTGTTTGCCGAGTATGGGTATAGTGAACCAAGAATAGTTATTTGTTATACAAGGGGGGAAAGTTGTATTTTACCTGCGAGTGTTCATTTGAAACACGAGCTATCGAAAGGAGTCGATGGTTGACCACGAGCGAAGCGAGTGGTTCAAAAATAGAATCCTTTCGATAGCGAGTGCTTCAACACACGAGACGTAAAATAACTTTTCACCCGTGTATAACACAAAAGTTTTCACCTCACTACAGCGAGGAAAATAAGAAAAAGGGTTTGTACTATCAATTATTATTTATTTACCTACCTCTTTGTCAATACAATAATTTTGAAGTACTTATAGAAATATTGGTAAAATCAAAAATAATGCAAAATAGCCTAAGCATATCCAGTCTTTATGGAACTATTCCAATACCGACATATCGTCACTACTTTGAAAAAATCTCGTATCTCCAATCAATGAATAAACCAAACTGAACTTTATTGCATATCGAGTAAAGTTCAATTAGCCAGATTATCGATTTTGAGATACGAGCAAATAGTATTACTGTTAAGTTGTATACTGTTTTGACTTAAGTTTTTTTTTATTATTTCGGATGCGTTTTGTTCGCACATCGACTTACTTGGACTGTCATATTTTATCCGTTTTTACAACAAGAATGACAATGAAGGTTAATGTTGAATGCTGATATTTATGAATTAAAATAAAGTTGTAAGGCTATATTTAAGTAGTGTTTTTTACTCGATGCAATTCATTAATTGTGATGTTAAAAATTCAGCACTTGTAACGTTAACGTTTTGTTAGCTGTCAAATATCACTTCAGCTGCCTTCAAATGTCAAAACTCTTTCTTCACTTGTGGATAAAAAGAGATTTTCTCAATAGATGTCAAACAAACAAAAAGGGCTTTCCGAGCTAGTGAGGTGAAAATTAAGGAATTTACCACCCGAAGGTTCAATGCCAGTTGCACAGTTTAAAACATCAAAGGTTATTTTCACTTACAAACCAACGTGACAATCTGCTTTATTGTTTTTATTTTGTTACAGGACCTGTCAAAAAATATAATGGTAAAGCATTTACTTGGTCCACTATACAAAGCAACTGATAAACATACTTTTCACTTCTCATGCTCTAAAAGTAGGTCAATATAGCCTTACGAGGCGGGAGTAAAGTGAGTGCTTTAGTCCCCAGGGAGTAAAAGTAATTAATTTTTTAATTCATTTCGAGTGACTTAGATAAACTCAAACAGCCAGTACTTGCTTAGTGGCAAAACAAAATATATGTAAAAAAATAAGATTGTGTGAACCATTTTCATGACGAAAATGTTACGTTCTTTGTCTACGTGGTCTTAGTTCTATGCTTTTTCCGCAAAGAAGGTGGCGCCATTCTGTTTTATCCAGTTTGTGTATGGACCATTTCGCCGATGCGATTTTGTTATATCTGTGTAAATGTGTAAATACTTACCGCGAAAACTTTTAAATTTTTGTAGAGCGTAAATCGTAAACAATTAAAATAAATCGATTATTCTCACAATGTCGTCAAGTGATTGTGAAAATTATGATGTCGAGCAAAAGCAAAAGACATAATTGATAATCTTTTGCCGCCGAAATCTAGAAAGATTTGTTTAAAAACCTATGAAAGTTTTATGGACTGGATTTTTTTCTCGCAATATCGAAGTGAAAAATAGAGTTTTCACCTGGAGACTAAAAGTCAATATAAACCCTCGGATAAATAGACACCCTCGCTAAAGCTCGGGTGGCTAACCACCTCGGGTATATATTGGCTTCTTTTAGTCCCTCGATAAAAAATATACTATATATATAAGATATTAAACATCCAAGTCTCGACCACTAACATTCGTAGTTTTCACACAAATATCTGCCCCGACCGGGAATCGAAACCGGGACCGCAAACTTCTTATGTAACCCCTAGGCCATTCGGTCGTCTTTGTCGTCCGGACATAGGTATCTGTAGAGCCGGTAAATTTTAACACGAGAGTAAAGCTGTTTTAGGTTTAGGTTACAATAAAATTGTAGAGCATCGTGGTTAACATGCGTATTTTCAAAATGGCTTTCCGCGAGAGTAGTAGAGTGATGACAGCGATAGTCACTGACAATTGTCACGTTAATGGAATAGGGGCCTGTCGCCACTCGACACGCGTGTCTTTTGCGAATCGAGTTTATTATACTCGTTCGATTTGAGTGGAACCGACCCTTTCAGATTGTACTCAATTTAGCGGCCAGAGGGTCAATGGTGACTTGATGAATATATGCAAATGCGGAGTCCCATTTAGCCCAAACAATATCGCGTCCCTCAGGAAATTGGATGATATCTCTGCTTTGATTAAAAACTATGAATATTTTGAATACTCCGGAAAAAGGGTTAACGTGTGTTCGAGGTAGATTGAAAAGCAACTGCGCCAAACAATATTAGGTACGTCCAAGAGATAGCATTTAGAGCCAGAATTTAAAATCATAATCGAAACTTTTATTCTGTAAGTAGACCGCAAACAGTTTCTTTTACCAGCGGTTACGGAAAGAACATCATTGTCATGAAAAATGCGTCGCAAGAAACTTGGATGAAAGTATTTTTTTTCATCAAATATTAAATACGGTTAACTTTATTTTAAACAGGTACAAGGAAGACAAAATAAATTATATGTAAATACATTAGTAAAATATAAAAATTACATAGTTAATTCTGTTGAGACGTCATTTTAATGTGGGCAAATAAATGAATTTTTTTCGTTGGATGGTGGTACTTGATTGTGCACTTTAAGCGATCTCTCTTGCCCTGTACCTGCAGATTGGACTGACAGCATTTTTCTAGCATGCAACGTCACAGGTGTATTAAAGGCGAGTGTATCGTTTCTTACAAAGCTTCAATAACAGCAGTTCCAATGGTGTCATTATTTGTCAGCTTCAGTTACAGAAGACATCCAAAAGCAATAAACTTAATATCATAATAATTTGTTAGACTAACAAATCAGTGGGCCTTAAAATCAATTAACGGAGGATCAACCGAGCGTAAATCAATCAATTAGATGGACAGGAAAAATCCTCCTGCAGTCAAGGAAAACAGAAACCGTTAGAGCCTGCAACCAATTAAGTGATGCCAAGGTCAGGAGGGCAAGTCGATAGATGGAATGGAGTGGCAGCGTCGATTGATCTGGATAATGTAACGTTTAAAAGGATTGTTCATCACCATCATTTCAGCCAAAAGACGTCCACTGCTGAACATAGGCCTCTCCCAAGGCTCGCCAAACAGATCGGTCCCGTGCCATCCGCATCCAACGCGATCCCGCAACCTTAACCAGGTTATCGCTCCATCTAGTTGGAGGCCTACCAACTCTGCGTCTTCCGGTCCGTGGACGCCATTCGAGAACATTTTGCCCCCCATCGGGCATCAGTTCTACAAACGGGGAGCCGTTCAATCGTCATACAAACTTTTGCATAATTCATCATTTGTCCGAAATGATCATTTTGCATAATCGCTTTTTACTCTGAATCCATTAATTATTCAGGCATTTTGAAATGGTTATCCTGTAGGACTCTATAGGTTAGGGTTGTTTTAAAACAATTCTGAATAATCAATGTATTCAGTGTAAAAAGCGATTATGCAAAATGATCATTTCGGACAAATGATGAATAATGCAAAAGTTCTTATGACGAACATTACACAACCGATTTCGCATTGTCACCTGCCACATATTTCATTTATACAGTAGTCTACTCACCAGCGAACATGTCAGGGTGTATGGAGCGGAACTGATGGTGCCGTGGTGCAGCGCCTGGTCGATGCAGCTGCGGTATCAAGTGCAGCCAGAGTGCCATCTTGTGGCCGCGGTAGTGACTCTTGACGCGGAGTTTTGTGCCTGAATGAAGGATATGCGACAGTTTACAGTCAGCAAATTTGAATTCCTATATTTTGTCACTGTCACATTTTACATCACTCGATAAACATTGTTAAAGACAAACAAAATTATTTACTATCACAATATTCTTATTCTGACTTAAGAATCAAATTGGTTCACTGTACTTGGCAGAGTGAGAAGATCGCATTCTGGAAAGCGAATTACATAGAAAATTGCACATGCAAAATTTTGACTGTTGCATAATTGAATGATGGATATACGACGTAATGGACCTGTAGGAATATCGGGCTAAAAGTAGCCTACGGGATAGTCCAGATATTGCGCTCAATTTCACCCAAGTATGCTGTTTTAGCGAGAATGACTTGTAAACTCGTAAAACTTTTAGTAGGATGCCTATTACCCGTACCACAAAGCTTTGTTTAGTTGCAGACTTGGTCAATTGGTGTAAACTGTCACATGACACTGTTTTTGAAAGACAGGAAGGTGAGCGGCTTTACGGATGATTGAACGTGTTTATAAATTGAATGTGTGTGTGTGTGTGCGACACAAATGTCGTACAGTCAACAACTTTAATTTTTGAATAACTTGCCACCAAACTCGCCACTGTTCGTACTTATTTTAGCTGAGTAGTGCAAATCGGGTTTAGCCGTTTATTCTCGTATACTGGGTATTAGGCAGATGGTTGCCCAAATGAAAATGGCGAACTGGTGAGGTCATTTGCTACCTATTCAGCTCAAATTCCCGAGCTAAAATGCGAAGAGTGGCCAGTCGCTCAACAATTATAGTTGTTGACAGTACGATAAATTTGTTGAACACTTCTTATTTTTTATGCTAACCATACCATAATCAAAATGAAAGGGCTTGGTCTCTAGTTCCTAGGCGAGCCCGGTATGGATTAAAAACTTCACACACACCATTGAATTTCTTCCCAGGTGTATACTCGTACAGGGTTTCCTCAAGATGTTTTTCTTCGCCATAAACCTCAGAGGTGGATCCCAAGTTCGAACCCACGACCCTCTGCTGGAGAGGTCATGGGCCATTACGCTACCACGGCTTCCAACCACACGAATCACTAAACCACTAGGCTACAATTTTGTCAGTGTCAAGTAGAAAACAGTTTTATTTATTTATTATGAACTCACTTATACTTAGGTATTGTTGTGAGTTCAGCTCATATCTTGGCCAAGAAGAAGCGCTCTCGCCATGATGCTCATCAGGTCTTGGAGTAGGGTCTCCGGTCTTCGCGAAAGCAGCTAACAGGGCCACTGCTGACTCTGATACTGCCACGTCACCACGAGAGTAGTTCCGGGGGGCATACGGCATCCCCCCTACAAGGGGGAGCCCGAGAAAGTAGGGTAATGTTTCACTAGATATGCTGCCGAGACGCTGGAAAAAAAAAGATTTTATAATACGAATAGACTTTGACACTAGCGAATAATGATGGAAATGTTCAGTTTTTTTTTTATTATTTTCTCATCATCATTTCAGCCGAAAGACGTCCACTGCTGAATATAAGCCTCCCCCAAGGCTCGCCAAACAGATCAGCCCTGCGTCATCCGCATCCAATGCGTTCCCGCAACCTTAACCAGGTCGTCGCTCCATCTTGTTGGAGGCCTACCTACACTGCGTCTTTCGGTTATTTTGCCGCATCGGGCATCAGTTCTACAAGCGAAATGTGCCCTGTCCACTTGACACTTGAGTCATTGTACCTGTGCACTAGAGTCTGGCGATTCTTCGAGCTTTGTCGGTGACTTTAGTTTGGTAGCGGATATGTACTATGTATAATGGTGACCAATCTAATCATGCTAAGTGATGTACATATTCTTACTTGCGGGTAGTCAGCTTCTTTGCTCTGATGCGTGAAATGCGCGAAGAATGTCCTCGCGCCGCGCCTCGCGTGGAGTTGCGCGACTCTCAGCGCCGGCGCAGCCACGGCCGCGTCGCTGAGCGACTCGAGCGTAGCGTCGCGGATGTTAATGGGGTGTTGGATGGGCTTCTCCCAGTCCGTGTACTCGTTGCGGATGGCAGCGAATATCTCGTTGCGGTGGTAGCGGTAGACGTTGCGGACGTACGTGCGGAGGATGCGGTTTCTGAGAAGGGGTTGGTTAGAATGAAGCAAGTTGCACAGCCCGCCAAGATTGTACAGGATATCTGACATGAAAATGACAGTGAATAGTTTAATCATCGTTGTGTATATACGTCCCACTGCAGGGCTCATGCCCCCTTTCAGAATGAGAGCACAGTTCCCATGCGGATCCAGAGCGGAATGGAAATTTTTCTTTCAAACGTCCAATCATCCGAACATCTGCACAAACTTTCTCATTTATAATATTAGTAGGATTTGAAGATTAAACTCTAGTTATGATAGGTACTTCTTTGATCCTATAAATCTTTTAGCGAAGAAATGATGAAAGGACCAGTTTCCAAGGTGAAGTATACCTGACATGTTTCGAACCAATACGTGGTTCTTTTTCATTCAAGGTTGGTTCGAAGAATTTCAGGCATACTTTGACTGCTAATACGTGAATGACCTGTGTTTCTTCTTTTAGAAATTTTAGATAGGTAGGTAAAAGTTCACCGGCATTTAATTTAGAAGCTAAACGATTTATTAGGGACTTGAGGATGATGCCATTCTCCAAGATCCGCGTTCTGGCATAATATATAGTCCAGCATAATAATATATCTTTTGCGATATAACGGGATAATGCGGTAAATGTTTTTGACACGTATGGCCTAGGGTTCAAACAGCCTGGAAAATGCACTGTTTAGCTTTTTTTGACGAAGCTTGTAGCATTTAATTGGTTAGATATTTGCATCTCAAAGCTTCATAGTCACCTGTGATCCTCCTCGAAGCCGTGCCTAATGTCTTCTTCACTGAAGAACTGGTAGCTTTCCGTCGTGGAGACGACGACGGCCAGCGCGCAGTCGAGGAAAGCCTCGCTGGCGTGCAAGGCTCGCGTGGGGGCCTGGGCTTGCGGAGTATCCTTGAGGAATGGCACGGAGGGGGCCCAGCCTGCTAGGAAGCGGGCGCGGGGAGCCTCCACCGCTAGAAGGGCTGGTAGGGGTCGCGCACGGATGCAGGCTACCAACCTAGAGAAAAGACTTGGTAAGTATAGAGGTACTAAAAAAGCCATCAACGTCATCATCATCATAGCTAAAAGACGTCTCCTGGACTAAGACCTCTTCCAAAGAGTTCCAGAACAAAGTGGTTTCTGCGGCCTTTACCAGATCGTTAGTCCATCTTGTTGGAGGTCTGTGCCGTGCAGTAGGACGTATTATGTATAGGCCGACAGCGTGTTATGGGAAAAGGATATGTCCAACAGTGGACTTATGTATGTAGATGACTTTAACATAGCCTCAACCACTATTCTCAGCGTCCTCGCCTGGCGTACTTTTGCGCGACAACCTTAAGTAGTGTGTCTTATCCACCAATTCAAGATTGCTCTCTTGAGCTATGGAAAAAACTTTGCTCTTGTTTTTTAGACCAGGCTGGAACGAAGTTGCTGGCATAAACACAACAGTAAACTGTTGTGAGTAAAAGTTACAATAGTGAGATCTCTCTCCAGGCATAACATTATGTCTGAACGACCGCTTTAGCCTAGTTGGTAGTGACCCTGCCTACGAAGCAAGAGGTCCTGGGTTCAAATCCCGGTAAGGGCATTTATTTGTGTGATGAGCACGAATATTTGTTCCTGAGTTATGGATGATTTCTATGTATTTAAGTATTTATTTATCTATATAAGTATGTTTATCGTCGTCTAGTACCCATAGTACAAGCTTTGCTTAGTTTGGGACTAGATCGATTTGTGTAAGATTGTCCCCTAATATTTATTTATTTATTATTTATTTGGTTGGTGAGGTGCGTGGCAAACATAGTGTAGGGCGCTCTATTGCTAGATCTTCTTCTTAGTCGTGCACTCTTGACAGAGTGGTCATGGTCATGCCTTGGTCGATCGACTGCTGCGCCATCGCTGCTCTCGCGACGCGTCACCAAGTAGCCCGATGTCTGGCAGAGTGGGAGCAATCGTTTATGCTAGAGTGCGGCACAGTTTTGATGAGGTCTGTCCACCGAGTTGGGGAGCGCCCGCGAGATCTTTCTATAGCTAGATAGGACGATGATATTGGTAAAGCAGATGGCAAGCTCTGAGAACTGAAGATCGAGCTCAGCGTGCCATTGGAGAAGGCTGAGTGGACTGATTCATGGGTGTGACGGTGAAAAAATAATGTAATTTTCAAATTATGCCATTTATTTTGTTTCAGTTACAATACAATACAATACAATACAATGACTCTTTATTGTACACCAGGAATAGTAAGCAATACAGAAAACAGGTACACAGAGAGTAAGTTACAAGGTAAGCAATAGGCGGCCTTATCGCTTAAGTTACACTTAATTTCTTGCAAACAGTTTTTAAATCTTTAAGTTTGAGCGTAGTTGAGCTTCTATGCTCAAATCAAGAGAGTAAGAAGGAGACAGAGCACTTAGTGTGAGCGAGCAATAAGGCGTTTTTTTGTAGCAAAACGCATACACTAATTTTGTTCTGATCTCATGATGATGTCCTAAATATAACCTCACCAGTGGTCCTCAGCGGCCTCGTCCGGCGCACACCGCAGCGCCTGCGCCGTGTGCTCCCGCGCCAAGGACGCGTCCGGTGCCAGCGCTGACGGACTTAAAGCTGATCCGCTCAGCAGTAGCACACGCGATATTAACCCTGGATAACAAATTATTAGCCAACAAAACTTGCTTAAAAAAGTATACCTACCTTAATCCTCGTTGACAAATTCAATGTTAGTAATTTGTCAAGCCATGGTGGCCTAGTGGTTTGACCTATCATATGGCCTCTCAAGCAGTGAATTGTGGGTTCAAATCCGGCCTTCGCACTTCTGAATTTTTCTGAATTTACATGTAAAATTGCATTTGCAAATCATCATGAGCTTTAAGGTAAGATAAAAATAGCAGGAAAATCTTCACTTATGTATATCAATCCAGCGTAAAACTATACATTTTCCGAAATAAAAAAAGGATGGATGATGTGCCACATTTAATTACAGTCCCTCCAAATGTTTTATCAAAGAATATACGTCCATACTTACCCACAATCATAGAGTAATTAAGTCTGAGTCTCATAAAGTTTTATATGAGGAATCGCAACTAATAATGCCAATGTAACCTACAGTACATTGGAAGTAACTGATCGCTGGGCCATAAATTATTTTTATCGGGCCTTCCTGGGTTTATTGCCCGGCGATCACTTGCTAATGATCGTTATAACCGCTCGTTATTTATGGTACGTCGTTCATTATCGTTTTTCACTTTGCTTTACAAACGCAATATTCTTCTAGAAACTT
Organism: Archips crataeganus; assembly: GCA_947859365.1. NCBI lineage: Eukaryota > Metazoa > Arthropoda > Insecta > Lepidoptera > Tortricidae > Archips > Archips crataeganus. Next base: position 599,361 of record OX402047.1, on the reverse strand, counting down.
CCAGCAACAGAGATGATACCTATAAATACCTTAAAATTCTCCACTTGTTCTTTCATATTTGTATAATGGGCCATTCTACTTTTCGTTGACCAGTCATTTTTTGTACTGTGCTCTTCAAATATTTTTTTTACAAAAACGGTAAAGTCCTCGGTTTAAATCATTAAAGATTTAAATAGGCACATAATTAAGCTTACATTTAAAATTATCACAACGTATAAAAAGTTATCATTATTATCTATAAAGTAGGTAACGCAGTGGACATGCATGTCCCCGCCATTTGTATGGAAATTCATGTATTTTCCGCTGAGTTACCAATTTTTACCACAAAATTTCTTTGAATTTAAAGTTTTATTGCTTTAAAACATTAAATTTAGGTGTTTCAGTTTGTGTATAATAAGTTATTTACACTTGAAAAAAATCACCAGGTATGCCTTATATTTCACAAAAGATTAATGGTTACTTAAAAGTAGAATGGCCCTAATATGTATTTGCAATTAGCTGTATCTCGCGGCTTTTGCTGTGTTCAAACTCCATGAGGTAAGGGTTATATTTTTTAAGGTCGTTTGGACAAGCTAACCAAACTACTACTACTGATTTCAAACGAGGAAAGCACGATAACTTGAAATTTGAGATAATTCAAAGTTCATGACCAGCACCGTTTATTACTTGCGCTGCAGGCAACGCATCTGTAATTATCTGATATTGGATACCCTCATGAGAATTATTACTAACCATCGAGTGACGCACTAGCTCCCTAGCTGTTTCATTACACAAAATTTCACCTTTTGTTTCTGGTAGCATAAGCATTGCGTTAGCCAGTGCCGCGCCCGCCGAATGTCCAGCGAGCGTGACCCTCCTCGGATCCCCCCCGAACGCAGCCACGTTGCGTCTGATCCACCTCAGCGCTGCGGCGATGTCGAGGAGCGCCGCGCCGCCCGCCTGGTGAACCTCGTCTGAAGCCCCAGTCGTTAAATAACCTGGGGAGACCAATTGATTAGAACCAAGTTTCATTGAGACGGTGTGAGAAATTCCGTGATAGTTTCCATGCAGTGCGGGGCTGCGTGGTTATTCATTTATAAGCGATCGATCATGGATGGCAAATGTACGACACACCAAACCGTCACTGCGTATTTGCACCCTCCGAAACCATCACTGTGTACTTGCACCCTCCGAAACCACCGCTGTGTACTGGCCCAACAAATTATCAAGTAAGTGTCACTCAAACCACCACAGTGTATTCCCACCCATCCAAACTGCAACTCTAATACTCACTTACCTAATAACCCTATCCTATAGTTAAGCGTGACGAGGAGTAGATGCGCGCGCGCGGCCAGCACAGCCCCGTCCAGCGCGTTGGGCGAGCCCCACTCGTGCGCCGGCGCTCCCACCCACACCACCACCGCGTATGGCGCCTCAACGCCACGCGCACCTACAAATAACATAGCAAATAAATATGATCAGACCATTGACACCAGTTGACTCAGTCTAAAACTAAGTAAAGCTTGTAATATGAGTACAAGTGTAAGGCTGCCTGTCCTCGGGAGCGGAGCGAGGCTGCAGAGTGGAGCAAGGGGATGATACGGAGCGGAGGTAGGACTGTGTCTGGCCATATGCAGACGCGCTAGGCGAAGGCAAAAAATCGTGGCTGTGGAACATCCGGAAAGGGATGACATCGCCTCCGTCGAAGGGTTGTTCCAGAAGGCTACTGATAGAGACTCCTCTGAGGAAAATAACGGCCAACCTTCAGAATTGTAGAGGCACTAGAAGAAGAGACCTCTCACGGTAGGGCTGGTCCAGAAATTTAAAGTCGCTCAACGTGCTATGGAAAGGGCTATGCTCGGAGTTGCTCTGAAAGATCGAATTCGTAACGAATTGATCCAACAGAGAACCAAAGTTATCGACATAGCCCGCCGCAATAGCACGCTGAACCGCGCGCTGGCAAAGGAGCGCGAATACGATATCAATGTATCATCGTAGGTACCTGCGCAGACGAAGGGAGAGAAAAAAAACCGGCCAAGAGCGTGTCGGACACGCACAAGGTAGGGTTCCGTAGCCATTACAAAAAAATCAAGTAATATTTTTCTAAGGATTTCGTATGTGTACGGAATCATCCAAGTTTAGGTATGTTTTATACCTTAGGCTACTATTTACTCTTAAACTACAAATAATTTCCAAGCAATCTTAGCCGCTATAATTTTCCTAGTAAATTTGATATATTTACTACCATTCTGAATTTTTTCAAATTTTTCCACGTAACAGTTTAGATTTTAGAGGGGGGAGACGCTCGATTTTAATGAAAATTTTCACTTTAAAGTTGAATATTTCGCAAACAGATCACTGAATAGAAAAATCATGTTAGCAACCCCGCAATGGTTTTAAAAGACCTATCCAACGATACCCCACACTATAGGATTAGTTGAGAAAAAAAAATCACCCCCCCCTTTACGTCTATGGGAGGTACCCTACAAAAAATTATTTTTTTGTTTTTTATTTTATCACTTTGTTGGCGTGACTGATATGTATATTCATGCCAAATTACAGCTTTCTAGTACTAACGATCTCTGAGCTTAGCCGCGGACAGACAGACAGACAGACATGGCGAAACTATAAGGGTTCCTAGTTGACTACGGAACCCTAAAAATGGACTATACTGCTCGTCAACCCTTCTAGTGGGATCAAAAAGAGGAGACAGGGATCCCTAGAAGTAATTGAAAATGTTCAGAAAGTTGTATGTTGTTTATACTCACCGCTACCGGGTACATAAATGTTGAGATAGAGGCAGTCTTCGCTCTGGTTGGCGAGAAGCGGAATCGTGGCACGAAGCTCGTTGTAAGTGGCGAGCGGCATCTTTGACAGCGCTGCACTCCTGGTACCAATAAACGCAAATTAATATAGAGAACACAAAAAAAGTCCATTGACTACTTTCTGATCTCCATATCAGTAATGTGTAACGCACAGCCGCTCCTTTGTGTTTTCGAATACATTAAATTCTGTGATTTATAGCTCGCTGATAAATATCGAACTTTAGGGTATGTCTCACAACTTTGTGTGGCAAATAACATAATGCCGTCTTTATTTAATCTAATAGAACAAATAGAGATGGCGTCATAAATATCAGTCACAAGATATGGGAAACTCAGCAGAGAGCGGCAAAACAGGGTCTTAAAATACTAAAGTTATTCATAAAAACTTTGAACCATTTATGCCTATTTACCAAAGTCTTTGGAACTATTAGAACTATAGTTCGCTAAGTCCGCTGTTTGTTAAAGTTTAGCCAAGAACTTTTAATAGGCTCCGACCATGTTGTTAAGCTGAATGCGTCTGCGAAGTTCACATGATTTAATATATCGTCCTTGTAAGTTGAAAATTGGCCGCTCAGACGAAACTACTTTTCGCGGTTCACTTAATTTATTAGTTCAAAGCGGTGTCGGTTTTGTTACACGAGTCCATTTTAAGTATGTGGTTTTTAGGAAGTTACTGTCGCTTTGGGTATTTACTGCAATGTTTCATGGAACTGATATTCTGGTACTTCAAAGTTTTAAGTGCACATTTCAGCACAATCCGTTCAGTGGTTTGAGCTGTGTGATAGATCAGTCAATAACGGTCGCCTTTTATGTGTTTTTACTTTGCGTTACATTAATGACGGATTAATTTAATTCAATCTGGAATAATCAAAACAAATGCTAACTTAATTAAAAAAAAATTGCCTACACAAAAAGAAAACCCTAACTATTGTTATTTTCATGAAGAAGAAGATAGAAGATGGTTATGATCTACGTACTTGTTGGATATGTCTGGGTACCGCTGCGGGCAGACTGGCGCGTAGGCGTCCGCGAGGCGGGTGCCAGACCACGCGGGCGCCGCCGGCGGGGGTGCCAGCCGCTGCGGCGCCCCCGCGTACGGCACCCCGCGGAACACCTCCACGGGCTCCAGCCGCCGGGATGCCGGCTCCACTATGATGCCGCGGATGGCTCCTGGAAGAAATACTTCGGTGAAGATAACTAGCTTTATAGCTTCAAACGCACAGACAGCGGAGGCGTGGCGGTGCGGTGGCGGTGACAGTTGTAATACTGTAATATTCTAACTTGTATGAACGAGTTCGCGGTATGATACCGCACAACCGTTCATACAAGTTACAATATACAACCGTTACCGCCACCGCAACGCCACGCCTCCGCTGTCTGTGCGTTTGGAGCTTAACGCCTAACGCGCAACTCCCGAGATACATTTACAATTTGTAGAGTTAGCCCTGAACAATGTTGGCTTCGACAACGCCATCTATTGGTTTCAGATGAAGTTAACGCATCTACTTAAAAGCTGAGTACAGTGAAGTGTAAAAATACATTTCATTATGGCCATACAAATTCCTCGTCTCGTCGAATAAATATTACAAGGGGATTAAATCGATACATATTTTTGCACTTGACCGTCGTACCTACCTCAACGTTCTTAGAGGGCATCTTTTATTCTAGTATAAAATTAAAATATTATCCCACAGAAATGCATTCGGGACATCGAGTACCCTATGTCTCAATCCAAATTTTTGTCTATCTGCACGCTAATCGTCATTCACATCCGTTCAGCTCTTATTGCGTAACTGATTGACAAAACATTCAAACGTCCGAACATCATCACTATCTTTCTCATTTATAATTTTAGTAGAAGGACCACTAGAATAATTTTATTCTCAACCATAACAGTAAAATTAATGAGTGTTGTCGTAGTTTTTTTTCCGTTGGATTCTTATATTCTTTGATGGTTAGTTACAAATTCAAATGATTTATTGCTTACATGTAAAATTACTAAGAAGGTATATTTGTTCCCATGAATAAATAACAATGACGCATTTACTTAACATCAGCTAAACTTAGTCAAATATATCTGAAACGCCTACCAGAATTGAGCTAATAATACCAAGTCTCGCAATATCCTAACATAACCCTCACGGGTTGTCAAGGAACCGAGCGCAGCTTCATATCACACCAAAGAAAGGCCCCGAACGCCGCTAAAATTAAATTACTCGGCTAAATGCCCGCTTCTTCCGAATATAATCACTTCAATTCGAGATATCTCTCAGCTAAATACTTCAAAGTTACCAATTTAAACTCACTGAAATTGTATTTCAAATTAGGCGCCTCCGAAATTAACTCGAGTAAAACGCTCAGTTGTAAACGTTTAAACAAATTTGGAGAGGTTTTAAAGGTTTAACAGTCAGGCCTATCCGAACTACAATCCACAGGCGTAATCAATTTGACCCTGGGTCGGTTAATACAAAACGTAACGACGTCATTTGGCCGCAAGATCTCAGGGTTTTGCCTCTGATTGGATTGCCTGTTCCCCGGGCTTTGCTGGCTACCTGTCTATCGCACAAATGTAAATGCATGCGAACTACAGCCTAAGCGTAATTTAAATATTAATGATTTAATTACTTCATGAACGGATTTCGGAGCCGGGGCGGATGTAATTTATGCATGCGTTGCGCCCTAGCCGACGCACGTAATGAAAATTTTACGAGGATTGTTTCGTAGAGAATTGCTAGACAAAAATGTTTTGTACGTAATATTCTGCTTGAGCAGGCGCGTTTGATTTCGCGCTCTTTGGCCGTTTTAGATTAAAAATGCTCGCCATTTTTGTTACTATCCCGTTTGTTTTGTTTGTTGTTGAATATGAATTTGGTAACTGGATTGTGGAGCTCTATGTCATAGATAATTTTAGAGCGCGTTTCGAACTTTTTACGACAACTTGTTTAATTTCGTAACACAGCGTTATAATGTATTTAAAATAAATTATGTATTATGTTAATGAATCGCAAATTCTGTTTTACTGAACACGTTGGTAATTACGAAGTCACATTTTCACGTTCATTAATATTAATAATTGTCATTTAAACTTTACTTTATGGAACGCCTTATGGATCTAATTTAATATGGGGTACACGGGACATTCACTTCTTGACCATCTATACCAACCACGGTGTAGTCCAAAACATGTGCAATTGCATAAATAATCAAAGTTCGCAGCATCGAACCTAAAACTGAACTCTCGATGTAATTAATAGCTAACAAAATTTTACGGTTACATTACTACGTACGAAGCATACTCTAGTGCATAACTCAAACTAATTACATAGTGCTTGTTACTAACTGTTTTAGTCCGTCGAACGTTGCTACCCACATTTCTAATTATAATTATAGTCATGAATTAAAATTTATTACAAACTAAATACAAACTGAAATATAGATGCACAGAAAAAACCCCAGAAAAAAGACCAATGCTGGGAATCGAACCCAGGTCCTCAGCGTTCCGTGCTGCGTGCTTACCCCTACACCATCACTGGTCTAGAAGTTAGCGACGAATCTTTCCCATACATCGTACACTTCAGTCTGTTATAATCACATTTAGGCAGTGATAAAGCGCATCTATGTTATGCCCTCTACCGAGAGACTTGACCGTAAAAGTAATATAAAAAAATGAAGTTGAAGAAAATATTAAAATAAATAGAAAAAGATACTTCATACTTAACTTGTAAAATTTATTAGTTATGCGCGGTAAGCCAGTGTAAAAAGTTGGTAACTAATGACGTCGAAGTTAAAACACTGTCATCTAGACATTATTTTTTTGTTACTCTAAAGACCGTGTTACCTATAGCTAGCTGTTGCCCGCGACTCCGTCAGCCAAGAATAGGGGTATCAAAAATAGCCTACGACCTATTCTCACACCTACCGAGTACAGAGACAAAGGTTTCATAAAAATCGGTCAAGCCGTCTTGGAGGATTTCGATAGGAAACATCGCACTAGATTTATATATTAGAAGACTACCTAGCTGTTGCCCGCGACTCCGTCTGCGAAGAATAGGGGTAGGTATAAAAAAAATAACCTACGACCTATTATCAGACCTACCGAATGTACAAAAAAAAAGTTTCATAAAAATCGGTCTAGCGGTTTCGGAGGAGTTCCGATAACAAACACCGTGACACGAGATTTTTATATATTAGAAGAAGTCTGGAACATACTATTATACGTTCTACCGGGCACCACTTCTCAAAACGAGAGGGCTGTGAAATTCCCAGTCCACGCTGGGCCCGCGAACTACAGTCCGAGGCCTCTCATTCTGAGAGGAGACCTGTGCCCTGCAGTGGGATGTGTTTAAGATGAGATGTAGTTTGTGATATTGATATTAGCTAGCTGGTTCTTATAAGCCAGCTGGTTGTCATTAGCTAGCTGGTTGTTATTAGCTAGCTGGTTCTTATTAGCCAGCTGGTTCTTATTAGCCAGCTGGTTGTCATTAGCTAGCTGGTTGTTATTAGCCAGCTGGTTCTTATAAGCCAGCTGGTTGTCATTAGCTAGCTGGTTGTTATTAGCTAGCTGGTTCTTATAAGCCAGCTGGTTGTCATTAGCTAGCTGGTTATTATTAGCCAGCTGGTTTTTATAAGCCAGCAGGTTGTCATTAGCTAGCTGGTTGTTATTAGCCAGCTGGTTCTTATTACCCACATGGTTGTCATTAGCTAGCTGGTTGTTATTTAGCTAGCTGGTTGTTACTACCCCGTTGGTTGCGTGCTGGTTACCTGCGTGTGTGTGCACGATGCGTGAGCTGTAGCGCGGGCCGGCGGCTGCCAGCGACGCGAGCACCAGCGTTGCCCACCAGGCCGTCCATGCGCGCTCCATGCGCCATCACGCGACGCTGGCCTGGGAACAAAGAAGAGGGTACAGCTACAGCTCTTGAGAGAGGGAGGGTAACCATAAAGAGATTATTGATAATTTGATAAGCACCTAGTAGAATAACAACTTCGCGATGGACGATATGGAACGTAATTCCTCTGTTCATTGCAGTCAACTCTTCAATCGTATAGGTATCAGGAAGTTGGTTTCATACGCAATATTATTCAAAATGGCCGCTGCGCTACAGTTAAGAAAACTAAATCGTGAAGGAGGGTGAAAAAAATTCCAACGTCGCACTGCCCGCCGAAAGTCTAGGTTCTATCATCAACATCTCGATGAATGGCAGTCTACCACTGTACGTTTTCTTTGGCACTTACGGCCACGTACGGTGAAACTGTGTAACCAGCTTCCGGCAGCAGTGTTTCCAGACTACTATGACATCGGGGCTTTTAAGAATAGGGTGTATACTTCCTTTAAAGGCCAGCAACATATTAGTTGAGTTGTTGATATTTATGGGCGGTGGTGATCATTTTCCATTAGATGACCCGCTTGCTCGTTTGCCTCCCTCTCATAATAAAAAAAAAATAATAAGTCATCATCATCATTATCCCAGCAAAATACGTCACGGTCTCAGTGCAAGCTTTATCTTAGAATGAAAGTGCGCAGCTGTAGTCCTTACGCACGCCCAATGCGAATCGGGAACTTCACACACGCAGCCGTAAATCGAACGAGTTTGAAGCGGTCAATCAAGCGCCGCAATGTATTGCAACTCGCACGAGTTTTCTGTAAAGATATACTGGGCTTTAGTCACGTCAAAACCTATCTAATCTGTGTGGCAAACGTCAAAACATAATCTTGCTCATTTTCTAAATTATTTTACTCGTATTTCCCCAAAGGTAAAGGAAAATGTCTTCTTTTCTGTCACGAGAATAACGTGCGGTGAATATCGTATAACAGCATGAAGTATTAATAACAGGAGATGGTTTTATACGTCATTCGGTCTGACACTTAGTCAGCTTCTTCTTTTGTGAATAGTCCACCAAGTGTTTTACTATTTCCTGCATCAGAAAAAACAATAAGGCAGATTGTCACTTTGGTATGTAAGCGACTAGTGTTTGTAGACTTAGATGTTTTAAACTCTACGAATGAACGAACTTGATCTCGATGGGGCCGAAAGGTTCTCGAGTGGCGTTCACGGACCGGAAGACGCAGTATGGGTAGGCCTCCAACAAGATTGACCGACGACCTAGTTAAGGTTGCGGTAACGCGTTGGATGTGAATGGCGCAGGACCGATCTGTTTGGCGAGCCTTGGGGGAGGCCTGTGTTCAGTAGTGGACGTCTTTCGGCTGAAATGATGAAGTAACTTAGGTAGCAAAGAAATTTCTTTGTCGACTTAGTAACTTACTTGGCAATGATTTATAAACTTTCAAAAAATTGTTTTATGTATGGCTTTTTACAGATTGTCCTCGATGATTCGAAAGTTCAAAATATTTCAAAATTTACGATCAATTATTTAGAATCAGCGATAGCAAAAAAATGTCCAGCCAATTTGTATCGTCGACGCCAACCCCATATTCTCGAATTAGCGCGTCTGTTAGTCAATTCTATGCCCCATTTATTTGTCAGAGCTAGCTGACAGGCCTGTCAACAATCTGTTGAATCGGCCGTTGCCAATAACGGATGAATACGTAATTCTACTGAAATATATCATGTCGAACATTCGCTCACTTTTTCGAGATGATTTATATAAAAGGGACTTCGGATAAAGGTTTCGCGATACATTATACGTGATGTAAGTTTGGGTGATGTTAAAAATGCTCTTTGGGATCCGTGGACTTTTGCCACGTTGGTAATTTTTGCACGAATACGACAAAGGCAAGCAAGGGTTTTTATTTCGGCAGTCTAAGCAGTTTTGAGGACCGGATAAGCTAGTGGCTATAGAATCTGACAACGAAGCTTGAGGTACCGACTTCAATCCGTTTGACGAGCCTTAGGGGAGGCCTATGTGTTCAGCAGTGCACGTCTTTCAGCTTAAATGATGATGATAATTGTCATGTATACATATTTTGTAACTTTGGCCGAATAGGCGACTGTACCCGACTCCCTTTCTTCGACTGCACCTAATGATAATATCTTTTCTACTTACAATTATGCGAGTTTATATTAAAACTCGGCAAATGAATGGAGTCTAATTACAACGGGTTCCGTTATTTGACGCGTAACATTCAGAAGTTCCACGCCTTGAAACGAGCCTGCTAATTACTGGCTTTATCTATACGCGTGTCGTATCCATTTTGATTGGATGTGTTTTTAATTGAAATACACATAATTAGTCCATTAAGCAAAGCTGCATACGTGAATGAACTAAAACTCTTTGCTTATGAGCGACATCTCTTGGTCCGGGTGAGCGGATAGTTCCGAAGGAGTGTTGACGTCTCTCGTTGAGAGTATTAACATAGATGTCGCTAGTATCGCTGCAATAAGTGATTATGATTAAGCAAGCGGAGATGGTGTGATGCATAGGAAAAATTATAGTGTGTCTATGTCCCGACCAGTTGTGTTGTAGGGATTTAGCACGCAGCACGGAATGCTGAGGACCTGGGTTCGATTCCCAGAGCTGGTCCTTTTTCTGGATTTTTCTGTGCATCCATGTTTCAGTTTGTATTTATCATGATATTATATGAATTAAAACATCATCATCATCGTTCTACATTTTTTATCGAATGTCGGCAAAACGACCGCTTTAGCCTAGTTGGTAGTGACCCTGCCTACGAAGCAAGAGGTCCTGGGTTCAAATCCCGGTAAGGGCATTTATTTGTGTGATGAGCACGAATATTTGTTCCTGAGTTATGGATGTTTTCTATGTATTTAAGTATTTATTTGTCTATATAAGTATGTTTATCCGTTGCTTAGTACCCATAACACAAGCTTTGCTAAGCTTACTTTGGGACTAGGTCAATTGGTGTGAATTGTCCCGTGATATTTATTTATTTATTTATTTATTTAAAATACACTAGACACTGTTATCTGTGTCTCTCTTTGTATGTTGAGCAAAAAACGACTGTTTTTGATACCAAAATTATGTGGTTCGTGATGGGAATAAATAAAATAGGAAATTCCCATACTAAATGCATCAGGACATTTTTGGACGTTATTTTAGTTAGGTTAGGCTTAGTTGAATTCCAGCCACTTGGATACCTGTAAACTATGCAAAGTTGGAGTCGAAAATCAAAAGCACAAAGTTATTGAGAAATGCGCACAAAAAAATTAAAGCTTAAAATGGTAAAGGATTTTCTTGGTCGACATGACAATGTCTTTCCGCTACTGTCCTAAAAAGGTGCGTCCATACCGCTTCCCTAGCAAAACGAGTAACCCCGAAAAATCCCTTTTTGCGGCCAAAGACAAATAGTCCGTAACGTCAGACGCACGCGGTGGGAGGGCCAATGTCACAGTGTGGAGGGGTCGTTGAATAAGGATCGGTTCTCAAAAAGGTATCTTTTCCGAGTTAGGCGGTCACACTGGCCGGCTGTAGGGCCACTTTGGGGATAGTTTGATTAGTCTTGAGTAAGAGTAGGTACTTTTTCTACGGCGCTTTGTAATATATGACTAGCTTTTATCCGTGACTTCGTGAACTATTGGATCCCTTTAGTTCACATAAAACTGATCCACGATTGATCTCTATTTCACCTAATGAAAAATGCAGATGAGGCCAAAGATGTCTCATCCCAGCCTATATACGTCCCACTGCAGGGCACAGGCCTTTTCTCTGAATGAGAGGCCTTGGGCCGTAGTTCCCACGCGGGTCCAGTGCGGATCGGGAACTTCACACACATCATTGAATTTCTTCGCAGGTTTATGCAGGTTTCCTCACGATGTTTTCCTTCACCGTAAATGGTAAATTAGAAATGTAATTTCGCACATAAATTCCGAAAAACTCAGAGGTGCGAGCCAGGATTTGAACCTACGACCCTCTGCTTGAGAGGCCATAGGTCAAACCACTAGGCCACCACGACTAAAGATGTCGATCAGACTGGTACTGTAACAGCCTATTCACTTTACCCTGGAAGAGCCACTAGGTTGTATTTATAAGGTAATACAGACGATGGGAGCGAATTTTACTCTAACTCGTATTAGGAAAGATGAAGCGACCGCTCCGTACGGGCCAATGGAACACTAACCACATAATCGTGAAGATGCTGCCTCCGCCTTAATGTTTGTTGATAAAATGGAGATGGATATGATGAATCAAAAAACGTATGCGGTAAAAGACAGACAGACAGTAAAATAGGTAGAAAGGAAGCAGATATGGCTAAACGCGCGTTCCTAAAACACCGTGTGCTAGGGGCCTTACACCTTACACTTGGGAGTGAAAGGTTATTGAATGGCGCCACGAATTAAAAGACGCAGTGTGGGCAAGTCTGGACCGACAACCCCCCCCCCCCCCAGTCCCTCTTCTTATTTAAAGGCCGACAACAGATCACTGACTCTCTTTGAGTTGTTGATATTTATTGATAATTACGATAACGCCAAAGTCGAGACGACAGTCCACCGACTTGTCTGTATAAATAATTTATTGAATCAGGCGTTACTTTGCGGAGGTCCATATTAAATAAAGGTCGCGGGTGAGCAAAGTAACTTTCAATATAAATAATATGGGCCATTCTTTACAACAAAAACTTTTCAATAAACATACGGAAGGTATAGCAAAATCACGTCGTTAAGTGCTTTTATAAAACCTTTATTAACGTCCATATCGACGACGGGCGCAGGAAATTTAATTTCCCTCATGAAGTGAACAGTTTTATAATGTGATTGTAGCTTTACTACGCTTGCGATCCTCGTTTTCCAGTAGATGTATTAAGCTAGAACAAAAATTAATTATTTACGAAAAAAAAATTTCTTAGCCTGCATTTTGTGTCCCACTTCTGGACAAAGGTCTGTTTACCTCCTTATCTCCATATCTAGTGGCCAGTCTTTCAGATCAGCGTTCAGGTCGTCTCGCTATCTCTGCCTAAGGCGGTGTCCTAGGTGAGCGGATTCCCCTTCAGACCCACCATACTCCAAGCCATACCCCTGGGAGTAGGGTGGGACAGAACCATACCACCGTAGTAGTGCTGAAATGTGAAGGAAAATTGAAAATAAAAATATGTAACAAATACAAATATTTAATTTAAATTAATTCGCGGGGCTCCTATTTCTGGGCGGTTTGCCCTTCGGGCAGAAGAAACTACCTAACTAACCTAACCTACCAATTTTTGGACTGAATTATAAGTACTTATACTTCGTTATATGGGATGCTATTAACACCGGGTTCGTAATATTCGAAAAAACGAAACCTGAAAGCACTAAACTAACAGTAGCACGGTATGGTTCTTTCTCACTCTACTTCCAGGGGTATGACAGGGGTATGGCGGGTCTGAAGGAGCGAATTCCACGGGAATGCGAAGCAGCGCCAAAGAAACAAACAGTCGACACCTATCGAAGTGCTCTACGTGACCAATACAGGCGCGACGTGTGAGCGGTGCGGTGCGAAGCGAAGCGAGCGTGATCAGTTGATTTGATTTTCGCGCCTCCTGCTTTGCCGTTGATACCGGTTGAAAGGTACCCACCACGTGGCTGAGTGCGCTCATCTATATGAGTTCAACCAGCAGACATGTCCGGTTCAGTCTCAATTAAGGCGGGTGCGTTTTCAGCATCAGCGATTTGAGTTTTGAAGCGCAAGAATAGAAAAGGGAAGACCACATACCTATTAATAAGACAGAAATGTCAGGGGTCTTTGATTTCAATGGTTTTAAGTATATAGCTCACTAATGCATCCGCGAGCATATTAGGTACAGTAACTAATGGATGTGATGTTCATTTTATATTTCATTAGATATTCCTTACATGTTCGTTCGCGTGGAAATCGATCTTTGCACTGATCCTTCCCTTGAGCTTAACGTTAAGTCACGAGACGTGAACTTTCCAGTTTGGAGTTTTGGGCCGAATATAACATAAGTACATTCACATTTTAGTGTTCGATGAAGTGTGAAATCCGGGGCTTCTTTTACAGTTCATCCAAGCCATAAAAGCCAGCGGGCTTTACTCGTGGTTGAACATGTGTAAGAAGAGTCGACAGTAAAAACATCTATACAAGTATACAGCTTGTATACAGCCATCGCCAAAGTTATCGACATAGCCCACAGCATTAGCACGCTGAAGTGGCAATGGGCAGGCCATATATCCCGAAGAACCGATAACCGTTGGGGTAGACGAGTTCTTGAGTGGAGACCACGGATCGGCAAACGTAGCGTGGGACGTCCACAGACTCGGTGGAGCGATGATCTTCGCAAGGCGGCTGGCAACAGCTAGATGAGAGTGGCCGAGGATCGTGCTCAGTGGCGTGCCATGGGAGAGGCCTATGTCCAGCAGTGGACGAACATTTTTTTTTTTTTTATATTTAAGAGGTGGCAAACGAGCAGACGGGTCACCTGATGGAAAGCGATCACCGTCGCCCATGGACACCCGCAACACGGGGGGCATCACAGGTGCGTTGCCGACCCTTTTAGGAATTGGTAGGCTCGTTTTTTAAAGATCCCTAAGTTGTAACGCTCCGGGAATGCTGCCGCAGAAAGCTGATTCCAGATCACATAGGCTGATGATGATGATACAGTCATCGCATCAAATAATGTAAACAACAGAGTCATACACACCATAAGGAACAAAAGTTGTCTCTCCTGTGGACATAAAATTAGCGACTCCGAGTCAGCAAACTTAAGATGGACCGAAAGTTGGCCAGGCGTCCCACACGCCGATGTAGACTTGACTTAGAAATATTGGTTATAAATAAATATAAATAAATAAATATTAGGGGACAAACTTACACAAATGGACCTAGTCCCAAACTAAGCAAAGCTTGTACTATGGGTACTAGACGACGATAAACATACTTATATAGATAAATAAATACTTAAATACATAGAAAACATCCATAACTCAGGAACAAATATTCGTGCTCATCACACAAATAAATGCCCTTACTGGGATTCGAACCCAGGACCTCTTGTTTCGTAGGCAGGGTCACTACCAACTAGGCTAAAGAGGTCGTTCAAATAGACTTTTAACTCTTGCCATGTCCACAGGACTACGCGAACAAAAAATGTGCATGACCCATCAACCTTATGGTTAATGGGCATAGAGTTGTAAATATTTTGGACGATAACGTATACATTATTTATGACCTTGACTGAATAGGGTGTTCCAAGGGCAAGTGATCGGCGAGTAAATATCGCTTAAAAAAGCGGTGGTTTGACGTAATAATATGTCTTCTCAAGCAAACAGTCGTGGCTTCAAGCTTGGGCTCGCACTTCTGAGTTCTTCAGGAATTACGTGTGAAATTATATTAAAATTTGATATTTACCACGGTGTAGAAAAATATCACTTGGAATCCTGTACACACCTTGTGTGTGAAGTTCTCAATACACACTGGGCCCGCTTAGAAACTACGGCGTGTATATATAAGGCGGGATGATGATGAAACAAAAAAAAACAAACAAATTAGTACAACTGCTAATTAATTATGTAATAAGTTTTCTATTAATTGTAACTACTTAATGTTGTGGCAATAAATGAAATTCTATTCTATTCTATTCTATGATTTTTTCCTTAAGAATAATATTTTCCATATCAATACGGTTTGCAGTGGCTCAAGTTAGCCACTACAACGAGACTACACAAGATTAGCGGAGTGGTGAGAGTTTCACTATTCATTGCATGTTGCCAAGGTAACCATTAAGCGCGGACAATGTCTAACCGCGCAATGATCACAAAAAGCGCTGTAATACCGACGGTCGTATCTACGAGCGCGCGCAGACAGAGAGCGGTCTGGAGTTTTGACCGCTCGAGAGTTCCGACCGCCTGCTGTGTGCGTTATCGTAAGGGATTAAGTACATTCGAAAGAACGCAGAACTCGGAACTCAGAACGCGGAACTCCAGGCCGCTCTCTGTCTGCGCGCGCTCTACATACCAAAATGTATCCAAATCTGTTCAGCCGTTTGAGTGTGAGGAAGTATCAAACACACACGCAAGCGCGCACACACTCACTAACATTTGATCATGATGATAATGACGATGATGACGATGAAGTCTATGATTGTGTTGGTACACAAACGAAATGATTTGTTTATTTAATTTCGTCGTTTCCTGTTTGCATAGGCCATTATTGACACGGCTCTCCAAGAAAAGATGAGGAGGTTATCGATAGAAAACTTAATGAACCCTCTGCCCTGCATCTAGTAATAAATAACGTATCGATGTGTAGAGCAGTTTGATGGTCCAAATTAGAAAAACTTATCAATGAACTGAAACAATTACTTTGCTTACCCGTGACCTCATGATAGCTATGTTTATACAAGAAATGTGTATTCATGTAGTTCCTCCACCTCCACACTGTACGAACACACACAAATCAGACAAACCCAACTATCACCACCGCCAAACTCAATCGGAGCTCATCCGCAGAGTACCGCAACCGTTAACACTATGCTACCAGATGTTAGAGTCTAAACGCGTCAGTGTAGTTTGGTGGTGGTGATAGTTGGGTTTGTGTGATTTGTGTGTGTTCGTACAGTGTGGAGGTGGACTGTCTGCATGAACACACAATTCTTGCATAAACTTAGCTATCGTGTGGTAACGGGTGAGCAAAGTAATGGTTACAGTTCATTGATATGAACCTCTGCAAAGTAACACCTGATTCAATAAACGATCTCAGTTTTGTGTTGTACAAGCAAGGGCTTTAAAGTCTCCATCTGTTTTAGGAAAGCAAACATTGTATCCAAAACATGGCCCAAATAGCCTTAAATCAAACACAAGGTGCTCTAGACTTTGATCGTTCGAGCAAAATGTCTCAACACACCTACGTAGTTCTAAAACTTAGTAGGCACAGGGTAAGTGAAAAGGGAAGGATAGTTGGAAACTTCGCTGCGAATCAGTAAACAACCTGTGGGCTGCCAGCGTGAATTGAAACAAGTTTGTGTATTCGCTTGAAAGTTGGCAATTTGGTGTTAATAGAATAGTTCGGGACTCGTTTCTTAATAATTTGAATGGTGTAGAAGGGATTTCGAAGTTTGAAAAGACAATTTGGAAACATCGTCGTGTTTAGAAATCATTGTCTCGGAGGATTCATAATTGTCAGATTTGGTAACTCTACCTTTCCGTGTCAATTCTAACTAGCTCTGTCTTGATTCAATATACTTGACTACACTGATAAACCTATAAGCTATGATTTTATAAGCAAATGCTCATAATCATCCCAGGCTATATTTAACACTCCTGCTCTCAAAATGAGAGAGCATGAGCTGTAATCGCCACCCGAGCCCAGTAGGTACGGATTGGTAACTTCATACACACCATTGAGTTGCTGCGCAAGTACAGGTTGCTTTGCAATTTTGTCCTTCACCGTAAAGCTTTTGGAAATTTCAAATGTAATTTCGCATATGAATTATGAAAAACTCAGAGCATCGCATTTCCAAACAGTTAATTCAAAAAGTCAAAAACTTTTGAATAGTCAAATAATAAATAGCATTTTTGAAAGTAATCCAATATAAAGGATATTCTGACATCTGACATCATAGTCAGTTACTTTGTACAGAATATGAATTTTCTTTTAGAAACTTTTCTACATCTAACAATGTTCGTGTGAGGTTTTTGATTCAAAATATGCTAAATATTTTATTGATCACTATTTTGTAAAAATTGCAAGTATGTACAGTCAGCAAAAAATATCGTGAGCTAAAAAGAAAGTGAAGATTATGTAAAGATTAGAACAAAACCTTATCTTATTTTACACCAGAATCCTGTCATTATATTCTTCATTAAGTCTAAATCTGCTCTCAACGCGTTGCCTTCGAATGTTCCTTTTACGCTCACGATTATTCTAATTACGATCATCAAACGAAATTAATCGTGCATCCCGAAATAAACTCTTTGATACACGTGTTAGGATTCCCTTTTAAATGTCAAAGGCTTTTTGATAATGACAAAAGTTGAGAGACAAGATGTCATTGGGTTCTCTTTTACTTTAACGAACAAGTTTCAATTTTACATGTTGCAAAATATACTATTATTATTTAATATCACTTAAGTGTATGTATAGTCGACCAAGAAACTCCTTTACCACCCTAAAGTTCAATGTCAGTTGTATGACTTAAGACATCAAAGGCTATTTTCACTTACAAGTCAATGTGACAATCAGCCTTATTGTTTTTATTCTGATGTAGGAACTGTCACAAAAAATGGTAAAGCACTTACTTGGTCGACTATACAAAAATGTGGTTTTATCTTACGTTAAAAACCGGCCAAGTGCAAGTCTGGGTAAGGGTAGGGTTCCATATTAATACGTGGCAAGTCCTACTAATAATTATAAATAAGAATGTTTGTGAAAATGATTGGATGTTTGAATGTTTGTTAGTCAGTAAATCAGATCAATACCCAAACCAAATTACAGCTTTCATAGTACTAAATCTCCGAGCTATGCCGCTTACCGACAGACAGATAAATTGATATTGATTTTGATTACGGAACATTCAAAAGAGTAACCCTAAAGAATTTTATTCAAATTGGTTCTTTTTCCCAAAGATCAATTTAAGAGAATGTAAGAAATGGTAATTAATTACTTAGAATCAAAAGTTTTCTTGCACTTATTTCATCATCATCATTTCAGCCGAAAGACGTCCACTGCTGAACATAGGCCTCCCCAAGGCTCGCTATACAGATCGGTCCCGCGCGATCCGCATCCAACGCATTCCCGCAACCTTAACCAGGTCGTCGCTCCATGTTGTTGGAGGCCTACCTACACTGCGTCTTCCAGTCCGTGGACGCTACTGAGACCCTTTCGGCCCCATCGGCCGTTAATTATATTGTTCTTTCTTTCTTTCTTCTTAGAGCTATGTATATCCGTGACTTTCGTTCTTGCGCGGATTTCATCATTTCTAATGCGAGAAACTCCTACACACACACACACACTTATTTGCTTACACTCATTTGCGAAGACATAGATAAAAGCTAGTTTTAAAATAATCGACGACAAACTCAATGGCTACAAACTTTACAAATTGTGATTTTCAGTAAATGCTATAATTTTCAGGTAATACAACTTGTGATAAACTCGGCCAAAGATAGCGGGCAAAGTCGAAACAAATTCAAGCAATTTATGTTTCAAAATCTTATTACTGGTTTTCCGAACAGAATTTCTTTATTTCCCCGAGATGTGGAGAATAATTTCTCCCGCCAAAGTCGGACGGCCTTAATTCGAGATGGACACTTCAATTGGAAATTCAAATTTTCCCTCGAATCAGGAAAATGTGGGTTATGAAAAACTTGACGGGAAAATTGATTTTCGTGATTTCTTAAAAGCGTGTATTAATAGGACAGTGGGTGTATGATGAGGTAAACTCACAGGGCTGATAACTAGAAGAATTTGGGGCTAAAGATTCATATTATTATGTATAATTTTCCCAACTCCGACTGTAAAAAAAAATTACCTACTAAAGCTATGAAAACTGAACAATTAGGGTCTTGCATATTTTTTTGTTCGCGACTCTCCTGTGGAAATGGCATATATTTATAGCCAATATTTTTCAGTCAAGTCTATATCGGCGTGTGGTACGCCTACCTATACTGCGTCTACCAGCCTTTGGACGCCATTTGAGAACCTTTTTGGTCCAGTCGGCCATCAGTTCTACGAGCGATGTGCCCTGCCACTGCCTGCGTCTGGCGATTTCTAGAGCTATGTCGGTGAATTTAGTTCTTGCTTACTTCCTTGTTTGAATGTGTTACCCGTGTAACATATTATTTTCAAAATTATGTTTGTGTTACGATAGTTTTAATTCTAAGAAAATTATATTTCACTTAATTTTATGTTTGGATGATCACACGGATGTAATCGCTTTTGTGAATAAAGAAAATTTTCTAGGTCGGAAAATAAAATACGGAGAAGCCAAATTAACAGGAAAAGCTAATGAGTACAGAAAAATAGAGATCGGTAATCTTAACGAAGAAACAACCAAGCAATACAAGGTCCAGCAGAAATAAAGTTGATTTGATAGATAATGTATGAGAAAGCTGAGTCTGCTTGTGAACATTTTGCACGGCCAAAACGTTGAGTTAATAATATAAATTAGTTGGATATGTAAGTATTTACGGGAAAACTGATCATGGATATAAAGGAACTAACAAAAGAATATAAAACCATAACGAAGAATCATAAATCATACCGAAAATAGAACATAGAAAATCATAAAATTATAGCTAGAGCTAGAAATGTAACCTATTTCTTCAACATTCTGTGATGCGTGGTATATCATAAACTAACGCAATCAGGTAGTGTACACGGCAAAATATTTCAATGTCCTCGAAATTATTTTGTATAACTGACCAAGCGAACGAATCGTCTCCGTTTCAACGTGGGCAAAAATGCTTTTGTATGCCTCTTCAGCGGATGTCTGGATGTACTCTAGAAGTGTGTTTCTCTACAAGTCGCATTTCTCAACCGATTCTTCTGAAATTTTGAGAGCAGATTTGACGATTACATGGAATTTGTTTCTTTATTGTTACGCTGGAGCCGTGGGGGTCGAAAGCAAAAAAAAAACATATTTCTGCCATACCAAATAACTCGCGAGATCTACAATTCACAGAGCCACTAGCCAAAATGTGTTTGAAACAAAAATTTGGGAAAGACGCTGACAAAAGATGACAGCGCACGAACATGGTAAGAATAAATCTCATTAGGACCAGATACAGCGTAATCTTATCTCGTAACGCAATATCACGTACTTCAACATTATTAAAACAAGCGTTTCATACACAATATTAAAATTATACGCTCGAAACAAAATATCAGAAATCCTTTTTCTCAAATAAATCAGCCGCCGTACCGTCTGTATTCTTCCTTTGTGTTCGTTATTATATTCTTATTTGCATCTCGTGACGCCTCAAACAAAGAAAATTTTACTTGACGACTGAACAACGTATTTTGTTAGAGATTTTTAAATATTTTTTTCTGCAATTGTGATTCTGAACGTAGCGGCTGGTTTTGGGTTTCAATGGTTCTACAATACGTATTTCACTCTTTAATATTTCAATATCATTTGTTACGTCAATCACATTACATGAAGACAAATAAAGCGATCTTTCGTCGTCATTATCGTCTCAGTCTGTGTATTACGTCTCACTGCGCAGGGCACAGGCATCCTCTCAGAATCTTTAATGACTTTTTTTTTTGTTACAAGTATTACCATAATCATCTCCAGCCTATGTAATAAATTCTACTTCTTGGTAAAATCCTTGGAGTTGAAGGGCTGGGGCAGTAGTTTTTACGCGGGCCCAGTGTGGAAAGGACTGGCCTGATATTGCGCCAGAACGGGAGTTGTGGAAGTCAAACGGAGAGGCCTTTGCCCAGCAGTGGGACAATATGCCAGGCTAATAAAAAAAAAAACAGTGTGGATCGAGAATTTCACGCACACAATGAATTGTTTTGTCTATAGACAGTTTATCTCAAGTTTATTACTAAAAAGCTAAAAGTTAAATTTCAAATGTAGTTATTTCAAAAATATGTTCTGAAAAACTCATGCGCGAGGCCGTACTCCACCAAAGATAGTGACCATAAATCAAGCCACTAAATTTTATACCCTGCAAATTATTTTGTAAAATTACACCAACAATCGAAGTTATGGTAGCCTACTGATTTGATCTACGGTCTCTCAAGGGTTGTGGGTTTGAGCCTGGGCTCGCATATCTAAGTTTTTCGGAATCAATGATAAAAATAAATTAGAAATTTACGACGACGGTGGTAAACGTGAAAACTTTAATGCGCTCCTGCCAAGCGTTTCAATGATGTTTGTAAAGTTATCAATCTGCACTGAGTCTTCATGGAGACTCCACACCAAGCTCACTTATTCTGCGATTAGACTAGTGATACGCATAAATAACACGACCTCAATTATCTCTGCAAATTATAAAAGTCAGATAACACAGACAGAAAAACAGCCATCCGCAAGTTAATTCAACGAAGTGGCACCAAGCAACGAATATTATTAATAATTCCGTTCACAAAAAGGGCCGAGATAATGCTATTGAATAAATAATGGCTCGGAAAGGAAGCGGCGACAATACGCTATTGTTTTTGTGTAGTTCGTTTGGATGAGGGAGCAGGTCACCTCGCCCTGAGTCGTTTCATTTTCTTTATGATTTTTGAACGCTACGATTTGTTGGGAAGAAAGATTGCATTCGCGGGTGACTTCGCGGCAACTATTGTGGTCTGACAGTTAAATTAATTCCGGGATTTTATTGAATTACTAGCTTTTGCCCGCGATTCCGTCCGCGTGGAATTAGTAATTCGAACAGCTTATTTTTACCCGCGTTCACATTCACCACCATACTCCCAAGTCAAGCGTGCCTATAGAAGTTTTACTTCAAAAACCCCCGATTTTGAAACATTCTTCCGCTTCGCTCCGCTCCTATTGGTGTTAGCGTGATGATATATAGCTTATGTCCTTTCTCAGGCTCTAGACTATCTGTGTACCAAATTTCATTTAAATCGGTTCAGTAGTTTTAGCGTGAAAGCGAGACAGACAGACAGAGTTACTTTCGCATTAATAATATTAGTTAATATTAATATTCGGTGTTATATTTGGAATATAACATGAGTTATACGTTGAAGTCAAACATTGCGAGGGCTTGCACGCACCTGCGAAGATATTCAATGGTGTGTGTGAAGTTCCCAATCAGCACTGGGCCTGCTGCTGAGAGGCCTGCGCCCTACAGTGGGACTTTATAAGCTGAGATAATGATGATGATGATAATGATGATGTAATGCCTGAATGTTCATGCGGATTAGCAACAATTACATCGTGATCTAATTTTACGTCGAGACAAACACAGAGCAAAATTTCAGATCACTAGACGGAGCGGTTGAAATTGTTCGATTTTACACTCGTAAATCCCTTTCTCGGGGGAATATGGGAATACAAAATAAACTATGTATTATTCCTGAGAATAACATATTAAATTTCATTCAAATTCATGCGGTCGCATTAGCGTGAAAGGGTATCAAAACCACACACTCACAAACTATCGTATTTATAACATTAGTACACTTTCTTTAGATGTTATTCATGCCAAAATCGGCTATAATAGTTAAGTCCTGTTTCTGAATTCTTGTTAGTAGAACAAATTAATGTGCTAATGTAATTTGGGCTGTGAAAATATTTTCTCTTGCTGTAAAAACTGCTTCAAGGCACTTTTAGACTAAACCTTAAGTTGTACTAATATAATGTTCTATCCAAGATCTACTTACCTACAGTTAAATCGTTTTCCTACACGATATAACCATCGTGGACGAACACCTAAAGGACGATTTTTACAGAATTCATCAACCGAAAACTAAAGGGTTAAAATAAAAGTAACTAGGTAAACTAAAACGAGAAAAATTAATAAATTTGGCCACGGCTTGGGTCCAAAGATACTAGCAGCATTTCCTCGATGTATTGCAATGCTGATATTATGTTGTACGAGAAAGCTGCCAACTCTCCGGTCCCCTGTGGTATCAAAAAGCCATTTAGACAGATCTTTATAAAGATTTTTTGCGCTGGGGCTCCACGGACCTAAGGGTTCAGTTTGGTTAAGCAGTGTGGGACTTGTTTTAGAGATATGGTATTTACTATACCTTGAGTTCATTAGCAACGTTACGAGAATAGTATTCATCTTTTTATTTAATCAGACAGTTACGTGATCATGATAAAAGTATAACTCCGCCAAAATAGGGCTCGAGGCCAACCCTTCGAACATTGGGCCAAACATCCGGCGTAACATACATTCAATACAAAAAGTTATCAATTCAGAACACAAATATATTTTTATTGGCGATCGTTACTTCTCGGGAGCATCGATATTTCAACCTATGATGGCTCCGTTCCGCAACACTGGCTTTAATCTGTTCCTCGGTTTCTACGTTCCGACTGACAGATGTACGAATGGAAACAAACATGGCGGATAACTGAGTACAGTTTGGCTGACGTGATCTTGCTTTTTGCGTTGTTCACGCCTTATGATCTTTTGATAGATGGCTTGATTCTGTGTGACTTATACAGTTTTTGCTTTTAAGGTTGCTTACCTACAGGTCCACTTTTTCACCATTTTAGCGTATCGAGATGAGGCGTGTCTTATCTAGAGATTTCAGTCCCGGGATTCATTTATACTGAAGCATTCTCATTGTAGCTGGTAAAGTGTGGTTTAGTAAGTATAAACGCAACCACTTATCTTGCGCGAGAAGAGTTAATTGTATTAAAATTAAAGTAAAATGGTAAAGTAAGTAAAATAGGTAAGTAAAATAAACTTCCGTAGTCGATTTAAAGTTTTTAAATTTGTTTCGTCAAAAATACATTTTGACCTCAACTTTTCTAGAACCTAACGCATTTTCATGTAGATTCAGCTATTCTCGGATAGGCGAGCACGATATGGCCGTACCTGCGCCCGACGTCCCAATCCCATTTATGATATTATGTACTATTCGAAGGGACGAAAGATACGGGTGACCCTCTCTCGAAATTGGGCAGTTGACTTGATATTTCCTCATGTTTTCACGATTATTGTCCATTGGAATACAACTAATTTGTTGGGGGAACGGCAGGATCTAAATCTATTGTCGGATAGATTTCATTTCCTTGTAATTTTTAATGAAAAGATTTGGTTTTCGACATGGATTTGAAGAGCTTCCGCATTTATTATTGTGAAAATACGGGGGTCATGCCAGCCCTTCTCGACGACGTTAGTCCCTAAAATATGTGTTCTTTATATCTACAAGTAATTTTTCTTGGTTTTCCCTTGACTTGGGACGACACATGGGTAGATACGCTGTTTGTTACTTTTATTCGATGCTCTCTGAACTGCTCTCTCTATCGTCTCTCTTTTCAACTCTAAATTCTATGTCTATTTTTATACTGTAGGCTATTCGGCTGTGGAACCACTTACCAATAGACTAACAGCGCTCAAAATCTTTACCTACTTTTAAGTCTATGCTTAGAGAGCACTATCTGTTATGTTGTGCATGTAACAGTTAGTTTATTTATGTGTTGCTGTTTATTCTTATTATAATTGTCTATAATCTATTTGTTGTAAATTGTGCATTGTAAAAATATGTATAGGTACTTAGTTTTGTGTATTTTCGTTATTGCTTTCATTTGCTGTAACAACACAATTTGCCGAAATCATCCTCACAGAATTAGAGGGCTTTGCTGAAATGTATCATTTCAATTCAAATGCATCAATTTCAAGACAGACATTGCATGATCAGATTGGGGATGTCTCTAAGAAAGATCTTGACTGCTGAACATAGGCCTCCCCCAAGGTTCGCCAAACAGATCGGCCCTGCGCCATCCGCATCCAACGCGTTACCGCCACCTTAACCAGGTCGTGGCTCCATCTTGTTGGAGGCCTACCAGCACTCGTGACATTGTCCGCGCAAAATAATATTTATGCTCAACTGCCGGTCTTTATCACGCCGGAAATTCCAAACATCCCTTTTCACTGCACCTTTATGATCATTAAGGGATGGTTACAGAAGGGTCTCATTGAATTGAATATATAAATTAGTTTACTGTTATTATCTAATACTTGCATGTTAAATTTGAAGTCTCTAATAATTATAGTTACGCACCTTTAGATAGAGCTTCGGCGGCATGAAATCGTCCCGAAAAATATAAGCCAATTGTTGGCTTACATGTCAGTTGTCCCCCTTCAGTCTGAATGACGTAACGTGATCGTAATTATGAAGCGTTAAATGAGTTTTTGGTCGTTTTGTATGCCAGTGTTTGCTACTGACACTCTATCTAGTGTACTTATAAATAATCTAAGTTACGCACATAAGGTCACTTCGAAGCGAAAATATAAATCCCATTTATTTTCTATCCGGTAGAAATTTAAAAAATACCTTCGTGGACTAGTCAAATTGCAAATGTCGTGTTGACATTTCATACATCTGCTAAAGAAATTATCATGAAATTGGTTGCGAAAACCACCCTGGTACAGTCGAGTTCTCCAGTATCTGTACAGCCAACCGTTCATAAATATATAAACATGAACCTTATGTTACGGTAATAAGGTCTATGTACAGATATTTATGAACGGTTGGCTGTACAGATATTGGAGAACTCGACTGTACGCGAATCAGTTTCCTTCACTACCTTCTATGACACTTAAGGTATGTGTGCCAAATTTTAAGTCCTTAGCTTCAGCGGTTTGGGCTGTGCAATATGTCATATCAGTCAGGACTTGCATTTAATGTATATTATAGTTTTTGTCACAGAAAGAGAAGCAAATTCATATTGGCCTTGAAGATCTCTACAGGAAATAACCATGATGTACGGGCAACATACGAGGGCAAAATATAGACGTCGTAAACTCAACGCACACAGCCGTAGATTGTGTACAAGGAAAAACATTGACAAATAGACACGACAAACAGACGAATGTTATTAGAAAACACCATTATCTGGTAGATTTCCTTCTACGAATAGGGGAAAACAGAAATACAAAAACATTTTTATTAAAGAAATGTTTTTTAATTAAATTAGCAACCGTAACTATTGGAACATATAAAGTAAGAACCATTCAAACAAGCTTTTTTTTAATATAACTTCATCGATATGATTCTTCTTGATTCTGCCAACAAATAACTATGATTATTAACTAGTACGCCGAAAATAAAGCGTACAAACGATTGTGATTGGTGTACGTTAAACAATAAGGCCTCAGGGAAATGTAGTCGAAATTATGTGGTTGTTATTCAGTCTCGGACGAAATATTAGTTACAATACCACGTATAAAGAATCCAAAAAAAATAATGAAAACTTTTTTAATCTCAAAAAAAGATTTTAACAAAAAAATCTTTCTCTGGACTTGTTTTAGCGCACGCTTCAATAAATTTCGTACTAGTGGAAGATCCAACCTCAAAATTCTGCACCTTGTTTGTTATTTGAAAATTACAGTCATGTAGTTATCATGTGTCGTAGAATCATTGCTTAACCTTCTTATGAAAAAAAAAAATATGCAAGTTCTATTTTTCAATACGACCGGGTTCGTTTCCCAAACTGAATACAAGTGTATGTCTTGTAGTTTCAGTCTTGTCCGTAGTAACCGATAAAAATGTGCCATTCTGAAATCAAAAATAAATTCGGAATAGATCACAATCACAAGAGACCTCTCATTGCATGATGTTATGTTGACGACCGGATAGCCTAGTGGTTAAATACCCCGACTACGAAACTTGAGGTCCCGGGTTCGATTACCGGCCGGGGCAGATATTATTATTGGTATGAAAAATATGAATGTTTCTGCTAGAGTCTCGGATGTTTAATATGTATATAAGTATATCTATATTAGTACGTTTATCCGATGTCTAGTACCCATAGTACAAGCTTTGCTAAGTTTGGGACTAGGTCAATCGTTCCATGATTTATTATTATTTTATTAATGAACCGATACAATTACTTTGCTCACCCGCAACCTTACAATAGTTTCGTTTATGTAAGAAATGCGTGTTCATGCAGTTCCTCCACCTCCACACTGTACGAACTCACAAATCACACAAACCCAACTATCACCACCACCAAACTACATTGACGCGTTTCGAACTCAAACAGAGCTCATCTTCAGAGGTACCACAACCGTTTGCTGTTCTACCAAATGTTAGACTTTATTTTATTTAATGCAGAGTTTGACGGTGAGATCTTACGCTACACTGCCGCAACCAAAAGGAAGTATTCCCAAACTTCGCGTCTCAAACAATCGTAATCCTACACAATGAGCCTTGATGGGTATCTGTTTATCCATCAATACAGATAAAACTTAATTTGCGAGTTCCGTCTAACTTGGGCAACTCCCTCCACGTGCCCAACTGTCATTTAAATCTTGTTTTACATTTAAATTTGGTAAGAACAATAAACAATGTTTAAGATTGTTTTCAATATGGTTTGTTGTTGTTTGCGTGCTTATGGGGTGTACTGAGTTAAAGTTTATCATCGTCATCATCATTTTAGCCAACGTCCATTGCTGAACATAGGCCTTCATCAAGGTTCACCAAACAGACCGGTCCTGTGCCATCCTTAACCTTAACCAGGGCATCGCTGCATCTTGTTAGGGGCTTATCTACACTGCGTCTTCCAGTCTTTGGACTTCGAGATCCTTTTGGCCCATCGTCCATAGGATCTACGAGCAATGTGCCTGCCCACTGCCACTTGAGTCTGGCGATTCTTGGAGCAATTTTAGTAACAAAGGTGGTAAACGTTATATGGCTTAGAGATTATACATTTCCGCCAGTATACGTCCGTGGGACACAGGCTTTTGCTCAATATGAGTGGGATTGAACTTTAGACACTCCATTGAATATCTTCTTTGGAGAACGTAGATTTCCTTGTCATTTATTCCTTTACTTTAAAGCTCATGAAGAATTTAAAATGTAATTTCGCTCATAAATTTCAAAAAACTGAGATTCGCGAGCCCTGGCTTGAAGACACGAACCTCTGTTTTAGAGTCTAAAAGTCAAACCAGTGGGCTACCACGATATATAAGTTATAAGTAAGTTATTATGAAGTATTTTTAAATTCTTGCTAAGGAACACTTAAAGCGACGACACTCAAAAATCCTAAGATAGATGGCGGCCATCATTTTTACTTAAAAACTAGCTTTTGCCCGCGACTCCGTCCGCGTGGAATTAGTAATTTGGGCAGCTTATTTTTTTTTTATCCAATTTGCTTTTTCATCAATTAGGGCTCTCCTTAGTTCCTCGATATAAAAAAAAATACCCGCCTCCGTACCCCCCCCCCCGCACACCCGCGTTCACATTCAACACCGTACTCCCAAGTCAAGCGTACCTATAGAAGTTTTACTTCAAAAACCCCCGATTTTGAAACATTCTTCCGCTCCGCTCTGCTCCTATTAGTGTTAGCGTGATGATATATAGCCTCTAGCCTTCCTCGATAAATGTGCTATCTAACACTAAAAGAATTTTTCAAATCGGAGTAGTAGTTCCTGAGATTAGCGCGTTCAAACAAAAAAACCTGTTCGATAAATTCTTAAAATACACGTATCTTTCTTATTTGTGAACCGATTCAAATTAAACAAACACTTAATGTTAATCCAAGAAAATACCAACATATCAGTGAAAACCGCATCCTTCTAGGTTAAGCCGTTTCTGAGATTAGCGCGCACAAACGCACAGACAAACAGACAATAATTCTAAAAATCATTGTTTTGGGTTCTATTGTGCTAATAAATAGCCCTAGTGACAGTTTTTCTCAAATATCTTCAATGTACAGACACCGACTTGTTACAGATTTATTATATGTATAGATAGATGTCGTTGCTCAGAGCAACAATTACTCATCTAGCGTTTAGTGTTCAGTTCATAATATTCGTAAAT
Source organism: Archips crataeganus (assembly GCA_947859365.1). NCBI lineage: Eukaryota > Metazoa > Arthropoda > Insecta > Lepidoptera > Tortricidae > Archips > Archips crataeganus. The sequence continues at coordinate 570,250 of OX402047.1, read as the reverse complement.
CTAGTGCTTAGTCTTCGTCTGGGAAGTGACTATGGTAAACAGTGTTCTAATAAAAACAGTACGAAATCTATTTTCAGTTTTCGAAACAAGTGATATGAAGGATTACATACCATAAAGAAGGATTAAGTCATGGCACCCTATATTCTGTTCACTGTAGCATGGTGCGGGTGGCAGGTATCAAAACCACAGAGTACAGAAGTGAATACTTTAAAACTCGAATCGAAAAAACTATAAATTCATAACTTCAATTATTATGTGTGATTAGAAATTTAAATTTACGATTACGATTATAAAATCCGTCAGTTAATTTAATATAATAACCTATTTAGGTTCAAGGTATGGGAACGTGTCAAAATATATAAAGTTTAAAACGAATAATGGACGAAATACCATAATGGTCATAATTATATACTTAAATTTTCCATTAAACTATTCATCAAACGAAAATTTTTAATCATGTAATCTACAGATTGTTTTAGGTTAGGTTAGGTTTATTTTATGAAAATCCTGTAGAGTTGAGAATTTCCAAGAAAACTGCTTTATATCAAATGACCAATGTATGTCGTCCATTATTATTTTCAATCTATACTAGGGGCGTTCAATAAAAAGTGAGAATGAGTATGTTATAAACAACTTTTACTAAATGTCATTTTATTTTTCGACATAGTCACCTTTTAGCAAAATACACTTAGTATATCTTTTTTCTAAACTTAAAATTCCATTTTTAAAAAAGGTCTCATCTTGAGTACTTAAAAAATCTTGTACTGCAGCGACTACCGCGTCGTCGTCTTCAAATTTCTGGCCTCTCAGGTATTGTTTCAATCTCGGAAATAGGTAGAAATCACTGGGAGCGAGATCTGGTGAATACGGAGGATGCTTAAGGATATCGAACCCAGCATCACGAATTGCAGCCATTGCAACGGCGGACTTGTGTGCCGGGGCATTGTCCTGGTGGAACAGCACAACTTTCGAGAGTTTACCTCGCCGTTTTTCGCGGATCTCATTGCGCAATGTTGCTATTTGTTTGGCGTATAATGTGCCCGTAATAGTGGCTTCGTGCTCGAGATACTCAATCATTAATACCCCTTTACCATCCCAAAAAACAGAGCCCATGACCTTACCGGCAGATGGGCTCACCTTGAATTTCTTCGGAGTTGGAGATGATGGCGTTTTCCATGTCATAGACTGCAGTTACGTTTCTGGGTCGTAATGATGGAGCCATGTTTTGTCCATTGTTATAAATCGCGCCAAAAAAAGTTCCCGGTCTTGCTGCATCAGGTTCAAAGCTTCTTGACAAATCTCTAGTCTAGTTTGTTTTTGCGTGTCAGTAAGCATTCTTGGTACCCAACGCGCAAATACCTTTTTCATACCCAAGCGTTCATGTAAAATATTATGCACGCTCCCCGTTGAAATCTTTACATTTTCAGCAATTAAACGAACCGTGACACAACGATCCGCCAAAACTGAGTTTTCGACTTTTTTCACAATTTCTTCAGTTACTGCTGTAGTAGGGCGTCCGGAGCGGGGGTCGTCCGTTGTCGATGTTCTTCCACGTCTAAATTCGGCGCACCAACGTGCGACTGTCGAATACGGAGGAGCATTAGACCCTAAAGTGTCCCGCAAATCCAAATTGACTTAGTCCGTAGAAAAATTTTTCAAACACAAGTATTTGATAACGGCGCGCAGTTCAATTTTCTCCATTTTCGCTAACGTACTCAATAGCATTGCAAAGAAATTACCGTATATTTTTTTAAACAAAAGACAGTTAGTTTTTTTTTTCATAGCAATCAGCTAGATAGATTAGCTTTACCGGCCAGTATTTAATTTCGTAATATTAAAAGAGTTTGCATCTCATTCTCACTTTATATTGAACGCCCCTCGTACTAATATATAAAGCTGAAGAGTTTGTTTGTTTGTTTGTTTGTTTGTTTGTTTGAACGCGCTAATCTCAGGAACTACTGCACCGATTTAAAAAATTCTTTCAGTGTTAGATAGCCCATTTATCGAGGAAGGCTATAGGCTATATATCATCACGCTAACTACAATAGGAGCGGAAGAATGTTTCAAAATCGGGGGTTTTTCAAGTAAAACTTCTATAGCCGCTAATCTCAGGAACTACTGCTCCGATTTGAAAAATTCTTTCAGTGTTAGATAGCCCATTTATCGAGGAAGGCTATAGGCTATATTATCATCACGCTAACTCCAATAGGAGCGGAGCGGAGCGGAAGAATGTTTCAAAATCGGGGGTTTTGAAGTAAAACTTCTATATAGGTGCTAATCTCAGGAACTACTACTCCGATTTGAGAAATTCTTTCAGTGTTAACACCAGGGGGGGGTTGAGGGGGGTGAGCGGGGGGGGCGCGGGGGGGGTTAAGGGGATTAACATTTCATTGATTTTGCCGTAGAATGCACCGTTTTCAAGATATTTGACAAAAACACCAAGGGGGTGGTGGGTGGAGGGGTTGAGGGGGGGGGGGGGTGCGGGGAGGGGGTAGGGGGGATTCAAATTTCATTGATTTGCATCGTTTTCGAGATATTTGACAAAAACACCAAGGGGATGGGGGGGGGTTGAGGGGGGGTTGAGGGGGGGTGCGGTGGAGGGTGCGGTGGAGGGTGCGGGGGAGAGGGTGTTGGGGAATTAAAGGGGCGATGAAAATTTCATTGATTTTGCCGTAGGATCCACCGTTTTCAAGATATTTGACAAAAACACCAAGGGGGTGCGGGGGAGGGTGTGGGGTGCGGGGGAGGGCGCGGGGGAGAGGATGTGGGGGTGTTAAAGGGGGGATGAAAATTTCATTGATTTTGCCGTAGGATCCACCGTTTTCAAGATATTTGACAAAAAAAAACTTGAAGTATAACTTGAAGTAAACTTCTATAGGGCACGCTTGACTTGGGATGGGACGAACGCGGGTGTGCGGGGGCTGCTGTGTGGGAGGGCGTGCAGGGGGTGCGGAGGGGTGCGGGAGGGAGCGGGTTGGAGGGTGCGAGGGGGTTGCGGCGGGGGGAGGTAATTTTTTTATTATCGAGGAACTAAGGAGAGCCATAATTGATGAAAAAGCAAATTGGATAAAAAAAATAAGCTGCCCAAATTACTAATTCCACGCGGACGGAGTCGCGGGCAAAAGCTAGTCTTTATATATTTTGATACGTACCCCTTACTTCTAAGGCAACGATAGGCTTCTTAGGCTTGTCTTTACAGACAGGATAGGATATTTAATCGAATTCAAGATTGACTTAACAAGGGGGTAAACACTTAGAACCTCGTTAGAAGTTCAATTACTGACATGGTGCTATATCCTAAATTACACGTTCTTGGCCGCAATCTGCGTTATGTTTAGTGACAGTGGAGGATACTACTCGAGTTAACAAGCGGGGCGTGACGAAGAAAGCAGGGGCTCGGGAAATCTGGCGGCGTTAATGTGATTTGAAGCGTAGTATCTTTATTTATAACTGACTAGCTTTATCTCGTGGCCTTGCTCTCGTTGGAGAAAACTTGACTGGCTTTTTATTTGTGGGTAATTCGAATAGTCCTTTCCGTCCTCATTTTCTAGAAATATGTATCCAAATTTTAAGTATGTAGCTCCTGTAGTTTAGACTCTTTTATATATGCAATGTTTAGGATACCATAGGTACCTACTGCATTAATATTATAGTTATGTCGTAATGTTTAGGATAGATACGATAGGTACTGGATTTTGTTTTTAATTTGATTGAAACATGATGTGTTTTAAGAGTTCCGCACCTGAAAGGTGCCAAATGGAAAACTATTAAGAACAATCGCTGTCTGTTCGTCTGGCTGTATCTCGGGAACCGTAAAAACTCGCTAATTTGTCTGTCAGCGGCTGCACTTTATGAGCCTGAATATACTAGTAACTTTGATTTTTTGAACATTACATTTACTGTGCAGTGCGACTAATGAAGGCTTAAATATATCATCCGATAATGATGATATTAAAAAAAAATAAAAACAAAATTCGTTTATTTGAAAAACATAATGTCTGACAAAAATAACCAGGGGTCCCCGCACTAGGCTTCGCCTGTATCGCGGAGAACCAGATAACATTTTATAGCAGAATCGTTAACACCATAATAAATAACAGACTTCTGTATTTAACTTAAGAGAAAAAAAAACAAAGTTTACTCGAACTAAAACAATTACTTTGCTCACCCGCGACCTTACAATAGTTACGTTTATGCAAGAAATGTGCGTTCATGCAGTTCCTCCACCTCCACACTGTACGAACACACACAAATCACATAAACCCAACCATCACCACCACCAAGCTACACTGACGCGTTTCGAACTCAACCAGAGCTCATCTTCAGAGTTACCACAACCGTATGCTATGCTACCAAACGTTAAACTAACAAACCAAAACAAATGTTTTAACTTGTCACTGTAACTTCTCAAGTACCCACTTTATTTTTCTTATTCTCAAACTACCCCACAAAAATTAACTTTTATTGACATATTTAAAACTACCTTGAATTTTTTTTTTTTTTTTTTTTGTTTATTTATTTATAAGGCATATTTAATTAATACTAACTGTTCAAATTCGACCCAAGCCGCAGTAAAGGAGAAGATACTAAATTTACCTGTTCATTAATAATAGACCCCATAGTGTTGTACCTAATTATTTCCATGCATTCCAGAGCATCCAGACGCAACCCCTTGCCGCAATAATGTAACACTTCATAAGAATCTGAATCTAACAATGAATGATTTGATTCCAACAAATGTTTTGCAAAATTCGATCTATCTGGATGCTCATTCCTATATGCCGAAACATGCTCTTTAAATCTAGTATTAAAACTTCGGCCTGTCTGTCCTACGTATATCCCATTGCAGTCATTACAAGTAAGCTTGTATACCCCCGATCTAGTTCCCTTATCTACCTGTTCTTTGTGGTCCTCCGCAAAGTAACGCCTGATTCAATAAATTATTTAAAGTTTACTCGACTTAAAACTAAATAAGTGGTTGAACAACGTCGAATATTTAAGTCTTTTTCTTCGGTATTCATTATTTTTAGCCTTACTGTTTCACAAATATCCACTCCTGACACCAAGCCCTGATTATTAACGATCCAGGAAAAATGTCTGTTGAAAAATCGAGCATTTTTGTTCCAGTTGATGTATGATCCGTTGTGTTCTAGCGTCCGACCAGTGTCGCTGTGCTTCAAAGATAGCGTATGATTAATTAAAGTATTACTGTAGGGATCATAATAATTATCAAGACATGGCATTATACATGTAGGATTGAATGATTTGATCGAATGACACGATAGAATGAGCCAGTCAGAGTGAATGAAAGATGAAAGAAAGACTGAAGACGTGTGCGAGTGACGACTAATATGTAGAACTGTTTTTCTTAAGTTTTGATTTAAATATATGCTTATTGCGTCCATAAGTATTTTACTTGAAGATTTAACACTACATACAGATGTAAAAAGTCGTGGTAGACTAGTGGTTTGACCTATGGCCTCGCAAGCAGAGCGTCACAGGGTCGAGCTCGGGCTCGCACCTCTCTTATTGCCGGAATTTATGCGCAAAATTACATTTGAAATTTACCATGAGCTTAAGGTGAAGGAAAACGTAGAGAATAAACCTGTACACACCTGTAAAGAAATTCAATGGTGTGTGAGAAGTCCCTAATCCACACTGGACCCGTATGGGAAGTAGGACCCAAGTCTTCTCGTGCTGAGAAGAAGCCATCAAGTATATTTTTTATTTTTATTTTATTTTAATTTTATTGATAATTGGAAACAAACAGCGAAAAATAACATTTGTTCAAAAAAAAGAATTTGGTGACCTAGCCAAGAAAAATTTTTGACTCCAATTTATTGTAAGTTATTTGTTTGTTTTCTTTAGGATTAGCTACAGAACTTGGCACACATTTCGGTCTGAATTCTTTTGTCAGCGAATCCGGTAACCACATTTGTTTTCTCCCTCGTGTACAAATCCTTAAATGTATTGGTTTCAGTGAAAATGAGATGGTAAAATGGAACTGAACAGATTTCAGAACGGTATCAAATCATTCATAGACTCTATTAAGTAATAGTGTACGAAAATAACTAAAATACAGAACTAGTACAGTAAAGTTGTACGAGTACTAGTTAGGGAACGATCCCCTTGGTGAACGAGCGAGCTCAATTCTAGTAGGTACGCTTCTCAATTGCAAATCATACCAACAATGTCACATAGCAACAACGACTAGCGGTTTAGAAACTACACCCACACATTAGAACGCTACCCCCCATTTCATTAACAAATCGCCCCCCATTTCTCATTATAAATTCATTGATTCATTCTACCAATGTTCCTAGTTTTGCGGACATGGAAATCGGAAAGTGGCAACCCTATTAACTGTCGAATGAAACATCAAAAGGCAAAATGGATTTCGCTCTTGAATAACGAAATGTGATTGGCTGGAAAGAGTTGCACGATTCCAGGGTTGTCAGATTTTTATTGCGATGTTTCAAACCTGCGGCTGAATGAGTTTAAACGTAATTGCGTTAGCTTTGAGTTGAAGATTTTGGTTGCGATGTTAAAATTGAGATTAAAATAGAACGTAAATCTTTTTATTGTTTTGCTTTTAACAAGGTTTGTGGCACGAAGATCACTTATTAGGTTGGTAACACTATAGTTAACAAAAATTACAGTTTCTATGTCAAAATAAATCGGGTAAGGTTTAGTGCCACATTGACTTACAAATGATCATCATATTCAGACTGTAGACAAAGACCTCTCCCGAAGAGTTCCACAGTAATAGGTCTTTCGCTGTACGCACCCAAGTAGTTCCTGTGATCTTTACGTTAGAATGTTAGATCATCAGTCCATCTTGTTGTTGTTCGCCTCTCTAGAAGCTAACAGCCTCATCGGGCGTCGGTTCTACGAACAATAAGCCTGCCACTGCCATTTAAGTCTGTAAATTGTCAAATGTGGATGGTCATATTGTTTAGGAATAAGCTAAGGAATTTTTTTGCTGGAAAAGTGTTTATACTCTGTTAAAGATTACTGCAAATGGAACTATTTGGCTTGACTGTTTGTTCTGCTCTGCTACCTTCAGATAATACTTCTTTCGCATTTGTTTTGAATTTTTATTAGTTTGTGACATAATTTAATTATTGATTATGGTGCTTTTTTTGTTTCATCATCATCATTATCCAAGCCTATATACATCCCACTGCAGGGCACAGGCCTCCTCTCAGAATCTCTCTTTTTTTGTTTTATTGGCTTGAATTGATTTTATTATTGTTTCGTTTAACTGGCTTGAATATATTAATATCTGTGTGTTCTGCTGTACTGTTGTGTAATTTAGTCAAATACCCATTATGATTTCAAACACAATGTATATTGTTCTTGAATAAATAAATTAAATTAAATGAAACTATGTCAGTAAGTTTGGTCTCCTCATTTCTGATTCGATTTGGATTCATTAGTTCTACGAGCGATATGCCATTCCCACTTCTGGCGATTCTTTATCTATTCCAGTGACCTTAGTTCTTGCGCGGAACTCATAATTTTTAATGATGAATTTTTTGACTTCATCTATTAATAAAAAAAATAACAAAAAACAATTCCATTTAATTTTGCTCGTGACAAATTCCAATTTCGCAAAATTCGCGTTTAATTTAAACCCTCAATGAAACACTCTGTATGAAATCGGGAATAATTACCGTAAAGCGAAAAGCCCGAGGCGCCTCGGCAGCTTCGGCGGAGACGGAGTGACGGTGTCAATTATCTGAAGGCTCTATAAGGTATTACTACGTTTAAGATGTACAATTTTCAGGCTGAAATACGTTTTGATAACATTTTAGACAGAAATTTTGAACGTAGATTGGTCTATTTACAGCTAAAGTATTTTGATTTTTATGAATTTTCGAAAGATGTAGATGCACTAGTTTTTTTCAGTTGTGTAAAGTGTTCAATTTATTACTTTGTTTTTATTGAAAAACAATCTTTAATAGCTAAGTTCGTGATATAAAAATTTAAAAACCCCCAACTCAATTAAGTCTATAATTAATTCCGTACCATACAAAATAGCTGATAACTTTGAAAAGGCAGGACCAATTTTGATGAAACGTATCTAAAGACCATCGCCAAGAAACCTGCTTTCAAATAAACAACATGTAAATCGGTTCACCCGTTTAAGAGTTATGATGCCACAGACAGACACACACTTAGCGATCAAACTTATAACACCCCTCTTTTGTGTCGAGGGTTAAAAAAACGTCCACTGCTGGACCAAAGCCGCTCAAGGAGTTCCATAACGATCGATCCTGCCGCCCACATTCAAGGTTCCTGAGACCTTGATCAGATCGTCAGCCCATCTTCTTGGGGGCCTTCCTACGCTACGTCGTCTGATTTGCAGTTACCACTCTAGACCTTAGTGCTCCAACGGCTATCGGTTTCACGAGCAATGTGCCCTGCCCACTGCCACTTAAGTCTGGCAACTCTCCTGGCTATGTCACTAGCTTTAGTTCTACTGCGATTTTTTTTTTTTTATAAGAGGTGATTTTATAACGTAATCATCATCATCATCATCATTTCAGCCGTAGGACGTCCACTGCTAGACATAGGCGTCCCTCATTGACGCCCAATCATTACGGTTGGAAGCGACTTGCATCCACCCTGAACCTGCGGCCTTCACTGGTGCCTTCGATGGTGGACGTCGCACGCTGCGCTTACCAGTCCGTGGTCTCCATTCCAGAACGTAAAACTAGATGGAAAATATAATTCATAAGTAAATAATGCTTTTTATTTAAATTCAAATTTGCCTCTGAAATAAAATAAATAAATAAATATCACGGGACAAATCACACCAATTGACCTAGTCCCAAAGTAAGCTAGGCAAAGCTTGTGTTATGGGTACTAGGCAACGGATAAACATACTTATATAGACAGATACATACTTAAATACATATTAAACACCCAAGACCCGACAACAAACGTTCGTATTTTTCATACAAATATCTGCCCCGACACGGGAATCGAACCCGCTCTTCCGCTTAACTTTGGTCAAACTTTAACCTCTCCTGATAAAAAAATATATGAACGCCAGTCAGCTCTTTAGTTTGAAAACGTGCTTGCTTATACACTTTTAAAACGGGTAAAGATTTTATCATAAAAATATCACTAAGAAAAATAATGCTGAAGAAAGCACAGCTCACGGTACATCTGCGAGGCATTCAACTTAGAGCTCTAATATTTAGTTTATTTTTTTATTTTTCTTTCATCCTCGTTAAATTTCCCTAGAGAATTTTATTTTTTACGAAACTTTATGCTTCAGGCAAAACTACTAACAACGGGTTTCTTTCTTTTACTCGAATTTCATACTCAATAATAATATAATTAAAGCGTTTTTATCGCACGAGGTTCGGTTTTTTTATGATTGTTTGTATTGATTGGCAATTAAATAAATAAATAAATATTAGGGGACAATCTTACACAAATTGACCTAGTCCTAAACTAAACAAAGCTTGTACTATGGGTACTAGACGACGATAAACATACTTATATAGATAAATAAATACTTAAATACGTAGAAAACATCCATAACTCAGGAACACATATTCGTGCTCATCACACAAATAAATGCCCTTACCGGGATTCGAACCTAGGACCTCTAGCTTCGAAGGCAGGGTCACTACCAACTAGGCTAAAGCGGTCGTTAATTAATACTGAGCACTTCTGAGTCTAGACACAAAGATAATAAGTGCACAAATTTTAATATGTGATACAGTGTCGTTAAGTTTCAGTATTTTTCGTTATAATATTTATCACTTATTTTTTTATTTTTCATAGTAACTCGACCAATTTATTGGACGAATTACAATGAACAACCCAAATTTAAAAATTTAAAAAAAATCATGAACATAGAATATGAACGTGATCTATTAACGATACTGAATCACGTATGAAAATTTGTGCACTGATTAAAAAATTACCCTATATTATCTTTGTGTCTAGACTCAGAAGTGCTCAGTATTAATTGTCCACGCCTCCGTTCGGGCCACAATCTATGGAGAATACGAGCAGTAGTACTACTATGAAATCCGAAATTCTAAGCTCATATCGTGGCGTCTCTTTCACTCTTTTGTTTCATAATATTAGTGTAAACGGAACGGTACGATCGAAAGTACGAAAATCCAATTTCATACTATAAGCTCTGAGCACCTCTGAGGTTGTGCACATAGAGACAATAATTGTATGTGCATCGACACACATAATCATGAGAAACCCCCGTTCGTGAAATAAGACATCTGTATCGTATTCTACAATGTTCGTCTGTTAAAAAGTGTGTAAGCGTGGCGTGAGAAGACCCCAACAAGATGGACCGACGATCTGGTAAAGGTTGCACGAAGCACTTGGATGCGAGCAACGCAGGACCGATCGTTTGAACCCCTTCTACACGGTCGGGACCAACCGCCGACCGTCGTGTCGCTCGGGTCGGCCGACAGCGTTCCATACGGTTGGGGCCGACCACGGACAATGAGCTCGCGACCAAGGCCGTTGACATCAACCAAATATCGGCCGGGTCAACCGATTTCTACACTGTCCATTTTTAAATCAACCCGACCAAGGACACGACGGTCGGCGGTTGGTCCCGACCGTGTAGAAGGCCTTTTATGGAACTCTTTGGAAGAGGCCTTTGTCCAGCATTGTAGCAGACGTTTTTTGGCTGATAAATGATTATAAAGTGTTAATTTTATACCTGATTCAACATTTCATCATCATCATCCCAGCCTTTATACAGGCAGAATGAGAGGGCTTGGGCCGTAGTTCCAACGCGGGCCTAGTGCGCATTAGGAACTTCACACACACCATTGAATTTCTTCTCAGGTAGATGTAGGTTTTCTCACGATGTTTTCCTTCACCGTAAAGCTCATGGTAAATTACAAATGTAATTTCGCACATAAATTCCGAAAAACTCAGAGGTGCGAGCCCGGACTCGAACCCCCGACCCTCTGCTTGAGAGACCATAGGTCAAACCACGAGGCCACCACGGCTCATCATTTATTCATTTATTCAGAAATAATATTAAGCTAACAGAATCTAACGTACTGTATTCTATAAGATAACATTTCAAGAAATCTTGGCAAACGAAATATGACAGTCAAAATGATTGAAAACTAAGGGATACGAATATCAAACACATGCCTATTTGTAACATACATTTTTAAATCAATTTTCCTTTCATTAAGCCCCAACTATTCATCAAGAAGGGAGCCTGCACAACCGAATCTCACATTAAGAACATCCTACGACCTAATAAGCACAAGTACACCGTTCCCTCAGACCTTGTTTCGTGGACAGGAACAAACTCACAAATCTCATAATAACCATAATATTCCTTTGTACCCGCTCCAATACGCCGTTGATCGACGAACAATCGGAGCCTTTGTCAAACTTTGGCAGGACGTCGGGGCTTAACTTGCTTTTAGGATTAAATTTATGTTTTTGATGTTTTTTGGGAAATAGTTGCAAACTTGGTAAGAGTTGATGAACAGCTCAGTGGAATGGATAGTTTAGTTACTTGTACAAATCGTAATAATAACTAACAGTCCTGAGTGACTCAGCAACGTCTAGCCTAAGCCCTAGAATGCTAAAATTTTGCATAGAGCTTCGCTTTATTATATTGACTACGACTAAAAATGAAGACAGATTTTGCGAAACTTCCAGGGGATAAGTAGGGAATATATTATACAGGGTTATTTGTAATTCACTGACATCCTCTTAACCCTGAATTCCTATCACTCAAACAAATGTTTTTTGTTTTACGACTTTTTAAAATGAAGCACTTTTTTTCCCATACAAATACACAGAGTATCGTAAAAATAAGAGGTAATCTCAAATTTTCAAAACGTTATTACACCAAAAATATTAAGTTATGACAAAAGCCGTAAAACAAAAAACATTTGTTTAAGTGGTAGGAGTTTAGGGTTAAAAGGATGCTAGTGAATTACAAATAACCCTGTATACAATGAAGTTTGATTATTTCAAATAAAATTTCATTGACTAGAATTTGGTATAGTCGACCAAGTAAATGCTTTATCACTTTTAATGACAGTTCCTACAACAGAATACAAACAATAAGGCTGATTGTCACGTTGACTTAGAAGTGAAAATAGCCTTTGATGTTTTAAGTTGTAAAACTGACATTGGGCCTTAGGGTGGTAAGTGAATTTCTTGATCGACTGTACACAGAATTAATTGATATATATAGAATTAAGTGTTTAAAACTAGATAGGGTGGCCATTAAACTTAGGTCAACCTAAACTACAATCAACAAAAGCATTTGTGTTAAAAATGATTTTCCTAGCAAAGACTTACTTAATTTCCTTTTTAAGACGTTGCGATAATCCGAAGACACTGAAGTTTACGTAATCCTAGCACAACAAAGTCCCACCCTTGTTATTTCAATACACCGAAGTGTTACTCCAAGCCTCCACGACATAATATGACGTCGCATTCTGTTTATTAACTCGGATATCCCACGAAGGCAAAGCCCATAATGCTTCTAAAATTAACTCGAGTCCTTATCCTCCCTTATCAAGTGCCACGTCATGTCACAATGTACCACAGTGATGGTATATCGTTGCAGTATGTCATACTTAAATATTTTGATGTTACTAGCTTTTTCCCGCAAGTTTGTCTATCCTGTGGGAATTTAACAATTTAATAACTTAATTTCAATACTAGATGAAATAATCCCGCCTGTATAATTCCCGTTCACATGGGAATTCCGAGAAAATACATACATATCACTCTCGAAACTGAGACGATTTTAATGACACCTCACACTTCAAAATACATAAATACATACGCTCGAGAAACATAACCCTCCTCCGACAGTCGGGTTAAAAGATCACTACATTAAGTGGTTACCTAAGAGTGTACTTACTTTATGTTGCCTATCTTTTGCTTTTCTGTTGGATTAAGGTCTCCTTTTTTTTTTTTTTGATAGAGGGAGGCAAACGAGCAAGTGGGTCACCTGTTGGTAAGCGATCACCACCACCCACGAGAACCAGATACCCCAGAAGGGTCACTAGTCCGTTGCCGGCCTTTACGGGAACAATACACTCTTTTCTTGAAGGACCCGATGTCATAGTTAGTTGGAAACACCGTAGACGGGAGTTGATTCCACAATTTAACTGTGCGTGGCAGAAAATGCCAACGGAAACGCACAGTTGTAGATGTATATTCAACAAGGTGGTGACGGTGGAACGCAGACTTACGGCGCGACGTGCGTTAGTGGAAGCCCGTAGCTGGTAATAAATTGAATAGCTCCTCGGAACACTCCCCGTAGTAGAGCCTGTAGAGCACACAAAGAGAACCTACGTCTCTTCGCAAGGAAAGGGGATCCAAACGACCAGAAGCTAGAGGGTCGCCGACAAGACGATCTGCGCGACGTTGGTTTTTATCCAATAAGTTGCTTTTTTGCATTTACAGTCATTTATTGACAAGTGATTTCAAACCATTTCATTATTGTCTTAAGGAATAAATTTCATTCAAATAAATTGACAACCACTGTTGCACAGAGCAAGTGAGTGGCTATTAGAAAGTTTCAAAATTTTCTCAGATACAAATAGATGAAGTTTGTTACTTTATTACATTTGTTTACAATAGCTGCAGTTAGTTTTTTCCCGCAAATCCATTTAAAAATAATTCGTCTATCACTTTCCATGGACTTTATTTAAATTTCATGGATTTTATTTTAGAAGTGGTAGAGCCATGTTGTAGCTAGCCGCTGCATCACGAATGGGCCGGCTCGTCCGGGGCAGTACCACCCTCTCACAGAACACCGGCGTGAAGCATCAGTACTCCTGCTGCGTTTCGTACGGTCAGTGAGAGCGCCGGGGGCCCAATACCTCTCCCCCTCCTCTATTCCCTTTCCTTTTTCCTCTCCCTTTTAAGGCCGACAACGCACTGGCATCGCGTAAAGCGTTGCGGGTGTCTATGGACAGTGGTGATCATTTAACATCAGGAGACCCACTAGTTCGTTTGTCTGGCCTCTAACATAAAAAAAAAAACAATGTATTCCAGCGGCTGTAAATACCAGACGCACCAACATAGTGAAGGCTACGTTCGTCCAATTTAAGTAAGTGAACTGCACTAGATTCTACCCTCTCAATCTAACGATAGTTAAGTCGGTCTGTGGTCGTTTTTGGGAATAATAATATAACCTGACTCAAAGCCCAGTTTAGATCTGGTAGAAAAATCGTGCAAGTTGTTTTACATTGCGGCGCCCAAATTGCCACTTCACACGCCACGCACGAAACGCAACTTGCATGAGTTTTCTAGCAAATCTCAATTGGGTTTAAGTCAGAAATTACTACCACTGTTCTGAGGAAAGCTAAAGATAAAATGGTATGGGAACAACTTGTAAACGACACTGTGAAACCAAATACCTAACCACTTGGCAGTCCGACGATACCATGCATCCAAAACCAAAATGCTTCCACCCGTCCGAAGACATCATAGTATCACAGTGGAGGGACCAATGAACCGTTTATTTTGGTTCCATCTAGAAAAAAATCCTGGCGTTATTTTCAAAATGTATTGATGCACAAACGTAGCCTAGCTAAATTATTTGCCCTAAAGAATATAGATGGCGGTAATAGCGAAACGCTTTATCGATAGTTTTTAAGTTTTTAGTACTGTTATTATCTGCCACTGCGGTATCGCACTGCGTCATGTCAGTGCGCCACGTGACACGACACAACCACATCAAAACAACTCGGATCCGCGAAATTAATTAAAGTCAAGCAACTTTGATTACGACGTAGCTTTTGGAAATTGTATCTGACTCACCGCAGTGAAGGGGAGGATATTATTGACGATTGAAAATAAAAACCGGTCGAGTGCGTGCTCAGAGGGCAATGGAGAGGGCTATGCTCGGAGATTCTATGCGGGATCGCATTAGAAATGATGAAATCCGCGCAAGAACTAAAGTCAACATAGCTCGAAGAATTGCCAGACTCAAGCGGCAGTGGGCAAGGCACATCTCGTAGAACTGATGACCGATGGGGCAAAAAGGTTCTCGTGTGGCGTCCACGGACCGGAAGACCCAGTGTAGGTAGGCCTCCAAGATAAAGCGACGACCTGGTTAAGATTGCGGGGTCGCGTTAGATATGGATGGCGCGGGACCGATCTGTTTGGCGAGTTTTGCGGGAGGCCTATGTTTAGCAGTGGACGTCTTTCGGCTAAAATGAATGAATGATTAATGCGTATCGGGCACCGTCACTTATAATGTAATAAGCTAAAGTGTAGTTGATCAAGAATTTTTCGTACCACTAAGGTTTACATTCATTTGTACAGCTCAAAACATCGAGGACTATTTTAATTTACAACTCCAATGTAACAATCCTATGTAGTGTAGTGATACTATTCTCTTTGGAAGTTGTTCCTTATTAAAAACTTTTTAACAAAAAATTAACCACAAAAATCACATAGCGGTTACTTACTTAAAATCAGTTTCTAATTCAATGAGATAACTCGGATCTTATATTCTAAATGTTGCATTTCAAATTTGGTATTCGATATCGGCAACGATAACAAGGAATCAAATCAAAGCTTCCCATCAACATCCCATGCCATACCCCACACTACACCTTCCTCAAAGCAACCAGACGCGAAAACAATCATGCATTGATCCGTTGGCACACAATCAATTATGAACCCCTGGAGCCTCGGGCACCCTGCGGTCGCGTCCTAATTTGCGTGTGATTGAGAAGTACGTGGTGTGATTGTTCCGGCCACCATTGTATTAGGCACTTGCGTTGTTTGAGGCACAGTGACAGCTCCATGGGGCACTTAAGGATTGTTGAGAGCATTAGTGGTTATTAAGTTTCCTAATAATGCGTTGGTGAATCTCTAGTCTGAAAGGTATTACGAAATGGATTCGGTATATTTCGGTACATGGTTAGGGAGTGTTCGCTGAATACATTTGTAGAAGTTTTTTAAAAATAACCTGAGATGATAAATGTTCTAGTGCATTTAGTCGTTGTTCAAAGTGTAGCACGTCAACAAAAAACTAAAAATTATCATTCTGAATGAAAATATCCATTGCAAAATTTTTAGAATAAAGAAATACTAAACTTGAAATATCATTGAGAAGGCAAAGTTGTTTTTTAACGACAGACGGCTAATCTCTTTAGACATATTTTCCAAGAAATACAGACTCTAATTAACGTAATACTACCACCATAACAAAATTGTTTATTAGGTGTATTAATGTTGTTTTCTTCTGTTTGGTGGTGGTAATCTTGTAACCTTAAATAAAATATTTTTCATTCTTTCTTTTTAAATATTTTCAGTCTACGCGTGATTATGACCTAGCAAATGCGTCGATAAATCCGGAGCTCATCTTTAAATATAAAAAATAATGTCCTGACTGATTGACTAACTGACTGACTCGTGGACGCCTAGCCCAAACTCTTGGCCTTCAACGAAAGAAATGAAGATAGAAGCTTTACCACAAATTTCGATTAAGCGTGGACCAAGTCTCGGGCAAAAGCTAGCGATAATCGCGATCTGCATACCGTAGAAAATATGTATAAAGTACTTAACACAGACACTATACAAGTCATTATTGTAAGCTTATCTTCATTGTTTTGTGCCACCCACGTAACTTCGTAGCCCGTTTTAGCACATTTTACCTGTTCAGTAAATTTGAGAACCTGGTCAGACCTTTCATTAATTCAAATTGTTATCTTAACGCATCTATAATTCTACCGAACAATGCTCGGTTCATGTTTATTCTATGGCACTCTGGAACTCTGTGGGTTTTATTCAAATTCAATTCGGCTGTGTTGGATTATCCCAGCGATGTGGTGATGTTTCTTTTGAGTTTGTAACTCTGTTTGGCGTTGTTTATGGTTTAAATGTAGAATCAGAATTCAATTTTGTGATATTAAAAAAATATTATTATATCGCTATGGAAAATTGTACTTTTGTTTTCTTTCTTCAGTCTTAGCTACTATTCACTCTAGCTAGAAGGGCCCGATGTTGTATCTATCTTGAAATATAGATGATGAGAATTCCATACCTTAGAAGTTCGTGTTAGATAAGATGAAGCGAACCATTTTGTGCGGGCTAATAGAATACTAATCACATAAGGGTGAAGACGTTCCCCAATCTGGATGCCCATTTATAAAAATGGGATCTTTTCCTTCCAAACCTATTTTTTGCTGTGTATCAAATATGTGTGATATGGTCTCTCTCTGTCTCTCTTACTCTTTCTAAATCAATATCATCAATATCTACTAAAGTACTACAAAACAGGCCGGCATAACGCACTTGTGACTCTTCAGTGCCTCTACTATGAGTTTGCACTGGTTTCCGTGACCGTACTCGCTAGCGACGGCGTGGGTTATTTGTATGGAGAAATGTACAGCACCTCTAGCGGTCACTTACGGAAGTACAATTCTCCATACAAATCATTTACGCCGTCGCTAGCGAGTACGGTCACTGTGAACTAGTGTGGACTCGTGGTAGAGGTACTGGTGTCGCAGGTGTCATGGGCGACGGTAATCGTTTACCATCAGGTGATCCGTCTGTTACCCCCTATACC
Source organism: Archips crataeganus (assembly GCA_947859365.1). Taxonomy (NCBI): domain Eukaryota; kingdom Metazoa; phylum Arthropoda; class Insecta; order Lepidoptera; family Tortricidae; genus Archips; species Archips crataeganus. The sequence continues at coordinate 552,675 of OX402047.1, read as the reverse complement.
ATAAAAAAAATCCAATAAATATACTCTTACAAGTAATCCAAAGCTCTTGTTGTATTTTATTAACAGATTTTTTTTCGTTAGCTCATCAAAATCTAAGATTTTTTTCAAAAGTTCAATGCACACTACGGAACGGACTAACAGACATGGCGAAACTACAAGAGTTTAGTTTTTGTCATTTTGGTAACGAAAATCTAAAAAAGGTAATACTGTCTGATCATTACACTATATAAGTGTGTACACTGATGAGCATCTGTTATTTGTTGTTGTTTCGCAAATCTCTTGTTGGGTATTGTCTTACAGGATTTATGTTCAAGCTGTTTTTTTACGAAGCCAGCTCGAGAGACTAATGATTTTCAGGCCGCGTATCCACGTGATTTGTTGTGACTATACAGCTTTTGACATCACCGATAACAATGAATCCTGTGAAAGTAATTTGATTTAGTGCAGGATTTTCTACAAATAATTTGACTGCTTGCCACTTTGCAAAAATATCTCACCAAAACGGATGAGGACGCCTATGTGCTATTTGTTTCTCCGTTTATTTTTGAATATTCCCGAAGCTCGAAGATAGATAAAGACTTTAATGTAGACAAATTATGATTGGGTTTCGCTTGACTTTGATTCAATAAAGTTTCACCATTAAAGCCGTATATTTTGAACACCGACCATTGCCCATCATACATCTATCCACAATCGAAAAATTCTGAAATGTATTCACAGAGGTGTTGAGTCAAAATTTCCCAATCATCTGCTGAAATAATTATCTCTGTGTTCTATAATCCGAAACCAACCACGAAATTTAACCATGATATATTTATTATGAGTTCTTATGATTTAATACCCTCAATTAACAAGTTCGGTTTGAAGTATTGTTTATTTTGAAGAAGTTTGGTTTGAAGTATTGTTTATTTTAAAGTATTGTATTTTTTATTTTTTCAACTTTATTTTTTTTTACTTTTACGGTCATCCCGTGAAATCCATATATTTCATACTAAATACAAACTGAAACATAGATGCACAGAAAAACCCCAGAATAAAGAACAATGCTGGGAATCGAACCCAGGTCCTCGGCATTCCGTGCCGCGTGCTTACCCCTACACCACCACTGGTCCCCCTCAATTCACAATTACACGTCCTTACAAAATATATTACAGGGATTGTCCCAAATCTCAACGATAATCTGGCACCGGGCCACAATTCAAGGTATACCAGTTCTAGAAAAAATAAGAAAAAAATCTCAATAGGGTATTTCAAAACCAAAACTAGATTCCACGAAATTTACAAGTTCTTGTTATAGCCTCAATTATTTCAACTTTGACCTTAATTCTTCTAATTTTTTCAATAATCTCTTGCATCCTAAACCCACGCTGACTCAAATACCTTTTTGCATTGCTCAAATATCTACCTGTCACAATGGAATAGTCCAAGAGAATCCATATGAAGCCTCTTGTCCTATTGTTCTAATAATAATCGAATTAAGGGAGATCCGATCCCCTAATTCATATAATACCAAGCCTTGAGGAAAGCCCTTCTAATATGAAGCTGTTAATATTGGAAACCGAATAAGTGTTAATGAAGTTTCTGTTACATAGGGATATTAGATTAATTCATTTGGGACGTAAGGAATGAAACGGCCAGTGAAGGTGAAACACGTCCCTTATCCTTTGTTTAATGGCTTGAGATGCAGCGATATAATGAAAGTTGCCCGTCGGCAATAGTTAACCATGTATTGTCATCATCATCATCATTTCAGCCGCAGGACGTCCACTGCTGGACTAATGCTTCCGCATTACTCTAATTGGGGATGTCTATTTTTTTGCAACGTATAGTAAATCGAAAACCATTTCGAGATAAATGCTTTTTAACTCGTTTTCTATAGTTATTTAATTTTAATATTATGTAATGAATTTATAAGATAACAAATAAGCAATGACCTTCATTTGACATTGGTGTAAATTGCGTGACCGGTTCAAGTCGTACTTTATTCTGTGTGGTTAGAATTCTTCACAATTTACGCGTGGATATACTACGGAGTTTGATTTGGACCCGCTGTGTGACATCTAGCACTTTGACAGTGCCAGTAAAGTGACACAGTGTATAGTGTACTACTACGCAAAAAATAATTAAAGGGGTTGCCTTATCGTACGCATTTAGATAGATTTAGAAATTTGGCATTGTGGGAGCCCTCAATTATAATCTGACGTCATCAACTAAAATAGTTTCAATAATTAATTTTGAGAAAAGTAGTGAACTAAATGACAAAATATTGAAATTAGTTTCTTATCTTTTCTATAAAAAAAAATATATAAAAACCGTGGGTATTTTTTTTAGACATCCCCAATTGTAACAGCAACAAAAATTGTTTTTCTATTTTTTGCCCGAACATGATATGCAAAAATGCTGAAAAAGCTTTTCTTTTTTTATTTTAATATTAAACTAACAATAATTGAATTATATTTATTATTTATTTTCAGATTTATTAAAAGATAGCATTTTGTTAAAGAAAAGAAAGCAGGAATTACTGAAATCAAGGATGATATAGACTGGATTAGCAATCGCCAAAGTACAGATCGGCCGCGGAAATATAGTTCGATTATTAAATCTAGATGGCGCTGACATAATAAATATTTTGTTCTCGATCCACTGGGCTGTGGCAGAATATCAGTGTTTTGCTCCTATGAGCAATGTTGACCACTGAGCCACGGCCCTTTTGCACTACTGCAACGCATACAGACAATATAAAATGTTTTACTTTTAAGTTTAAACTGATCTGTATTTTTTGTTAATCTTGATTGTGTGTGCTTGCAGTACCAAATAAACGTCTTTATCTATCTATTTATCTATTTACATTACAGCCCGAGGCTTTAAAAGCAAAACAATAAGATAAGACTACAGACGTTTCATATTACTGCAGATGTATTATTATGCAATATTTTTGAAAAATAATTAATTTGTAGTATTATGAAACATCTGGTAGTCTTATTGTTTTGCTTTCAAAGCTTCGGGCTATAATAACAGCGCCATCTAGATTTACTACTATGTACTATGTACTATGGCGATTGCTAATACAGTCTATATTATCATCCTTGCTGAAACTGAACGGTTTCTTTTTTTGTGAACGAAATGATTGCAAATTAAATTATTGGAAACGAAGGCCTTGCCTTGCAATATTCAACAGTAATAAGCTTTTATAAAAATTTCATTTTCAATACATTTTTTTATGTTGACTGTTCTGGCATTGTCACCCAAGCTGTATATACGTACTGAATTTCAAGTCTGATCACAAGGAGTCAAAGAAATTCTTGCTCAATTTGACCTCAAACATACAATCGTTGCAAATCAAATAAAAGTCCGTAAAACTGACAAGCATCTAACCATGCAAGTAGATAAATATTAACATCGTAAAAATTCCATTTATACTGGCCATTTTTAGAGCTGGCAGATTTATTTGATAACCCAATATAAACGTCGTTAATAATAATTTTGAAAGCCTGGATTGGAGTAAACGAGGTTTTATCTTGCGCCATTTCAAAGGATTGCGCTTCCGGCGATGGCCCGAGCGACTTATTTAAAATAACATCGAAAGAAGCCTGTTTGTGACTGCAATAAAAAATCTGGCGCGTCACGCTCGCTGGGAGACTCATTAAAGCTTCTACAGCAATTTATATTAATAAAAGTCTTCATTTAGATGTGATTAGTGCCAGAAAAGCTGTAACTTTCTTTATATAAGTGAATTTACTTTGCACTTTACAATCCATACGACAACTGTCAAAGCGAACGTATTGATGCTATGTTCATGACAGTGCCGTTTAGCGATGAGGGTAGGACAAGTTCAGTAATTTCCACGTCAACCGCATATATAAGAAGATACAAGTAATATAATTTGCCAGTGAGAAATAGACCGTGATTACCTTGAATGAGTTTACGATGTTTAGATGCAGTTGCATGCATCTTGATAATGGGTAGACTAAAGAATTTGCATTATTAACGATAATCACATTCTACATGCCGTAAGAAATTAACTTATTGTAAAACCTTAGGTAGTTAAACGTGAATCATTATTTATTACGTTACGTAATATACAATTGATATTGGATTACGATGCAGGCAACTCACAATTTATCTAGACCAAGAAATTCAGAACGCAATTCGTTTGACTATTCTAGCCTGTGACTAAGCTTAATAATTCAAATAGTAAAAGGATACGGATAAATGGGAAAGATTTTCGTTTGCGATTTTGCTTTTGAGCAGAACCATGGGCTATTCTTGAGATCGTAAAACTTTTCATTTGGGTCGATCAAATTTTACAGTAGTACATGTCATTATTGAAGAGGGATGTGCTCTAAATTTATCTGCAGGCTCACATTAGTCTATCAAAGATAAAATCCCCGCAAGAACTAAAGTCACCGACACAGCTCAAAGAATCGTCAGACTCAAGTGGCAGTGGGCTGGGCACATTTATAGAACGATGGGCGACGGGGCCCAAAGGTTCTCGAATGTCGTCCACGGAGTGGAAAACGCATCGTAACTCGTCCACCCACAAGATGGAGCAATGCAGATGGCGCAAGACGTCTTTCCACTGATATGATATTGATAACGTCATTTACTCAAAGAAAACGCTATCTGCAGAGACATCGCAAATTCAGTAACCATAATCATGACTGCACTTAAATCCATCATATCATAATAGCCGAGTTTATGCATGTCTGCATCGTATGCTAACGGGGCCGCTGCGAACGCCTAAACAGCTTGGACCGAGGAATAACGAGCGGGCACGCAGCCAAGGATCAGAGCAAGCGCATAGCTTAGTCTTTAGTAGTTGATTGCTCACGATTAACAACTAGAGGTAAGTGGGCGCTGACATGACGTGAACTCTAAAAGATGTTTTAAAAGTCCGAAATAATTCAGCAGAAAGGTTGGGCAAACTTGACTTAAAAAACATGTGAAGATTTATAATTAACAATTTTGATTCAAGACTTCGAATACTGACCAATGTGTAATGAAAATATATCCTGAGAAAAATTAAACAGGGCATTCGTCAAACCAAAATTTATTTTACCTTGTATATATTTAGTACCTAAATATTCACAGGTTTAGCTTTTTACTATGACAAATATTATCTTTAGATCAAGTCCAATTGTAAAAAATGAATGTAAATGTAAAAGTAAAAGTGACTAATACTTTAATCAAAAATCTTCCTCAAATAAAACCAATCTAAGAACCCGATAGATGGTCGCATATGGAGATAAATAGGCGATCGAACACCGGGCCTGCTGATGGCAATAATCGTGGCACACAATCACGGTCGTGTATTGACAATCCCACATTAATTGGCAACATATACAGACGCCATACTACGGTAGGGCGAAGTTGGATAACTACTTGCTGCAGACAACATAGCCCTGCGATATAGTGTTCTTGTTACTTCATATTGCTACCTTGCCGTGTGATTGTTCCAATATGAAGATGTTTGTATTTATTTGCAAAAGATTGTTTTAGTTTTGTAGTTTAGTTTTATGTTACTGTGGACCCGCAGAAAATCAGCGTCGTGGCACCTGCTGAGGGGTGTCCTTTTTTTGTAACAACTAAATTCATATCTTCGTTTATGGTCTGTTGTGTATATTTTTTTAGCTTTGTTAGTGTAGTTATTCAAAAATAAATATTTTCTATTCTATTCTAATCTAATAAAATAAATGTAAAAGTAATTCTGCCTGCTACCTCACGCTTTAGATGGTATTTGGTATGGAGATAGTTTAAGACTCTGGAAAGGACATACGATAGTTTTTGTTCTGGAAATTGCCTAAAACGAATTTTTTGCAGACGGTGTCGCGGACAAAATCATCATCATCATTTCAGCTGAAAGACGTCCACTGCTTGACAAAAGCCTCCTCCAAAGGGTTCCTGCGCTACTCGCATTTAATTGGTTCCTGCGATCTTTACCAGAGCGTCGGTCAATTACTACAATTCTTTTTGTCATTTATTTCACTTTAGAAAAGTGTAATTGTGTAGTGACCAGCTACTTTTAATGCTAACCGTACTAAACGGGATTTAGTAGTAATAAATGGGGTGAGACAAAAACAGATTCACTTATCCACTTTAAGGAATGTTTCAATACCTAATAGATTGTAGCAATGAATCATCTGTTAATACACTAAGCTGTAAATATAGCCCCGAGTTCACTCACACCACCCCCCTCAATTAAATCGATGACAACATACATACACAGACACAATACCAATCTTAGTGTGTAGTGGGCAGTGTTGCCAACTCTTACAATTGACATTACGAGTATCGTTTTGGCAGCAAAATTATCCTACAAAAGAAGTTATTCTGAACTTATCATGCAGGAAAGGTACAATTTCAAAGTCAGTGCGGCGGCTTTTTTGTTCGTCCGGTAGATTTGCTCCTGCTTATGTGTTTTTGTTACCTTTAGATGCATTTAGCTGCCATGCTTTTAGCCTCTTGATGCTTTGTATGTCAGAGTTATATCACATCTAAATTTTAAATGAAAAAGCGTGTCTGTCTGTTACCTCTTCACTCTTAAATCGCAGAACCAATTTCGATGACATTTAGCATGGAGTTAGTCTGAGACCCTGGGAAGGACAAAGAATAGTTTATATCCCGTAAAATTGCATTGATCCCGTGGGATAGCAATCGAATTATTTGCATATGAAGTGTTACAATGGGTTTTGTCTCTTGGTTTCCAAAAATAAAAAACAGTGATTAGCGACTGTGTTCCTTTAATATCCCTTTACATTTGCAGGTTTCCTCGCTATGCTTAGTATAAAAGGTTATATCTAGGACTATATCTAATTACAAAACCCTCTAGGAGGGAAGGAAAAAAATCGCTCAGCCGGCAGGCTATCTAATGGGGCCTAGCCTGGGCATGTATTCACAGATCAAAAAAATTATAAATAAGGGCGCCACGAACGATATCCGACGTTCGACCGGTATAAATTCGGACTCCTGCGCGACCCGAACTACGGGCCCAACAGTGCCAAGGTCTCCAGAAAAGAGCCAAAGAAAATGGAAGTACTTCCCTTCGGGGCTTCTACGCCGACACCGGACTGCACACAGCATCCAAGGCGGCGCTCTCACCGTCACACCGGGACCCCTGGGCCTCTTCCCCCGTACTTAAAACCCCTCCTGAAAAAATATTTAGGTTAATACGAGAAAATGACAAGGGACTGGACTTTGGCCACCTAACCTCTTAATTTTCAAAGGGAAATCCAAACTTCAGGATACTGACCTTCGGGGATACGTGGAAGATGCTTTTCCGGGGTCCACTCGTACGTCGACAGCCGAAGAAGGGGCTCACAGATGGTCCACACAAATTTGGAGTGCCGTAGGCGTCTCAGACCACGCCGTCTCCACAAAGGAAAATTTCCAAGAATCGGAGCTACGGCAATCCAGAGGCCGATCCCAAGAACCTGCGACTCACCTGCTGCCCAAAACAGCTTCCTTAAAATAATTTATCTGGGATTCAAACCACACGCTACAAAAGCGAATTCTCGAATGCCCGAATAACAAGATGGCTTCGTCGTGTCAGAATTTTAATGTAGAACGCCTGCTAAAAAAAGAATAGCAATGATACGCGGTCACGCACCGTACGGGCTATAAGTACTGCAGGACATAGTTTCCTGTTTAAAAAAAATATTGTAACAGAAGTCACTATTATAATTTAGACAATTGAGATCGTACATCATACCAAGGGCTAGATAATCATAATGCTCATGCCCCTTAGTAAAATTATGGTACGGGTTGGCAACACCGAGTGTAGTTTAGTTTTCAAATTTCGTAAAATTTGAATAAAATACAAGATGGCATTGCAAAAGTCACCATAATAATATTTTGAACCAGTAAATGGGTAAATTCAATTGAACACCCGTTGTAAAAGTTTTTCAAGATTATTTGTAATTGCGTAACGTAAAAAGTCTGATTGACACATTGACTTGTACCTAAGTGAATATTATTTTGACATTTTAACCCATACAAATAACATTGAGCTTTATATTTAGGTCGATATCAAAGTGTAGTAAATCAAAGATCTTTGAAGTCAAATTTCCGGTTTAAAATCTATGCGCAGAGGTGTTAATACGGCCGATTTATCTGAGTGCTGGATGAACTATTCTGAGTTTATATTGTGATACCGTATAAAATATTATCATTTCCCAAATGTCAATATTCTAGAACAGATGGAAATAATTAGGTACAAAAAATACCTACATCGAACAAATAATATTCTTTAAAAATAATTCTACTGTTTGATAACTTTGTGAAATGAAAATATGAGATCATAATATTCATTGAATTGTGTTTCTATGAATTAAGTTTCACTAAAACAAATAGTGTTTGAAAAAATAATATTAGAAATGAAAATATATGTATGTACTAAATATTATGTGAAACATTTTCTATGAAACGAAATTCTTTGAAATATTTGTCTATAAAACAAGGGGCACCCGGTCTCAATATCAATGATCAATTACATTTTGCATAATTTAAGTAAAAGGAAATGCATTATACCTAATTAACATCATTCTATAATATGTATAATCATTCGCGACAGTTAATTAAAAATATACTAAGTACGTGGTTATAGATAGACGTGGATCGTTCATTTAGTATGCATAAGTGGCTTTATAGTGATACACGAAAACAACCTTCTCCCAAAGAATGTAAAGGAATTAATGATTATCTACTCGTATCACTATCACAAACCAAATAAAATGTCATGTGCTGCTGGGTATATTGACGTGGATTAGATAGAGACATCTACAGAATTATTATTTTTATTTTATTAGGAGTACGGCTGCTCACCGAATCTAAGATTATTTAAAAGCGAAAAAGTTTTTCGGGTGCGCCGGTGGGATTCGAACCCACGTCTCCTGGGTATGCGCCCCAACGGGTGTTCTACCAATTGAACCACGTCGCATCCAACCGACTCCCCCGAAAAACTTTTTTCGCTTTTAAATAATCTACAGAATTTTCTACAAACCTTATTAAATTATGTATTAAATATTTTTTTATTTGGTGAACCGTTTTTCTTCTATTACACAACTATCGATATCGATAAAAAAATGTTACGAACACTAGCTAGATTGCGGCAGTCTTTTGTTTTGAAGTGAACAATCCGACCTTTGATGATTACCACCGTTGGTTGGTATTCATATACCACAACAATTCAAGGATAAAACAAAACACAAAACCTCAAGGAAATTCCGACTAAAAAGATAAAGGGTGCCCAGTAATACCAGACCATCTGAAATATTCCACTTTCAGTTTGAGACACCTCGTAGAAACTAAAACATTTTCGCAACAAGAGATACGGCTCACCACATCACAGTTATTAAACATTCAGCCCCGTATAATCACGAAAGCCCTCGTTGAATTATGGAACTTGTACTAATTTAGTTAGGTATAAATAGCTTCGGGCCCACGCAATACAGCCTTTGTGTTAGCATCGCAAAGTGCTTCTTTACAAAGTGCAAAATCTATTCAAACATCGAATTTCCGTTGCGGAAATTGTCGGATTGTGTTAAATTTGCGCTTTTATTTTGCATCCGATTTCGTACCTTTCACTTTGTGTTTAAAAAGATGCTGCGGCGTCATTATCATTTCTCCTCCACTCCGCTGCTGGTCATGGACGTTCCTCGTTGATACCCTATCATTACGGTTGGAAATGGCTTGCATCCACCTTGAACCTGCGTCCTATGCTTAATCATCCATCTATCTCGTTGGTGCACGTCCCACACTGCGTTTTCTAGTCCGTGGTCTCCATTCGAGAACTTTCGGCCCCAACAACCATCTGTTTAGCTTTCTATAAAAGCCTGTCCATTAACGAGCAAATCTGTTTGACTATTGCTTGTGGTTAGAACGGATTAGCTCGTTAAAATACAATGGGCAGGTTAAATAGCATGCAGAACAGACCGTTGGGGCCGGTAAGTTCTCGGAACGGAGAGCATGTGGAGAGTATGGACAGGCAAGCGCAGCATGGACCACCTGCGGCATAGACCCATTGTCCTCCAATGGACAGACATAGCTAACACCTATTAAAAAATAAACGAAGTCCACCTTGACTGTTTTTAACCCCCGACACAAAAATAGGGGTGTTATAAGTTGGACCGCTATGTGTTTGAGAGTGTCAATCAAAAGATTCAGCCATTTCAAAGTTATCAGCTCTTTTGTTTGTTAGCTGCGGAAGGGATCTTAGACTCATAATAGGCATTTACTTTATTTTCAAACTTATATGCGACCAAAATTGCGTTGAGGGTTTTAATTTTTTTTATTTATCAAGTTTAACGAGTTCAAGACAGTGAAGTTATCATGAATGAAGATTAACTATCGAGACAGTAAGCAGATATAAGTACTATGTAAGTAGATATTATTCTCCACTGAAATGCGCCGTCGTTCCAGCCTCATTATGGAATTTGTACGGGAAGCCAACCATCCTTTACAAAGCTTGTTTTCAACCCTTTTAGGGGTATAACCAAGTCGCGGTTAACTCACCCTTTCAAATTTTACCTTAAAACATACCTTCATGAACACACATAGATACATATTGCTCAATTACTGCACGAGTGCCAGAAAATCCGCTAGAAACTTGTGTCATATTTTTATTTAACTACTTCCGCAATTCATAATAAACGTGTTGCATAAAAACAAAAGTCATAGGTCAAAGGTCAAAATGAAGTCAAAATATCTTTTTATTTAATTTAGGCTAGGTACAACAACCATAATAAATAAATAAATATTATGAAGATTTGAAAATTGTTGTTTCACAAAACATTACACACACATCTAGCAAGAGTTGGGCGATATTTAAATCATTTCTTAACTATAATATACATAATAGATTAATTATTTCAAATGAAATAATTTGATTAGCTGTAATTCTTTTATTTAAATCGATTATCCCGACGAAGATGTGGAATTTAACCCAGCAGTAGGACACAATCATAGGCTAATAAAATTAACAATCAAGACAAAGACAACAAACCTGTTTTTTTTATTGAAGTAAGCATAGATAAAAGTACCTGCCGCTCGGGCTGAAACTCGGTACCAAGCGTTTTCCCAGAGATATGACCAAGCTAGATCAATTTTTCATCCCCGAAAACCCCCACATAACAAATTTCATCGAAATCGTTGGAGCCGTTTCCGAGATCCTGATTATACAGGGTGTTACAAAATTACCCGTCATAACTGAAGGGTATGGAAGTACTCCAGTAAAGAATTAAATTACTTAGTATATCTTTTTTTTGAGATGGCGGGAGCTCGCCTTTGATAGGCAGGAGTGGAGCAAGAGAGGAGAGGCCTTTGCCCAGCAGTGGGACACAAAAATAGCTTAAAAAAAATTTTTTTTTTTTTTACAAAAAAAAGAACAGCGCGCAAAATTATACTTTTATTTACTGATCATGGGGTTTCAGGCTTTAGGAGTTATTTTGTAACACGCTGTATATATATATATATAATCAGGCAATATATATAAATATATATATGTCGTCGCGCGCGTTATATTGGTAGCATTATAGTTGCTGATTTGACTACCTAGTACCGGATCTTATCTCTGATTGGTTGAATTAAATTGTAAAGTGCAGTGAACGCAGTGTGGTGGGGCGAGTATCGCTTTGGCGCCATTACACGAGGACAAAGTCGATGTTCACTTGATTGCCGACCGCCGTTGAGAACGGTCATTTCCTACTCCATCGAACCTGTCACGTTCACAGTCACTCCTGCAAGTACCTACCTACTGTGATTCCAAATAATTACACGTTGCAAGGTAATCTGCGTTTCTCTGTATCGCCCACTAACATGGAAACTCCACCACGAGACGACGGTGATGATCCACCTACCGCTCCGTTCCGTCTCTCGCCGTCATCAGAAGTGGGATACGCTCAAGCCCTACCATCATCGTCGAATACCCTCCTGCAATTGCTGCTCGAACAACAGAATCAGAACATGGTACGCCTGATTGAAGCCATGCGGCCGCCATCCTCGTCTTCTGTGGCAATCAAGCTGCCTGAGTTTAATCCTGACCTATCGGACGCCGATCCACGGTCCTGGTGCTCGACTGTGGACATCTGTCTGACCGAAAATCTATTGGAAGGAGGAGCCCTAATTATCGCACTGAGTAAGGCTCTTAAAGGATCATCATCAACCTGGCTTTCTCACGTCGCACACTCAGGTATGACATGGCATGATTTCAAAAACCTGTTCTTGGCCCGCTATGACTCAGCTGAAACATGCGCAGCCACTATTGTTAACATCAATAATAGCCGGCCTAAAGAAGGAGAAAATCTTGTGGCATATGCCAGTCGCTTAATTACATCGCTAATGGCTAAATGGAAAGACCTGAATTCTGAAGAAATCGCCATTTCATACGTGCTCGCACATCTCGCACAATTTGACGGTAGAATTAACCGTTTGGCGTTTACTACCCCCATTAAAACAAGAACGAAACTAATTCAAGAAGTGCAAGCATTTTCTTTAAAACGCAAGCAAGAACGAAGCATAGATACCTACAAACACGAAACAAAACGAAATCGGATGAATTTTATTCCTCGAGATGTGAACAAACAGACCCAGTGTCACAATTGTCATAAATTTGGACACAAATCGGTAGATTGCTACTCCAGGATCAAGAAACCAGCCCTGAATACACACGCCTCTTCGTCTTCAAGCTTCACTCCAAACTCGAAGAAGTTTGTGACCTGTTATCGCTGCGGAGAAAAAGGCCACATTGCTCCTTACTGCATCAAGGAAGGAGGCAGCGGATTCGGCACGCCTGGCAAGGGCGCGGGCGTCGGTTCCGGCGGCGGTGGTGCCAGCGGCGCTGCGCTCGAGCGTCGGGTCAATGTTTGCGAGGTCACTGGTGTCCGCGGCGAACTTACACAATCTGGTGAGTCGTACCCTTTTTATTTCGATAGTGGCGCAGAATGTTCTCTTGTAAAGCAAAGTATAGCAAACCGGTTTTTGGGAGTGTTTGTGTAGTGCAACTAACGTGCACTTAGCCGGTGTTGGCAACGCTCACATTTACTGTACCGAACAGATTTCATGCGTGGTAATTATTGATGAGCATTGTTTAAAATTGTCGTTTCTTATCTTGCCAGATGATCGTATTCCGTATGATATTATGATATTTTAAACTTGGGACTGACTGTTAATTTATCGAAAGCGCGATTATCAATAACGAAACCGAGGTTGATATTAACGAAACAAGAGAACGAGCTGTCCAGAATATTAAAAATAGTGCAACATACGAAAAATCTCGTTTTGACCGTAATAAGATTAAATTCGATAGGTTTGTTGTTGGTGATTTGGTTCTCATCCAAAATGAGGAGAGAAACTAGACAAAACTAGATCCTAAATACAAGGGACCCTTCAAAATTCTAGAAGTTGAGTATCGAAGGTGATCGATACACGTTAAAATCTTTGACTAATAACAGAAGTTATAAATACGCTCACGATCGCCTTCGAAGAATGCCTCAAAGTGCTGTACCTGTTGAACTTAATGTTTGTGACCTAGAGTCTTATTCTGATAGTAATTAGAGATTTTTTTTTGCCTAAATAACTAATATACGCACACATGGCTCATTTTGTTTTGGGTTGTGCGTGCTACAGTACCGGCGTAGTTGTAACTGCGGTCGTTTCAGAGGCCGAACAGGGCGCGATGTGCGACCGGTGCTGTGGCAGCGGCCAGTCTTGTAATGACAGTTGTTGTTGTCCATGAGGACAGTGTTTCACTATGACTCCAGCGTAGTTGTAACTGCGATCTTATTAAAGGTCGATCAGAGCGCAATGTGCGACTGGAGGTGTGGTGTGATGAATGGCCCATGGGGGCTTATGGTTGGTCTATGGGGACCTTGTGTTTGGTCCGTGGGGACCTATTGGTTGGTCTATGAGGACCTGGTTATGATTGAAAGGCAAATGAATGCCAATATGTTGAGCCATGTTTGAGTAGCTGCGTGTGTGTATGTTTGAGTAGTTGAGATATTGTTTTGACATTTTATAAGGTGCTCTGTTTACTTTTGAGGCTTTCTTTTTACTTCAATCTTTGCGTTGCAAATTACAATCTTTTAGTCAGGATAAGCCGAGTGAATGGATATTCCAAACTATGCCTTTGTTCCAGATATACACGAGGACGTGTAGCGGTCAGTCTGGCCGTGTCGTCGCGCGCGTTATATTGGTAGCATTATAGTTGCTGATTTGACTACCTAGTACCGGATCTTATCTCTGATTGGTTGAATTAAATTGTAAAGTGCAGTGAACGCAGTGTGGTGGGGCGAGTATCGCTTTGGCGCCATTACACGAGGACAGAGTCGATGTTCACTTGATTGCCGACCGCCGTTGAGAACGGTCATTTCCTACTCCATCGAACCTGTCACGTTCACAGTCACTCCTGCAAGTACCTACCTACTGTGATTCCAAATAATTACACGTTGCAAGGTAATCTGCGTTTCTCTGTATCGCCCACTAACATGGAAACTCCACCACGAGACGACGGTGATGATCCACCTACCGCTCCGTTTCGTCTCTCTCGCCGTCATATATATATATATATATGTATATATATGTATATATAATTGTATATACAAGAATTGCTCGTTTAAGGGTATTAGATAAATAATGTAATATAGAAGGTCACGTCGAGTCAAACCGTCACGACATTCAAAAGCCAAATTAATTTTAGCCAGGTAAGAATAAAACTGATCAATATAAATTCGAAATAACAAAAGACGGACTACTTAGTTATTTCCAATAACAAATAATTTACTTATCTTCCCGGTTATTTGTAAATAAATAACTTTCATCCAACTCTTCCTACAGCACATCCCAATATACGGACAATAACGAGTACACAAGAATTTTTCCAACCCCTTCGCAAGACCCCATGAAGGGGTTGGAAATATCGGCAAGATCTTCGGGATTTGCTTAACCAAGATCCCGGTTCGGATGGGAATATTGAATTACGGAATCCCGTAACGTAATTTACGACAGACGGCGGGAAAATGATCTGCAAATAAAAGAATTACGCAGGGCATGAATTATGTACGCTTAAATTTGGAAAGTTTGCTTTCATATTTACGGTTGTTCCGGTCAATTCTGATTCCACTTCGTTCAATTCTGTCGAGGTACCATTTCAGCTTACAGTCAGTTCAAAATGGTTTTGATTTTTTTTTCACCCGACTGGGGTTATGTTTTTTCAAGCGTTATGTCTACATGTGGGTATGTGTGTATTATCTTTTGACACGTCCTACAGCCCAAACGGCGCAATGGATTTTGAAGTCTGAGGTGTCATTAGATTCATCTCAGTTGCAAGAGTGACATATGGTATTATTATATGCACTTTCCCGGAATTCCCATGGAAACGAGAATCATACAGGCGGGTTTATTTCATCTAGTATTGAAATTAAGTTATTAGCAAAACTATAATAACTAAAATGTTACTATTTTAAATATTTATTGTTTTCAACTTAGTTTGTCGTTAAAAAAATACATTGTCATTGTTGATATAAAAACAAAAACTATTTTGGTTTATTTTCCTTAATAAATTTACTTCATTACTTCATAAGAAATCTTTGTTATTCATTTACTAGTAATCAAAAATAAATCTCAATTAAGAAATAAATAAAGAGATTAATTATTTGATGAATTTTGAAGTCATGTCCACATTATTGCAAACAATGACGTTAATCCGACCTATGTCATTAAAAAGAGACGTGACAGCAAGGTACATCTTCTATTGCGCATTTGAATACCAAACACTACTATTTACCCTATGTAAGAGCTATAACTATCCCTTTAAATAAGTCCTCGCCCGGCCCCCTTTATCGGCATACCCCTAGCCCCTGTAACGCGGGGGCGAGGACTTATTTAAATGGTCTAACTATAGTTTAAAATTATTAATTACGTCCAAGGCGATTTTAAACAAAGTCGTTGATTTTTCCAAAACATCCCGCGAACAAAGGGCCGTCACTAACTTTTAATGAAATTAGTTAAAAACTGTCTCTAGAGTAACGCAAGACAATTATAATTTCTCCAAGAAAATTGCTTTGGAAAGTTACTTTTATATTAACATTTCATCAACTAATTGTTTTCGTTGATTGTTTGACGTCGTTACATTGAATATTTTAGTATTCGGTTTCTGTTTGATATCATCATCATCTCGGCTATATACGTTAAACCACAGGAACTCCTCTCATGAGAGGGCTGGGCGGTAGCTCCCACGCGGGTCTAGTGCGCATCGGGAACTTTACACACACTAATAAAATGCTGTTTAATAATTTTATCTTCTTCTTTGAATTTTCTTTGTATGAAATGTATTCTGTAATGTAATAGGTAATAGCGGGCTATTTTCCGCAACTCGACGTCTATGTGCGCCTATTTTGCGTAGTTCTGTAAAAATGTATAATGATGAAATTATATATATATATATATATATCATGGGACAATTCACACCAATTTACCTAGTCCCAAAGTAAGCTTAGCAAAGCTTGTGTTATGGGTACTAAGCAACGGATAAACATACTTATATAGATAAATAAATACTTAAATACATAGAAAACATCCATAACTTAGGAACAAAATAAATATTCGTGCTCATCACACAAATAAATGCCCTTACCGGGATTTGAACCCAGGACCTCTTGCTTCGTAGGCAGGGTCACTACCAACTAGGCTAAAGCGGTCGTTCGTTTTAAAGTTTACAAATTGTAATCTGTTTTTAGAAAAAATTACTTAGTGCTAAGTTTCTTGCGGCTTCTTGTTTAAGGCAGTCGTGGTCATTCTTTGTGCTTGGGCTGACTAAATCCAACTAGAAAATAATAAAAAAAATGTTTATTCATTCGCTTATGGATACATTGTAACATAGGTCGGTGCCTCTTTTTAAGTATACGTGATACCTGTGCTAAGAGACACCGCTCTTCCAAAGTGGGTAACTGTAAAACTTGGAAACTTATTGCGCTAAAACGTAAAATACCTTATTTGCAAGCTAAACCCCGGTCACATTTATATCATCCAACGTACCTGTAAAAGAAAAGAAATGTTATTCAACGTGTTTCATATTTCACAAAAGCACAAAAGAAATATTTATACGCGCTTAAAATTCTTAGAGCCCTATTACACTGGCGATTTACGAACACATTAAAATCTAGGCGAGCGCGCAACGTTTCCGCCGCGAATGGGTAACGATTTCGTCACGAATGCGTTACGATGGGAACGTATCAAAAAATATATAAAGTTTAAAAAAAAAAAAACACGGGACAATTCAAACCAATTGACCTAGTCCCAAAGTAAGCTAAGCATAGCTTGTGTTATGGGTACAAGGCAACGGATAAACATACTTATATAGATAGATACATACTTAAATACATAATTAAACACCCAAGACCCGAGAACAAAATATTCGTATTATTCATACAAATATCTGCCCCGTCGCGGGAATCGAACCCGGGACCTCAAGCTTCGTAGTCAGGTTCTCTACCTACTAGGCCATCTGGGCGTCTAAAAGTTTAAAACGAATAATGGACAAAATACATAATGTACGAAGTACATCGCACAGTATTTTGCTGACATGCAACATAAATATTCGCATTTGACGCATTCTTACTTAGTTGACAAATAAAATAACACTGCTCGCGGTCGGTCACAGCTGAGCATTTTAACTATAAATTATTCATTTTCTGGTATTAAACTTAAGTTAGTTTAAATAGAAGTAGTGTTTTAAGTTCAACTCATTCTATAAACTCTATTACTACAACTTTTCCTCAAGCTTCGACCATACATACATTTGGATCCAGCTCGAAGGACCGAAGGACCGATCGCGAGTGGTGTTATTTTTTTTTCTACGAAAAATGCCAATTTTCTATGAAACTATTGATTAAACGAACTTTTTTAATCGTGTAATCTACAGATTGGTTTAGGTTAGGTTAGGTTTATTTTATGAAAGTCTTGTAAAGTTGAGAATTTCCGACAAAATTACATTAAATCAAATGACTATTATGTATTTCGGCCATTATTATTTTTAAACTTTATATATTTTGATACGTACCCGTTACGATTTTGTCGCAAATGCGTAACGATATCGTTGTGAGCGCGCAGCGAGTTCGTTGCGCCCTGTTCGCTGGGTCCCGTTTTACCCTTTGGGTACGGAACCCTAAAAACGATTTAAATAAACACTTCTAACGTAAGTAGATACCGCTACAACTATCTTCATAGTCTTAAGAGGGTAGTTTTAAACAAAACGGAACAAAGCACGTCCTGTACATATACATAATTCCCGGTCTTTTTACAGTTAAAATGGAGCCCCGTGTCCCGGGATTATGGCGGGCTTACCCTGCCCGGGAATTAACTGACATAAATGAGAATTCTAAATGAAAACTTAAACTTAAAGCAACTTTATCCCCGAGTTCTGCCCCGTCCGTTTTAAGTGTCTTCATTAACATTATGAAGATAAGTTCGGGGTGGTACATGCATTGGCCAGTACTAAAGAGATAATTTGTTTAACAACTAGTTTTTCAGATTATAAAAAGCGAAAAAAAATTTTAGAATTTCGGGGGAGTCGGTTGGATGCGACGTGGTTCAATTGGTAGAACACCCGTTGGGGCGCATACCCAGGAGACGTGGGTTCGAATCGCACCGGCGCACCCGAAAAACTTTTTCGCTTTTAAATAATCTTAGATTCAGTGAGCAGCCGTACTGCTAATAAAATAAATAACATTTGAACTAGTTTTTCTCCGCGGCTTCTCACACAAGCCTTTAAGTCTGACATTCAAATTGAAATTCATTCATTCGAAAATTTAGTTGTGTTCGTTACTTAAGACGTATGTAATTAAAAAACATTGTAGATTTGTCTTGAAAAATATGCATTGGTGAATTTCTTGCTGGATTCCTGTCAACAGGGTTTTTCCGAACCGGTGTGGTTATTGGGTATTAATGAAGGCATAGGACCTAGGACATAGGTCCAGCAGTGGTCGTCGTACGGCTGAAATGATGATGATGATGATGACAATAGTTGAAAATTGCCGACGGGCAACTTTCACCATATCGCTGCATCTCCGGCCATTAAACAAAGGATAAGCGACGTGTTGCACCTTCACTCGCGATGATTGCCTTCAGCGTAAAGTTCATAAGCCACTTATGTTTTTGCGCATAAATTTCGGAAACCTTAGAGGAGCGAGCCCGGAATTGAACCCACTATCCCCTGCTTGAGAGTCCATACGTCAAACCTACGGTTACCACGGCTTACAATTAATGCTAATGAACTAAAACAATTACTTTGCTCACCCGCGACCTTACAATAGTTACGTTTATGCAAGAAATGTGCGTTCATGCAGTTCCTCCACCTCCACACTGTATGTAATGTTTAACATTTGGTAGCATAGCATACGGTTGTGGTAACTCTGAAGATGAGCTCTGGTTGAGTTCGAAACGCGTCAGTGTAGCTTGGTGGTGGTGATGGTTGGGTTTATGTGATTTGTGTGTGTTCGTACAGTGTGGAGGTGGAGGAACTGCATGAACGCACATTTCTTGCATAAACGTAACTATTGTAAGGTCGCGGGTGAGCAAAGTAATTGTTTTAGTTCATTAATATGGACCTCCGCAAAGTAACGCCTGATTCAATAAATAAATTAATGCTAAATTCAATAAAGTTATTTTGCTTTTGACTTTTGACGTTGACCCTTTCTTATTAGTACCCAACCTCGATTGAATTTTGAAAAACTGTCGTAAAGGAATTCACTTGAATCACTCAACCATTCACTCGGAGTTTCTCTGCGGGATCGCATTAGAATTGATTAAATCCGCGCAAGAACTAAAGTCACCGACATAGCTCGTAGAATCGCCAGACTCAAGTGGCAGTGGGCAGGGCACATCGCTCGTAGAACTGATGGCCGATGGGGCAAAAAGGTTCTCGAGTTGCGTCCACGGACCGGAAACAGTGTAGGTAGACCTCCAACAAGATGGAGCGAGGACCTAGTAGTTCCATCTCGTTGGAGGACGTCCCACGCTGCGCTTGCCAGTCTCTGGTCTCCATTCAAGAACTTTTCGGCCCCAACGGTCATCTGTTCTGCGTGCTATATGACCTGCCCATTGCCATTTCAACGAGCTAATCCGCTTTGCTATGTCGGTGACCTTATTCTTCTAAGGATCTCCTCATTCCTGAAAATTGAATTGAATTGACTAAGATTTTCTGGATTCTTTTTCTGATATCTTAAAGCGGTGAACGCGATCGTTTGACGTCCTCCTCCGAAGCCGAAAGACGAAGGTTAAATATTTGAACAGAATCGCGACTAATTGAATTCTCGACGAAAAATAACGCCTTTTTTTTTGTCACTAACTCGATTGTTTATCGGCCTTAGGGATGCCAAAAAATTCTATTTTAAATTTCGACAACCTCTTTTTGTATTTTGGAATTCGATTAGCTGCGCAGAGCGCGCAAATAAAGGGAAGTAAATAAGTTATATAATTTTGTCTCAAAAATGTCCGTGAAAATCGGCATTTTTAACTACATAGTCTAACTAAAAATTAAGAAAAAAATGCAGAACCGCTAAACTCTCCAGCAATGTGGCATACAAAGAACATTGTTGTATATTATTATAACAAATTTTTAAAAATGTGAAAATAGTATACATGGTGTTTGGCAGTCGAGTGGTTTTAAGGGGTGATACCTAGTTATTCTGAACAATTTTGACCACATTTCCTATTATGCTAAGTTTTACGGTTTTTAAGATATTTCCAATTTTTTTTTTGAAAAATCTCTGTGCCAGATTTTGTTTTATTTAACATCCTGTATAGCCTGTATTGAATTAATGTTAAGTATTTTGCCTTCGCAATACCTTGGCTCTTCCAAATATACATTGTAGAGCTTCTTGCGGGATTCTTTTCAACAGGGTTTTTCCGATCCGGTGGAAGATTCTTCGATATTCATAAGTCCTTAATATAATCCTTTTTATTACATTGTGACTTTGTCTTTGTTTAAACCAAAATTCGGCCAGCAATTGTCTGCTTCCAAGCCTAGTCAATAAGGAGTATTTTACTTATCCTATAGCGAACAAGTCATCACTTCCACTACACACTGACGAACCAATTCAATCCACGACTGTAATTTATTTAGCTGTTTCGATTCTACAACAATTTCGTATTCAAACAGCTTAACCGATACATTAGGCAACACGATAACGTAAAAATACATTACAGCACTCCAACTTTATGTTATTTTAGGTAAATTGAACGCTGAATTTCTCGCGAAACGGTACAATGCCGCAGTAACGAAGGGAGCCCTACGGGAAAGCTCACCGCTTGTAAAGTCAATAGACAGAAGGTTTAGGCTTCCAAAATGCTAGCCACTCTTTAGGGTTCCGTAGCTAAATGGCAAAAAACGTATTCGTCATGTCTGTCTGTCTGTTCGTCCGTATGTCACAGCCACTTTTTTCCGAAACTATAAGAACTATGCTGTTGAAACTTGGTAAGTAGATGTATTATGTGAACCGCATTAAGATTTTCACACAAAAATAGAAAAAAAAAATTTTGGTGGTTCCCCATACTGAAAAACTCAAAATTTTTTTTCATTAAACCCATACGTATGGGGTATCTATGGATAGGTCTTAAAATGATATTGAGGTTTTTAATATCATTTTTTTCTAAACTGAATAGTTTGCGCGAGAGACACTTCCAAATTGGTAAAATGTCTGTTCCCCCCCTGTAGCTTCCAAAATAAGAGAATGATAATTATTATTATTATTATTACTAGCCTATTCTGTCCCACTGCTGAGCAAAGGCCTCCCCCCAACATTTCCACTGCTCTCTGTCCGCTGCATACGAGGACCAATCCTCCGTGAAGAAGTCCAGTTCATCTCGCCATCGCCGTCTGGGTCTGCCAGGTCGCCTTTTTTTTTTTTTTTAAAGAATGATAAAACTAAAAAATATATGATATACAAAAACATGTAAACTTCCACCAAAAATTGGTTTGAACGAGATCTAGTTTGTCTGTCTGTCTATATCACTAACCAATCTACAATGATCCCACACTGCGCACATCTTGCTTAGGAGCAGGGGTCTGCTAAGACTGGATGTTCATAGATACATATAAATTTGTACGAAACCCTCGGTGCGCGAGTCCGACTCGCACTTGGCCAGTTTTTTTTTTAAGAATTTTACTACAGTATTGAGTGAGCACGGGTTGGTCTTAAAATTAACATGGACAAGACAAAAGTCAAGTCGAACGCCCATGTTGTAGCAACTCCCGTTTTAATCGGAGACTCTTTGCTAGAAGTTGTTGACGAAATCCACCTGGGACATATAATCCAACTAACTAACTTCGAGAAATAGGTCAATCGATCTTCAGCTTATCATGGTAAATAGGAAAATCACATATATTTTTTCTCAGACACACGATTATTTCAAATAATTATATAAAACGACGGCTGGGTTAATACCTAGTTCTTTAGATCGTAAAGCCTCGTGTCTTCCTAAGTTAGAAATATCCTTCCATCCAATAAATCGACTTTTGCCAGAACACGATGAATAAACAGAATCATTATTAGCTGAACCAACTAACCTCTCTTACTGGACGTATCCACCAATCAATGGATTGCCGAATGCCGAGCATTATCCATATCGAGTTAGCCTCATCAAGTTACATTGAGAGAGTTTCTGGTGTGGAATTCTAAATCGCTCCCTTTATGCAATGTGCCAAAATTGGGTGCTTTCAGGGTTTGGGTGTGGCCGTGCTTTCATAGTTTCCTGAGCGGGTTAATGTAGACCAGGCGACGGAAAAGAGATAAATAACACGGGACAGCCTCAGGGGACAGCCTATAGGATGTAGACCGTGATTACCTTTAATCAGCTCGCGATATTTCGACGTATCCAGCAGCATTATGATCGCACGTATAGTATAAGTGCAGCTCGGTTTACGAACTAATTATAATGGGCATTTAAATATACTCTTTACTTTTTTACTTTCGATATCAGTTTAAGAAAAAGCTGTGGTGGCCTAGTGGTTTGACCTATGGTCTCTTGACAAAGGAGAAGGTGGTGGCTTTGAGCCCGGGCTTACACCTCTTGAGTTATTCCAAATTCATGTGCTAATTCACGTTTGAAGTTTACCATGAGCTGTACGGTGAAGCAAAATATCGTGAAGAAACCTGCGATGAAATTCAATGTTGTGTGTGAAGTTTCCATTTCGCATTGGGCCTGCGTGGGATCTACGGCCCTAGCCCTCTCATTCTGAGAGGAGGCCTGTGCCCTGCAGTGGGACGTATATAGGCTGGGAGGATGATGATGATCAGTTTAAAGTTTTTTTGATATCTGTAATAGTTACGGAATAATCGCCTGCGCAAGCTTAACGATTACACCCTGTATAATAAAAAAGTCGTGAGTTACACCATTTATAACTCAAGAACGGGTATAGTATAAATCTTCCCAGGTGAATTTTTCGCTTCGAGCCCTTATCATTCAAAACAAACGGTATCGCCATAGTATTAAGGTTCAAATTTAATGTAATGGCTCGAAGCGAAAAATTCACCTGGGAAGATTTATACTATAGACGAATTTCAATGATTTTTGGTTTGTTTGATTTGTTTTTGCTCAAAGTAGCAGAAAAACTATTAAGCTATAGAAAAAATCACGGAATTTAAAGCTTTACAGCTTTTAAACGTATTATTTTTTTATAATTATCGTGAAGTCATTATAAAATCAAACTAATAGACGGTTCGAAGTTCATTGGGACAGCTAGTTAATAACTAAAAATCTAAGATTGCATGCTGTCAAAATGGGTGTACGCTATTTTATAGAAAAATATTTCATAGATTTTAATTTTGTAGAAAATTTTTCTCATATTATCATTTCATAGAATAATCAATACAGAGTATTTATTTTGAAGCATTTTAGTTCCTTGATTTTTGTTTCAAATATAATTAATGTTAAGAATTTCACATCTTAGAATTTTAATTCAAATATTATCTTTCCTCATATTGTTTAGTTTATAAAAAACTTTTTACCAAGAAACACTTTCTATCGAATGACATTTTCTAAACTTTTTATTTCATATGTTTAACAAAACGCATCCCTCCTATAAAAATAACATGGTTTATAAAATAATTCTATAGTATGGCATTGATTTGAAGGGCATATTATGTTATTTAACTAACCTAGCCTGATAGTCAGCCTGTCGACGTCACCCCGCTTCGCGGGGTGCCTATTTCCGCTCTAAGGGACCGAAGATAACCCTAACCTAACCTACTGGTACTACAGGAGTAAAGATCATTTAGTTTTTTCTGCGGGGGGCTCCGCCCCCCGAGCTCCCCCATGTGGGGAGTTCTGCCCGACTCCCCCCTTTCGCTTAAATTTGGTTAAAAAATTACATCTTCAAAATTATATATTTTATATTTATATATGGTGAGACGCAGCCTTTATAAAATTACGATAAGCTTAACGTCTATTTTAATTTTTTTTATCGAAAAAGAATACTGTAGAAAAATACATCGAACAAATAATATTCTTTAAAAAATAATTCTACTGTTTGATTACTTTGTGAAATGAAAATATGAGATAGTAAAATTCATTGAATTGTGTTTCTATGAAATAAGTTTCGCTAAAACAAATAGTCCTTGAAATAATAATATTAGAAATGAAAATATATGTACCAAATATTATGTGAAACATTTTCTATGAAACGAAATTCTATTCTATTCTATTCTATTCTATTCTATTCTATTTCTATTCTTCTAATATTTGTCTATAAAACAAGGGGCTCCCTGTCAAAATACGTTGTGAAATGCACATTAAATTATAGTCAAGAGCAAAGCTCGGTTGCCCTAGTTAACTTTGAACCAAGCTTTGAACATTACTCAGAGTAAGTCTAATCTTAACTTAAACCTAGCTCACAACAGTACCCCCGCGAATCACAATAATACATTTTTCAAATACTCCGCTAACTTTTCCTTCAACCTATCCTAAAACCCAATCTTCTAAAACCCGAGATCTTTGAGTAAAGGTTATCAGCCCCACGTACAATAAAGTGCCTCATATGTCGGGATCGTATTTGCATTCGGCAATCGACCACTAATATTATTTCGTCGAACCCTACAAGTAGTGCGTAGGGCGAGGCCGAATCGGGAGACGATTCGGCAAATAGGGAATGAAAAATTGAAGATTTATTGTATAGCCAAAGAGCAATTTATTGAACCAGGCGTTACATTGCGAAGGTCCATATTAATGAACTGAAACAATTAATTTGTTCACCCACGACCTTATGATAGTTACGTTTATGCAAGAAATGTGTGTTCATGTAGTTCCTCCACCTCCACAGTATAGAAACATACACAAATCACACAAACCCAATTATCACCACCACCAAACTAGGTGCACTGACGCGTTTCGAACTCAACCAACCAAAGCTCATCCACATATTAATATTCCAAACGCGTCAGTGTAGTTTGGTGTTAGTGATAGAAGAGTTTGTGTGATTTGTGTGTATTTGTACAGTGTGAAGGTGGAAGAACTGTATGAACACACATTTCTTGCATAAACGTAACTAAGTATCATAAGGTCGCAGGTGAGCAAAGTAATTGTTTCAGTTCGTTTGTGAAAACGTTAATCATAATAATAATCATAATCATAATCATTTATTAATTGTCAAGACTGTGTACACAAGCTCACATTTCAGAATTAGAGTTCCAACAGTTTATCCATTTGGGATTTGGGATTTGGTTTGGGCGTTTGTTAGTCAATTACACAATAACTTACAGGCATCGGCCGGCATTGAGTACCCCAACTCTACGACCTCGTTGACAAGGATAACTACGAGGCTCCGTCGAATTTGTATGGTCTTTCGGGGAAGTGGCCGATGTAGGAATTTACACACTGGCCGTCCAAGGAAGTGGCCTTAGGTAAACTAATCCGAAAAGCTGCTTGCATGGTACAGGATAAAAAAAATATATCCACACCTGGGTTAGGGTAGGGACAGTTAGGTATATATAATTTTAATTTTAACTACTTTTGCAACTCTCTGTCCAGTGAAGAGAAGTGGAAATTCTATGGAAATTCTATGTAATTTTATTGGTGGATTTTCTCGCTCACCGCTCGGCCGCACTCTGCACCATTGGACAAGCAGCTTCAAAGTCTTTCTTTGGATTTTTGGATTCGGCCATTTGGTCCATCCCTAGCAGGGTATCATTGAAAAGGTGACCTAGCCCGAATAGTTGGGGTCGCGCAGGTACATCTTTGTGGTCTCGCGAATACTTTTTCAATTTTGCGTGCTCCACACAATAAGATTTTTGGAATAGTTCAGCTTTCTTGTGTTAACCTTTTACAGGTTTTTTAAACGTCACAGAGAGCTTTTTGTTTTACGTTTTAATTAAGTAGTAGTATGCGTGTATTGAAGCGTGATGAGATGATGTATGTACGTCTGAATTTGAACGAAGAATGAATACTGATTTTGAGTGAAGAACAAATGAGATGCTATGGCAGTTGGCGACGTACGACGAAAATAAACGGTGTGTGTGTGTGTATTTTTTTACGAAATTCTTACGATTTGTGTCTGTATTTATTATTTTCGCTTGCCAATAAAGGCTTTAAAGGATCGCTACCTTTAATTCACGAGCCTGGTTCCCACATTTTTGGGGGCTCTAAGTATGGTTGTATAATTACTACGTTTGTTGTCTAACAGTAACAAATTAGGGTGGAGTTAAAAATTGGACACCTTAATGCTGGTAGTTAAATTTGTATTAAAGTTTTCCCATACAATTGAATGGTTAATATCCATGGCGCAACGGATTTTTTTCCAGTCAGTCGTTGTGTATACTTAGTTAATAATCATTTATTTGAATGTAGTCCAACTTTGTGGTTTCCACCTTTTTTGGGCAATGAATAAGTAGTGTCTGTGTAGTGAAACTGAACAGATAGAGGTAACCTAAGTGACATCGTCTTTTAGGGTTCCGTACCCAAAGGGTATAACGGGGCCCTATTACTCAGACTCCGATGTCCATCCGTCTGTCACCAGGCTGTATCTCAAGAACCGTGATAGCTAGACAGTTTAAATTTTCACAGATGATGTATTTCTATTGCAGCTATAACGAAAAATACAAAATATCTATACTAATATTATAAAGAGGAAAGATTTGATTGTTTGTTTGTTTGTTTGTTTGCATTGAATAGGCTCCGAAACTACTGGACCGATTTCAAAAATTCTTTTGCCGTTAGACAGCTACATTATCACTGACTAACATAGGCTGCTTTTTACCGCGGGAAAATACCTTTTCCTACGGGAAAATTAATTTATCGCGGGCGAAGCTGCGGACGGAAGGCTAGTTTAAAATAAAGTTAATAACTAAGGGGGGTCGTCATACAAGAAATGTGTGTTTTTCAGCGTTTTTACTTGATCTTTATAATGGCGTTAACTAGACCCTTGAAATTTTCGCCTATTATGTATTACTGTGGCCGGTAATATAATGAATGGCCGGTAAACAATAAAAATATAATTATATTAAATCATTGCAAACAAGATTTTTAAAATTACTCGTTAATAAAAAGACAAAGAATCAATGTAAAGGAGATTACTATAAACTATATAAAATATGTAAAATTCTACCGGCTAGCCTGAAACATAAATATCTTCTACTTGTAAACAATCATAGTAAACAGGATCGTTTCACTAATTTGGTGCAACATAAAACTGGCACAAGGTTAATGTCCAAAGGTAAATTTGAAATACCCAGGGTACAAAATTACTATGGATATAGAACGTTAAAGAAACGAGTTCCGTATTTACTCAATAGTTTACCCGAGGACATAAGACGTGAGCCTTCTCTTGCTAAATTTAAGAGTTTATTAAAAAAACACTTGTTAAATACGTTGTAAACATTTACGTAATTTAATTATATTATAAGTATAATCTAATTTAATAATTTAGAAGCTATGTTTATATAAAGCGAGCTACCTGCAGTCAAACTGTGTAAGCAGTTTTGCGGGGCATGGTTTAAATGAAAGTGTAACTTTTTATGAATAAATATATTTCATACATACATCATACATACAAATATTAAGGGGGGCCCCAACTAACCAATATAATCCTAACCCTAACTCTTTGTCGTCATACCCCCCAGCTCCTGTACCGTGCAAGCGAGGTCTCATTTAAACGGTTTCGCTATAAACACTTTTAACGTCAAATTATTTTTTTTTTTTAGGGGACAATCTCACACTAATTGACCTAGTCCCAAACTAAGCAAAGCTTGTACTATGGGTCCTAGACAACGATAAGCATACTTACATATATAAATAAATACTTAAACACAGAAAACATCCATGACTCAGGAACAAATATTCTTGCTCATCACACAAATGAATGCCCTTACCGGGATTTGAACCCAGGACCTCTTGCTTCGTAGGCAGGGTCACTACCAACTAGGCTAAAGCGGTCGTCTTAATCTTTCGATTCACCAGCGCAAAAACTAGAGTACAACTCTTATTTACCCTATTCCGTCAGCAAAGCGAAGTCATTCCGTAAGTTTCATTTTGCTCAATTTAGAACTGTTAATGAAGAAAAAGTTTTCTAGAACTTATTAAAGTTGTTCTTGCGTCATTTCGTTTCGGGGGTCATTTCGATGGACCCCCGGGAAACCGTGTGGAGTTAGTAACAAGTTTTGTGAGGAAACGAGACATCTGCACCGTTATCTTGCGTATGTGATTGGGTGGAAATAAGCCACCACGTTATTTATTGTTCTGGTTGTGTTTCTTTTAAACTTATGAGGAATAGAAATGTAGCATTTCCCATCAGAATCGATGTAGTCATTATTTTACCTCTTGCTGCTATCGTTAGTTTTAATTTCATGTGCCATGATGTACTTATTGTTTTTCACAATTTTTATTAATTACCCAAATAAAAACCAACCAACCAACCAACTTTAAGGTTAAAGTTAACCTAACCTATTCATTTTTGGAACTAAATTATATTCATCCTTTTTCTTAACAGATTACACTAGTTTTTGTTTTGTTAGTCACCTTTTTTTAACCCCCGAAACAAATAGAGGGGTGTTATAAGTTTGACCGCTATATGTGCGTGCGTGTGTGTGTGTGTGTGTGTGTGTGTGTGTGTGTGTGTGTGTGTGTGTGTGTGTGTGTATGTGTTTCTGTCTGTGGCATCATAGCTCTAACAAAATAATAATATGTGTGACCTAATTGAGTTGGGAGTTTTTAAATTTTGAATTTTATTGTTCTCTTTATTGTATGAATATTCTCCAATGTTTCATACAAGTTTTATTTACTTTTATTCTTTGTGTTGTACCGATTCTGCCCAAATAACCATTGACCATACAATTGTCGAAGCCACAGCAATATTCTCACATGACCCAAATATTCGGTTTACGCAATAATAAAAAATGAAATATTGTGAATCGGGCAGATTCGGTTAAACCCGGGGCAGGAGAGCGTGAAGTTGATTCTAAGCAATATCCTCCAGTCAACGATTAGAATTGGGTAAAGGGTTATTACTTTCGTGAGTTGATAGGATTCCAAATTGACGTAGAGGTACAGATATTTTCAACACGACAAACAGCTATTGAGAGAAAATGGTGTTTACATGGATAAGGCTTCATTTAAATCTTTATGTCAATGTTTGGATGGTTGTTGTTTCTAGGTTAAGTTTTATACATTATTTATTGTTTTGTTTTGTTTACACGGTGAAATTTTGAATGTAATACAAAATTATTTTCAAGCTTAGTTAATGCTGGATAACATAATGCATTTCCTCAACTGTTGAAATTGTTCCGATAAAATTTTGGATTTTCATACTTTGTTGAAGTTAAATATGAACTAGAAATGTATGGACACCTCAAATTTAACAATACTAATTCTAACAACGACCGCTTTAGCTTAGTTGGTAGTGACCCTGCCTACGAAGCTAGAGGTCCTGGGTTCGAATCCCAGTAAGGGCATTTATTTGTGTGATGAGCACGAATATTTGTTCCTGAGTTATGGATGTTTTCTATGTATTTAAGTATTTATTTATCTATATAAGTATGTTTATACACACACACACACACGCACACACACACACACACTCACACACAAACACACATACACACACACACACATACACACAAGCACACACACACTTTCGCTTCTCGATTATATTAATTACGTGTGAAGGTTTCGCTAGTCTTTGTTTTTATTTTATTAGTTCATTGATTTTTATTTTTTTATTATTATTATTGTATTCCTGTCTTTGGTCAGTTTGTATTAAATCATGTGTATCTTACCTGGTTTAAGTGTATCATACTTCATACATGTATATAAATAAAAATGTACTAGGTATGTTATCCAACTCAACGGGTCCCAAGATACAGGCTCAGCCTAGTTTGGGGTCCACCGGATACTTATTATTTATTATTATTATTAATAATTAGCCTGGAGAAGTGTCCCACTGCTAGGCAAAGGCCTCCCCCCATTTTCGCCATTCATCCCGATATTGAGCGGTGTCCTTCCAGTCTTTGAGGTACACGTCTAGGTCGTCCCGCAAACGCCTCCTGGGCCTACCTCGTCGCCGCCATCCATCCTGTGGCATCCAGTCCGTGGCTAACCTAGCCCACCGATTTGGATCCATGCGGCTGGCGTGGCCTGCCCAGTCCCACTTAAGCTTGGCAGCCTTGGCACCCACATCGGTAATGCGTGTTTGGGAGCGCAGTGAGGTGTTTCGGATCCGATCAATCCGGACCGGGTACTGCTTCATGTAAATTTTTAGTTTGTGTAATAAATACTTTCTTTCTTCTTTCTTTTATCGTCGCCTAGTACCCATAGTACAAGCTTTGCTTAGTTTGGGACTAGGTCGATTTGTGTAAGATTGCCCCCTAATATTTCTTTATTTTTTTTAACAACTGGGTAAATGCATTATGTTGTCCAGCATTAACTAAGCAAGAAACACTAATTTTGTATCACGTTCAAAATTTCACCCTGTATTGGATCCATTGAAAGTCAGCGTCGTTGCACCCTGTGCACCGACACTCTTGCTGAGAGGAATCCTACTTATCTCGAGATAGCTCATAACAACATTACCTATCTTGTTTGTGTACGAACTACGATCCAAGCCTTGTCATTCCGAGAGGAGGCCTGTACCCTACAGTGAGACTTTCGGGGTAAGAAAAGGTTCGTCACATTAAACTTGACACTTGCTTGCACCAATGCCTTGTCAGTCCTGTCAACATTTTATTTAAAACGAAACGACCTCTGCGTCTGGCATTGACGTTTCCCATTTTTAACCCCCGACACAAAAAGAGGGGCGTTATAAGTTTGACCTATGTGTGTGAGTCTGTCTGTCTGTCTGTGTGTCTGTCTGTGGCACTATAACTCTAAAACGGGTGAACCGATTCGGATGCGGTTTTTTTATTTGAAAGCTTGTTTCTTGGCGATGGTTCTTAGATAAGTTTCATCAAAATCGGTTTAGCCGTTTCAAAGTTATAAGCTCTTTTGTCAGCTGCGGAAGGGATCTTAGACGCATAATGGGCATTGACTTTATCTTCAAACATATATGCAACCAAATTGCGTTGGGGGTTTTTACATTTTTTAATTTATAGTTATTCAAAAGGTACTAAGAGTCTATGACTGATAAGGGAATCAATTTGTTCCTGAGTTATGGTTGTTTTCTATGTATTTAAGTATTTGTTTATCTATGTAAGTATGTTTATCGTCGTCTAGTACCCATAGTACAAGCTTTGCTTAGTTTGGGACTAGATCGATTTGTGTTAGATTGTCCCCTAATATTTATTTAAAAAAAAAAAAAAAATAACTGATGAAGGTTTTCGTAGCCTGACTGGGGCTGGGAAGATAATGATGAACATTACTGGAGTACCACACCATCACCATTCGCCAAAAAAACTGAGAACAAAAGAACTCTGATCTTGTTGTAGTTGTCTTGTGTTTGTGTACTGTTGATGTGCCCTTCCAGGGTTCACATTGAAGCTGTATTTATTGTGTAACACCAAATGTACAATGTGAAACGCAATAAATAAATAATTACGTGTTGCTACGGAACGCCAGCCATGTCAACAGAATGTTCGTGATCGTAACTCTAACTCTCGTATATTAAAAACCTGACCCGATGATCCCAAAAAATGAAACTCAATTTCTGCCTCACATTTTTTGCCGCGATCAGGGAAAAATAAGGTCAAGTTACAGTAGTAGTTGGGTGGGACTTCGGAGCGTTTCAACCGCCGTATCCCTTGACGTTTCAACCGCCGTATCCCTTGACGAAAATCGACTAATAATTATGTCGGTCAACTAAAAGTCCCGGTGACGACCAGCGCGCGTGGTCGCAGAACTGCAATTGATTTTAGCTCATGGACATTATATTCAGATTGTGTGCCTAATAAACACGAAAGACAAAATTACCAATTTTCAATTCAGGATCTTTTAAAACTCCCTATAATAATGTGAAAGTGATAATCGAAATACTGTTTTTCAGGCCTCTAACACTTCGCGCTTATCATTTTTTGGAGCTAGAAAATTCGGATATTAAGTAAAAAGAAATATCAAAATTCGGCAAAATAAATTATTAAACTAATTTACAAATATTAGGAATTGTGACATTCAGAGTTTTGAAAATCGGAATAAGCAAATTTGGAATAAAATATTTCGGAGTGTTCATACTTGTCTTGGATTTTTAACAACCGAGATATGGCGGTTGAAACGTATCAGAGGCTCACCCAGCCGCCTGATCGATGACGCCGGAAGTTCCCGGGTTCAGACCCAGCTCTATCAGGCCCGTTTGCGACCGCGGATGTGAGAATACGGTGGGTATTGTTGTCCTATTGGATTTAAGGGATCTAATATTTAAGGGTACGTCATAGGAAGTCGAGTTTCCATAATTTGTGGGGGAATTTCAGTTGCAATATTTGGGAAGAATATTCTTGTTGGCCATCGTGTCCTACTTAATGTTATAAACTAGCTGTGCTCGCGGTTTTACCCGCGTTTATGGTCACTTTGTCGTATGTATCTTGTCGGGGACAAACAGTGGTTATATCCACTTAAATTAATATATATAAAACAACCATTCGACCACATACAATTTTAAACATCATAATTCACATAGAAATTTGATGTTAAATTTTCTCAAAACATTTCTATCCGGTTTCAAATGAAAATCCGCAAAATATTTATGGAAAACGCTATAATCGCTATAATCCAATCACAAGCTGTCCAGCCGTCATGTCTCGGTTCAATCTAGATTAAAACTCCGGCCCGAGGCACTTGGCAACAACCTTCGATTAAAACAAACTCGGAAGATCCTTTTACCTATCTGTTGAAAATAATAACAAAGTTTGTTTGTGTGTCAACAGTTAAAATTTTGAAATACCGGCTACGAAGGCTTGTACACTCAAGTTACTGTACGTTGTCGGTATGTCTAAGTGTACGTTATAAAATACAGTGTTGGCAAAACACTGCTTCTAAGCAAAATGTAACGTTTTGAGGGGTCATTTTGTATTTGTATTGGTCGGTAGGGACTCCCAAAACCGAACCAAAATCGCGGTTAATTTTTATTTCAGGCTATTTTATTATTTCTTGCTGTAGCGGCAATACAAATACATATAATGCTTAAAATTCAATACTTAATGATACTTGGGATATAAATGATATAATATAACGCAGTGTAGGGTACTCATGAATTTCATACAATTTTTTTTTCATTACTAATGCAAACACATTCACGAAGAACATACTAGTGTCGCTGGTGAGAGCATTGAACACATATTATATCTGTTTATAGAATATGAGCCATTGTTACCGTAAGTACTTAAATAAATTTTGATTGATGGATTGAAATTCCCCAAGAAAAGTATCGTATTTTTACTTCAGAAAGTTGCAGTCTTCTACACAGCTAGCAACACTAAAATTGACAGGTAACGAGTGAAGTTGAGAACACGTCCAACCCCTAATGTTATTTGGCGCAAGTACTACGTACGCCTTAAGGTGGTAAAACCCACTTTCCGCAAAATGCACTCTCCCAAAACGTACACTTTCCACTTACATTTTGGTATTACATAATTATGTACAAACACGACACTTTTGAAATAGTGTGCCTTCTGAGAAACTGACCATCCCGTCACCACCTTTAATCGCCACCATACCACACCACCACCGACCACCACCATCTATTCACCACCTACGAAAATACTCTATCGAGACTGCATTTTCTGAGAAGTACAAATTTCAATATTTCCAATTGTTTTTCAAAAATGTTTCCTATTTTTATTTTCAGGAAGTTTCGTGAAACTGAATTACCTGTACAATGCTGTGTTTTCAGAATTCATGTGCGAAATTGTATTTGAAACTTATCATGAGCTTTTTACGCCTTTGAGCCCTGGGGGAGACCTATGTTCACCAGTGGACGTCTTTCGGCTGAAATGATGATGATGAAGAGCTTTACGGTGAAGGCAAAACATCGTGAGGAAACCTGCTCGAGAAGAACTTCGATGGTGTGTGTGAAATTCCCAATCCGCACTGGGCCCGCGTGGGAACTACGGACCAAGCCCTCTCATTCTGAGAGGAGGCCTGTGCCCTGCAATGGGACGTATCTAGGCTGCGATGATGATGGTGATGGATGATGAATTTTACAAGCTTAAGCCGCCAAACTGGCTATCCTCTCCAATAGACGTCGCTTTTTTTTAAAGAAATAAATCGCATTTGCTCTCGCGCGAAGCCGTTTGAAAAATACAAGAAAACCACCGAGGAGAATCTAGTAATTCGAACAAAGTAGGCCTTAAAAGATTTCCGTCTGGCCAATAAAGATTAAGTCGCAGCTTCGGGTGCCTTCGGGAGCCTTCGGGAATCTCCGGAAGCCCGAGGATTGTAGGTTTAAGATAATCCAGTTATCGGGCGGGAGACGCTCGTAAATCATAAATATTTAGTTGACGGGAGGAAATGAGTCTTTTTGTTATTGTTTATTTAGGTTTGCTTTCAGGTTAGAAAGGATGATTTTTTAACTTTGTTCTGTGCCGTTAAAAAGCTGTGTTAGCTTCCTGGTTTGACCTATAGACTACGAAGCTTAAGGTCCTGGGTTTGATTCCCGGTCAGGGCAGATATTTGTGTGAAAAATACGAATGTTTGAGCTCGAGTCTTGGATGTTTGTATGTATTTATCGATATAAGTAAGTTTATCCGTTGTCTAGTACCCACAGTACAAGCTTTGCTTAGTTTGGGACTAGGTTAATTGGTGTGAATTGTCCCGTGATATTTATTTATTTTATTTATAGCCTATCAAACAGAGAGTCGTGGCTTCGAGCCTGGGGAAGCACCTCTGAGTTTTCGGAATTTACGTGCGAAATAATTGAAATTGATCGTGTGTTTTACTCATGTGAAACCTACACACACCTATGAAGTAATTTAATGGTATATAACCTATATTGAACCGGCGCTTAAATTGGACCACTTCCGTATTTCTACTAAATTACACTATTTATTTACACTGGCAACAAAAAATGAAGCGATGACAAAGCCACAAACAGTCCGCCATTTTGCATCATTGCTTCATTTTTTGTTGCCAGTGTAAATAAATAGTATAATTTGGTAGAAATACGGAAGTGGTCCAATTTATGCGCTGGTTCAATATAAGTTACACTCCCCTACATAGTGAAATAATACGTATTACTTACGTCTCAAAACCAGTTTAACTCGTCATATTTCGGGCTTTCATACATGATATTTTTACGTTTTCCGCTCCTTATTTGATGCTGACTGTACCATAAGTCCAGCTCTGAAACCCTACGCTTAAACGAGGGGCAACTGAAATAAACCGTCGGTAACTCGGATCGGTTTGGTTTACGACGGCCGTAACAACACACAATTTACGCAAATGCCTGTTCGTGCGTGGTCCTTGAGCCTGCTCTAATTATATGAATACTCAAGGTCTTAAGACTTGGAGGGACTAGGAAATTGCGGTTTACATCTTAAAATAAGTAAATGACAATTAAAAGTGACACAAAATAAATAAGTTGTATGAAATATAAAAATCTCGTGTCACAGTGTGTTATACATACATGTGTTATATACAAATTAGAATATTACATACAAGTTAGAGAGTTATGTTACGTACAAGTTAGAATATTACAACCATCACCGGCACCGCACCGCCACGCCTCCGCTGTCTGTGCATTTGGAGCTTTATGCAGCATTTTCTCCACATAAAGAACAACTTTAAGAGCATGAGAAGAGAAGATTATTTTTGTAACGTCATAACAATTACAATACGAATTGCTAAGGTATAGCATTTGTTCCCATCGTCTGTATTTTCAGGTAGATACAAACTAAGGCTCTTTAGTGCCTGAATAAGGTTATCATTGAAGCAGTGATACACACACGCGCACACACACACACACACACACACACACACACACACACACACACACACACACACACACACACACACACACACACACACACACACACACACACACACACACACACACACACACACACACCTTTGGCCTCATCTGCACTTTTCATCTGGAGAAAAGGTCAATCACTGTCAGTGTTACGAAACAACAAGCAAATTGCGAATCAGTGTGGAATACAATCCTGTAGTCTGCAATAGTTACAAATTCTGCACTCGATTTATTTTAACATTTTGGTGTTGTTATCGGACTCACCATAACGATTGTAGCAGCGCAGCGATGGTAATCTGTACAGATCGGTTTGCATTCATTTTTAACAAGAGTGTTTTTGAACTATCTATTATTTTTATATACGTACTCGTATACTTACTAGTCTTTGCCGTTTCATGCGGCAGGTAAATTGGAATTTCCAAAAATTACATCGTGAATGTTTCTCTACGGGATCGAATCAGAAGCGAGGAGATCCGTAGAGGAACCGGGGTCACCGACAGAACCAAACAGATTAGCTCGTTGAAATGGCAATGGGCAGGCCATATAACACGCAGAACAGATGACCCAAAAGTTCTGGAATGGAGACCACGGACTGGCAAGCGCAGCGTGGGACGTCCACCAACGAGATCAACGGACGATTTGGTGAAGGCCGCAGGTTCAGGAAAGATGCAAGTCGCTTTTAACCGTAATTATTGGGCGTCAATGAGGAAGGCCTATGTCCAGCAGCGGACGTCCTACGGCTGAAATGATGATGATGATAATGACATCGTGAGCGTCAATAACATTTATGTTGTAGTAAGGTTGTAAGTTGCACTCTAGAGTTCGCGATTAAGTTTTTAGGACTTGACGTAAAATAAATTAATGATATTCCTGCGTGAAGTTTCAATAAGTGCCAACTATCAAGAAGCTCAACTAATCGGACCACCAAATCACCAAATCCTACGCAGCTAACTGATATTTACACATTAGCTCGTAGGTATAAGGTAGGCAGTAGTTGATAAATGTCTTGGCATTATCTATAAGTACCTACCCCTCTTATATGTGATGTTAATAAAATTGTCTAACATTTGGTAGCATACCGAACGGTTGTGTACCTACCCTGGAGATGAGCTCTGGTTGAGTTCGACCGCGTCAATGTAGTTTGGTAGTAGTGATAGTTGGGTTTGTGTGATTTGTGTGTATTCGTACAGTGTGGAGGTGGAGGAACTGCATGAACACACTTTTCTTACATAAACGTAATTATCGTAAGATCACGGGTTAAATAAAAAAATATGCGGAACAATGATTATGCCATACGATATTCGGAGGAAAGTAGTTATGTGACACAACAATAGAACTAATTATTTTATGCCATCCGAGATAGACCCGTTATAAATACGATCGTTTTTCCTTTTGAAGTGTGAAACCCCAAAAACATTCCATTCAAGCTGTATATTAAGATGTCTGGGTAAGATAGTGACATTCTCGCCAACTGTAATAAATGTTGGAAGTAAAAAAAAAATTACTTACTATTTTTTTGTTATTTGGTTACTTTCTAAATAATTTACCGAAGTACTGCAATATATTGTATACAATACAATTACAATGACTCTTTATTGTACACCAGAAATAGTAAGCGATACAGAAAACAGGTACACAGAGAGAAAGTTACAAAGTAAGCAATAGGCGGCCTTATCGCTTAAGAGCGATCTCTTCCAGGCACCCTTTAACAGAAAGAAGGAAGGACTAATACTGCAGGTGGTGCATCAACAGTGGATCAGAATATTAAAACGCAACAAAAATAGTACATCTACTCATACATACATCGTACAGTCACGAGCATTAATATATAAACGTTTCCTAATTTGCAAAATAATGTATCTATGTAAGATTTGCTAACTAAATACACATACATAACGTTCAAAATATTGTATCCAAAAAACCCACCACAGTAATGTACACGATATTGTAGCAAAATTAAGTCAACAACCTCGATCACAATATTGTATACGCCATTGCTCCCTTTTTGAAATATACGTTATAATTTCAAAATAATGTCTGCAACGCAGTGCCATTAATATGTAAACAATTATGTTTGCTCAATATTTCATAACAATGTATACCAATGCAATGATTGGAACATTTTTGTTCATTTTTCTCAAGTCATTATACAAACCGGTCAAGTGCGAGTCGGACTCGTCTGTGAAGGGTTCCTTACCTCCGTACAGAGTTTTTTTAAATACTGTTCGGTAAAAAATCGCCAAAATGTAAGCACCAAAATCGTAAACTTATAGCTAGGTAAACGTCGGAACAGCATAGCAGCTGTCACCTGGCAACCGTCGCCGGAGTTAAAAACGTTGAAAAAGCACGTTTTTTGTATGGCGACCCCCTTTAGTTTTAACTTTATTTTATTATATCACCCTTTAAGGGGGCAAAAAGGGAGGTGAAAGTTTGTATGGGGATATAAACCTAACCGCTGAACCGATTTAAATGAAATTTGGTACATAGACAGTTTGAGTCCGGGGAAAGGATATAGAATGGTTTTCCCAACATTTAAATTCCCGCGGGACAAAAGTAAGTGAATTCAATTTCGGAACTGATTTAAAAAAAATCTTTCGCTAATAGAAAGATACACTGCCTTTGATTGAGATACAAGAATTTTCAAAATAGGTCAAAACAGTTATATCTATCCCGCGGGAACCTTGCACTTTCTCGGGATAAAAGCAGCTTACGTCAAATAAAAACAGTGCAGCTTTCTATGAGTGAAAGATTTTTGATTTTGTCCAAATGTAGAATTCTCTTGTTTCTGTGCCCCGGGAATTTTGCGTTTTCCCGGAGAAAAAGTAGTTATCCAATGTCAGCCAAGAACTGTAGCTTTTCTATTATACCTTGACAAGCCCGTGCGCGGCGCTCGGCGGAACCCTGTCGCAGGGAGCCTCTGCTAATAATAAGTAGTAATTTTAATAAGTGCGGCAAACGCTGACTGCGACAGAGTTCCGCGGAGGGTCGCACACGAGCTTGTCGGACTAAAGTTAAAGTTTTTTATATCGATCTAAGAAACATTTCTATCCCGCGGGAACTTTGCACTTTCCCGGGAAAAAATAAGCCTATTTTCAATCAGGGACAGTTTTACTTTCTATAGAATTCACTTACTACCTATTCCTATCGCGCGGGAACTTAGCACTTTCCCGGGAAAAAATAAGCCTATTTTCAATCAGGGACAGTTTTACTTTCTATAGAATTCACTTACTACCTATTCCTATCGCGCGGGAACTTTGCATTTTCCCGAATTTATCCTATGTGTTAATCCACGTAACACATCTATTCTGTGTGACACATCCAAACAAACGTGACGTAGACAAATATGAAATATTTGATCTGCATCTATCTCTTATACCTTATACTTCATTCATTTGAGGGTAGATTCACAAAAAAATAAAAATTACCGTCGCCTTTCCTTGCAAATTACGAGCAACGCTAAGACGACGCGTATACATTGTTATGAAAAATGAACCAAACGTAATTGTTTACATATTAATGACACTGCGTTGTAGACATTATTTAGAAACTGTCACGTATATTTGAAAAAGGGAGCAATGGCGTATACAATATTGTGATCGAGGTTGTTGACTTAATTTTGCATTAAATATCGTGTACATTACTGTGGTGGGTAACGTTATGTATGTTTATTTAGTTAGGAAATCTTACATAGATATATTATTTTGCAAATTAGGAAACGTATATATATTAATGCTCGTGACTGTACATATTATAATACAATTTATTTATATGTAATAAATTTGCTACCAACATAACGTTTCACCATTACTGATTTGAACAGCGAGAAAACTCTTTCCAAGCCGTCCTCCTCCCCCTCCTCCCCCTCGTCGTTAGGTGTTGATGAGTCAGTCAGTGAGTGAGAGTGTGAGTCAATCAGTCAAGATTTTTCTGTTTATATGTAGATAAACCTTCAATAGTTCAATTTTCAATGTCTAAGTAACACAAGAGAGCATTAGAAGCTGTCAACAAGTCTGCTTATTAATTGGCCTAATTGTAAAATAAGTATCACAAATTATTAAATACTACGCGTCGGCGTCTTCCAATTCGTAGACGCCACTCGAAAACCCTACCTTAATTTTTTTTGCTCAATATTTTTTAAAATTAGCAAAATTTATGTTAAATGATAAGTCATAGTGAAATATTATACGGATAACTCACATTACATGTCTAGACAAAAACTCTATCTTTCTATCTGTCTAAACTCTTTTAAGGACGTAATTTATCCGTATATTTTACTATGAGTGTGTCTCACAGTAGTTTTTATGGTTCCGTACCCAAAGAATAAAAACCCCCACGAGTATTACTGAGACTCAGCTGTCGGTCTGTCTGTCTGTCCGTCTGTCAACAGGATGTATATCAAGAACCTTGATAGTTGGAATTTTCACAGATGACGTATTTCGATTGCCGCTATAAAATACTAAAAAACCGAATATAATAAAATATTTAAGGGGGCTCCCATACAACAAACGTGTTTTTTTTGCCGTTTTTATAGATAATGGTACGGAAACCTTCGTGCGGGAGTCCGAATCGCACTTGGGGTTTTTTTGAGTCAATCAACTTTTTTTTGTAAATTTCTATTTACTCCTTTACAAGTAACTCTGTAATCTCTGGTTAGTGAAACCATGATTTTGCAGTAATTAAATAAACTGTTTATCATAGTGCGTATGTGAAAACCAAAAAAAATAAGTATTTCTATGAAAAAATCCGGTCACCCAGGGGAAATACCACTATTTTCATACAAATTTCGGGGACAACATTGTCCCCTGGGTCACCCACGAAATAGAAGCTAAACAAAATAAAATAAATATGGCAATTACACCATTATTGACTACAAAAATCTAGGGTTTTGAAAAGTATACTTTAAATAAGGAAAAATAATCAGTTTTTTAATTATTTCGGTTTTCATAGAAAGTAGCAGAAAATCGTTTACAAAAAAAAGTTGATTGACCCTTTTATATTTATTTTGAAACGGGTTTCGTACAAATTGTCACGTTAGCCTATAGGACAAAAAACAACTATACGCAAAAAAGATACTTACAATGTTATTTATAATTATAACTTTATCAAATCAGCCAACCTGACCAGCATCAACTTCATGTCTGAAGCCATAGTTTCATGTTCAAAGTAAAAAGATACCTTCAGAACAAAGACAACGCCTTCACCGAAAAGCTTGACTTTTCGTCAGAAAGTTGCAAAGTTTTAGCCATTAAGGAATTATTATGCAAACGGGTCGCGGTTCAAGCTTTTCATAATTAATCAGTTAATTAATTCTATTGCTAATAAATGACCTTAATGAGCCGATGCGCTTAGCCGGAATATCTTTAAGTGAATTTAATTGGTGCCTCGAACTAATTTCGAGCGATTTTCGGGATCGTTTTATATAAGAGTTGTAATGTAATTTGTATGGTAATGCAATGGTTTAATTATAATTGTAGGCTTTTCTGCTATTTCTGATAATTAATGGGTGGCTAACGGATGCAAATTAGATCAAAGTAATGTCGAACGATATACGTTATATCCATATTACTGCAATTGATTTTAAAAAGAGAACAATAGCAAAAAATGTTGAAGTCAATAATTATTACACTAAATGGGACTTATCACGCAAACAATATTTATCTAGACGTTTCGGCCACATTGCTGCAGCCGTGGTCTTAAGTTGAGATGGTGGTGGTTAAGATGGTTAATTATCAGTGAAAATCACGAAAGATTAAAACAGTATGTTGAAGTCAGTTAATTATCATATTTTTACTGTATTAAATATTTTCAGTCTATTCCTTTTACAGTTCACTAAAATCTTATCCATGTTATGCTTTCGTCACCATATTGCATACATTACGGCCGTGCATTAGTGATAATGATGTCCTGATTCCAGAAATAACTAACTCTCGTATATCCTGGGAACCACTTAGTACAAAATCAAAGTTCAACATGTTCTGCAACGTTTTGTTACACATACAACATGTATGTATATTCCCGCAACAAAGGGTAACAAGTAATTGAGTGGAAGCGACGTTCTGTTTACGTCAACGGTTTGACGGAGCATGGCGAAAAGAATTCTGAAATGGGCTCTCGATGTTTTTGAGTACTGCGGCTTGGTACTGCTCTTTGGAGAGTGAGTAAATGCGTGTAGTTGTGTAATCAACGTGATTTTTTTGGGTAGCTTAGGCGCGCGCTTTGCTGTTGAATTGTTTATTGACTATGTCACTAACAATATCATCATCATTCATCATTTCAGCCGAAAGAGTCCGCTGCTGAACATCGGCCTTCCCCAAGGCTCGCCAAACCGATCGGCCCTGCGCCATCCGCATCCAACGCGTTCCCACTACCTTCACCAGGTCGTCGTTCCATCTTGTTGGAGGGCTACCTACACTGCGTCTTCCGGTCCGCGGACGCCACTCGAGAACCTTTTGGCCCCAGCCGCCATCAGTTCCACGAGCGATGTGCCCTGCCACTTGAGACGTATCGTGTGATTACATCGATTTGTATAAAAAAACTCATCTCATTCCTTTGAACCGCCGCCGTGAAATATCAGATATAACATACGTCCTGAGCGTCATCAACGGCAGCGTTTATATTCCTGAATTGCTTCAGAAACTTTCTTTTAATACGTCCATTTAGCTTAAAAGGTTTTATACCGTCAATAAATTCACATGGATTAGGTACAGGCAAAACAACTTTCTCAGACGCGCTAGTGGTAATATAGGTAAACAACCTGATGAAAGTGATGGGTATTGA
This sequence comes from Archips crataeganus, assembly GCA_947859365.1. Taxonomy (NCBI): domain Eukaryota; kingdom Metazoa; phylum Arthropoda; class Insecta; order Lepidoptera; family Tortricidae; genus Archips; species Archips crataeganus. The sequence goes on along the minus strand of OX402047.1, from coordinate 509,534 downwards.
CACTTTTAACTGTAGCATCCCATCTGTGAGGCGCGGTTTGTGTGCCCTGGATATTTAATTATTTTGTTTTTTGCTTCGTGTGTTATTTAACATAATGTGCGTGTCACCATAATTAAAGCTAAGCTTAAATTTTAGAAAGTTATTTTGTCATTGTCTGTGAGATCCTGTAATTGGCTCTGTGTTGCTATGTTAATTACTTAAATTGTATTTTATGCTGTTGATTCTTCACTAAACTTAATGAAACCTAACCAACTTCATTCTTGAATACCGGGTACGTAGCCACTCGCGAGCAGTGAGCTACTAGCTAGTAATAGAGTAGAAGGGTCTGTTTATGTTTCCGCTCGTCTAGCCTTATATCTCGGCCATGTTTGAAATATGTTGGGAGGAATTTATTGCCAGGGTCGGTTTCAATTCAGACGTGGATATTAATGTTGCGTAGCTTTAGCTTGGGTAATCCTGAGGTCACCGTTTGTTACTGTCGAGGAAAATCACGCAGCATAAGGTAGGTATTCCTGGCGTAGATTTCATGGTGTTTTTGAAGGACAATTTACGAATTACTGGAGAATTTTTAAATGTTAATAGCGAGTTTATTTGCCGTACTTGCTATAAGCTTGAGATTAGGAAAACATAAGTACAGTAGCGAAATTAAAAGTTTCTGATCGTAAGTACATAGTTTATCCTCTGATAAACTTTTGCTTATGTACAGTACATACAACAACTTGTAATAAAAAGGTCGCAAAACTAATAATAAAAAGGGTTTAGCTCAACCAAATTTTTTTATCAACATCTATTTATTCCTTAACGTAAAAACAGTCCTAATAGGTATAAGAACTGATTTTAAAACATCTCAAGTAAATACTGTAAATAGATAAGATTTTACTCCAAATTCCGTCTTATAAATCTCGTCATTCCCAGCAGTAAGCTTCGAAATAGCTTTAAAATATTTCGAATATTATGTAAACTGAAGGGAATTGGGTTGACATTTTAAAACAAATCACAGGCTTTGTGCATTCCTCTCGTTCTTTCACAAAATTGAGGATTAAGAGGTTCTAACTGCAGTAGATTTTATGAAGGTACTAGTTTTCGCCCGCGACTTCGTCCGCTCAGAATTATTTGTGGCAAATCTTCTCCAACTCTTTAATTATGACACGCGTGTATTCCCAAACGGGTAGGCAGAGCACACGAACCGTTACATTTAAGTTTAGGCCACTTTTAGCAATTTTAGATTTAAAGGTAAAAGAGGTATAAAAGTGACAGGTTGCTAGCCTATCGCCTACAATATACGTTAGCCCATTTCCTTAGTCGCTTTTTACGACATCCACGTGTGGCGGAGCGTGAGATATTGAAATAAGAGAAAGAATCGTCTTTGCTGGATACACGTTTATTTCCGAAGTAACTTACTACTACAGTCATATAAAATATTAAATAAATAAATAAATATTAGGGGACACTCTTACACAAATCGACCTAATCCCAAACTAAGCAAAGCTTGTACTATGGGTACTAGACGACGATAAACATACTTATATAGATAAATGAATACTTAAATACATAGAAAACATCCATAACTCGGGAACAAATATTCGTGCTCATCACACAAATAAATGCCCTTACCGGGATTCGAACCCAGGACCTCTTGCTTCGTAGGCAGGGTCACTACCAACTAGGCTAAAGCGGTCGTTATTTAAAGGCTAGTTGCTTAGGTCTTAAGGAATACCACCAAACACGGAAGTAATGGAGAGGTGAGGGGTAAGCACGCAGCACGGAACGCTGAGGACCTGGGTTCGATTCCCAGCATTGGTCTTTTTTCTGGGGTTTTTTCTGTGCATCTATATTTCAGTTTGTATTTAGTTTGAAATATAATGGAGAGGTGTAATTCTAAACCCGACATCACACCATCATCATCATAAATCATCTCTATCATTTAGTGAATATATAAATCCTTTTATCCTGCGTGAATTTCCAAATTCCTTGACATCAGTTTTTTACTGTTGTAGTCACCAACAACACCTGGGCCGGCCATATAACCCGAAGAACCAATAACCGTTGGGGAAGACGAGTTCTTGAGTGGAGACCACGGATCGGCAAACGTAGCGTAGGACGTCCTCAGACTCGGTGGAGCGATGATCTTCGCAAGGCGGCTGGCAACAGCTGGATGAGAGTGGCCGAGGATCGTGCTCAGTGGCGTGCCATGGGAGAGGCCTATGTCCTGCAGTGGACGAACATAGGCTGATGATGATGATGAGTCACTTTCATGTATGCTAAATTTAAATAGTCGAGTAATCAGGGTTGGCATAACTCAACTTATGTTATGGGTGTCAATGGGCGGTGATTGCTTGCCACCAAGTGTTGTTCCTATCTTAAAAAAATACGGTGCAGAGGTCTATAACAATTGAATGAACTGCATATTTCTACCATTGCTTCTCCGCTCGCCAAAAATTACGAAATAAATACTGAGTAAACCATTCCAAAATACCCTCCGATTTCAAATGACAAATGAGCATTGTATTTCAAGTTCGACAGTCGTCTCAACTGAAATCGTTAGGGATTATGCAATATCCAAGTGTCCGTGTGTCCATCCATCACTTTAAGCTCCGAGCTTCGTTAGTCGGCCGTTTTAATCGCCTTTTTTCTGTTTTGGACAATCGAAATGATAAATGAAATGATTTATTGAGCGTTACGGCTCGTTGGGGGCCGACAAAGGTCTGCAGGATACGCGGGAATAAGTTTACGTTACGTTTGATCGTTTTGTTGTTGATAGCGTCATAGATAGTCTAAGGGTGCTTATCCATGAGAGGGCCGTAGTTCCCACGCGGGCCCAGTGTGGATTGGGAACTTCACACACACCATTGAATTTCTCAGGTGTATGCAGGTTTCCTTACGATGCTTTCCTTCACCGTAAAGCTCATGGTAAATTACAAATGTGATTTCGCACGTAAATTCCGAAAAACTCATCGTTGCGGTCGTGTCGTTTTATTACAGAGTACCTATGGCCACCTTCCAGCTTCATCATCAGATCAACTCTATCATATCATAATTTTAAGGGTGTCCCGACTAACCAATATAAAGTGATCCCACTCTGCCTACATTTTACTTATATTTTAAGGTCCGTTGCCTCGTAGGGGATCAGAACCTAGCAAGCTGACTCAGATTGGTAGACACTCAGATGACTTCTACAGGAAGTAAAAGACACGTGTCAAACGAAAGTCAAAGTAATTCGAAACGAATAGAAACATGGCCCTGTACCTCTACCATGAGTTACACTAGTTTAACAGTGACCGTACTCGCTAGCGACGGCGTAAATGATTTGTATGGAGAATTGTGTACAGCGCCTCTAGCGGTCACTTACGGAAGTACAATTCTCCATACAAATCATTTACGCCGTCGCTAGCGAGTACGGTCACTGTAAACTAGTGTAACTCATGGTAGAGGTACTGCTAACACTGGATTATTATAGATACTGCTCATTAAGTATATTTTAACATAGCTTCAAATTTGTACGGAATCCTCAGTGCACGAGTCCGACTCGCATTTGGCCGGTTTTATCTATAACAAGTATAAAAAGCGACGTTGTATACCAACGTGACGAACAACCCGAGCCCATTTCACTGAATATCTTTCAAATTCATTAAAGCGACTGTCGTAATTCGACGTAGCTCAGCAAAGGAACAAAAGGTCTTTGATGTCGACGCCCGGGGCCCACGCCCACTGCCCACTGCCCACTGCCCACTGTTTGACCCGGGACATCCTGTCCCATTATTTCGCGTTAGTGTAACTTGCACGGTGTTATAGTTCACTAGTTTCCCTTTAGATATTTTGGTGTCGATTATTTGTTAGATGCGCCAAAATTATTGCCATAGATTCACGAATCAAGAATTCTTAGATTTGTGGTAACAAAAAAACATATTCCCTACTACAACTAAGTTGATTGCAATGAAGACATTTTGGAACACTTTTTAAATTTTTCTACGCTCCGTTTCATTGCCTGCATTTTTCTTTGCGAACCGAAAATGAAAATGCAATGTAACTACTTTTGAGATATCATCACCATTAAAATCTTCGCTATCTTTACTATTATTAAATAGCGTATTTTTTTAAATTATAATAGATTTTGCAAAATTGGAGAAGCAAAAGATTATCCATTTGATTTAACTTATGCAAATTCAACTTATCCTCGTACATAAAGGTGCAGCATCCCTCTGTCAAGCGACCCAGACAATAACACGCGAATCAATAAAGGTATTTGAATAGTTATTTTTTGATTGCTTTATTAAATCCCTATTATTAATTTAGAATTTACCATTTTACACTAGTTCACATGTGACATTTCAATGTCCAGCACATATTTTTTCAATTTCCTTTTTATTTTCATTACAAGTTTCTGCAATGCATTTGTGAATTCACACAGGTAAGTTACATTTCAATGTTTCTGTCTCTCTATTCTACTTAAAGCAAAATGGTATTCCTTAAAACGAATATTCCAGCTAGTGCAACGACTACAACGTCAAAGGGTTTTCGCAATTAGTACATCTTGGCAAATATTAGCCTTGCAAAATATTCTCTGTTTTCACAAATAGTGAAATAACTCAGCAGACTTCATTTTGGTCTTTCGTACCGAGTTTATTGCAGTAGTAAAAATTCTTGGTATATTTCAAGTATGAGTAAAATTACGAAACCATTATAAAATTTAGATCTGTTTGAAAAAAAAAACATTAATTGTTGAGTTTCTTGTCGGCCTCTTCTTAACAGGGTTTTCCTGAACCGATAGTAGATTTTTCGACTTTCATACTCGTACCTTGATAATTATTACACTAAACTGGGCTTATCACGGGTGAATATGATTGCGTGATAAGTTCAAAAAAAATGTAGAATGTAGTGTAAAATGTAGATGTCGAGAAGGAGGAGGAGCGGTGCCTCCTGTCACAGGCTTCCTCAAGCTTAAAAGGAGGGTCCGGCCACTATTAAGTATGTATAATAATCCTATTACCTAACAAATAAAAGATTTTACATTTTTTCATTTTCATTGTGGAAAAAATTAGAAATTAGATTAAAATCAGTTCCGTTTAGCATAATAATTGAGTGACAATCACAAAAGTTTAAAACAGTATGTTTCATAGTTTGACTCTGAATATAACCAACAACTTTAATCGTTCTCCCATAAATGTTTTGCAGTCCACCGCATTAATAAGCAAAAGTTCAATTTGCTTGTTTATTAAAATAGGTATGCGTTGTTGAATCCTTTTAGCATATTTTTATTTCTCTTTGGACGCATTTTATTTATCAACAGTTGACATTGACAGTTTTATAAAGAGCACTCTGGAACCAATTTCGATTCTCCGGTATATTGAACCCCGCTATTGCATTTATTCAATTTTCTGATCGTATAATATTGATTTAGAAAACTTTACCTCTACAATTTGAAAAGCAAAACCTGAGACAAGTGAGTGGCGGCAAGTTAAAAAAAGATTGGCATCAAGTTTTAATATACGTAACAGGGGATACTCACGTGCGTGCAAATATTTGTACTTTGGTCAAATGTAGGTATGCACGCAAACATACGTAGAAATCGAACACATAAATTAGTGCATAGCACGCAAAGTTAACCGCTGTACCAACTGGTCAGTCAAAAAGTAATTTTATGGATAGTGGATGTCCTGCTACAATCTTTGCTTGGTCGGTTGTTCTTTGACTTATAAAACAGTAAAGGTATATTGCAGCTGTGTAAATAAACAAAAAGCTGCAGTATCCGCAATTGCAGTGAGGAGTTCGGTACTCTATCTTCGTGCTCCGTAGAATACAAATAGCAGACAATGTCTTATTCGACCTGTTCTCCAAGATAACTCTAACACGAGCGAAGCCGTAGTTTTATATTTGAAGAAAACAATTGTAACAAATAAAAAAACGACCAAGTGCGAACTTGACTCGTGCACTGAGATTACCGTACATATTTGTATTTTGAAAGAAAGAAAGAAAGCATTTATTCCTGATATCAAACCATTAAAAGAAGACAGAAATAAAAATAAAAAGCGCATATCACGAAATGGAAATTTTAGGTTGCAAAAAAAATTACGTCAATATACGCTATAATTAAACGGTCATAACTATAAAAACTCAGTGCTAGCAGAGTCTTGCTTCTATGTGCCTAAGTAAAATGTACGCAATGCTTTCTTTGGGATATTATTATGAATCTCGTAAGAATATTGGGATAAAAGACGCCTATCTGTTATTCCCCTAACGTCTAGTATATACCAAATTTCATCAAATCCGTCCAACCAATTTAGCGTTAAGGCGTGACAAACACACACTCGCGCATATTCACAAAAACATTCGCATTCTTAATATTACTAGGATTTACAACAAAGACCTTTTGATATCAGAAAGTAAAATCTGTCTCGTCAAACGGTAACATTTCGTCTAGAAAGCTTTTACAGCCTTTTACCTAACCTTCACTCGATTTGCATAAAATATGTAGTCGCTCGATATAAAAACATTGACGATGTCGCCAATATGTGAGCAGGGTAATTGAGTTCAATCTTGTGCCTCAAACAAAGAAGGTACACAAAAACAACATCGGAGATTTTTGTTTTATTCTTACCGTCATCGTTTCGGCCTGTACCGGGTTTCATCCATATAAATGTGCACAAAAGATTATTCCGTAACTATTAAGGATATCAAAAAACTTAAAACTGGGCCCAATTGCATAACAAAGTACAAATAATATTCATTATTTAATCGTATGGCAAGCAATTTATGATATACAGAGTAGCTTAACAACAATTACTTACTTAATACTACTAAAAAAGCTATACTACAAACGAATATCTAAGTTTTTTTCCCATAGGGCTGCGTTCGCATCAGCAGAGAACAGATTCAGGGAGTTTCCAGCATATCTCCTCTTTGGGCAGTCATGAATGATGTGGTGGATGGACTGTACAGTACAGGTGCACCACAATCGCACGCCGGAGAGCCTCGCCAACCACACTTGAACATGTACTCCCCGCAGAGCCCATGCTCATATAATTATTATATTATAACTAATATTACAAGCGGAACTCTCGCTTCAGTTATACACCGTGAAATTTTAGTGGTTGTTTTCCCGAAACGAGGTGATTTAGTATCGATTGTACAATCGATTTATAATTACTATTTTGACTAGAGTCAAAAATCCAATTGTGAAAAACGAAAGTCGAAAATGACCGCAAACCAATAGTAACGCTTCGTTGGTACAAGTAGCGTACGATCGTACGATAGGTTAGGTACCAACGAAGCGTTACTATTGGTTTGCGGTCATTTTCGACTTTCGTTTTACACAATTGGATTTTTAACTCTAGTCAAAATAGTAATTATAAATCGATTGTACAATCGATACTAAATCGCCTCGTTTCGGGAAAACAACCACTATAATTTCACGGTGTATTAACTAGAAAGGGAGTTCCGCTTGTAATATAAGTTGTACTTTGTTATGCAATTGGGCCTTGATATCGAAATGTCTTATCAGTAAAATGACATGACAATGACAGGCACACGAGGCGCGCTCGCCGCCCGCACCTCTCCCGGCTCGCTTTGTCTCTGTATCGCGCGAGCGAGGACTAATTTATACGGTTTAGCTATAGTATATTCCTTATTTTAAAAGATTATTTTAAGCTTAATTACTGATATTTATAGAAACTTTTATTAACCGAACAAGGTAAAAAAACTATCGTACGAGGGGCGTTCAATATAAAGTGAGAATGAGATGCAAACTCTTTTAATATTACGAAATTAAATACTGGCCGGTAAAGCTAATCTATCTAGCTGATTGCTATGAAAAAAAAAACTAACTGTCTTTTGTTTAAAAAAATATACGGTAATTTCTTTGCAATGCTATTGAGTACGTTAGCGAAAATGGAGAAAATTGAACTGCGCGCCGTTATCAAATACTTGTATTTGAAAAAAAATTCTACGGACCAAGTCAATTTGGATTTGCGGGACACTTTAGGGTCTAATGCTCCTCCGTATTCGACAGTCGCACGTTGGTGCGCCGAATTTAGACGTGGAAGAACATCGACAATGGACGACCCCCGCTCCGGACGCCCTACTACAGCAGTAACTGAAGAAATTGTGAAAAAAGTCGAAAACTCAGTTTTGGCGGATCGTCGTGTCACAGTTCGTTTTATTGCTGAAAATGTAAAGATTTCAACGGGGAGCGTGCATAATATTTTACATGAACGCTTGGGTATGAAAAAGGTATCTGCGCGTTGGGTACCAAGAATGCTTACTGACACGCAAAAACAAACTAGACTAGAGATTTGTCAAGAAGCTTTGAACCTGATGCAGCAAGACCGGGAAATTGTTTTGGCGCGATTTATAACAATGGACGAAACATGGCTCCATCATTACGACCCTGAAAAGAAACTGTAGTCTATGACATGGAAAAGGCCATCATCTCCAACTCCGAAGAAATTCAAGGTGAGCCCATCTGCCGGTAAGGTCATGGGCTCTGTTTTTTGGGATGGTAAAGGGGTATTAATGATTGAGTATCTCGAGCATGGAGCCACTATTACGGGCACATTATACGCCAAACAAATAGCAACATTGCGCAATGAGATCCACGAAAAACGGCGAGGTAAACTCTCGAAAGTTGTGCTGTTCCACCAGGACAATGCCCCGGCACACAAGTCCGCCGTTGCAATGGCTGCAATTCGTGATGCTGGGTTCGATATCCTTAAGCATCCTCCGTATTCACCAGATCTCGCTCCCAGTGATTTCTACCTATTTCCGAGATTGAAACAATACCTGAGAGGCCAGAAATTTGAAGACGACGACGCGGTAGTCGCTGCAGTATAAAATTTTTTAAGTACTCAAGATGAGACCTTTTTAAAAATGGAATTTTAAGTTTAGAAAAAAGATATACTAAGTGTATTATGCTAAAAGGTAACTATGTCGAAAAATAAAATGACATTTAGTAAAAGTTGTTTATAACATACTCATTCTCACTTTTTATTGAACGCCCCTAGTATAAGTGAATGAAATGAATTATATTATTTATTTCTTAGTAAGTAAGTATAAAATTTAGTATTTAAAGCAATCATTCGAAGTCACGTGACGTCTTTATTGTCCTTACTAAGAAATAAATAATATTCATTTCATTGTTCCGACGTTGTATCTAGTACGGATTGGGAACTTCACACACACCATTGAATCCCTTCATAGATGTGCAGGTTTCAGGTTAAGCTCATGGCCTACCATACAAATGTAATTCAGCACATAAATTTCGTAAACTCAAAGGTGCGAGCCTGGAGTCGAACTAGTGTTGTAAAAACTCTCTTATTCTTCTTTTGTTCTTTTTGGTAGGACTCAAGTCTTTTTACAAAATACTCTAAATTCTAAAGGACTTGAGCTCTAAGTATTATTTATAAGACTCGAGTCTTGAAAAATAGCTCAAGTTTTATTAAATAACTCCAAGACTCGAGTTTCTTACAACACTAGCTCGAACCTACGAGCCTCCGATTAAGAGGCCATAAGTCAACTATTACTTATTATTTTCATTTTGTGATACCTCGTGTAAAATTTAAAATTTAATTTAAATCAGCCGATCGGCAAACCTTTATGTCAACGCAATAAGAGCGAAACAGACGTTGATCAGCTCATCGATGAGATATGGGGAGACCCTATGAGGCCATATTAAGTCAACTATTATTTATTATTTCATTGTGTGATACCTTGTGTAAATTTTAAGTAGGTACAGTTACTTTGTCTAAAATGTACTGCGTTTTATGAGATTTTTTAACAATAAATTTACCTAATATTCTCATTCTTTTGTTAGTATCGCCTCCCTCATAAAACAGGGGTGATATAGCCCGTCGGCAGTGCCTTGGCTTCTTTTGTCTTTGTTATTCGTTCAAGGGTTTTTTTTAGCACCTTTCATAACTTTAAATGGGTGCAGTGGGACGTTAGGCCGACATGATGAATTAACATTCACAGAGATATTTACATAGTCGAACCAGCTCATCCACCTGGTGAAATATTCCGCTTTAATTTTGAGATACCATTTTTTCAGATTCCGTATCCAAAATGGGTGCCAACGGATTCCTACTACTGGAACTCCGCTGTACGTCTCTCTGTCTGTTCGTTTGCCACTCGGCTCTCTTGAAATTCTCACCGACTATGTATTAATTACTATGGCCGCTATAACAACAAATAGGTACTAAAAATAAAATAAAAAATTAAAGGGGGTCGTCATACTAGGAACGTGTTTTTTCAGTGTTTTTAGGTAGCTAGACGTTGTCAACCGTTTCTAGGCGGCCTAGGTGACAGCCAGAAGGTTGCTAGGCAACACGAGCGTTCTATGTTCTTCGGATGTGTACCTTTTTATAAATTTACGATATGAGTCATCATCATCATCATCATTTCAGCCGAAAGACGTCCACTGCTGAACATAGGCCTCCCCCAAGGCTCGCTAAACAGATCGGTCCCGTGCCCTCCGCATCCAACGCGATCTCGCAACCTTAACCAGGTCGTCGCTCCATCCCATTAACGACCATCCATTTAACGACCGCTTTAGCCTAGTTGGTAGTGACCCTGCCTACGAAGCAAGAGGTCCTGGGTTCGAATCCCGGTAAGGGCATTTATTTGTGTGATGAGCACGAATATTTGTACCTGAGTTATGGATGTTTTCTATGTATTTAAGTATTTATTTATCTATACAAGTATGTTTATCGTCGTCTAGTACCCATAGTACAAGCTTTGCTTAGTTTGGGACTAGGTCGATTTGTGTAAAATTGTTCCCTAATATTTATTTATTTATTTATTTATCCATCCAATTCTTTATTCACATAAATATGGTACAAGGTCAATTTGGTGTAATGTTTGGTTTTGATGTTTAAAATTCTGATTTACAAAATTACTTGGGTCTCAGGAGATTAAGCCTATATATATATATATATATATATATAGGCTTAATCTCCTATATATATATATATATATATATATATAGCGTAGTTGGTAGGTAGTTAAGTAATAGACACAAAATGTAATGTCGAGAAGGAGGAGGAGCGGTGCCTCCTGACACAGGCTTTTTCAAGCTTAAAAGGAGGCTCCAGCCACTATTATGTAAAATCCTATTACCTAACAAATAAAACATTTTTAATTTTTTTTCATTTTTCATGTCATCTTGTTGGAGGCCTACCTACACTGCGATAACGATGCGACTACGATTTCAGTGCTTACAATGAATAGGCTATTACTGAACCAGTGAGACACACTCTTGGCCTTAAAATTACTGAACTATTTTTTAAACATTCTACAGAAGAACTCTTCATATTGTGAGTCCGACTCGCATTTGACAGATTTTTTCAAACACGAGGCTCTGCTGCCGCATTCAAAGGAAATGGCGAACATTAACGTTCCGCCTTCTCCTGGGTTGTGAGCAATACGAATTTTCCACCATCTTCAATTTGAAGGAAGCCTGGAGGGTTCCTGCGAGTCCATAAACGTGGATTGTCGGCGCTCACCATTACGTTAGTCATCGCGGGGTGAAATGGGCGCAAGTAACTGCTAAGGCCACAGCTTAGTTAGGGGAACTGGTTTAGCAAAAACGTGGTAAAAACGCTCTTCCTTTATTAACCCACCAGTGGCTTCACTGATGCGTTGCGTCGCGTTCAGTCGTCGCTACGTTGACGCTGCGACGTTTTACATATACAAATAAACAATAAATATCACGGGACTATTCAAAACAACTGACGTAGTCAAGATTGTTTTTTTTTTGGAGTCTTTCTATTTTTTATTTTTCAACTTCAAATTTTTACTTTTACGGTCATCCAGTGAAATCCATACATTTCATACTAAATACTTACTGGAACATGGATACACAGAAAAACCCAGAAAAAAGACCAGCGCTGGGAATCGAACCCAGGTCCTCATCATTCCGTGCTGCGTGCTAAACCCCTGCACCACCACTGGTCATGAGTTTAGACACAAATTTTTCTTATGCATCGCACATCTCAGCTTGCTTAATCACTTTTGCAGCGATACTAGTGACATCTATGTTATGCTCTCATCAAGAGACGTCAACACTCAACGCCTTAAGATCGAATCTCTTGGTCCGGGTGAGCGGTTAGTTCCGAAGGAGTACCTACAGTATTCACGCGTTTTTAGTGAAGTAAACCTTCTGTTTTACGCTGTGTTCTTGCAACAATTCCCGGGGTAAGAGAGTGCGGAATGGAATTCACTCAAATGTTCCTTCGGAAGTACAGTTGGCAACAGATATGTCTTACAGGGCTAAGAGTTCAAAACTATTTATCCAAAAGTTAACTGTGTGAATTTTTACGTTGCAATCCATAATATGAAGACAATAGTAATATAAACATTATATAAAAACAACCTATTATACAATACACATCAAAAAACTTGTAAATATATAAACGGGCTATAATTTTCACGCACAAGATAGGTAGCAGATAGTGTTCCTTATGCAAGGATTATATAATATTATATATCACTAGCTGTTGCCCGCGTCTCCGTCTACGAAGAAAAGGGGTATTAAAAAATAGCCTACGACCTATTCTCAGATCCACCGAATATACACCGTGAAATTTTAGTGGTTGTTTTCCCGAAACGAGGTGATTTAGTATCGATTGTACAATCGATTTATAATTACTATTTTGACTAGAGTCAAAAATCCAATTGTGAAAAACGAAAGTCGAAACTGACCGCAAACCAATAGTAACGCTTCGTTGGTACAAATAGCGTACGATCGTACGATAGGTTAGGTACCAACGAAGCGTTACTATTGGTTTGCGGTCATTTCCGACTTTCGTTTTTCACAATTGGATTTTTGACTCTAGTCAAAATAGTAATTATAAATCGATTGTACAATCGATACTAAATCACCTCATTTCGGGAAAACAACCACTAAAATTTCACGGTGTAGAAAAAATTTGATAAAAATCGGTCAAGCCGTTTCGGAGGAGCTAGCAAACACCGTGACACGAGATTAGAATTAAAATTCGTTTTTTGATCTATATTCCTTGGAGAAAGTTGTTTAGTTTACGCAAGACTATCACCTGTTTTCGGGAAGGTCTCTCGTGGAAATCCACTCGGTATATTAGATTGTTCCATATAATATGACTACTAAATGATGAAATCCGCGCAAGAACTAAAGTCACGGACATAGCTCGAAGGTGCCTGAAACGCATTGGATGCGGATGGCGCAGGCACAGAATAAGTAATAGTACTAACGTACAGAAGGATCACTCTCGAATAAAAGTCAACTTTAGGTATAAAAACTGGTCTATTCTTAATGCTTGCATGCGAAATTGAAACTTATCGTGTGATCCGAGCGTTCTTATTCCGTTGGGCACCGCTGATCCGAAACCAAGGGCACAGGGTTCCGACTCGCCGATGATTGGTAGGTATAAAAATCAAGAAAGATAACAGTGTGTATTAATTCAATAAACCACCTTTAGTAAGTAAGTAAGTTATTTATAAGATCGTTTAGAAGTCATTGTTTGTTGCAAAAATCACAAAAAAAAGATTCTTAATTACGCGCGACGCGGCTAGCGTGCGAACTGAAGGCCAATTGACAACCTACTGCCTTACTCCGCCCGGGCGGAGCGCCGGCCGAACATACCTAAACTGCGGAGTGAACCCCCCTGGCGCAGGGCCGTTTTGTTTGGCGAGCCTTGGGGGAGATCTATGTTCAGCAGTGGACGTTTTTCAGCTGAAATGATGTTGATGATCCCTACTAAAATCCACTGAGGCAGGGGACAAGTGGATTTTTTCCCATCTGTCCACACTAGCTTGTCCCCTGGTATATATATACCTGGTATATATATGGTATAATTGGATTTTTTTGAAGTGAAACTTCTAATGCGACTTCTAACAAGCGTTGCGTTAAATGCGTTGCGTTAAACACGCAACGCAACGCAACGAAACGCAAGTTGACGTTTACGAGACGTTTGCTTTTGAAGCAAAGCTTCTATAGGCACTTGAGAGCGGGTTGGGGGCGGGTTGGGAGCGGGTTGGGGGCGGGTTGGGGGCGGGTTGGCGGCGGGTTGGAAGCGGGTTGGGAGCGGGTTGGGGGCGGATTGGGAGCGGGTTGGTTTATTATGATGTTTCACTTCTTCCGCGCAAAGGGACTCCACGCACTGTTTTTTTTTATCTATCCTTACTTCCGTGGTGTCGATTTTAGAATGACACCTCTCCATTTATTCTGTGGATGTCGTAAGGTATAAATTGTTGTAGGCGATAGGCTAGCAATCTGTCACAATTATACCACTTTTACCTTCAAACCTAAAATTGCTGAAAGTGGCCTCGCAACATAAAACGTTTCGCGTGCTGCCAACTCCCCTTGGGAATACCGGCGTGATTTAATGTATGTACGAAAGTGAGCTCTAAATCTCTGTGGTACCTTAATACGTCCACATAGCACAGTTCGTGGCACACAGTAAATTGGCCACACGTCAATGCCAGCTCGCCAAGAACGTTATTATGTAAGGAATTTCATTATGCGTCCCTGACCGCCGCCGCGTCAAAGTCGCCGCGCCGCTGCGCTGAATAAATGATCTTGATGGTGATTGTTTTGAGCCCCGACTCTGCTTTTCTCGTTTCTTGTTGAGTTTTGGTAATTCCACTGAATAATTGATTCAGGCGTTACGTCCATGTCACTATCGACGACCAAATGGCTTTGGTGGTTAGTGAATCTGAACTACGAAGCTTGAGGTCCCGGATTTGATTCCTGCATCGGGGCAGATATTTGTATGAAAAACACGAATGTTTGCTCTCGATTCTTGGGTGTTTAATATGTATTTAAGTATGTGTCTATATAAGTATGTTTATCCGTTTACCTATAACACAAGCTTTGCTTACTTTGGGACTAGGTCAATTGGTGTGAATTGTCCCGTGATATTTATTTATTTATTTCTTTCCTATCAGTATCATCCCAGGCTGCATACCTCCCAGAATGCACAGGCCTATCCAAATAAGAGAGAGCTTGGACTGTAATTCTCAAGCGAACCCAGTGTGGATCGGGAACTTAGCACGCACTATTGAATTTCTTCGCAGGTGTGTGTAGATTTGCTCACGATGTTTTCCTTCACCGTAAAGATCATGGTAAACAAATGTAATTTCGCATATTCGAAAAACTGAGAGCAGCGAGCCCGGTCTTGAACCCCATGATCCTCTCCTGGAGAGACCATAGATATAAACCACTAGGCTACAGTAAGATTATATCGAAAGTGCATAATCATAATCATAATCATAATCATAATCAATTTATTTGCCAGAATACGGTTACAATGGTCTTATATACATATTATGATATTCCCAGCGTATTCAACCTGCATGCAGGTGTACAAACATTTTCAAAATTATTAAAGTCATCATGCGAATAAAATTTCCTATAAAAACACATTATTACAAGTGAGAAAATTAATAAAAAAAAAAAAGAACAATGTCAAAGTAATAAGAAGATAACTAGAATTAAATTAAAAATAATAATAATAAATTAATTAATAAGTCAATTGTATCATGTCAAATATTCCCTTATACTATAATAACAATTCTCTTGAAGCAATACTTAGGCTGAGGTTTTGTTATTAATTAAATTAAATAAGTTTGGATGCTTTCATATACTTAAGTACTCTACGAGAAAACACGAACCCTTACGGTTAAAACTGAGACGTCCCGAGTGTCAAAGTGGAAATAATCTTACTGTACCACGCCTTCTTACAAATAAAACATTCAATTAATAACTGCTAGTTACAAATAAGATGTTTTATAACGTTCTTATGTTGTTTTCAGTTAGAGTTACAGCCTGTATAAGTCCGTGGCATGTACAAAACGCCATAACATCCCCGCAGAACTCCGCTGGATGTTGCAGCATCCATCATCCGCCCGACGGCAGCCGGATAACCGGTAGCTAATTTATTTTCCGCAGAGTGACTCCCCTTAATGGATGTGACCACCAATACAGGCTGATTGGTTATTATTTTGTGTTTTCCTGCATTAATGATTTCAAATAATTTACTGAATCAGGCGTTACTTTGCGGAGGTCCATATTGTGATATGTATATCAATGAACTGAAGCAATTAATTCCCGCGACATTCAATAATCCTTCTCTTTGTAAGGTCGCGGGTGACCAAAGTAATTGTTTCAGTTCATTAATATTATTCATGACGACCAGATGGCCTAGTGATTAGTGAACCTGACTACGAAGCTTGAGGTCCCGGGTTCGATTCCCGTGTCGGGGCAGATATTTGTATGAAAATACGAATGTTTGTTATCGGGTCTTGGGTGTTTAATATGGTATTTAAGTATGTATCTATCTATATAAGTAAGTTTATCCGTTGCTTAGTACCCATAACACAAGCTTTGCTAAGCTTACTTTGGGACTAGGTCAATTGGTGTGCATTGTCCCATGATATTTATTTATTATTTATAATTACTATACTAAACGGGACTTACCATGCAAAATAATATTTACCTCGACGTTTCGGCCACATTGCAGTAGCCGTATGGTCACGAGTTATATGTAGAAATTATGAGTGAAAATCACGAAAGTTTAAAACAGTATATTAATATTATTGACGTTTGTGATTAACTAATGCACTGCAGTATATACACCGTGAAATTTTAGTGGTTGTTTTACCGAAACGAGGTGATTTAGTATCGATTGTACAATCGATTTATAATTACTATTTTGACTAGAGTCAAAAATCCAATTGTGAAAAACGAAAGTAGATAATGACCGCAAACCAATGGTAACGCTTCGTTGGTACAAGTAGCGTACGATCGTACGATAGGTTAGGTACCAACGAAGCGTTACTATTGGTTTGCGGTCATTTTCGACTTTCGTTTTTCACAATTGCATTTTTGACTCTAGTCAAAATAGTAATTATAAATCGATTGTACAATCGATACTAAATCACCACTAAAATTTCACGGTGTATACTATTGAATGCATGAATGAATGAACATTGTTATAATGTTATTTTAGTGATTTTTTTGAGTGGGTTACGATAAAATAAACGCTAAAAAGGTTCCCGGAACACCAACATTTTCAGAAATTCAGGATCCGCCAATGAGGGCTGGAATTTCAACGCTATTTTATCATTTTACAGAACTGAGTTATGAATATTTAACAAAAAAAAGTAGCACAGCCTGGAACCGAAACGTTATTTTTTTTTGTTAAATGAAGTGTCAACTCAACATTCTTGTCTATAAAGAATAGTCCGTCGTTGTGTACGTGTGATCGCTGTTAGAACTCTTGACTTTGGGGGAATCTTTTCTCCAGCAGTGGAAACAAATACATCCAAAAAAAATAAGAAAATAAGTACATACTTTAGAATGATGTGTTGTGCCGCGTTTTATTTATTTATTTGACATTAGGTCATTCATTACCTAGTATTTTCATTTCAAATTTAATTTCTATAATTGCTGTGATTCTTCGGGCCTGCATCTAACCCACTTCTCGTCGCTTCACTTTCTCTTCACTTAGACTCAAAAAAATAATTTTGTTTCTGTTTTCACTCTCGAGGAGTGTTCTAGCGACATCTTTTCATTTCCAAGATATGGGAATAAAAGAAATAAGCCGGTTGATGTTTAGGCCGATGATTCTGTAATAGAGGGGGAGGGGGATGAGTGGGGGGGGGACAATATTGAAGGCTCGTCAGCGAAATCGCTGACTCGTAAAAGTATTCGACGCGAGGCGAACGTGGTCACAGAGAGAAAGCGGCAGATAACTCAATGAACTATAATATTTTTACCATCAACTGAGAGAAAATTGTTGTTAAGTTTGGTAATAAAACCTTCATCATCATCATCATTTTCAGCCGAAAGACGTCCACTGCTGAACGTAGGCCTCCCCCAAGACTCGCCAAACAGATCGGTGCCGTGCCATCCGCATCCAACGCGATCCCGCAACCTTAACCATGTCGTCGATCCATCTTGTTGGATACCTACCTACATTGCGTCTTCCGGTCCAGTCCGGTCTTATACCCTAACTAAATTGATTAAAAATATTTCGACTTTGACTTTGAGACATCTCAAAATCGAAGGACGCGGCACTCCACTATGATGTAGCTCTTTCCTATCATCTGTGGCAACTCCAAAGGGGGGTAATAGTCAGGCGGAGTGTTTAGCAGTAACGACAATGTCGCGATCGTCATCCGAATCAGAGCAAAAGGTTTCCTATTTACGTCGCGATTGAGATTGCGAGATGAAAATGTTCACCGCAAGATTTTGACTCCATTATTATCCGGAATTTGTCTAAGCCTGGCTTTTCACAATACGAGTAAAAGGGTCCGTAGCATAATTTCTAAAATTATATTTCCTAATCACAAAACATCGAAAGCCAAAATCTACAGGGTGAAATCTAAATGGTGATAGTTATAAAACTAGTGTTTCTATTCGATGCCGGACAATGTAATGCACTATTTTTTTTTAATTTGTCTTATTTAATTTCAGGTGTCCATACATTGCCTAACGACCGCTTTAGCCTAGTTGGTAGTGACCCTGCCTACGAAGCAAGAGGTCCTGGGTTCGAATCCCGGTAAGGGCATTTATTTGTGTGATGAGCACGAATATTTGTTCCTGAGTTATGGATGTTTTCTATGTATTTAAGTATTTATTTATCTATATAAGTATGTTTATCGTCGTCTAGTACCCATAGTACAAGCTTTGATTAGTTTGGGACTAGGTCGATTTGTGTAAGATTGTCCCCTAATATTTATTTATTTTATTTCATTTATTTATTGAGTTTGTGATTTCATTTCAACTAAGTATGAATATTCTAAAATTTATCAGACTAATTTTAACAATTGAGTTAATGCATTATGTTCCCCAGGATTAACTGAGATAGAAAAACTAATTTTTCACCCTGTATAATGTACGAAATTCTTGAAGATGCACGTCTTAATGCAGTCTTAATCGAATGATCTCTTTTTTGAAATCAATAGGTATTCTTTTGTACAAAATGCCTAATGACAATACTAATCAATATTTCTAGTGCTCAAAGTAGCTACGTACAATTTTTTTTTACTAGTCTATAATAGTGGCAAAGGCCTCCCCTCTGGTCCTCCATTGCTCCCTGTTTTGAGCCAAATCTGACAAAATATAATAAATAAATTTTGGGGCAAAAATGACGGACTCGCTAGACGCAAGTGGCAGTGGGCAGGGTACATCGCTCGTAGAATTGACGACCGATGGGGCCAAAAGTTTCTCGAATGGCATCCACAGACTGGAAGACGCAGTAGGTTTCCTACACGATGGAGCGAACACCAGGTTAAAGCACGTGTTGCATGCGGATACCGCAGCAGTTTGGCAAACCATGGGGGAAGGCCATGTTTAACAGTGGATGTCTTTCGGCTGAGATGATGATGATGATGATGGTGAAAATGTTTTTTCATGTATTTTTCTCAAACGCAGGAGCTGCGTGCGTTACGTTTCCTAATGACTTGGCTATTGTTCTGTAGGTGCTACATGCGTTCTTTGATGAAAATGCTTTGTTTGAGTTCAAGATTTCCTTTTGCGATGTGGATTGTTAGTGCGTACGTTGACGACATGGTGCCCTTTGTACAAGTGTGTAAAACAACGGAGCTTCAACTGTAGATATGGAAGTGTTTTTATGCTTTTAGTGTGCAAAAGGGGGGGTGTGTGACCTAAGAATGTCTTTTTTATATACATATTTTTTATTAGGAGAGGAGAGGGAGGCAAACGACTAAGTCTGTCATCTGATGGAAAATGATCACCAACGCCCATAAATATCAACAACTTAAAGAGAGTCACTCATCCGTAGCCGGCCTTTAAAAAGGAGAAGGAATAGGGGAGAGGGAGGGGAGAGGTATTGGGCCCCCGGCGCTCTCACTGACCGTACGAAACATCATTCTTCTATAATTCTAACATTAATTCATTCAGTCACTTCTATCATTTTTACAGTTTCATACCTCAAAAAGAGTCCCTTAAAGGGATAAGTTCTGTTCAGCTTTGTGCGTATAAGTATCTCAACGATTATCGATTGTCATCCTTGCCTTTATACATCCCACTGCAGGCACGGGCCTCCCCTCAGAATGGGAGAACTTGGACCTCAGTTCCCACGCGGCTTTCTTTTTCTTGACTGTAAAGCTCATGATAAACAAATGTAATTTACTTTATAGGGTTTTCCCGAAACAGTGATAGATTCTTCGACTTTCTCGACGTTTATAAGTGCTTTTTGTAGATCTAAAGAGTTACTGATAAGGTTAATTTACTTAACTCTTAATAAAATACTCAAACAAAATAACAAACGCCATGAAAACTAACAATTACGTGTTCATTTTGCTATCACGCATCACAGAAATGGACCGCAGCGACCTTAAATATTGGGAATAGCAATATTGTATCCAATGGAGACTTTGTCATCATCAACATTATCATCATTCCAGCCTATATACGTCCCACTGCTGCACCGCAGGGCACAGACACATGGAGACTTACTTCTATTTTATTTTTAAGGCAGACAATTTTTCAAAAATCCATAAATGTTTTTTTTTCATATTTTCAAAAATTTCCCCTGATCACAATAATTAAAACATCCTTTATACATGGTAAGAAAATTTGATACCGTTAAAATCAATCCCAATTCTAAAAAATAACCTTGACGTAATGTAAAGCGGAAATAATTCGACGTAGAATATTAAGCCAGGGCAGTGATCCCGGGGTCCCGCGGCCCCGCAGTCCCGGAGTGGGCCGCGGTCGCTGATTGAAACCCAATTGGGAATGTCTAAAAAAAATTACCAGTGGTTTTTATATTTTTTTTGTATAGAAAAGTCAATTATAAGAAACTAATTTCAATATTTTGTCACTTAGTCCACTACTTTTTTCAAAATTAATTATTGAAACTATTTTGGTTGATGACGTCAGATTGTAATTGAGGGCTCCCACACTGCCAAATTTCTAAATCTATCTAAATGCGTACGATAAGGCAACCCCTTTAATTATTTTTTGCGTGGTGGTACACTGTAACTAGTGTCACTTTACTGGCGCTGTCAAAGTGCTAGATGTCAGGCAGTGGGTCCAAATCAAACTCCGTAGTTATAATCCACGCGTAAATTTGTGAAGAATTCTAACCACACAGAATAAAGTACGACTTGGACCGGTCACGCAATTTACACCAAAGTCAAATGAAGGTCATTGCTTATTTGTTATGTAATAAATTCATTATATAATATTAAAATTAAATAACTACAGAAAACGAGTTAAAAAGCATTTATCTCGAAATGGTTTTCGATTTACTATACATTGCAAAAAAATAGACATCCCCAATTACCGAGATCAATACTGGCGATTGAGAAAAAATGACAAGCGCAAGCCGCCACGTGCACGCAGGGCCGGGGGACATTAAAGCCACAGAATTTCAATATAGGAGACTAACCCCCTATTTCACCATCCATTGATCAATAGTACATTGTTGTAGAGGCTGGAAAGTAAGCAATAGATGGACGAGTTTGTTTGAGGGCCGACGCGTAGCGGAGGCCCTCGAAAGTACGAGTCCATCTATTGCACTTTTGGCCGAGACTAAACATTGTGCTTTTCACGACTAATGCGAGGAAATCATTATCATCATCATCATCATAATCATCCATCCATCCATCCCGTCCATCCCGTCCATCCTGTCCATCCCGTCCATCCCGTCCATCCGACCATCCGTCCATCCGTCCATCTATCCCGTCTATCCCGTCCATCCATCCATCCCGTCCATCCCGTCCATCCCGTCCATCCATCCATCCGTCCCGTCCATCCCGTCCATCCCATCCATCCTGTCCATCACGTCCATCTGCCCATCCGTCCATTCTGTCCATCCTGTCCATCCCGTCCATCCCGTCCATCCCGTCCATTCCGTCCATCCATCCCGTCCATCCGTCCATTCCGTCCATCCCGTCCATCCCGTCCATCCGTCCATCCGTCCATCCTGTCCATCCCGTCCATCTGCCCATCCGTCCATTCTGTCCATCCCGTCCAACCCGTCCATCCCGTCCATCCCGTCCACTCCGGCCATCCCGTCCATTCCGTCCATTCCGTCCATCCGTCCCGTCCATCCCGTCCATCCTGTCCATCCCGTCCAACCCGTCCATCCCGTTCATCCCGTCCATCCCGTCCAACCCGTCTATCCCGTCCATTCCGTCCATCCCGTCCATCCCGTCCATCCGTCCATCCGTCCCGTCCATCCCGTCCATGCTGTCCATCCCGTCCAACCCGTCCATCCCGTCCATCCCGTCCATCCCGTCCATCCCGTCTATCCCGTCCAACCCGGCCATCCCGTCCATTCCGTCCATCCCGTCCATCCGTCCCGTCCATCCCGTCCATCCTGTCCATCCCGTCCAACCCGTCCATCCCGTCCATACCGTCCATCCCGTCCAACCCGTCTATCCCGTCCAACCCGTCCATCCCGTCCATTCCGTCCATCCGTCCATCCGTCCATCCATCCCGTCCATCCGTCCATTCCGTCCATCCCGTCCATCCCGTCCATCCGTCCATCCGTCCCGTCCATCCCGTCCATGCTGTCCATCCCGTCCAACCCGTCCATCCCGTCCAACCCGTCCATCCCGTCCATCCCGTCCATCCCGTCCATCCCGTCCAACCCGTCTATCCCGTCCAACCCGTCCATCCCGTCCATTCCGTCCATCCGTCCATCCGTCCATCCGTCCATCCATCCCATCCATCCGTCCATTCCGTCCATCCCGTCCATCCCGTCCATCCGTCCATCCGTCCATCCTGACCATCCCGTCCATCTGTCCATCCGTCCATTCTGTCCATCCCGTCCATCCCGTCCATCCCGTCCATCCGTCCATCCAGTCCGTCTGTCCGTCCGTCCGTCCGTCCGTCCGTCCGTCCATCCATTCATCCATCCATCCATCGCATGCAGCAGACGATTACTGTTGATTGGTCCAATAATGTCGTTTCAGCACGCCAGGAATGAAATTCAGAAATTATCTTTCAAAAAGTCGTATCGTACAATGAAATACGTATACTGATACGTCCTGTTTTCGATTAGTGTAACTTTGTTGTCGTGTTTGTGCGCCATAAATGAGTCAGCTGTTAAATGTACATATATAGGCAGTTTTGAGTACTGGATTTAGGTTATCTATGGCCACATTTTCGAGCAGTGTCGTGAAAATTTATTTGACGGATAAATGTGATGCCGCCTCTGTTTGTTTTGTTGTAATAGACGGAGACGGCATCACATTTATAAATACAGGGTTAAATTTAAATCGTAATTCAAAATTAATGTTTCTAACTCAATTATTACCGAGAAACATAATACGTTTACTCAATTGTTAAAATTAGTCGGATATTTAGGATTTTAGGCTTACGATGATTGAAACTAAATTTAAACAGCTTCTGTCAATATCACCATTGTTATTTTTTAATTGGTAATTTTATGAGTTTATGGAATTATTTGACTATGTTTAATGATTTTTTTTTCATTATTATTTTCTCGTCATCCATACCGCAATGTCTGAAAACGAACCAACCAGTGCGTCCTACCCGTCATGACATACGGAGTTGAAACGTGGACACTCACAGTACGGCTAATTCACCAGTTCAAGGTCGCTCAGCGAGCTTTGGAACGAGCTATGCTCGGAGTTTCTCTGAAAGATAAAATCCGCAACGAGGATATTCGACACAGAACTAAGGTCATCGACATAGCTCAGAGAATTAGCAAGTTGAAGTGGCAGTGGGCTGGTCTGGTCATATCTGTCGAAGAACCGACAACCGTTGGAGTAAACGAGTTCTTGAGTGAAGGCGTCTTGGCAAACGTAGTGTAGGACGCCCTCCGGCCAGGTGGAGTGACGATCTGCGAAAGGCTGCTGGTGGAAGCTGGATGCGTCTAGCCGAGGACAGGGCGCAATGGCGCTCATTGGGGGAGGCCTATGTCCAGCAGTGGACTGTTATAGGCTGATGATGATAATGATGATTATTATGAATCCATAGAAAGTAAGATGCATGTATTACTAACAACCTATGGACCCCGGTCTGCAAAAAGCATTTGAATTTGAAACCTTTCGTGGCGCAGGCTCAGACCGCTAGGCCACCGTTAATAATTCCAAGTCTTAATAGGTATCTCAAATATTGCCTTAAAAGACCCACATTCGCGCGACGGTACCCAGAAAATGACAGTTTTCATTCGCAAAAAAGCTTTTTAGCATTACTTCCTCAGATCTACAGAAATTACCTTTTTTTGTGATAAGATTTTTGTCAAACTTCCGAAGGCGAGTCAAAGGAAATGGGAAATATTGAAGAATGCCGGAGTACCTGATAGGCGTGATTTTCCCTGTTGTGATATAAATGCTCCTTTTAGGCACTGATAACCGACGCTGTCAAATACGACGTCAATTTGCGATGTCTTTTACAATTTCAAAATTCTGCTTGCTAATAGAGTAAGATAGCAGGGCTTTGGGACCTTGCTTATTTACGCTGAAATAAAATTTGTGGAATAAAATGTTGTATTATTTAGCGTCTGTGAAGAATTCGTTTATTACTAAACTGCGGGAACTATTCAATTTTCCGCGATAAAAGCTATCCTATGTCCCTTTCTGGGACTCCAAATATGTCCATACCTCATGTAAATCGGTTAAGTGGTTTAAGCGTGAATAGGTAACAGACTGATAGACAAATAGACAGACAGACAGGCACACTTTCGGGCAAATTATTAGTATGGAATATGGAAGTATGGATTAATATGGATGTCAATGTTATAGCATTGTACAGTACGCACACACGTCTATTAATAATAATATATTGTATGATTATAGTATAGAAAGAAAGAAAGAAAGAAAGAAAATACATTTATTTACAACAACACAAGACACATAAATATTTTTACAAAAAGGACAATACACAGGCTAAAAATAGAGTGTGTTATTACGGTTGTAAATTGGACACTGGCTCAGCATAATGCTGAGGCGTTTTTATAACACCCCAGCGCTGATTTTCAGCCAGTACCATCGGTAATACCCGGAACGCCACACAGATAGATAAAATGTACACTTATAAATATAAGCGATAAACTACATAAACTACATGGCTAAATGGATAATTTGTAGATCATAAAAACGAATAATTTTAACAAAATTACTTAATCATAAATTACTATACTATAATATAACTCACTTGCCAAGTATACAACTCTGCGCGGATTAAAACAAGAAGTGAAATAACCGAGACAAAGAAAAATCAAAGAAGTTTTGTGAAATAGTGCTGGAAAGGAAAGGAATTAAGTTTTCTGAAATGACAACAAATAGCCTTTAAGCTTTCGCCCAAAGGTGTACCTGCTAGTCACTCCTAGGACATCAGTTTACACAACAGTAAAGCTTTTAAAATTTTCAGACTTAATAATCTGCCTATTGGAGCATACAATTGCAGGTACAAAATTAATACATAAATACATTAACACTTATTTAATCCTTACCTACTAAACTTAAGAGGGTACGATGGCTGAGAGACTTTTGAGAAATAGGTATTTTAATGAAATGTCGCTGTCTCGCCCGAACCCCTCCGTGTCAGTACAGCGAGAGCGGGACAACTGCAGCTCAGACCGTTAATAGGCGCGTAAAATTGATCAAAACAGCATTTCGTAGTCCCCTGTTGTCTTCTCGAAAACTGGACCAATAAAATTATTTTTTTCAAATATAATTAGAGGACAGATTTAGCTATGCCCGTATGTTTTCCTTTTTTTGTTTATATGAAGGATTCTTTTCTGACGAGTGTCTGAAAAAGACGTTGAAATTGGGCAATTTTTTCAGTTTTGAAAGCTCATATTTCTTATGTTAATTGAAATATGGAAAAAAACGAAACATAGAGGCATAGCTGTAGTAGATAAAGATTACAGAGTAAAAAAATTCGGCTCTAAAGCCATTATCCAGGGAGGAAACAGGGGACTACATTTGTATGGAGAAATGGTGCCCATCGTACCCTCTTAATATTCACACTATAATATACTATAATATAATATGTATAATTATAGTATCTGTTACCTCATCCTCATCACGCTTAACTCGCAGAACCGATTTAAATCAAATTTGGTATACGAGTAGATATAGTTTGAGTTACGGGAAAAGACACAACATAGTTTTTATCCTGGAAAATTAAATTTTCACGGGACAGCGATAAACGAATTCTTTGCAGACGTAGTCGTGGGCAACAGCTAGTTAAGAACGAAATACCTACGAGTGTATACAGCGAGCAAAGTAAAAGCAGTCCTAAAAACGCTCCATTCAAAGAGCATAACTAATTCAGTACAGTCGGACCCGATGTTAATACAGTCTCGCAAATTAATAGCATCCCACTAATTAGGTAATGAGCTCGAGGAAGCTGTTTACTGAGAGTTGCCTACATGTATTTTACGTGAGTGTCGCGGAGACTTGATTCGTAGTAACGAACGCTGTCTTATTAATAGGTACTACTTATATAATTATTTAATTAAATAACATTTTCTCAATCATGCTATGAAATATTGACTTTATGTTTCTTATAATAGGTCGCAAAGTGTCACCTTTCAGGTGCGGCTAGACGTGACGTCTATAATGGAATTTCCATTATACACGGAGTGACACAGCATCATGGCGTTCAGCCATTAAAAAAAACTATAAGCAATATTTGCTTTTTGGTTCATTATGACATTCTGCCACTTTTCTTGTTTAAGAATTATCTCTATTTTCTATTAAATCCAAGTTGGAAATAAAATGAAATAAATAGTAATAAAATGTGTTTTGATATTGTTTATCTAGTTTACTTATAATCTAGAAATAAAGCCTTGATTTTTTTGTAGATTTTTTATTTATTTATTTCATTGCATGTTTGATAAAAGCTCTATACAAGCCTCTGCCACGAACTGGGATTGTCGGCCTCGTATATCTAGATGGCCTCGTTAACTGCTATTTCGCGGCCTCTGCACTAATGTACAGTCGACTACAAAAAATCGATACGGCCTAAGTTACAAAAATATGTATACACGACCTTAATGTTAAGTCAATAAAGGTGTGTATACATATCTTTGTAACTTTGGCGGTATCGATCTTTTTGTAGTCGACTGTACTAATTCTAGGTTTTTAAAAAAAAATACTACGGTGTTGAGTTTCTTGCCAGTTTTTTACAAGGTTTTTGCGAACCGGTTGTGGATTTTTCGACATTCATCATTATCATCATTTACTTAAGAGTTAAATAAATAAATAAATAAGTATAAATATTACGGGACAATCTTACACAAATCGACCTAGTCCAAAACTATTATATTATTATTTATTTATTTATTTACTATGGGAACTAGACGACGATAAACATACTTATGTAGATAAATAATTACTTAAATACATAGAAAACATCCATAACTCAGGAACAAATATTCGTGCTCATCACACAAATAAATGCCCTTACCGGGATTTGAACCCAGGACCTCTTGCTTCGTAGGCAGGGTCACCAACTAGGCTAAAGCGGTCGTTGCTGTTGAGTTGTGCTCTTGTCAGTGGAGTAATCGCTAATCCCCTCTTCTTTGAGCCAGTCTTTTGAGTTCCTCATACGAGGCGGTCTCCTTTATTTGGCTTCGATATGTTATTCTAGTCTATGCTTCCCGCTATCTCTTGTCTTCTGCATACTTAAACATTTAGAACATAAAACATTTAGAACGAAGTCGTCGTTATGCCTACCTAGCCTTAATTTAATAAAGATGTTTTGACCACTTTATTTTTTTATTGAAATGACATTTGTTTGAAATTTACAACAAGCAAGGAAAACAACTTAAGGAGTTTTCCACACACTTGCAAAGCAGTTCAATGGTGTGTGTAAAATTCCAAATACCTACTGGCCCCGCGTCGGAACTACGACCCAATACCTCTTATTCTAAAAGGATGCCAGTTGCCCAGCAGTGAGATGAATTATAAGCTGAGATGATGATAATGATTTCTACTTTGACTGTCACAGGTTTTCACATATAAAAGTACACAAGGTTCGTTTTCCACAAAACAACCGAATTTTTCTAATGTTACAGGTATAAAAATAAATTTAGACAATTTTCTATCTTTCCACGAACCCAGTCCAAATTCATAACTTGAAAATTTCCCACTCACAAAATTAAAATGCAAATCTGAGAAAGGCTGAACCAATATTTGATCGGGAACCGGTTGAGAGGCGTAACTCGATTGGCGGAAACTCAAGTATCGTTTTGATATCGAGAACTATAATTACTAAAAGCTTTCAGGTCTAGATTTTGTACGATGATTTTTCAAGAGAAAATAACTTTTTGTTATTTAATACGAGAATTCCGAACATAACTTCAGCCGAAAGCCGTCCACTGCTGAAAATAGGCCACCAAACAGATCGGTCCCGCAATCTTAACCAGGTCGTCCCTCCTTGTTGGAGGCCTACCTACACTGCGTCTTCCGGTCTGTGGACCCTGCCCACTGCCACTTGAGTCTGGCGATTCCTCGAGCTATGTCGGTGACTTTACTTCTTGCGTGGATGAAGTTACTTAGTTTGAACCAAAATTAATTTCATAGAATATTTTTATTGTTGGAGCTGCATATCTCATCTCTGCTTGAAAAGCACCCTAATTGTTTCATTGTAGGTTGAACAAATTCCAGAAATAATTTAATTTTAATCGGCTTGTATTGTACCCTCATTAGGTTTCACCGCGACCGGAGAGCGGCGATTGGCTCATTAAATATGAAATCAATTTATGCACCACGCTTTCAAAAGCGATTTGGTTAATATTTCGGGATCAAATTTTTCAAACGTGCTTAGATTTTAATTATTCTAACATATTAAGTGAAAACTACGCAATATTGAAATTAGATTTTTTGCTGCTTTAAAACAAATAAGTAGTTAATTGATTGAGTTGGCGAACAAGTGACGTCATAAGTTGCTATGGCGATTCAAACTCTATGGGAATTGTGTTTTGACAGCTCATAAAAAGTACGTCAGTTGATTGGTGGTGTCAACATTTCTATTATAAGAGCCATTATCATCAACAAAACAACTTCCGCCGCTAAACAAAGGCATCCCCCAAAAAGTTTGACAACGGTCGTTCCTGCGCTGCCAACATCCAAGTGGATCTTGCGATCTTTCCAGTAGGTAGGTATATCGGTCCATTTTGTCGAGGGCCTTTCACGTCACGTCTTCCGCTTCGCGCTTGACCCACTAGATTAAAACCTCACTGCCCCATTGGCCGTCTGATCTGCGAACGATATGCCCTGCCCTCTACCACTCATAAAGTCTGGCAACTCTCCGAGCTATGTCATCATCATCATCATTTCAGCCGAAAGACGTCCAGTGCTGAACACAGGCCTCCCCCAAGGCTCGCCAAACAGATCGGTCCCATGCCATCCGCATCTAGCGCGATCCCGCAACCTTAACCAGGCCGTCGCTCCATCTTTGGAGGCCTACCTTTACTGCGTCTTCCGGTCCGTGGACGCCACTCGAGAACCTTTTTGCCCCATCGGCCATCATTCCACGAGCGATGTGCCTGCCCACTGCCACTTGAGTCTGGTGAATCTTCGAGCTATGTTTTTTTTGTTTACTTTAGTTTTCAAGCTATGTCAATAACATTGAAACACTGGGGAGCTAGACACTCAAATAACCGTATTTCACGATAGCCTATATATTATTTTAAGAGATTGATGAGGAAAAAACATTCTCACTTTACGAGTACGGGAGGTAACCTAAAAAATGTTTACGAGATTTTACTTTACCACTTTATTGCCGAGTAAATAATAGAATTTCCATACAAAGTTTTAACTTTCTAGCACTAGCAGAGTCTAAGCTAACCCTTAATTTGACACAGACATGACAACACTAAGATTTTCTGAAGACTCCACAGTCTTAATCAGACACAAAAAAAAACAAATGAAAAACTAACCATTTTCACAGTTGCATTCGAACATTTTACGTCAAAAATGTCGCAGTTTCAGTGACCCCCATTTAATTTCTTTCCTTTATATCGTGTCGTTACCCTTAGTAATAATATGGATGTTAATAAAATTTGATGTCCAGACATATTCTGCTGCACATGCAACATACAAATATTCAAAATTTATCTTACAGTCTAAGGTTACATTTAATGTCAAACTGGTTTTAATATAGAGGAAAAAAAATATATAATGTCAAAGGAATACAAAAAAAAAAAAATATTATGTCAGTATGAATACAATTATCATACCGAACGCCTCATGAATTTATCATCGCCGTGACATTTTGACAGCGGCCCACGCGTCTATTCTTGGGTGAGCAAATAACCTCCTTCATGGATACGAGTGCTCTCAACGCTTCGTAATAAGCTTACGCGCCCACGGTATGGTTTTAATGTGAAGTATGTTTTGTTAAAAATATACCACAATAATTTTATGATTGCTTGTGAATAATTTAAACTGACCTTTTAGTCTAAATAGAAACTAATGTTTTACTCGTACGAACAGAAAGATTTAGCAGTTCTCATTATAAAGATAAAGTGAAGCGCTTTGTGCGATAACTGTAAATTAAAAAAATTTAAAACCCCCAACGCAATAACGTCACTCGTATGTTTGAACATTAAGTCAATGCCCATCATGCGTCTAAGATTCCTTCCGCAGCTAACAAAAGAGCTCAAAACTTTGAAATGGCTGGACTGATTTTGATGAAACCTAAGAACCATCGCCAAGAAACCTGCTTAAAAAAAACCGCATTCAAATCGGTTCACCCTTTTAAGAGCTATGATGCCACAGACAGACACACACACACACACACACACACACACACACACACACATAGCGTTCAAACTTATAACACCCCTCTTTTTGTGTCGGGGGTTAAAAAGAACTTGATTCAAATTCCGATCTTGTAAAGCAAATCGTAAGAGTAAAATCTGTCTAATTCATCATCATCATCCCAGTCTATATACGTCCCATTGCAGGGCACAGGCCTCCTCTTAGAATGAGAGTGGTTGGGCCGTAGTTCCCACGCGGGCCCAGTGTGAATTGGGAACATCACACACACCATTGAATTTCTCGAAGAAGAAAATCTGTCTAATCATCATTTAAAATCCACCTACGGCATCTCCTTATAAATATCCTTCGTGTAACCGATGCACTTCGTTTCACTGTTACGTAGCATTACGGTTGACCCAGTTCGTAGAGCTACGAGGCGCTACGCCGTAGACCCTCTACGACAACGGTAGCACTGCAAATTGGAACAATATTGAATCTTATGCGATTCCCAAGCAAGTATTGACGGTTGCTATCGAGTGATACTATATTTGTATTAGAAGTTCCCTTTTGATTTGAGGTCCCTTGGCTTGTGATGAAGGGCTACGGAGTAAAAGAGCGAACCGCCTCATTTTTAGAGAACCTTGAGGTCCTGGGTTCGATTCCCGGTCGGGGCAGATATTTGTGTGAAAAATGTGTGTGTGTTTGCGCTCGAGTCTTGGATGTTTAATATCTATTTATGTATGTTTATCTGTTGCCTTGTACCCATAACACAAGCTTTGCTTAGTTTGGGACTAGGTCAATTGGTGTCAATAGGGATGTTGATGCCATTAAAATAAAATTGGAAGACACGACTCCAGTAAAAAAACGCTCAGTTAAATTAGCCCTGGAAACCAGATTAATTTTCGACTAACTGCAAAATTTTATTTTTTGTTGCTTTAAAACAAAGAAGATCTGGAATCAGCTTACTGGGGCAGCATTCGCGGAGCGTTACAACTTAGGATCTTTAAAAAACGAGCCTACCAATTCCTAAAAGGGTCGACAACGTGATTCCCCCCGTGTTGCGGGTGTCCATGGGCGACGGTGATCACTCTCCATCAGGTGACCCGTCTACACGTTCGCCCCCTCTTATAAAAAAAATAGGTGAGAACAAGTGTGACGTCATAAGTTTCTATTGCCGTTCAAACTAAAAAAAAACTCTATTGAGGAGTTGTGTTTTGACACCTCATAAAAAGTAGGTCAGTTGCTTGGTGGTGTCAACATCCCAATTGTCCCATGATTTATTTATTTATTTTTATATTAGGCCGAAACACAAACCGAGCTAAACTCAATCATAGACGTGTGTTATCCATATTTTTTCACTATAAGTCCTAGATTAATGGATGATTCGACGTTTAAGCAACTTGTTGCTTTAAAATGAAAGTTCAGCGAACAGGATCGCGTGCGAGCATATCGTGCGGCGGTCGCGTGCAACGCAGGCGTCTCCGGGGCATGAAGCTTGTATTGTCATAACTCGCTGGACCTAAAGGTGTCACGCTATCTTGGCTAATTAAATACGCTGGTAAACACGGTATGTTTATTGGCCATAGCGTGCTAAAACCATAATAAGGTAGAAAAGTAAAAAAAACATTTTTAAATGATCATTAATGATCCTTTATAAAATATCACAGGACATTTCACACCAATTGACCTAGTCCCAAAGTAAGCTAAGCAAAGTTTGTGTTATGGTATGGGTACTAGGCAACCAGATAAACATACTTATATAGATAGATACATTTTAAATACATATTAAAACCCCCAAGACCCGAGAACTCATATTTTTCATACAAATATCTGCCCCGACACGGGAATCGAACCCGGGACCTCAAGCTTCGTAGTCAGGTTCTCTAACCAACTAGGCCATCTGGTCGTATTTTTAGGGTTCTCTACCCAAAGGGTCACATAAAGTTGGCTACTTGGGTCACGTAAGTAGACATTTTAGCAAAACGAACCTTTCAGGCCTGAGCCGGATATCGTATTCAAAGCTTATCTACAGTGTATTCATGCCCACATGAACAAACAACCGTAAGTTGCTCCCTTGCGCCACACACAATGCTCACCTATAAATCAATAAGCCACCATTAAAACCCAAACAGTTCGCAGTAAAACCGTAAGTGCGGAACTTTCGGTGCGAACGTTGCGCTAGCCACCTCGGTACCGTAAGCCGGGTACCTGTGTACGACTACACGCGAACGGCGAGCGTTTTTCTGACCATTGCTCGTGCCGTCGGGCCCCTTTTCTCTTAGGCCGAATTAGTTAGTTAAATAGTTAACAAGTTATATAACATAACTACACTATGCTCTGCCTTATAGGCATGCATAAATTATGACATATAGAATACAGAGCTGGACAAAATTTGTAAAACATTTTAACAAACTATATGTACAATTTGTACACTTAAACATTTAATGATACAAACTAAACTTAATAGTTAATAGACCTACCGAGTATGGAGAAAAAGTTTCATAAGAATCGGCCAAGCCGAGGAGGAGTTCGATAACATGTTTGTTATCGACACGACACCGTGACACGAGATTTTTATATATATTAGATATACCTACAGTTAAAATAATTTCTTGTGTTAAATACTTTAGATGTATGTACACAAGTAATTAATAACTATGTAGATCTGTTTGAAAAACATTACCTTGTTGAGTTTCTTGCCGGATACTTCTCAATGTAACAGGGTTTTTCCAAACCGATGCCAGATTCTTTGACAGTCACAAATGCTTGTTATAGCTTACATCGAATGAAGATTATTTTGACGCTTCAGATATATTAACTAGAAAGGGAATTCCGCTTGTAATATAAGTGTTACTTTGTTATGCAATTGGGCCCTGGTCGCACCAACATCGCAATAATGAGTCGCTTACAATTTTTTTTTACATAATTATAGGCTTCATGAAAACAAAATCACGTTAGCCTCTTTTGTGTAACGAAAGTTACTCATACAAACTATATATGGGTAGCTTTTGTTACACAAAGGAACCAATTAAGTTTCGTTTTAATTAAATCCCTTAATTTTGTATATTTTTTTGAAAATCTAATACTATTAGCCGCGGCCGCGCAGTGAACAGCAAACGCTCGCCGCGCCGCCTCGCACGTGGTCGTGGCGCGCCCGTAAGGCTGCGGCTCCACTGAGGCGGAGACGAGAGGAGCGGAGAGGAGACGTTTAGGGGTCGACCAATCATATCAGTTGAAATCCACATCTCGTCTCCACACCGCTTCAATGGAACTGATATGATTGGTCGACCCCTACACGTCTCCTCTCCGCTCCTCTCGTCTCCGCCTCAGTGGAGCCGCAGCCTTACGGCCCCCGGAGGCCACTTCTCAGCGCTACAGCCTTAGATTGTATTTATATTGTTTTTTCTGCTTCCGATGCTTGTTTGCATATTTTGTTTATGGCCGGCTCGAGGGTTAAATTTTGGTTTATTTTTATTTGTTCGAAGTTTGGCTTTTCAATGAGTGCTTAGGATGAAAAACCGGTGGAGCGGATCGGACTCTACAAGAAGGGTTCTGTACCTTCGTACAATATTTAAAAATAGACAACTAAAAAATTACGAAGATCGAGTTAAAAACGCTAAAAAAAAACTATTTTCTTGTATAGCGACCGCCTTTCATTTTTAGGGTTCCGTAGTCAACTAGGAACCCTTATAGTTTCGCCATGTCTGTCCGTCTGTCTGTCTGTCTGTCCGCGGCTAAGCTCAGAGACTGTTAGTACTAGAAAGCTGTAATTTGGCATGAATATATATATCAGTCACGCCGACAAAGTAATTGAATAAAAAAAAAAAAAAAAAATTTTTTTAGGGTACCTCCATAGACGTAAAGTGGGGGTGATTTTTTTTCTCGGCTAACCCTATAGTGTGGGGTATCGTTGGATAGGTCTTTAAAAATCATTGCAGAGTTGCTAACATGATTTTTCTATTCAGTGATCTGTTTGCGAAATATTCAACTTTAAAGTGAAAATTTTCATTAAAGTCGGCCGTCCCCCCCCCTCTAAAATCTAAACTGTTGGGTGGAAAAATTTGAAAAAATTCAGAAGGGTAGTAAATATATCAAATTTACTAGGAAAATTATAGCGGCTAAGATTGCTTGGAAATTATGTGTAGTTTAAGAGTAAATAGTAGCCTAAGGTATAAAACATACCTACACATACGAAATCCTTAGAAAAATATTACTTGATTTTTTTGTAATGGCTACGGAACCCTACCTTGGGCGTGTCCGACACGCTCTTGGCCGGTTTTAACTTTATTTTATTTATAATGGCTAGAAAATTTCAAGTGTCTACCTAGGGTGACGGCACCAATCATGGAAACGTAACACCATAGTTACATAGTTAGTTAGTTACTCAGTAATCGACAGGAAAGATTCAATGCCTTATTGCCCACCATTCATGGACTTTACCAGTTATGACCACCAGTTATCTGAGCATAGTGTTGATAGTTTAAAAATGTAGTGTGGGCGTTTCTTAAAATTTGGTTTTACGGAAATTATGACCATATAATAATTGGTTCTTGTCAATTACTGGTGCTGACATCCTATTACGGTTCAATAGTTTAACGACCGCTTTAGCCTAGTTGGTAGTGACCCTGCCTACGAAGCAAGAGGTCCTGGGTTCAAATCCCGGTAAGGGCATTTATTTGTGTGATGAGCACGAATATTTGTTCCTGAGTTATGGATGTTTTCTATGTATTTAAGTATTTATTTATCTATATAAGTATGTTTATCCGTTGCTTAGTACCCATAACACAAGCTTTGCTAAGCTTACTTTGGGACTAGGTCAATTGGTGTGAATTGTCCCGTGATATTTATTTATTTATTTATTTAATAGATAAAGCCTTGTGATACACGAACAGACGGAGAGACAGATGGAAAGACAGCGGAGTCTTAGTTATTGGATCCCAAAATGGAACGTGATGCGGCCTAAAAGAGCGTAGCGCTTATCTGGCTAATAAGTCATCATCATCATTTCAGCCGCTGGACGTCCACTGCGGGACATAGGCCTCCCTCGTTGACGCCCAATCATTACGGTTGGAAGCGACATGCATCCACCCTGAACCTACGGCCTTCACCAAATTGTCCGTCCAACTCGTTGGTGGACCTCCCACGCTGCGCTTGCCAGTCCGTGGTCTCCATTCGAGAACTTTTGGGTCCCAACCAAATCTAACCAAAAGCTAATAAGTCGTATGCCGTAAATTTAGAAAGCAAAAAATACAAGCTGGTACTTTTAACCTGACAAACTACAAAAAAACATCTTACCTCCCTAAATCCAGCGAGCGACAAAAAGCCCTACAAACAGGTCCTACCAGGCCTAGGCCTTTGGCGGCAGCCACACAAACGTCTGCCGTTCGGACAGGTAAAGCCTGTCAATAACAAAAACCTTTGTGAGTGACGTCTGTGATATTTTATCGTGGACATGTTTTTTTTATTTCAATAATGCTGGAGCTTGAAAATGTATTAGTATAATATTACGAGTG
This sequence comes from Archips crataeganus, assembly GCA_947859365.1. Classification (NCBI taxonomy): domain Eukaryota; kingdom Metazoa; phylum Arthropoda; class Insecta; order Lepidoptera; family Tortricidae; genus Archips; species Archips crataeganus. The sequence continues at coordinate 473,331 of OX402047.1, read as the reverse complement.
TTTTTTTTTGTAATATATAGTAAATCGAAAACCATTTCGAGATAAATACTTTTTAAGTCGATTCGATTTGTAGCATTCAAACATGGCGGATGTAGACAGTATCTAATTTTGGTATTTCTGTTTCTTTGGCTAGTTGAAGTATAATTTTGATAGTGTTTTATGCGGCGATTAACCTTAATTAACAGTGATCACAAAGTTCTATATTGCTCTCGTGTCTGACATTTTTTAATGCGCAAGTTGTCTCCACGTGGTTTCTGGAATTTTACTATCAAGTTGCAGAAACTACAATCACCGTACAACGTCGCTCCCAAAGAGAGCTTACTTTGACACTGGCGAAATTGTCCTTAAATAGGACAGAAGCCATATTTTAAATAAATAATAATACTTTTTAAGTCATTCTCTGTACTTTTTAATTTAATATAATGTAATGCATTTATTACATATCAAATAAAAAAAGAACTTCATTTGACATTGAAATGTACTAGGGGCGTTCAATAAAAAGTGAGAATGAGTATGTTATAAACAACTTTTACTAAATGTAATTTTATTTTTCGACATAGTCACCTTTTAGCATAATACACTTATTATATCTTTTTTCTAAACTTAAAATTTCATTTTTAAAAAAGGTCTCATCTTGAGTACTTAAAAAATCTTGTACTGCAGCGACTACCGCGTCGTCGTCTTCAAATTTCTGGCCTCTCAGGTATTGTTTCAATCTCGGAAATAGGTATAAATCACTGGGAGCGAGATCTGGTGAATACAGAGGATGCTTAAGGATATTGAACCCAGCATCACGAATTGCAGCCATTGCAACGATGGACTTGTGTGCCGGGGCATTGTCCTGGTGGAACAGCACAACTTTCGAGAGTTTACCTCGCCGTTTTTCGCGGATCTCATTGCGCAATGTTGCTATTTGTTTGGCGTATAAAGTGCCCGTAATAGTGGCTCCATGCTTGAGATACTCAATCATTAATACCCCTTTACCATCCCATATGTCGTGAAATTTAAGTTGTACTTTGTTCTGTGTGGAATAGAATTATTTAGAATGCAAGACTATGGTATGTATGGTATGTTATATATAAGATGGTATATGTGGACGTCCTACGGCTGGAATGATGATGATGATGGTGAATTTAGGTAATTTTGCAGTGAACTAAATGAAAAAATATTGAAATCAGTTTCTCATAATTGACAATTCTATACAAAAAAATCTATGGGTAATTTTTTTGGACAGATGTGTGGATCTTTGTTACCCTTTCACGGTAATGGCTGAGTTTTATTAGTCGATAGGGCCCGCATGCGGGGTGCGGTAGATTTCTAGGACGCATGCCATAGAGCCCGCTTTCGGGGAACCGCTTTCATTGGTCGATAGGCCCTGCATGCGGAATGCGGTAGATTTCCATAACGCATGCCATGGAGCCCGCATTCGGTGAACCGTTTGCATTGGTCGATAGGACCCGCACGCAGGGTGCGGAAGACTTACATAACGCATGCCATAGGCCCCGCATTTGGGGAACAGTTATCGACATAATGAGTTTCACTAGTCGATATAGGTAATAACCCGAATTAACATAACAAATACTTTTTATCCCGAAAAATTGTATAGTTCCCGCGGGATAGCGATACACATATTCTTTGATGGAGTCTCAGAAAACAGCTAGCTTGTAAATATTTTTTCTCTGTCTCCTTTTTCAATTAATTTTCATGAACGTTTGTCATCATCCCAGCCCATACTTAAGCGTCCCGCTGCAGTACACAGGCCTCCTCTCAGAATGAGAGGGGTTAGGCCGTAGTTCCCACGCGGGCCCAGTGCGGATTGGGAACTTCACACACACCATTGAATTTCTTCGCAGGTGTATGCAGGTTTCCTCACGATGTTTTCCTTCACCGTAAAGCTCGTGGTAAATTTCCCCGAACCCACGACCCTCTGCTTGAGAAACCATAGGTCAAACCACTAAGGCCACCACGGCCATACCTGAAATGATGATGATGATGATTATTATTTCTCTCTTTCTCTATACATTTTCACACGTTTGTATGAGCCAACAGTTTCCAAGCCTCGCTCAAGGTACGTGACGCGATAAATTAAAAAGGTACTTCAACCTAAGGGGCTTCCGTTGTTCGCTTAATCCGAAAGGGTTGTTACGCTTCCTTATGGCCGCCCGGCTGGGACCCTGTCGCATTCATCGCGCGTGATGAATGGCCGACGTGAAGTGACTATGACGTAAAAAGTTGTTAAGACTCTGTTTACACTTAGAAGAATTTATTACCTTTTTCTGTAAACGGGGAAGAGTTCTTTTGAGGGAATGATTTATTTTGATGGCCCATGTGCACGATGCCTAAAAGCTGTGGTAGCCGAATGGTTTGACCTATGGCTACTCAAGTAAAGGGTTGTGGGTTCGAACTGTTGCTTGCACTAATGAAAAAAAAATCGTGCGTGCAGTTCCTCCGCGCGGAAGAAGTGAAGCTTCGTAATGTGGAAAAACCAACTACAGCGCTAGCGAAACAAGTTACATAACTCGTCGCTAGATGGCGTTGCTCCTCGTGAGCACGTTATTTTCAATAATTTTTCTTGATTTTTCGTAATTCTCAAAGATATTCAATACTTTTTTTTACTAAATACGTTTCAAATTCTTTATTCTACGATCTACCATTAAAATAGTTTTGAGTTTTACAAGTTTTCATACTAAACCACGCAATTGTTCTGGATCGCACTGACGAAGTTTTTAACATCCGTTAGTATAAAATATATACAATGCGAACGTCTCGTAAACGTCAACTTGCGTTGCGTTGCGTAGCTTACGCAACGCATTTAACGCAACGCTTGTTGGAAGTCGCATTAGAAGTTTCACTTCAAAAAATTTTCTACGTTTGCATTACATTATGAAGTTTAGAATGAGCTTTATTGTGAGGAGAAGTTCAATGGTGTCTGTGAAGTTCCCAATCCACAATGGCCCCGCGTGGAAATTGCGGCCCAAGCCTTCTCATTCTGACCCCGGCGCCACACATATTACAAATGTTTGAACACAGTTATTTGATCACATGTGTAGCACCGGTATTTGCTTATTTGTTCAATAGAACATCCATACAATCGACCATAGATCAAATATGTGTTCAAATATGTGTTGAAACATTTGTAATATGTGTGGCGCCGGGGTGAGAGGAGGCCTGTGCGTTGCAGTGGGGTGTATGTGTATGTGTATGTATATATATATGTATGTGTGTATGTGTATAATATGTATATGTTGCAGTATATGTATATGTATAATAGGATGATGATGATGATGAAGCATACATATATAGATGGTACACAAACAATTACCTCTGATTAAGATTGCTGGAACGCATTGAATGTGGATGACACAGGACTAGTGATGTCACATGAAAAAAAAAACGATTTTGTTTTTTCACAATGTTGAAAAAAACATGAAAAAAACTTAGTAGCCTTAAATAAATAAATAAATAAATATTAGGGGGACAATCTTACACAAATCGACCTAGTCCTAAACTAAGCAAAGCTTGTACTATGGGTACTAGACGACTATAAACATACTTATATAGATAAATAAATACTTAAATACATAGAAAACATCCATAACTCGGGAACAAGTATTCGTGCTTATCACACAAATGAATGCCCTTACCGGGATTTGAACCCAGGACCTCTTGCTTCGTAGGCAGGGTCACTACCAACTAGGCTAAAGCGGTCGTTAAATCGCCTTGTTTTTTTTCTAACTTTGGTTTTTTTTTTCAGAAATAAAATCAATAGGAAATTAATTGTCTTATTGAGGTTGTTTTCTAATTTCTTACATTTTACTAAAATAACAAATACTTACTCATGAATCAATTAAACAAAAATGTAATCTTCCTCTGTGTCAATGTCAGTACCACTTTCAGTAGTAGTCAATGTTGCCAATGTATTCATGTAAACTTGGTACTATTCAACCAAAACGGTATGGTAGATTTATAAATAAATAATAAAACTCTAATATTAACTGTTAAGTATTAATCTTTTACGGAAACTGCCCTTTTAATTTTAAATTCTATACTCTTGAAAAAAAAACATGCTCCAGAAAAAAAAACGTGTTTTTTTTCAAAGTTTTTTTTCACGATAGAAAAAAAAACAGTTTTTTTGTAACACTACACAGGACCGATCTGTTTGGCGAGCCTTGGGGGAGGCTGACGTTTAGCAGTGGACGTCTTTCGGCTGAAATGATGATGATGATGATGACAAAGAATTACCAAGGCAAACAGATCCAAAATAAGCCTATTTCTTCCAGTAAACTTAGTTATATTATGACTAGGACTCAATATTATTCGCCAAATCTAAAGCTAATTGTGAAAGACAAGTAATCAAAGTAAACAAATTGAATAACTAACATTAGCGCACAGCGAAAACGGACAGCTAGTTCAGTTGGCAGCGAACGCTATTTATTTGGACGTCCACTTACTAATTAGTTTATCAAACTGTCCACAGCTCCAGGTGGAAAGCAGCGCGGCCACTTTGGCTTTGACGCGCTCGAGGTCGAGAAAAAGGTTGTTTTACTTGTTTGCTTACACAAACACATACACATTGGTCACGGTTTATTTTACTGTATCCTGACTGTTTTCGCCAGAACCGCCAGACTCAAGTGGCAGTAGGCAGGGCACATTGCTCGTAGAATTGACGGCCGCTTGGAGCCGGAAGGTACTCGAGTGGCGTCCACGAACCGGAAGACGCAGTGTGGGTAGGACTCCAACAAAATGGAGCGACGACCTGGTTAAGGTTGCGGGAACGCGTTTGGCGAGCCTTGGGGGAGACTATGTTCAGTGGACGTCTTTTGGTTGAAATGTTGATAATGATGTATGTAGTACTTAAGACGAGAGCCACCAGTTGTTTTGTTATTTTGGAAATTATTTCAACATTAGAAATTCTTTATTCAATTAACAATTTTTGCTTTCCATATAATGTACGCGAAGATTAAAGGGGATAAAGGATATATTACGTTAGCTATCGGATTAAGTCCGTGATTGCTCTAAAAAAAGGGCTCCATAATATTTTGACGCATGTACTATAGCATCATAGTCACCTGTAGACTGATAACTTTGCAGCTGAATGCTAATGTTGTGTAAATCATGAACATCGAGATTAGACACGTAGTAAGCCTACACTGGAAACTCAGACTTTATGTCTACTAAAGTGTCCTAAATCCTGAGCGTTTATTTGTCAACTGCCTAATCTTCTCCCACTGGTTCTGCGCCCTGCTTTGTATGTGGCGAGCTATACCGGTTAATGAATTATTCTGCGCTCAAGTCGCCGGCAGAATTATTCAGTTTCGGCCGTCAGACGGCGAGTTGAGAATCATCCTGACGTTATGTCTACGTGAAATGGTTAGATTTTAGAGCAGATTTTGATTACTTTTCGGTGTCCTATCCTGTTATATGTATTCTACAATTGCGTCAAACAACTTAAGTCACCGACGTAGCTAGAAGAATAATGTAAATCGTACTGGCAAAGGTGATTAAAACATGGACAGCGATATTTGGAAATAATTCCAATCCGCATTGGCCATTCTCGCTCTCAAATAGCGCATCTATTGTAGCTAGCAGTTATGGACCACGTCTTAACTTGTCGGTCTCACTTTGATTTCTTATGTTTTTTTTTAATTTTTGATGGCTTGATGGTCCCAAAAGAAAATCAGCGCCATTCGCAAGATTGGAAATTTTTTGCTGATTTTGTGTCCATTTTGTGACACGCGCATGTTATTTTATCATTTTCATTTTTACTTTTTTATGTATGATCTATTTTGTCACAAATAAAATGTATCTTTCTTTCTTTAATTCTTAGAACCATAAGCAACAACAACAACACTGTGGTAACTCACATTGGTTGGAGACTCTAGTCTTCAGGCACTGTGGAACTTTGGAAGATTATCGTAAAATTTGTGAATCCAAATAGCCTAGATAAATTAACTTGGCGATTATCAACTAAAACACTAACCGCCTCACAAAGTTTCTTAATTAAAAATCTTCCTGTTTTAATAAACAATCTAGGAACTCGTTAAAGCCAGCTCCATTGTTCTCTAGTTAGCTGTTTTATCGTTGCAAAATCGGTTTTGGACCGGTATTGGAGTATATCAGCGCCTGACTTTACTACCCGAGAACTATACAGTGAGATAATGAGTTTTTAAAGTTAAACTTGTTCTGATTGCACTACTCGTAGAATATCCAGGCATGTTCAATAATCATTTCCTTTGTTTCCTTTTTGTGAGACGTCGTAGTATTGAGCCCGGTTTTAGATTAGGACGGACATAGAACAAATTACATCATCATCATCATCATCAAGTCTAAATTATTTATTCAATTTCCTGTCACTATTGTACGACTATTATCTAACATTAATGTTAGGTTTAAACCTAAAATTGCTAAAAGTAGCCCCGAAATGTAAATATAGCGTTTCGTGTGATCTGCCTACCCCTTCGGGTTACAGGCGTGATATCTGTAGTAGGATTTAAGGCTGTGCCGAGGAAATAACGACATAATTGCGTTTGTTAGATTCCTTACTAAATCCTTAATTCTAAATCTTAGTCTATGTGGGTCATAAGTTAGACATTTAAGGATTTACTCTATAAGTCGTACGCCTTAGGAACACGATTACTTATACTTTGCTCGAAAGAAATTAAATCCAAAGTTAACTCTAAAAACGAATGGGTTCCCTTAGTACAACGTAAATACTTAACGGGACGTAATGAGTTTTTTTATAATAACAAAACTACTTATTTTCTGTAACGTATACGACTTACATCTCCAAAATATCTATTGTTTTAATAATACGAAGGAAATAACTACATTCGCGCGCGTTTCGCCCATCCTAACCTGAGCCGCCACGATTCCCTCCTGTCCGCGACTCCGCCGAGACACCGAGCACAATAATACCTAAAATCGAGTAGCGCCAAAAGCTCGGCGCCCTCTTAACAAAAAATATTATCACAATTTACTCCTTAGCAAAAGCCATTGTTTTTTTCTTTAAACGTCACCATCCAGTCACTTCCACTACCGTTAACTCTAACTACTTCAATTATAGCCAGTTTATTTTCGGACAAGACTTCGCTTCCTCCATTAGATTGTTCCGCCTGCAACCTGGAAACGCTGGTAACACCTTTTTACAACGGCGCTCTATTTGGATTAAAACGTTTGTGTTGTTTTCTTTGTTCAAGATGTAACATTCGTAACTCCAGTTGCTACGTTTATCGGTCGCAGTAAATAATTAAAACAAAGGTTAACTATTTACAACAATTTATTCCTGCTTCACAAAGAAAACCGCGTCGCTAGCACACGAATAAGTCGTAGGGTGAGGGTCACAATAAGCCGGTCTGGTATAAACCTCTTGGTACTAAAGGGTCGCTATGCTACGCCACAAACACCATAACCGCACTTCCCTGCTCTGCTGCTGCCGACGCCGAGGAGATGGAGGAAGCCAACGGGCGTCAGCCGGTGCCCGGGGACAGTGACGGTGGGCTCGAGCCGCAAGGTAGCACCCCAATAGCGGGGATAAACACTGATTCTAATAATTTATTTACATTAAGAAGCTAGGCCGGAACAAGATATAAAATTTAGAAAATAAATTGAGGAGACGAGCGCGCAGGCGACGCGTGATGGCACTAGGAAAGAGTGACGTGCGCCTACGCTGGAAGCGAATTTCTGTCCGTCGGCTGAGCCAGTCGACAGTGACCGGGCGGCCGCGGGCCGCGCGGTCGGGGAAAGGGGCGCATACTGGTTCTCGCAAACAAAGCATTCCGAGTTAAGTATAGTCGGCGTCAGAAATATGCAACAAGCGCGTATATCCGATAGACCTAGTTAAATGTAGGTTTAATGTAGATATTTTAAGTGTTTATTTTTAAGTGTTATTATTGTTTATTAGGTAAGTGTTATTATTTAGGTTTTAGGTTTTGTTTTTCAATAATTATAGACGTTTAAATCTGTTCATTCGAAGTATCCTTTTAATTAATAAACATAACCTAAGTTATGTAACGTATTTACGTTACACAGTAGCACTAGACGAGAAACATTTAAAATCTGAGAGTTTGGCGTGTTTATGAGTTCACCAATGCTGTGCAATGCTATGTTAAAAAAGACTTTGTATAAAATTCATATATTTTATTGAAATTAAAACAAAATAAATTATTCCACGAAAAGGCATAACCGGGATGTCTGAATCCAGATGCTTGTCTAGGTGTCTGTACGCCAAGTGTCATCTTTAATCCCGTTGTTTTAACAAAATGCCATGAAACCTTTTAAACTGAGCTTCAACTTTAACACTTCCATGACGTTTAAATTTAATATTCTGCTCAAGCTACGTAATCGGGAGAAGCCTTTCTTGCTCTGGGTTAATGGCCGAAGTACTGTTAAGATGATTAGTTAAAGTTAACTCGACGAGTTACGAATCGGGCAACGTTAATTAGATTGAGAGTTTGAGTTTGAGAATTGTATAGTATGTCGTGCAATTATGGAGTTTCGTACAAACGGCAATATTGGTTTCTAACACACAAACGTTTACCAATTTCGATAAATTGATAATATCAAAACTGCTATTGAATGACAATATTTTACCATAGGTTACTAGCTGACCCTGCAAACGTTGTTTTGGTACTTAAAACAGCCTATGACCTATTATTCTCAGACCTACCAAATATGGAGAAAAAATTTGATAAAAATCGCTCAAGCCGATTCGGAGGAGTTCGATAGCAAACACCGTGCCACGAGATTTTTTATATTCCGTAGAACTAGCTTTTGCCCGCGACTCCTTCCGCAAAGAATAGGGATATAAAAAATAGCCTACAATCTATTCTCAGACCTACCGAATATAGATTAAAAAGTTTCATAAGAATCGGTCAAGCCGTTTCGGAGGAGTTCGATAACAAACACCGTGACACGAGATTTTTATACGAGTATATAAGCTTAGCTCTCGATCCTCAGTCTGCTTGAGATACCATAGGTCGCAGGTCTAACCTGGGCTTTAGTATTCAGTGTAACCTACATTTAATATGTGGCAGCTAGGCGTACCGTTTTAGCGACATTACGACACAGGTGCTGTTATGGAGAATAGAGTGTAGACTATTCTGAGGTCCATATTATCTATTTTTTTATTTAATTGTTCGTGACCATGTAAAAAACAGATAAGTGCAGAAGTAGAAAAATATATAAAATAACGTAATCGTAATAAATTAATAATTACAGTCACTAACGCTTAAACTGCACATCGCTCGAGGAACTGATGGCCGATGGGGCAAAAAGGTTCTCGAGTGGCGTCCACGGACCGGAAGACGCAGTGTAGGTAGGCCTCCAACAAGAAGCGACGACCTCGTTAAGGTTGGTGGAACGCGTTAGATGCGGATGGCGCAGGTTCGATCTGTTTGGCGTGCCTTGGGGGAGGCCTATGTTCAGCAGTAGACTTCTATCAGCTGAAATGATGATGATGATTAACGCTTAAACCGAGCAGCTTGGTCTAAAAGCTTAGCCACAATCGATAAATCAAACTAGAACGAACAGCATTTACACCAATTAACGACGAAAAACAACCCTAGAAGCACAGCTTACAAATTGCCAAGTCAGCACACAATGGCTTTTTAACGCTCGCTTTTAGCGGTTCGATTTGTCCCAGACAGTGCAATGTCAATGTTGACCCGCGTCGGTAAACACGGCGGCTAAACGAGCGCAGATAATAAATACAGCGGGTTTGATCAGAAACGATCGACGATTTTAACGTGCTAGTAGTTTTTTTACTGGCACAAAGTTGGTTTATTGAAATCGAAATTTTGTTTGAGTATGAACGATGTTTTGGTTGAACTGAAAGAATTAGAGACTAATAAACACATGACTAAACTGAATCAATATCTTTGTCCCTAAAATCCATAACTACAAAAATAAACTATAATAATGTCCTTTCCCGGGTCTTAAACTACTTCCACATTTTCATCTTAATCGGTTCTGTGGCCCGTGAAGAGGTACCAGACAGACAGAGTTACTTTCGTACTAAATACAAACTGAAATATAGATGCACAGAAAAAACCCCAGAAAAAAGACCAATGCTGGGAATCGAACCCAGGTCCTCAGCATTCCGTGCCGCGTGCCATACCCCTACACCACCACTGGTCTAGAGATTAGACACGAATCTTTCCTATACATCATACATTTCAATCTGCTAAATCATCACCTTATGCAGTGACAAGCGCACATCTATGTTACACCCTCATCGAGAGATTTTAACACTCCTTCGGAACTAACCGCTCACCTGGACAAGAGATGGCGCTACTGTGCAACTTTAAACAAGTTAGCTATGAAGTATCTTTTTCTTTTTCTTTTTCTTTTTAAAAATGCTGGGTTCGATTCCCAGCATTGGTCTTTTTTCTGGGGTTTTTTCTGTGCATCTATATTTCAGTTTGTATTTAGTACGAAATATATGATTTCACGGGATGACCGTAAAAGTAATAAAAAAATGAAGTTGAAAAAATAAGTACAAAAAAAAGATACTTCATAGCTAACTTGTTTAGAGTTACTTTCACATGTTGTATAATATGAGGATAAGGGAAAATATTTCGACGCAATCAATAGCTCCTCCATATTTGAAATATAAGTTTGATAAATCCTTTATTATTTCCTGTTAAAAAGGCCATTCATTATTCCCTAATGGCACTCTATTTAGTAAAGAGTCTCCTTGGACACAAAATTCGTCAATCGCGAACTATCCGAGGACAACTCTGATACCGTAAACCGGGGTAACTATGAACTGCGGGGCGATATTTAAAAGTAATTTGCTGACCAAATCACGCATATTTGTTTGATAAATCCTTTATTATTTCCTGTTAAAAAGGCCATTCATTATTTCCTAATGGCACTCTATTTAGTAAAGAGTCTCCTTGGACACAAAATTCGTCAATCGCGAACTATCCGAGGACAACTCTGATACCGTAAACCGGGGTAACTATGAACTGCGGGGCGATATTTAAAAGTAATTTGCTGACCAAATCACGCATATTTGTTAGCATTTGCTATTCCTTGTCGATGCCTTCAACGATCTGCTTTTCTTCAACGTTTCAACCATTTACATCATATGGACAATGTCGATTTCATAGCGATTTTAAAACTATTAAAGTTGCCCCAATTCTCAATTAAATTCAATCAATTATTATAATAAGTGATTAAGCGAGTTGAGATGTGTGATGCATAGGAAAAATAAAACCGGCCAAGTGCGAGTCGGACTCGCGCACGAAGGGTTCCGTTCCATGTATTTATTTAATCATATGGCATTAGAAATATGAGGGCAATCAGAGAATAGCTTTGAGGTTGTTAAGCCTGGCAGCTACGTCAGGAGTCAGATTGTCCAATAAGTCTTCAGCAGGTCTGGGGTAGGAATGAAGGGGGCAGCGTACCATATTCCGAACCATTATCTATAAAAATGGCAAAAAACACATATACGCTCAAATATTTGTTTTATTTCAATTTAATTATTTATTTTTAAAGTGAATATATAACTAAATATTCTGTGAATATTTCAATGGTCTACCTGTTGCCGTTGTCAATATCGAGCAAAAACGACCAAAAAAATCACGTTTGTTGTATGGGAGCCCCCTTAAATGTTTATTTTATTCTGATTTTTAGTACTTGTTGTTACAGCGAAAACCGAAATACATCATTTGTGAAAATTTCAACTGTCTAGCTACCACGGTTCGTGAGATACAGCCTGGTGACAGACGGACAGCGGAACCTCAGTAATAGGGTCCCATTTTTACCTTTTGGGTACGGAACCCTAATTATGGTGTCTATGTCCCGACCAGTTGTGGTGTGGGGGTATAGCACACAGCACGGAATGCTGAGGGCCTGGGCTCGATTCCCAGAGCTGGTTTTTTTCTGGGTCCTTCTGTGGATCCATGTTTCAGTTTGTATTTCGTATAATTACTTATAAAATTGTTTGTCCCAATTTGATCAGAGGCACCCCGGTTTATCATACTCAGCAAAAAAAAATGAAAAACCAATACAATATTTCAAACTCGCAACACCGTGCGTTCAGCGACTTTTTCAAGCAAAACAGCCGCTTGAATTACATTAGCTGTGCCCCATAAAGCGCCAGCCCGAAAGCTGCAGATATCAGCGAGCTTACAGTGCCAGCCGATAAAGCTCGCTGTAACAGGTACCGATAAATCTTCTAAGCCGGTGACAGCCGTAACATTACAATTGAGATATAGGAGTTAATTTCAATGACTTAGCGGCGTGAGGAATAGTTTCGGAGTTTAGGCTGCTTGGAGAAAGATAGGAAAGGACGTTGACTTATGCACGGGATGTTCTTGAATGTTTATTTGGAACATATCGCATCTCTAAAACCCGCAACAACAACGATGTAACTGCAAATTTTCCAAAAATGACTTAATTATAGGGAACGGTGAAAAATCGATCATTTGAGTGCGACATCGACTTTCAAGTAATTTCTTAAGATATGGCCAGGGGGAGATTTGTTATTGGAGCAATCCTTGAAGTGTACATCGACTTAGTCGTCAATTGTGTGCAGGAAGCGGATGTTGCTAAATCGTAGAGCCCAGTAATTTAAACGGGTATGTATTACAATACCGAAGTACGAAAGACCGAATGTATTAAAACATCGAATGGGTCAAAAGACCGACACGATTTTTTTCTGAAACCGTAAACTTTTCAGAATTTATTAAAACGGCATCATACATAACCCATTAGGTTAGGTTAGGTTTGTTTTATAACAGTCTTAAAAACTTAACGGTTTCAGAAAAAAATCGTGTCGGTCTTTTGACCCATTCGATGTTTTAATACATTCGGTCTTTCGTACTTCGGTATTGTAATACATACCCATTTAAACTATGGCCTCACAAACAAAGAGTCGTGCGTTCAAGCTTGGGCTCGCACCTTTGAGTTTTTCGAAATTATCATCATCATCATCCCAGTACGTCCCATTGCAGGGCACAGCTCTCCTCTCAGAATGAAAGGGCTTGGACGCGTAGTTCCCACGCGGGCCCAGTGCGGATTGGGAACTTCATGTACATCATTGAATTTCCTCGCAGGTGCAAACAGGTTTCCTAACAATATTTCCCTTCACCGTAAAGCTCATGGTAAATTTCAAATGTACATATGTGCGAAATTATATTTGAAACTTACCATGAGCTTTGCAGTGAAGGAAAATTATCGTGAGGGCTGCAGACACCTACAAAAAAATGTAATGGTGTGTGTCTAGTTGCCAATCCCTTTCTGCCAATCTTTCGACTTCTTGATATGAAGTTGCGATAACGTTTTCTCTTATCATCATCAGCCTATGTTCGTCCACTGCTAGACATAGGCCTCTCCAATGGCACGCCACTGAGCACGATCCTCGGCCACTCTCATCCAGCTGTTGCCAGCCGCCTTGCAAAGATCAACGTTCCACCGAGTCTAAGGACTCCTACGCTACGTTTGCCTATCCGTGGTCTCCACTCAAGAACTCGTCTACCCCAACGGTTATCGGTTCTTCGGGTTATATGGCCTGCCCATTGCCACTTCAGCGTGCTAATGCGGTGGGCTATGTCGATAACTTTGGTTCTCTGTCGGATCACGTTTTCTCTAATTTGGTTAAATTAATTCGGTCTCCTTCTCCTTCAATTTTTCTTTTTAAAAATAACAAAAAACACTTTCAATTTATTTAAAAATTGCAAAGAATTTAGCTTATAAAGCTAAATAAAAAAGTTCCTTTGCTTTAGACGAGATTATGCAGCGTGCTACTCGCAATATTGCGTCCAAAGGTCCAATAACCTTGTGACTATATTATGGAATATTTAAAGTAGAATACCAAGTCTAGGAATTTGCAAATCTCGAGAGACCAGGGCATCCAGCGCACGTATCATATTATCTTTAGCTGCGGAGATACGTGGTTTTGGCAGAGAAGGACACTGATTTTTTTCTAAATTTTATTTAATCACTTTGTCGGTATAATTGCTATATATGTATATATATCCATGCCAAATTACAGCTTTCTGGCACTAAAGCTCCAAACGCACAGACAGCGGAGGCGTGGCGGTGCGGTGGCGGTGACGGATGTAATATTCTAATTTGTATGAAAGAGTTCGCGGTACGGTACCGCACAACCGTTCATACAAGCTAGAATATTACAACCGTCAACGCCACCGCACCGCCACGCCTCCGCTGTCTGTGCGTTTGGAACTTTATAGTATCTTACGCTAAGCCACGGACGGACGGACAGACAGACGGACAGACATGACGAAACTATAAAGGTTACTTTTCCATTTTGACTCTGGAACCCTAAAAAACATGAGCTACACTCCTCCCCTCTATCTTGCTATACAATACTCTCCCCACTTTATAATATAGAGCGGTTATTATGCGATTGAGTAATAAACATCCAAAAATATTAACAAACATAGGATTATTGTTTTCAATGCAGTTCCGATACTACTCTGATATCATGTAAAGGTATACGGATTCAAGACTCGACCTTTCCGTCCCTCCGCGACTTCCCAATTCCTGCTCAAATATACCCATAAATATTTAAGCCTCTATCCCTTGAACATAATCACAACATAACTCCGGACATTAAATATGAAATAGTTCGCCATGTCAAGAAATATCCGTCACAATATACAACGTTCGGTAAATAATTCAAGTCACGCATCAAATATGACAGCCTCTTGGCGTCCCCTTCCGACTTATGTTGATACGCTTAGTTGGAAAGGGGGGCAATAGCGAGGCCTAGGAGGGATCGGAATTTAATTACTGGACGCTAAAAGAGCTGAGAGCCGACTTAGTCTTAATGATTAGGTTAATGATGGACTGTGGGTAGCTCGATGTGTAAACATGATTGTACATGTTCAGTATTTTCTTAAAGGAAAATTTTGCGTGGTTTATGTGATGTTATTCAGGGAAAATAGCGTCGCGGTGATTCGATACTTTTCTTTTGTACCTACGCCATAGGTAAGTTATCATATCAAGCACCTATACATTGTCATGTTACATTCATCAACGAGGAAACTGAAGGATTAAGAAAACAGCGAACGGGGAAAATTGTGTACCTAGCGTAACTGATGAATAGGTAAACCGTTCGATTAGCGAATCTGACAATTAACCGTATCTAGCAGATCGAGCAGATCGCAATACTAGCAATTTCACGAAACTGACATTCTAGCTAACTAGCGATGGAGGAAACAGAATAATTAGGAAAATGCCTAAATAGCAAAAGTCAAAGTTGAAGTAAAAATTCTTTATCAAAATTAGGCATAATTTGATGCTCCTATGAATGTCAAAGAATCTAACACCGCTTCAAAAAACCATGTTGAGGAGAATCCCGTTGAAAAGAAAATTGTCAACCTACCGAAACTGTCGAATGAGTATTGTAGGCTTATTTTCTAACGATTCCGACGCTTACCTTCGCAATTACTATTTCTAACAAACGGTATAAAATGATTACAGAAAGAGATGGTGAAAGCGAAGGCAAGTGTCAGAAGCGTTAGACAATACGATCCCGGGTGAGTTGGTGAAATTGACGAGTGAGGAAAGTGACCAGTGGTACGCTAACACAGGCAAAGACCCTGCTAATGAGTTCTGCAACGAGCGGTCCTGCGCTCCCCGCATCCGAATGGCGCCTGCAACCTCTACCAGATCGTCGGTCCATCTTGTTGGAGGCCTTCCTACGCCACACACATTGAGTGCCAAGAACAAAATATCGCGTTCTGCGTTCGTAGGCAGTTTTCGCTACAAAGCGGAAAAACGCTGCTACTGGCTACGAGCGTAGCGCGTAGCAATGCGTGGCAGCGAATGTGTTAAAAAAGATAATAGTGTTTTGACACCTCATAAAAAGTACATCAGTTTGTGGTGTCACCACCCTTAATATCTTCATCAATCATTATCATCCTAAAGTCCAGTTTAAATTTGCAAGAAAACTTGTGCAAGTTGCTTTACATTCATCAACATCATCCCAGCCTATATATATACGTCCCACTGCAAATCACAGGCCTCCTCTCAGAATGAAAGGGCTCGGGCAGTAGTCCCCACGCGGACCCAGTGGGGATTGGAAACTTTACACACACACCATTGAATTTAATCTCAGGTGTTTGCAGGTTTCGTCACGAAGTTTTCCTTCACCGTAAAGCTCATGGTAGATTTCGCACATAAATTCCGAAAAAAATATTGTGCGATCGTAAAGCGAACGAGTTTAAAGTGGACAATCGACCGCCGCAGTTTAATGCAAATTGCACGTTTTTTCTTGCAAATCTAAACTAAGCTTTATTATCAAATTCGTTCAGCCCTACAACCTCTCGCGTTTTTAATATCAGTAAGAATACAGTTACAGACGACTCAACCACAATCTTGGAAAATAAAGAACAGAAATATCTTCGCTCGTGCACGTCAAGCAAAATTGAATGAATTCTTTCGAAACCCGTAGAGACAGACGGCGCTGTGATTTATAAACTAGAGTTTATGTAAATTTTAGTTTAAATTTGGACGCATGCCATGAAGGCTAAATGCAATTTCTTTATTAATGGTTTCTCAAGACAGGGAGTATTGGTGGAGGTATTAGGGGAGGCTTATGTTTAGCAATGGACGTCTTTCGACTGAGATGATTATGATGAAGCTTTTTTCAGCCAAAATTCTATGATTATAAATGTTTGTCGTGAAGGTTCTTACACAGGCAAAGCAGCTGGTTAAAGCTGTTAACATTGCATTTTTCAAAAGTACTCTAAATATTGTATTGAGTGACAGTGCTCTGCAGTCTTATTGTCTAACTCTTCTGACGCTTGCCTTCGAAATCACTATTTCTTTCTGTCAAACGGTATAAGATGATGACAGAAAGAGATGGTGAAAGCGAAAGCAAGCGTCAGAAGCGTTAGACAGTATGGCCTCTGGTGTTGCTGGTTATCTTTTGGTGAAGTAATTTGTAAGACCAAAAATAAAGAATCATTTTTGAAATTCGCAAACAAAACATAACTTAAGTCATAACATATAACTTCAAACAATGCGCGTTACACAATGTTATTTTATAACAATGTTCTGAAACTTTCTAGTTTTCTGCAGTTGCTGCAGTCATTACGTAGTGCAGTAACGAAGGCGTGCGAGCTCAAGAAAGCGTTAAAGCGTACTTCGAACTTCTTGAACTTTCCTCAAAACACCAAGTATAGGATCCTGCAGTACTTTTCTGCACCTATCAAAGACTGATGGGAAAACATATGTATAGTATATCCAATACGAACCGCATCCATACCAAGATAAATCTAGTTATTTAAGCTTGCCTTTCTAAAAAACCGGTTGTCTGTAAAGTCGGTTTACAACGTCATAAGAAAACATTGATGTCAAACGCTCAAGCCAATTGTGCCTTTCGCTCGCTCATGCCGCGCTCTCGCTCCGATCGTTCATCGGCTCGAGCATAACGAGACGCGTAACGGGACAATGCGTTATGTACGTTACACTGAGTCATCCTTTTTCGTGCGTGCAGCCGGCGTTCATCGATTTATTAGACGTTGCCACGTCAGTAATAATAATAATACATTTTTATTTTTTATTTATAAAATGCAAATAAACGTTAAAAACCACGGGGAAGTGAGTTATCAGCCTTTAAATATGTAGCTTATACAATACAATACAATACAATACAAATATTCTTTATTGATCACCAAAAACAGTACAGTGACATAACAAAAATAAAAATTCAGGTAGACAATAGGCGGTCTTATCGCTAAAAAGCGATCTCTTCCAGACAACCAATTACTCAGAAATTAATAAATATCAACAGACTAATCGGTTCTGCAGTTTAAGCGTGAAAATGTAGCAGACAGATAGACAGACAGAGTTACTTTTGAATATATAATAAATCAATAATAGTAATGACGAGTAAGGAAAAAGATAAAATGCAGATTTTTTTGGTGGGATCTTACACTAAGATTATAGCCTCGAAGCGAGACATTATCATGCACCAGCTTTTCAAGACGTGATATTTATTTACGTAAATATAACACGTACTATTGTTTAACTTTAAGTTTTAAGTTATTTTAAAATAATATAAGGTATACAAAACTCTTCCTTTGTGCCTAGAATTAATTTATAATTACTATACTAAACGGGTTTTATCACGCAAATAATTATTTACCTCGACGTTTCGGCCACATTGCAGCAGCCGTGGTCACGGGTTAACTGAAGTGTCAAGTTCGTTTAGCCGCTCGAGTCTTTCGAACTACCCGAACTTGATTCCGATTAGAATATTCCGATTAAAGATTGGGGTAGTTCGAAAGACTCGAGCGTCTAAACGAACTTGACACCCTACACTTCAGCTAACTCGTGACCACGGCTGCTGCAATGTGGCCGAAACGTCGTGGTAAATATTATTTGCGTGATAAGTCCCGTTTAGTATAGTAATTATGAGTGGAAATCACGAAAGTTTAAAACAGTATAATTAATTTGTGATTGTGTATTGTAAGAAAAATTGTAATCTGTTTTATAGCGGACAGTCTTCAACAGTTGCAAAACTATTGCCAGTTAGAAAACGACATGGAATGGCATACAATGGGAGAGTGTGTGTGTGGTGCTCTATTACAACAGGGCTAGTCTTAGCGTGCACTTTCAAGAAAGCGCAGCGGAGTATAATCCGACCATTCACGTTATACAAAATCCCCGTCTAGCTCCTCTGTAATCTGATGTAACGTGGATTTCAACTAATGCGATTAATCTATTCTATAGTCCACTTCAATGTAAGCGTATATACCTTGTTGAGTTTCTTGCCGGATTCTTCTCAACAGGGTTTATGCAAACCAGTGGTAGTTTCTTCGACTTTCATAAGCGTTTGTTATTTCCTAAATTCATCATCATCATCATTTCAGCCGTAGGACGTCCACTGCTGGACATAGGCCTCCCTCATTGATACCCAATCACAACGGTTGGAAGCGGCTTGCATCCACCTTGAACTAAATCTACCGTCCACACCAAATCGTCCTTCCTTCTTCCTCCTCCTTCCTTCCTTCGACCTTTTTGGTGGACGTCCCACGTTGCGTTTGCCACTCCGTGGTCTCCATTTGAGTACTTTTCAGCCCCAACGGCTATCTGTTCTGCGTGCTATTATGACCTCTCCATTGCCATTTCAACGAGCTAACCCGTTTGGCTATGTCGGTGACTATGGTTCTTCTGCGCATTTCCTCATTCCTGATATTTCGTTGAGTCTGAGCCATATAAGTTCCAAAAAACTTCGAGCCTGTGTTCAACCCACGATCCTCTGGTTAAATCGCCATAGACCAAACCACTAGTCTAGCAATTTAATTGTGCTACATTTCAAAACGTAAATATCGTAAATAAAACCTTATTTCAACAATAATATAATTCTGGGGAAACATAAAATTTTCCTCGAATTTACAGCTCCGTCTTAACTCGAGGGCCAAAACGCCATCAAATGGAAAGGGCTTTTAAAATTTAAAGCTAACGGCCCTTATGGCGAGTCTACAAGTTAAGCAATAAATCCAGTTAAAGTAAAAGTTACAGAGCAAACTGCGCCCTAAATTTATTTTTGTCTACGAACTGTGTATTATTTTGTCGTCTGCCACCATAATGTATCATAAAAAATTGCTATGAGATTTTCGATGTAAAAATTTAAGGAACTCTTTCAGATCGGACCAATATTAACGAAATTATCGGTAAAAATCAAACCAACATAAAAAAAATCTTTTAAGTTTAAAGTCGGCTATGATCGGTATCTCGTTGAGCGATAGAGTCCGCAACGAGCATATCAGACAAAAGACGAAAGTCGTTGACATAGCCCGAAGGATTAGCACGCTGAAGTGGCAATGGGCTGGTCACGTTTGCCGTATGACAATCGTTGGAGCAGACGTGTCCTGAGGCCGTATTGTCTAACGCTTCTGTCGCTTGCCTTCGCTTTCACCATCTCTTTCTGTCATCATTTTATACCGTTACACAGAAAGAAATAGTGATTGCGAAGGCAAGCGTCAAAAGCGTTAGACAATAAGCCTGCAGGAGTGGAGATCATGTTTGGGAAAGCGTAGTGTGGGACGCCCTGCGACACGTTGGACTGATGACCTTAGGAGGACAGCTGGCATCGGTGGATGAGGGAAGCCCAGGATCGCGAGTGTTGGCGCAATATGAAGGAGTTCCACGTCCAGAAGTGGAAGGACAAAATGGCTGTAGATAAATAGATAAATTTTCAACTTTTGTTGATTGAGCTGACAATGCAAGTAAATACAGCAATAAAAAAGCTGGATGGCGTGCACCAACCGCACGGCTAAGGAGTGGAATTCCCTGCCTGCGACTGGGTTCACTGAACACTATAATTTGGCCGCTTTCAAGTCTAGGGTGAATGAGCATTTACTAGGCAAGCGTGCTCCATCGTAGGCCTCAACTTCGCTTCCCATCAGGCGTAATTGTAGTTAAACCCAATTCTATATTGTATAAAAAAAACTTATATAGTAACAACAAAACTTGAACATTGAGTAGAGGACTCATAACCATCCATCGTCAGTTAGATTTAAACTACCCCTAAGCCGCGAGCCTGGCTCGTAAAACAGGCCGTTTTAAAATTTCAAGTTAACGGTCTCGCTTTGCTGCAATCTGGGAGGGGGGGGGCTGTTTAGAGGGGTGTTTTATTGCAGGCATAAAACAGCTTTATAGCGGCGTTATCAGATGCTGCAAAACAGTTTGTCTGCTTTGCAAGTTGACTGGAAAGTTTGAGGTGGAGGTGCAATTTGAAATATGGTAGCAGGTTGTGGGAATCGTCTACATTTGTAATGTGGTTAGTTTGTGTTGAAAAATATATCTATTCATATAAAAAGGAAAGTCCTCACTCACTCATTGACTGACCCTCTGACTGACTGACTTATCAACGCCAGTCCCAAACGCGTGGCCGTAGAAAGCTGAAATTTTGCATATAAGTTGTCTTTGACTTAGATGGTGGACGTAAGGAAAAAACGTGATTTATGCAGTCAATTCAACAGGATTCTGTAACTATAATTACTAGATTCTTCAAATTCGATAATGATTACAACACAAGTAATATCAATTCAGAGGAGACAGACAACAATTCAGAGGGCCAACAACGCACTGGCGTCGCGTAAAGCACTGCGGGTGTCTTTGGACAGTGGTGATCATTTAACATCAGGTGGTCTCTAACATAAAAAAACTGGCCAAGTGCGAGTCGGACTCGCCCACGAAGGGTCCGTACAATTATCTATAAAAATCACGTTTGTTGTATGGGAGCCCCCTTAAATATTTTTTTATTTTAATTTAATGATTTATTTTTAAAGTCAATATATAATTAAATATTCTGTGAATATTTCAAGCGTCTGCGTGTTGCCGTTATCAATATCGAGCAAAAATGAGCAAAAAAATCACGTTTGTTGTATGGGAGCCTCCGTACATATTTATTTTATTCCATTTTTTAGTATTTGTTGTTATAGCGGCAACTGAAATACATCATCTGTGAAAATTTCAACTCTCTATCTATCATGGTTCCCGAGATACAGCCTGGTGACAGACGGACAGACGGACGGACGGACGGACAGCGGAGCCTCAGTAATAGGGTCCCGTTTTTACCCTTTGGGTACGGAACCCTAAAAAGAGGAACCCTATATCCTGACTATTCTAACTAACTAGACTCTTCAAATTTGGTCCGCAGGTAGATAATTATAACAGTAAAAACTCATCATCATCATCATTTCAACCGAAAGACGTCCACTGCTGAACATAGGCCTCCTCCAAGGCTCGCCAAACAGATCAGTCCTGCGCCATCCGCATTCAATTTAACCAGGTCGTCGCTCTATCTTGTTGGAGGCCTACCTACACTGCGTCTTCCGGTCCGTGAATGCCACTCAAGAATCTCTCGGCCCCATCGGCCGTCAATTCTACGAGCGAGGTGCCCTGCCCACTGCCACTTAAGTCTGGCGATTCTTCTTTCTAATGCGATCCCGCAGAGAAACTCCGAGCATAGCCCTCTCCATCGTCCTATGAATGACTTTAAACGAAAAATAAATAATAAATAAATATTAGGGGACAATCTTACACAAATCGACCTAGTCCCAAACTAAGCAAAGCTTGTACTATGGGTGCTAGACGACGATAAACATACTTATATAGATAAATAAATACTTAAATACATAGAAAACATCCATAACTCAGGAACAAATATTCGCGCCCATCACACAAATAAATGCCCTTACCGGGATTCGAACCCAGGACCTCTTGCTTCGTAGGCAGGGTCACTACCAACTAGGCTAAAGCGGTCGTTAAAGCTTTGAGCTTTCTTATGAGGCCCATCGTTAGCAGCCACGTCTTTCTTTAAATCATCACTGGTAACACACTGATCAAAGACTGAGAAACACTGAGAAAAACTAATTAAAAGTTTTTTTGGCAATTCTTCATTCAATAAACAATTCACTTAGTTACAGTTTTAGCTCAGAAAATAAGTATATGGCTTTTTAGCTACAAGCGCGCTCGCGTTTTATCATGCGTGACACTTCTACTTCCTTTATAAGTGTGTAAGCTGGTTAATATACAGTTTGAAATATGGGCCAGTTTATGCACTCGGTTATTCATTTCTGATATTTATTATGGTTTTCGTAGCCAGCGGCTGTTTCGGCCATTCGTTAAAAGCCAACCGTGAAAATACGCAATTAAAAATTATGACAGCTTTGTAAATGAACAAAATGTTTATTTAGGATACTTGCTTTTATGATACAATTAGCTAGCCTAAACTCGCGGTATTGCTTGCATGAGTATTTGATCTAGAATTTGAATTGAAATTGATAATCAAGGAAATTTCCCAAAATTACATGCAGTTGTCATTTTCGTGGCATGAAGACCCGTGCAACTCTTTTTTGGACTTAGTCGTCGAGTTTTCTAAGACTTAAATTTTAAATCTGGCTTCTCACAAAGGATGATGGGCAGATATGTATGTAAACCAGCCTGATCACCAATAGGATTAATTGTATGTAGAATTATCAATCCTACCAAATGCTTATAATTGTTATTAAGACGACTAGACTGTGTAGGCTGGGAGAATTTACATAGATATAGGACGAACGCAAAAAACAAATATACTTGTAAATTCACGTATTTCAGGGCTGATAACTCGCTTCTCCGGGGCTTTTGAAGTTAGTTTCCATTTTAGAAAATTGAGCTAAATAACTAGCTTTCATTTAGTATGAATTCGTTTCATATTGGACATGCAGTCTAATATGCCCATCATTATTTTGTATAAAATACACTTTCAAAGAACAAACTTAAAAACTTAATTGTTCTATAGCTCCCGCGGATTGTAGATCTAAATATACCCATAACCTTATTTCTGTAAAAAATGTTTGTAAAAGTTATTATTGTTATTGTTAACTACACGTTTAAAAACGAAGGCGCACGCTAATCTCTCAAGCAATGTTGTTTAGTTAGCAACCTTTTGTAACAGACTGATCCATATAATTGCCATATTTATTACTTTACTACTCTATTAAGAGCAGTTAGTAGGACATTTAATTTTCTCGTTTACATTTTCAATAAATATATAGATCATTTCAATTAAGTACAGTTATATTTAACTAATTAAATTAAATATTAATAATTACAAACACGATAAAAATATGAGTCAATTTTAGTGACATCTTTGGTCGAGTGGCGACACTACGCTTTTTTCCTTCTAAAGCACTTATTGCATAACATTCAGATTGGTAAGTTGACGACTCTGTTGGCAACAATTTAGTGACATCTAGTGAGATTCGGATGAACTAGTATGCAAGAGTAGATAGTAAGTTTTATTGATTATAGGGTTTACTTCCACTACTCACCAATAGATGGCGCTGTTAATTGAGTAAATTAAAATCTTTGATTTAGTATATAATATTTATTCTCCATTTCGTGTTTTATAGGCAAAAACTACAACCACAATCACTAATAAGCTTCTACATTGATATTCTAGCACAAACTCAACTAAATTACTTGAAATATTGATGGAGGCGGTTCAATAACTGGTTTACACTGAATACTTCCATATTTTCTTGAATTTTTCACTAAAATCCGTCTTCAGTCTTGAATTTCTTCTGTTGCCGGCTGATATTTGTATTGTTAGTGATCTTGATGTAGTATTCATAGTATAGAGTCAAAATATTTCTGAAACAAAAGTATGCGTCAAATTAATTCTGAATTTTCTATTTTTTGTTTAAAATACTACCTAGATCAAAGTGTATTTGGTTAGATCTCATCATAATATTGGTTTAGATACAGAATAAGTTAGTTTGGTTCAGACTTTTAACTTCAAAAGGTCGAAATAAGCAGTCATTTAGTTTAGAGATTTTGGTGCGGGGAATTGAAAATTTTGAATCAACTAAAATAATTAAATTTTAATGTTTATAGTCAAAATCTATGTAGAATCCATTCCTCCTAGTCTAATTCAGTATAATTTTGGAATAAATAGTTTAGGATAATCCATAGAATTTAGTCAGTTACCAAAGTCAAAATTTAACGATAGTCAAATTTTGCCGAAGCTAATATTTTTTATGATTGAGCCTATTTTATTGATTATGTTATAAATATGATCTATTTGCAGTCCAATCACTATAGTTTAATAAAGATTACCTCACATAATTAATTTAATAAGGTGAAATTAGCGTTTGAAAATTTCCCATATAGGCCAAATTAATTATGTTAATTAATATAATTACCTTGGATTGAAATTGCAAAATTCTTATTGAATTCTTACCTGGGACTGCTGTGAACAATTATAGGAGTAAAATTATGTCGATCCATGGAGAATATTCTGAGTTCCAGTCATAGTGTAAAAATGGTCTATGACAGTATTTGCTTTTGCTTAATAATTTTCTTAGTATTATCTGAAATATAAAATGGTTATAATTTATTAATAACGACTTGCATTTTACATTAGAAATGTGTGCTTTATTGAAAAAATAACCTTTATTTTAGAAAATAATCATATAAAAACGATCTGAAAAGGACATAACCTTACCTTGCTTTGACATATCATTTTTGAAGTAATTAAAGCATTTCACATTAAAGTAATGCTTGTTCTAGTTAGATAACATCCTTAACTAGTCATAATAACACATTAATTGTGATAAAATTGTATTTGATATTAATTTGTCACTGAAATCCCGATGACATTTTATGTACGCATTGAGGTACGAATTGTTTGAGAGAAATGATTTTAAGCTGTCACCTGTCACTATAGAGGTTCATTCAATTAAAAACATTTGTCTTTAATTTAGTAAAATTCACTATTTTTAAGATATAATAAATATTTCAAATTCAAATAATGTTAGTGAATGAGAGACCGAATGAGTGAATGAAAGTTTGGTTTGTAAATGTTCCCAGCCTGTGAAAACTAACCAATAACTTTGGTAAATAGTCCGACTTAGCCAATCGCATTTTTAGAGGGGGAGCTTCGACCAATAAGAGTAAATCTATCATTTTTTTCTGTTTGTTAAGTGTGGCCACAGGTGTTTATACCCGATTTTTAGGGAGAATTTATATGTTTGCCTGACGGTTTTAATTTGATTAATGTTAAAAAACACTTAATAAATTTGCTTAAAATAGTACAAACTGAGGAAATAATCAAGTACTTGTTTTAGTTTTGTACTAGTATAGCCATTATTTATGGTATTTCTTATAAATCATTATTGATACTATTGATGTTATCAATAATATTGATACTATGATACATTGATAGTAATGTCGATGTCCTGAATGGTTTTTGGGGTCAACTGTTGAGGGGAGGCTATCAATGGCTCCGCAACGCTGTTCTGTACTAATGTAATAAATCTGAAGATTTTTCATGATTGTATTGTTGAGCATTTTGGCCTTAGAGACTGCTGAAACAGAACGGAACATTGTTTTGTGTTGAATAGTCCATTTGTCAAGTATTGCTATAATTAATTAATTTAAATATCTATTAGATAAACAATCAGAGTATGGGAATGTGGGAGTGTCCCATAGCTTTTGTGTCTTCGAATTAAGGTTTCGATATGAATCGATATTTATTTTTGCACTTGAGGGAACATTAAATAATACTAAAACATAATATAACAATAATTGGCGTGATATATTTCACAATAAAATCAGAATTCATAGTGCAAATGAGATAATTTTAAATAATAAACATTAATTAATATTTTGTCTATTATATAGGCTGTTTATTTTGCTATAAAACAGTAATATTGGACATAAGTAAATTCACAAGTAGGTACAATTATTTGGGTGGAAATTTTTAGATTGGGGGTATGAAGCTGGCCACACCGAGTGGGTTTATTCCATATATACTTTATTTTTGCGTTTTGGGAAATCCCGGATGCAATTGGAAAATACAGCCTGAAAAGGAGGGGATAGTCAGGGAAGGGTATAAAAGGGGATGCGCACGTCATTAGAGAGGTTTTTTTTTTCTGGAAAAAAAGTTTTTCTTGAAAAAAAGTTTTTCTGGACGAAAAAAGTTTTTTTTTTTTACTGGAAGAAATGCTGCTCGACGGAGCCCAGGTATGTGCTTCAGATATAGCCTAAATCCCTGCTTGGTGACAAATCTATGCTTGATTTTTGTTGCATATACCTATTTTTTCTATATTGTATAGCTGAGGTTGTTGGGAACTACCGGAGTTCTTGACAGTTCTTGGATATGCAATGGTTGATGGTGAGATGTTGTTTCCGGGACAAAATCTCATCGTTATTTCTCATAATTTTTGCATAATTAAATTTTACTAGAGGAATCTAGTAAATCATGGATTTGTCCACCTACGGGTTGCTTTTGGGGGATTGCACGCGATCAGGGAGGTTGATTGAAGCAGAACTACCAATTGTGTTCTGTTTTGGTCGAAATTCTGTTTGTGTGTATTTTCTTTGAGAGCTACTTTTGGGGAATTTTCTGTTTGTTTTTGATACAAATAGAAAATATGATGGCAGGCTTATCTGTGGCACTGTTTCAAACTCCGTAGTCAAATTCGTGACGGTTTGAAACTAGCCGCGAGTGTAGCTAGGTAGGTTCTAATTAGTTTCAGTTTGATTTTAGATTTCCGCGGATTATAAAATTGGTGCGAAATAGGGTAAAATATTTAGCTAGGAGTGTTATTTGTTTTAGTGATAATGGGCATTTTGTGAAGTGTTTGTGTTGTGATATAAGGTGGGATGTTATTTATCTATCTGGTAAATAACCAGGTAAGTACGCTTTATTTTATGCGTAGGAAGTATGCTGGATTTGAGAGAGGGCTCGGTTTTGTTACTTTGTTTGATAATGTAAAACCTTAAGAAAAATAATACAATAAAATCGGGATCTCCTCCTAATCTGGATATACTATGTTTAGGATGTGTTAGGAAAACCGTAGGGTCCGTAGGAATGTTTAGGGTACCTGTGTGATTTATTTTATATTTAAACTTGTGTATAACTTATGTGTATAACTTGTGTATTGCATTGCGAATGTAAATTTTGTGTTTTTGCTGTTGTACGAATGGAGGAGTAAATTGTCGTGCAGTGATGATTTTCTGTAAATCTTGAGTCTAAAATCTAGACTTTATTAAGTAGAAGTCATTCTGTTCTGGCATTTACAGACTCCATTCAGACAATAATCTGGTGTCATGTTTTATTATATGGAATTTTATGTATTTTCTATAACATATCCATACATGCATCTCACACAAATACTCTTATTGATATACAAATTACATTGAATATGTAAATGTAGTTTCTGTAAAGTAATGTCTCTCGGCATTGGGTTACAGAAATGAGGTAAAGCTGAACTGTTCCGATTTTACAAAATTAATTAATACAATCGGTCTATCTGGGTTTATAAGGTCCGACAGATGGTTGTAACCAAACTGTGTTTTATTTTAGGGCTTCCCCTGAGTCAAATGCCTGGCCAGCTATGAGTACAATTGCGTCATGTTCCATGTAAATAAATAAAGTTTACCTGGCAGATGTCGGATTGTATGAACTTGTTATTGGCTTATGAACGATAATCCATGTTTGATTGTTTGTCATGAGCTATTTCAGGTCAAGAAAATCAGTTAGTGGAGTTTGGTTGAGAATGAAAGATGGTATTTTTACACTTAAGCTGAGTTAGGCTGACCCGCCATCAGTAAAATTCTGTGTAAGATAACATTTTCATAATCTTGAGCCTGGTTTGGACTTGTTAAGGGAATTGTGCAGACTGCATTATATTGCTGTGTTCAATTGACCACAAAAGGCTACAGGCTGACCGAATGGCTTTTCGGGCCTGCAATGTGTGTATTTGTACAGTTTTTTCTTGCTGGTCTAAGCTTGTCTTAACTCTGTCAACACTATCTGATGGACCCAGACTTTGGTATCTCCTTCGGGACTACCTTAGTATCGTATTTGCTCAATTTCTAAGCTTATTTTGTGATGCCATTAATATCAGAATTGGTGGTAACGCAAGGTGAGATAATTGTCCTCTTGTGTCTGAAACTATAATTATGACCATCTGATGGACTAATATACCTATGACTTTTTACATTGTAAGATTGGGAAAGCTCATTGCAATGGTATTGGTTTATTTTTGAGTAAATGACTTCTATGTAATGTTATTTATCTCATGACAAATCCTTTGTCTGTCATAACCCTTACTGTTCCCTGTGAGAACCCAAATTCACAATGAAACATATACTTTTATGTGCTCGAGCGATTATAACTTGAACCACATCCAATTTTACTATATAATGCTTTTTCATGTGTTGTGACTCTGTGTATCATGCACTGATGTCTTTACAATACACTCTACAAATCTATGTGGTGGTTTGATTTCATGTCATCTACTACAATTATATCTCAATTTCTCATTTCGAATAATCGAGTCGGTTGCGTTCCTCGATCCCAGTAATTATGATAACCGTTGAAGCTTACGTAGTAAGTGGAGGTATCTAATGAAGTGATTGGTTGGAGCGTTCGCCTTTTATTCGGATGGGGCCCTTTTATTCAGGGGTGGTATGTTTTCATTTCACCACTGTATTTATACTACTTGCTTGGAAATTAGGATGGTTGTGTTTCCATTTCAAAGTAATTATGTCAATTGTTGATTCTCACCTTGTGAGCGGAGATGGCTAATGAAACGATTGGGGCACTCGTCCGATTAACAAGTAAGAGCAACACTTTACCATGTCTGTTTACAGCTTGGTAATACCACAAATCTATGTAACTCATTGGCTATGGTCTATCTAGACATTCCCAGTGATTACACAACTCAAAATCTGTGTATTTTACGCAGTGCATCAACATAATGAAGCAAGCATTGGTTGGATTGGATGTATTTCCATCTAAACTACTTTTGTTGAAATTGGGTTCACTCATTCCTTAATACCCTAGTCCTCTTTTGACTTGATTATGCACTATGATGAGTGCTTAAATGTAAATTCAAGCCAGTATGGGCTAGGAGAGGTACGGTGTGCCGATGGGGCAAGGCGGTGCGGCACCCGGGGACCTGTGGTCCCCGGTTACATCCCTACCCTTCCCTTTCCTGTTTCCTACCTATTTTACACTATACATACTTACTCATTCATTTTCACACCATATCATATGTTTATATCTAATTTTAGAATGCTTAGGTTAAGTTCTTTTGTTTATACGAGCAGTATGCCTCCAATAGACCCCTGCTTTACCTTAAGACATACCACATCTTACGAAGTTTGGATTGCTAAATCAAAAAATTACACAACGTAGGAGTCCTGACTGTATTTAGTTTAACGGCAATATTTTGACTAGAATAGGTCATTATATCATTGTATACCTTTACCTAGGTAAACCTTAATGTATATATAATAATTTTATATATATATTTATATTGGCTTTTAAAATGTAGGAACAAGTTTTTTACATTTTGTTGCCATGACCTTTTACATTTTGGTTGGATTGCCAATCTTTTACATTTTGATGCCTTGACCAGAGGATGAAATATTCAAATATATTTTTATTTGATAATCAAATGTAAGAGTAGGTGGGTATTTAAGTTCGGTGTGCCAAATTTTTACACTTTTAACAATGTAAAACATCATATTAAACGTAGGCACAAGACTTTCTGCAGCAAATAAAAAGTTAGCACAACCACATTGTAGATTTGTTTTGAAAAGATATACATTGTTGACTTTCTTACCAAATTTTTCTCAACAGGGTTTTTCGAATCAGTGGCGGATTCTTCGATGTTAAAATACCTAGCATAAATTGAATATAAATATTTTGAAATTGACTTTGAATAAAAATTATGAAACATTACATCGTTTTGATAAAACGTCTTCTATAAACTCCTCTAACAAAAGAACAATATTCTCCAAGCACCTCCTCGGAGCAACAATAGGTAGATATTATCATAAAACGAATTCTTAAGTAAAACATCCCGCCCTCGTGAAACGTAATATGTTTTAGATAAATATGATTCCATAAAATTGCTTTCATACAAACTAGGCCAGAATGTCTGGGGGTTTCTTACCGTTCGTAAATAAAAATTTGATCCTAATAAAATAGGCACTTATTTGAAAATCGGAGAAAGAGATCGCTTTTTAATGATTTTTATTATTTTTGTAGAAATTATACATAAGAAAAAAAAAACAATAGAATGTTTTTTTTTTTTTTATGTTAGAAAGGCCAGACAAACGAACTAGTGGGTCACCTGATGTTAAATGATCACCACTGTCCATAGACACCCGCAGCGCTTTACGCGATGCCAGTGCGTTGTCGGCCCTAAAGGAAAGGGAACAGGGGAAGAGGGTGAGGGAGGGGAAGAGGGAAGGGGTGAGGTATTGGGCCCCCGGCACTCTCACTGACCGTACGAAACGCAAGCAGGATTACTGCTGCTTCACGCCGGTGTTCTGTGAGAGGGTGGTACTGCCCCGGACGAGCCGGCCCATTCGTGATGCAGCGGCTAGCTACAACATGGCTCTACCACTACTAAAATGTTTTATGAAATCAGTTAAAATAATAAATGGCTGTAGTTTTTACACGGGCCTGGTGTGGATCGGGAACATCATGCACGTGAATGATTTTCTTCGCAGGTGTGCGCAGGCTTCTTTGCGGTTTTTTCTTTCACCGTAAAGCTCATGTTACAAAAATGTGTAATGTAATGCATGGATTATAATATAATACACAGATAACATAACATTATACATAAATAAAATAAAAAATACTAGCATGTATTCCAACGTTTTGACTTCTATTTATTTAATATAGGTACGAGGGTAGCAAGGTATTATATTATGGAACATTGCTATGGAACTCCACAAAATAACACCTGTATCAATCAATACTAAAACGCATCAAATTCTCTGTTCAAAGCAAGAAATAGCTTTCAGAAGCAACACAAATGATCTCTTTGTCATCTCCTGAAGATGGCAATAGATGAAACAATATGCCGAGTTGTGTGTGAACGTCAAGATGAAAGTTTAGCGACAATGACACTACACGACTCGTGGCGTTTGACGCTCAAGCGTCGTTGACACCGTTTGTCAAGAGCCGCTTTCGGAGGCGTTCGCCGCGTCAGCGACGTCACTTTGATCTGCTTATGTTTACGTATCCGTGAAATGCCTGTTATTGCATTAAAGACATAGAAAGTGTAGCAAATTCCTTGCATTTTTAATACTTTTTAGGGTTCCGTGCCCAAAGGGTAAAAACGGAACCATATTACTAAGACTCCACTTTCCATCTGTCTGTCTGCCACCAGGCTGTATCTCATGAACCGTGATAGCTAGACAGTTGAAGTTTTCACCAATTATGTATTACTATGCCCGCTATAACAACTTCTAAGAACTGCTAAGGATTGGAATTTAATCCCGTCGTCTGTATTTCTAAATAAATACAATCCAGGGCTTAGTTGTTGAAGTTTGGTCGGCGCAAATTAAGTAAAATAATTTCTCCAGTATTCAATGACACATATTTTTCATTACAGTCCAGCCTTTCATACGTTTCACACTGTACCGTTAAATGAAAAACCAGATTTCAGCAGAATTCTGGGCAAGTTTTTATGAAAACATCTACATAAATTTAATAATGTTTGATGCAATATAATACGGACAACGAAAGGGAAACGAGGCTACCAATTAAATATCTCTTATCCATAAGGTGCCCTTAATAATGTTTACAGAAAAAAAACATGCACTTTGAGGTGATAAGCGCGCCCCTTACTTTTTTCTCTTAAACTCTACACGGCGTTTGGTTAGCGGTTCGGTATCTTTCCTAATACGAACTGCTGAGAAATGGTATTGGCTCCCATCGTCTATATTTTCAGATAGACAGACTGCTATACAATGCCTCCCCCCAAGGTTCACCAAACAGACCGCTCCCACACCATCCGCATTCTACGCTAGCTAGCCATAAAACAAAAATTATGACACTTGCCAAACAGGACGAGGAACTTCCAAAACTCCTACATTTCCCCTTAAACAACGGCAAAGCCAAAAGAGAGAACATTTAATTATTGTAACTCACTACATCGCGAAAGGTTTGCGAGGGCCCTTAGCACGAGGGCCCTCAGTTTCTCGGTAACAAAAAAACTTAGAAACAAAGAACGAACACGTCCCTTTTGTTGAAGAAACGAACTTTTATCTACGGACCCTTTAATGCCAAAAGTGAGGCGTTTAAAAAGATAAGCGTACCCATATCCTGTTGCCATAGTCGTTTGTACGTTGATGTCATGGGTGTTGTAAACGATCATTGGCTACGTAAAGCTTATCTATATAGTCCAATGCATACACTCAATTTTTAATGAGCTTCGTGTGCTTTTGTTTGAGCGGGAAGTGCGTTGAATCTCGTCTGATTTTCGGGGTTGGAACACAACGAGTTTGGGATCGATTCGTGATTTTTTACAGTCAAATTCAGAAGTTTTATCCCTAAAGTACTTTTCAAACCTCCCAGTGATTTTGTGTTAACTGTTTCAAAAAAGGTATGTATCATAATACCGAAGAACGAAAGACTTAATGCATTAAAAAAAATCTGAAACCGTAATCTTTTTAAGATTGTTATAAAACTAACCTAACCTAATGGGTTCTATACTCTATACGATGCCGTTTAAACAAATTCTGAAAAGTTTACGGTTTCTAAAAAATAGCTTGTCGGTCTTTAAACCAATTTGATATTATTTAAAAATGTACCTAGTTGTGTTCAATACTTTGGGGGTGAGTAAAGAAATAACAATGTAGATCTGTTGTCTTATTGGATTCTTCTCAACATGATTTTTCCGATCCTGTGATGGATACTTCGCCATTCATACTTATTAACAAGCACTTGCTTGTTGTCGCTCTAATTAATTCAATTTTTTCTTCCGTTTTAAATTGCTGACTGAAGCACTCTCTTCATCATCATCATCAACAGAGCCTATCCCATCCCACTGCAGGGCACAGGCCTCATCTCATAAATAAGAGGGCTTGGGCCGTCGTAGTTCCCACGCGGGTCCAGTGCAGATTGGGTACTTCATGCACACCTTTGAATTTATACGCAGGTTTATGCAGGATTTCTCGCGAAGTTTTCCTTCACCTTAAAGCTCAGGTACATTTCAAATACAATTCATAATGCACATATGTATCGAGCAGTAGTACAGTGTCGAGCACAGGGACATTACACTACTTTACCTAATAGTCCACGAGAACAGCGATAAAGTAGGGTTCAACTAATTTGAAGCTTCTACCTAAAAATGTATTCAAGACTAGCATTTTAGCATCGCTTACATGAACAATTAGATCTGGTAGCTACTGAAATTCCGGGATTTAAGTGAATTTCGATGGGAATTCCCGCAGATTGCATTCACGCTAATTTACGAGTACGTTGCATGAAAATTTTCAATTCTCCAGACTTAACGGTTGAGATGCATAATTATATAAAGTTCAGTTTTTAAATGACAATAATTTGTAATTGTGTCAGTGTTGTTATAAAGAAGCGCATTGTTTCCCCAAGATTACACTAGCTATGACACTCAGTTACGAATATAAAGGAAGAATTCCACTCATGTAGCTAGTCAGTTTTTTTGTTTAAATGTGTGCAATTTTTCTTGTCACTAAAATCGATGACACTGGTTCCTAAGAACAGATCTTTGTATATCTTATGGTTACTGACTTGCTTGTACTGACAGATCTGTGATTATAACTAGGAACCTAAGACGACTTTGTAGCTACCCTAACCTAAAATATTTCTAACCATAACGCCTATTCGATTTCATGAAACAATAAGTACCCTTGCGAAGACTACAATAACTTGCGTACAAAATGTAAGTAATTCAAACCCATGGAGGATTTTCAAACCCCCTCCGGCCTACATAAATCCCACTGTTAGGCATAAGCCTCCTCTCAGGAGGAGAGGGCTTGGGCTGTACTGACGGAAGCTCACTGTGGACACTTTAAACCCGTCGATTTCTTCGCAGATCCTCGTTTCCTCACGATATTTATTCCGAAAATTTCAGAGGTGCCAGCTCGGGCTTGAACTCACGACCCTCTGCTAAGAAGCCATACGTCAAACCATTAGGTTACCATGACTTTTTTCGGAACGGAACTACATAGTGAAACTAAAAATTTCCGCCTTTACTATTTTGAGAATGAAACCCAAAAAAATGCTTTATAAATGGATACAACATTGTTAATCATCGTAAAACCGTGTGAACACCAAAACGCACGTCTTCCTCGCAGAACTGTGCAAAATTTCTCTTAATAACGTACACGTCGAGACCCTCTTAATCCTTAACTCAGCATCGCTATTCGCTAATCACGTACCAGCATCAAAGCACCGCTTAACAACGCCTTATTGCAGCGTTTGAACTCATACCTCGCGTAGTGCCCGCTGTCGGTGGCTTGGCTTCAATCACTCACTAACATAGCACAGCACTTCACAAGTCACACGTTAGCACTAGGTCACTGGAGATCGGGAGATATCGCGGCACGGGCGACGCGTGCGTCTCGCGTGACGATCGCCGCGGCACTGCGCTCCCGGGCACTTTTTTTTTATCTTAGGCACGGAAATTCGTTAGACTGCCAAAGTTTTCTAAAGTGATATCCTACTTATATTAAAAATGCGAAGGTCTGTATGTACGTGCGTGTTGATTTGTGATGTGTTTTACGTTAAAACGGCTGGGGTTTGGTTGCAATTTTGTGTGTTGCAGCCGGACGTCTGGAATGAAACATTGGCTAGTATTTTTTATCCTGATAATCAAAATCTCAACTAAGCATTTCTCAATAAAATACAGTTTTTTATATTCTGATAACTTTATGTTATTCCTAATTAGAATCACTAGCTCTTTCAATCTTAATATGACAAAAAAATCCCTAAGTTATGTTTCCTATTTTGTTACTATTCCATACACTTTTATGGCGTAACGAAAAGGAAGTACATAAAACATGTATGACATTTTCGAGACATTTTTTCTCTCCTACAAGGATGGAAAGAGCTCGTGATTCTAAATAGGAATAACATAAAATGGTTGGCAATATAAAAAATATATAAGTGGCATTTTTGAGAAATGCTCAACTGATCAAGTGTTGCCATACATGTTTCCAATTTGAATTAAGGTTTCGTTGCGAACTATACTTTCCGCTGGCGTTCGTGTCGTCACAGTATGTCTTTGTGTTTAGTTTTTAAATGGGTCCCACTGAAAAACAAAGCAATGCTTGCCGCAACATTATGCTGAGTGGGATACTATGATACTATTCGATGTTTTTTATCTGTATCTTTTCCTGCCAAATGTATGTTTTTCCTTTGTATGTGCAAATTGGGAAGTTCTAAAAAAAATTACCAGTGGTTTTTATATTTTTTTTTGTATAGAAATGTCAATTATAAGAAACTAATTTCAATATTTTGTCATTTAGTTGTCTACTTTTTCAAAATTAATTATTGAAACTATTTTAGTTGATGACGTCACATTATAATTGAGGGCTCCCACAATGCCAAATTTCTAAATCTATCTAAATGCGTACGATAAGGCAACCCCTTTAATTATTTTTTGCGTAGTGGTACACTATACACTGTGTCACTTTACTGGCACTGACAAAGTGCTAGATGTCAGACAGCGGGTCCAAATCAAACTCCGTAGTATAATCCACGCGTAAATTGTGAAGGATCTAACCACACACAATAAAGTACGACCGGTCACGCAAAATACACCAATGTCAAATGAAAGTCATTGCTTATTTCTTATTTAATAAATTCATTACGTTATATAAAAAAATAATAACTACAGAAAACGAGTTAGAAAGCATTTATCTCGAAATGGTTTTCGATTTACTATACATTGCAAAAAAATAGACATCCCCAATTGTGATTGGGAAAGTGGAAGGAACAAGAGACACGTTGCGCGAAGGAAGATATCGTGGCTGCAGAACATCGAGGAGTTGAGCATCGCCTCCGTCGAAGAGTTGTTCCAGAAAGCTACTGATAGAGAGGAGTACAGAAAGCCAACGGCCAACCTTCAGAATTGAAGAGACACAAAAAGAAGAAGGGTTTTTTCCAAGCCGGTGGTAGATTCTTCGACACTCGTAGGAACAAATTGATGCCTAAATTGAATAAAGAATTATGACGAGTTTGGTATGAAGTGTCTTTTTGTATTTTTTATTTTTCAACTCCATTTCTTGAAGGAGTGCTGACGTCTCTCGTTGAGAGTATTAACATAGGTGTTGATTCATTGCTATAAGTGATTAAGCGAGTTGAAACGTGTGATGGATAGGAAAAAATTCGTGCCTACCTCCCGAACGGTTGTGGTGTAGGGGAAAAGCGCACAGCACGGTATGCTGAGGACCCGGGTTCGATTCAAGGAGCTGGTATTTTTCTGTGTACTTCTGTGCATCCGCGTTACAGTTCGTATTTAGTATGAAATAAAGAGTTTTGACTTTGACTTTGACTTTGAAGAAGAAGATGGGTAAATGTCAAAGTGTAAAGAAGTCTCTCCGTCTCAAATTTTGCACTTGTATTTGTAACACAGTATAAGATCACGAAGTAATTTTTGGGAATTATTTTATTTACATGAAACTAATGAAAACTGCAGATGAGGCCAAAGGTGTATCTCACTGCTTCAGCAACAGCCATTCCTTAGCATTTTGCAGATGAAGCAAACCGCTTCATAAAGTCCATCCATCCATTTTAAACATGAAACTACCGAGAGACTCACTCATAGTGAAAATAAACGGATCACTCACGTCTTAAAACGAGTTTAACTCGACATGTTTCGGGCTAATCCGTATCAACATGTCGAAACATGTCGAGTTAAACTCGTTTTAAGACGTGAGTGATCCGTTTATTTTCTCCATCCATCCATGACTATAAATTAGAAAAATCCTGTAAAAGTTCAGCTGCAAGATTTAGTGGTTTGACGAGCGAAACAGCGAGTACATGCTAGTGCTTTACATTTGTTACTTAATGTCTGTTGGCCGAGCCAGAAGGAATTAAATAACGTTTTGAATGTGGGTTTAGTATCTGCGGGAGTAATGGAGGGTTGCACTTATTCATCATCGTCGTCCCAGCCTATATATGTCCCACTGCAGGGTCCCGAAAACGCATATATGCGTCGGTGGCAGTGAATGCGTTAAAGCGCTCGAATAAAAAAATTCAAACTTTAAATTTTTTTTTTGTTACTCGAAATTCATACTTTTATCGTGCTGCGAGGTCGATGAATGAACTGTGTGACCGTTGTGAGGATCTAGATCGATCTGTACAGCTTAAAACCTGCTGCAGTTAGAAATCAAATGTCATCCAATTTCTTTGCTCCTCATTCCGTGGTTTAATTATGTCTTCTTTAGTTTCATGTTGTTTAGTTTTCTTGTTTGTTTCATGTTGTCTTGTTTAGTTTCTTTAGTTTAACGACAGCTTTAGCCTAGTTGGTAGTGACCCTGCCTACGAAGCAAGAGGTCCTGGGTTCAAATCCCGGTAAGGGCATTTATTTGTGTGATGAGCACGAATATTTGTTCCTGAGATATGGATGTTTTCTATGTATTTAAGTATTTATTTATCTATATAAGTATGTTTATCCGTTGCTTAGTACCCATAACACAAGCTTTGCTAAGTTTACTTTGGGACTAGGTCAATTGGTGTGAATTGTCCCATGATATATATATTTTTAATTTTTTGTTTTTTTTTCAATTTAATTTGGTCTGATTTTTTCTTTCTTTTACTGTATCCTGTCTTTGTGCTTATCTGTGCATATCTTCGTGCATATCTGTGGAAACCTTTAATTGGCTCTATTGTTATTTATTTCGTTTTATTATGTAACTAGCGACCCGCCCCGGCTTCGCACGGGTGTAACTTTGAAAAATAGGTGTGATAAATAAAGAAAGTCTATAATTTAAGGTGGTAAGTTTATATATTTACCTCTTTTTCCCCAAACTACACCCACACGAAGTCGGGGCGCGTCGCTAGTTTTATGAATAAAATTTCGACCCGTACATTTAATTTAAACGATCGTATTCTGTTAATCACGCCAACTGTCAAACGACTGGCAGTTATGTCAAACGCCATAAGGTTACATTAGAAAAGTTATTATGGACGGTAATTTTTCTTATATTTTCTAATTTTCCGCGCAATTTTCTTGATTTTTTCTTTCATAAGAACCTTCTCCTGACAATGACGAACACAACAAAAAAAAGAATTAGTGAAATCGGTCCAGCCGTTCATGCGTGATGCCGTGACCAAGGGAAATAGGGATTCATTTATATATATATAGATAGTAATTTTAAGCTGTTGGTTTTCCAAATAAATAAAATAAAATAAAATAAATAAATAAAATAAATGCCCAACCACAGTCTTAGGTGACAATTACCGGCACCTCTGGCATCTTACCTCATCGAATAATGTACGCTAATCGATCCTAATGAGAAGCTATTCCAGGCAGGGCTCCGCGGGCCTTTGTTCCTGGCACTACTCGAGTCCAAGGCATTAGGAAGGAATTCCCAAATGCAAATTCAGTTGTTATCTACAAAGGGTTACGCGTAGACTTATAATCTCAGCTGGAATGGACAATAATATTTTTGGACACGATAAATCGTACTATCGGTGCATAGCCGTGGTGACCTAGTGGTTTGACCTTTTACCCGACTGCGAGGGTTATGAGTTTGTTGACCCGTATGTATGTCCATTCCTATGTCCTCTCGTAACTGCTCAACGGCTGAACCGATTTAGTTAAATGACATGCCATTGGATTTGTCTTGATAACGCGAGTGACACTGGGTACATTAAATTCTTGAAAAGTCAAACGGCGGATTTTTGGCGTCAAATTGTGTCTTCTAAAATTTTTTTTAATATACCTGTCGTGTAGGGTATCAAAATAAAGGGATTTAAAAAGAGATTACAAAAATATATTTTTTCCACCGCAGTTGGGTTTTTTAGTTTTTTTAATTACTTACTTCATTTTTTATGTTGTTTATTCTGTCTCCGGTTGTCGAAGTGACATCTTCATACTTGTTTCATAGAAAAATGCTTAGGTTAGGTTTAGCCCAAGTTTGTGTAACCATAGCAACGGGTGGCAAAAAAAAATGATTCACCTAACTATCATAAAGGTCGCGGGTGAGCAACGTAATTGTTTTAGTTCTTTGATATGGACCTCCGCAAAGTAACGCCGTGGTAACGCCTGATTCAATAAAGATGTAT
The DNA here is from genome assembly GCA_947859365.1 of Archips crataeganus. Classification (NCBI taxonomy): domain Eukaryota; kingdom Metazoa; phylum Arthropoda; class Insecta; order Lepidoptera; family Tortricidae; genus Archips; species Archips crataeganus. The sequence continues at coordinate 433,769 of OX402047.1, read as the reverse complement.
TTTTGTTTTACAATTTTAAACATGTCGCTTTAAACGTCTCGCATTATCCGGTACACAGAGTTGGGCGTTATTTAGATAATTTCTTATCTAGATAATTATTTCAAATAAAATCATTTCAAATAAATTTATTCGAAGATAAATTCAATCACAAATAGTGCGTTATAACTTTTTTATTTAGATAAATTATCTAGATGAAGATAACCGACCTCGTTTGTTATTGAAGTAAGCTTATAATAATAAATTATGTATACAGAATGTCACGTCGGGTCAAACCGTCACACTGACACCACGTCTTGTTCTACACTGTACGACTGACATTCATCTTTTATTTAAAATCCCAACTAATTTATCTAGATAAAAATAAAACTGATCTAGATAAATTCAAAATAACAAATGACGGATTATTAAGTTACTTCGAATAAAAGATGATTTAGTTATCTTCCCGGTTTTTCGTAAATAGATAATTTTTGCCCAACTCTGCCGGTACACTACCTACGTTCCTACATCACAGAACCGGCTCTAACTTCGGTACATCCATGGTGTTATTCAACGATATGCTATCAATTATATCCAAGGGCCAACTCGTCCCTATCTGGTAAATAGACGGCAGAAAGTAACGCCATTCCGGTCACGTTTTGATTGAACTAATTTAATTTGGGCACAGGGTTTTTGTCACATGTTTACATGCTTTCGATTGGTGGTTGCGATTCCGTCGGTAATTAAGTACGGTTTGTTTTTAATTACCTACTGTGATTTCCTCGCAATTTTATCCTTATCCATACCAATATTACAAATGTGACAGTAACTCTTTCTGTTACCTATTCATTTTCATGAACTAAAACAAATACAATGCTCACCCGCGACCTTATGGTAGTTACGTTTATGCAAGAAATGTGCGTTCATGCAGTTCCTCCACCTCCACACTGTACGAACACACACAAATCACACAAACCCAAGCATCACCGCCAAAGTAACGCCTGATTCAATAAATTATTCATTTTCAATTTAGAACCTTACTGCTTTACTTACTACTGGTGCTTAGTAGTTGCTTAGTATTGGTTCTAAGAGGAATGTGCCCAATTCTATGAAAGATAATTTCGAGGAATCGTTACGCTACGATTTTGTGATAAATTTGAAACGATTTACGATTATATAAAAAGTAATGAATCAAAGATTATGTGATTAGGAAAAAAACATAATGAAATTCGTGGAATAGTTTTCGATGAAATGAAAAACGGCGTAACGAATTTCGATATAATGATAGCTACCCGTACCGTTTATAATACAAACAATTTTGTTTGTTTGTTTGTTTATACTCTTTATTGTACAAAAAGGAAAATTTAGTTTAATTGTTTAATTATTTTTTATTTTATGCTCAATTATGAAAAATATGACTTAATAATAAGGACTAACGAAATTCTGCGTAGTCAAACTATGTGGATTAAGATTCTGCGATAACAGTTTATGAGAATAATCTAATATGCCCGTATAGACTATGATGCGGCAAACAATTATTACTAACAAAATTATGCCAAAACATGGGTGGCAGGGTTGGTCATGGGTACACGTAGTTTTTGGACGTTCTTGTAGTAATTTAGCTAAATTCTGGAATCTCAACTAGTTTATCTACCAGAGCTAATGTTTCACACGCGAGCCCGGGGCAAGTGTTATGTAGGTACAGTAAAAAGCAGTTGGCTGCATTTTGCAGCTTCACTCTGTGAGATTTATACGTTCTAGCGGACTTAAGAGCTTGCTAGACAAACTCAGAGACAAATTCAAAATGAGTACCTACTACTAGTGGCACATTTAGATTGGTCAGTATGGGCATGTCTGAAACTATAACACAAAGAAAGATCAAAACAACCCATGTCATCGATTTCTGTGACAAGAAAAACTGTATTCGCAGGTTTTAAAAAAATCTTACTTGGTTCAGGAATCGAACCCGATCGAATTGAAAAATATTTACACTTCAGTCCCGATACCCGTCTGTCAGTAGCCAAATCTAGAAAGGAGGAGGAGGATTCAAATATACTTCTCGTGATCGGATTGATTTCAAATAATGGTAAACAATAATTAGAAAATATGTAGATTCGATGTATTCATTTTACTATTCAAATAATCCCAGTCTATATACGTCCTATTTGCAGGTCACAGGCCTCCTCTCATATAGTGAAAGGGTGAGCCGTAGTTCCCACGAGGGCCAAGTGCGGATTGGGAACTTATTCCCCTGTCTATAAAAATACAATTAAAACAATCGTGCAAAAATTTCATTTTTAAATTTATTAACACAGTTTTTCTTGTCACTAAAAGCGATGACTGGTTCCTAAGAGCCGATCTTTGTATGTCTTATAGTTTCAGGCTTACCCTTACTGGGTGAACTAAATGTGCCACACTGTATTTCGCCCTCCAGACAAGCTCCATTCAGGGTGTCCCGTTCGCCCGGCTAATTGCTCAAGAGAGATCGTTCATATTGATACAGTAATTTCAATTCATTACGCTTTCAAAAGCGTCCTGAAAAGCGTATGAATTTAAAGCTTTGGAAATGTCTTCGGCGCTTTTGTAAGCTATTTGTGAGACCTTAAGAGTTTCTTTTTAGCCAGCTGAAAAGAAAAATAATGTTTGTACAGATGAAAACCTTTTTTTAGGTGATTTTGATAAGCAACACGTTGGCTGTTACTAACTAAACTGGACGTGTTTTAAATTTAGGTGGGTATTAGGTTTTAATATGAAGCTTTTTATACTTTTGTACCCATAAGGTTACCAGTGAGACTTTACTAACTCTGCGCTGTCTATCTTTCTATCGGTTACAGGTTTAAAAATATAGGCGGAATTTTACAATTTTTTATAACAGTCGAAAAACGCGGATTCACGTAAACTGATGTCATTTCAGCTGTATTACGTTCACTGCGCTGGACATAGGCCTCCCTCATTGATGCCCAATCATTACGGCTGGAAGCGACTTGCATCCACCCTGAACCTGCGGCCTTCATCAGACGTCCGTCCATCTCGTTGGTGGACATCCCACGCTGCGCTTGCTAGTCCGAGGTCTCCATTCGAGAACATTTGGTCCCCAACGACCATCTGTTCTGCGTGCTATATGGCCTTCCCATTGCCATTTCAACGAATTAATCCGTTTGGCTATGTCGGTGACCCCTGTTCTTCTACGGATTCGAACTCGTAGAAAAAAATCCAAGCATAGCCCTCTCTATAGCTTGTTGAGCGACTCTGAGTCTAATTGGAATACCTAAACTATAACATTTCCAACCTTTCGCCTTTTAAAGTAAACAAAACTGAAGACAAAACAAACTTTAAACTTAAAACCAACTAGAAAACCTGTAGCGAAATAGTGTAGCGCCCCCAAAGGCAAAGGCCAGCGCCCTAAGTCAACATCTTTCGATGCCGGCTAGAGAAGACATTTGGGTCATTCGCTTGACGATCCACCCTGTCATTACAGCTTGATTGAAATAGTAAGGGGGTGTTTCACCACCTTATTGTCTAACTACTGGTCACGTAACCAATTAATAAACTAAGTACTGGACAAATCTGTCGGCTAGTGTTTTTTCAGTTTCACCACTCCGGTCCTGTGCAAACTAAGTACCACTTAACTAATCGTGGGTTTAACAAAAAGTCGGAATGGCAACGTCGCATTTCACGACCACGCGTTCCTGTTCGCACACTTTCGTTCAAAAAGTCACTCATTATTAAAGCAAAAGAAATGGTTAACTATATAATTTTTGAATACATCTATTTTTTTTGCATAAACAAATATGTAACATTATAATTGATCCAAAAACGGTATTTATTTACGATACTTTGTTAACAATAACAAAGAAAAATAAAATCACGTAAAACGAATCGAAAAGTGGCGCCAAACCATTTGACAGATAAACTTTTTTTTAATGGCGACATACAAGTTCAGGTAGAACAAACGATTGAGCCACTGAAAAAAAGTTTGTTATTAAAAAATATTACGAAATTTTGGATTTATTTTTACATACTAAAAGTGTACCTACATTTTTTCATTAAAATCTTGATATTTAAATTATTTTATGCAATTTAGCATGACCTCTTTCTTTAAAAAATAAAAAATACTTTTGATCTATTTTTCTGAAACCGGCTGAAGGGCTCTCCAACCATGGCCACAAAAAAATAAACTAACTTTATGTGACGGATAAAAATGCTAAATGCCTCCTGATCTGATGGTCAAATTAAGAAACAGTTTGTCCGTCACTTAGCGCTAATCGAGACTGGTGAAACAGAAATTTTAATTCCATCTGTCAAATAAGGTTATGATTAAGCTAATCCGAACTTTAAGAAAAGTGGTGAAACAGCCCCTAAAGCTATTAAAATTAACTTTATACATGAAACTAACGCGAGGCTCACTCATAGTGAAAAGGAACAGACTCCGAGAAGAAGGGCTACGGATTAGCCCGAAAAATGTCGAGTTAAACTCGTTTAAGACGCGAGTGATCCATTTATTTTCACTATTAAAATTAAACTACAGAATTTAATGGACTACACAGCATGACCAGGGGCCTGTTGCATAAAAAAGTACAACTTATATTACAAGCGGAACTCTCTTTCTAGTTAATATAACTGAAGCGAGAGTTCCGCTTGTAATATTAGTTGTACTTTGTTATGCAACAGGCCACAGAATTGGAGTAAGAGCCATACACACTGGTGCATTGCGAACGTATTAAACGTAATAGCCTTGGTAGCCTAGTGGTTTGACCTATGGCTTCTCAAGCAGAGGGTCGTGGGTTCAAATCCCGGCTCGCACCTCTGAGTTTTTCGGAATCTATGTGCGAAATTACATTTGAAATTTAGCATGAGCTTTACGGTGAAGGATAGCATCGTGAGCAAAACTACGTACCTGCGAAAAAATTCAATGGTGTGTGAGGACTACGGTCCAAGCCCTTTCATTCTGAGGGGAGGCATCTAATCTGTAGTGGGATGTATACAAGCGGGGATGATGATGATGACGATGAATTGACGAAGGTTTTCGTACTCCGACGGAACCTCAGCTTTCAATACGTCGCGCTAACTTCGTCTGTGATTCATACATTACATATTAGTATGTATTTAATCCTAGATTTTAGCTGATTTAGGTAAGTTGTCCGTGCGTGCCTGAACTTTAAACCTGTAATTTTGTAGAACTTTGCGGTTTTCTAATGTATTTGCACGGGGCCGATGAGTTGCGGCCCCTAATTTCAATAAACCCTGCTTTTGCTAGGCCTGTTTACGGGGACTAAATATTTACAAGTTACGTTCGACTTATTAGCTTCGTTTGCTATTTTCTGTGTTTTCCGCCTGTTATTTTACCCGTGTATTGTCTGAGGTTATTCTTGTTTGTTTGGGATCAGGATTATTTTGGACTCAGGTTGGATTTCACAAAACTTTTATTCCGAGAATAACCCTTACTCTCAGATAGAAATGTCAAATCACTATGGCGGTTTGACATTACTATCTGAGAGTAAGCGTTATTCTCGAAATAAAAGTTTGGTGAAATCCAATTATTCTCGAGTGGCGTCCACGGACCGGAAGACGCAGTGTAGGTAGGCCTCCAACAAGATAAATAAATAAATAAATAAATATTAGGGGACAATCTAACACAAATCGACCTAGTCCCAAACTAAGCAAAGCTTGTACTATGGGTACTAGACGACGATAAACATACTTATATAGATAAATAAATACGGGAACCTATCGATGTTTAGAAAATTTTATTTCCGAAGGTATAGAATTCCGAAAACTTCATTTGTCCGAAAGCATTTTATTCTGAAACTGTAAATATTTCAGGATTTATTTCAGGACCATCGTGTTGAACCCTTTAGGTTAGGTTAGGGTTGTTTTATAAAAATCCTGAAATATTTACAGTTTCAGAAAAAAATTGCATTCGGATGAATGAAGCATTCGGGATTTTAAATATTCGGAAAAAAATATTTCTTAATTTTGATAGGTAACCAAATAAATACTTAAATACATAGAAAACATCCATAATTCAGGAACAAATATTCGTGCTCATCAGTCTCATCACACAAATAAATGCCCTTACCGGGATTCGAACCCAGGACCTCTTGCTTCGTAGGCAGGGTCACTACCAACTAGGCTAAGGCTGTCGTTAGATAGAGCGACGACTTGGTTAAGGTTGCGGGTTCGCGTTGGATGCGGATGGCGCGGGACCGATCTGTTTGGCGAGCATTTGGGGGGCCTATGTTCAGCAGTGGACGGCTTTTGGCTAAAATAATGATGATGACATGTTTGAGGTTGTACTCGTAACAAAGCACAAAGAGGTAATTCCTGTCTCGAGAAAATTTCGAAGCATATCTTTAACTAACTTTTGCCCGTGACGTTGTCCAAGTACAAATCAAATTTATAGTCAACTCAACGACCGGATGGCCTAGTGGTTAGAGAACCTGACTATGAAGCTTGAGGTCTCGGGTTCGATTGCCGGTTGGGGCAGATATTTTTGTGTGAAATACGAATTTTTGGGCTCGAGTCGATTTTTTAATGAATAGTGATTATTTTTGTATATGGCCTTCGAGTAAAAGCCTCTAAGGTATACCACTTGTTTCTGTTTTTGGCTGCCGTTTAGCCAACCTTTGCCTGCTACTGCCTTACACTATAAGTATATTCAAATAGAGAATGGCTTGAATATTGCAGAAAATATGCGCAAAAGCATTCGCTTTCATTCAATTCCGCATGCATTCCGTTACATTTCGTCACTACTTTGAAAAAATCTCGTATCTCAAACCAATATGTAAACCAAACTGAACTTTATTGCACACTCAGTAAAGTTCAATTAGCCAGATTAACGCTTTTGAGATACGAGCTTTTTTCAAAGTAGTGACGATTTCCAGTTCCAGGGCCTGCGAACGAAAATATAACCTCGTCTGTTTTCTCGCAAGCATCTGATATCCCAAGGTTCACCTTATTTTCCTTAAAATATATATTGTTTCGCGAACATCGTGTACGAGGAAATAGTTCTGTCGTGAAATTGTGATGTAGCCGTAGAGGGTCTACGGCGTAGCGCGTAGCGGTGCTACGCTTGTGGATCAATCATGTTCTGAAATTGTAATTCCGGCCCCGTGAACGAGCTAAGTGCGCTTCTTTGTAAGTGACATAGATGAGACAAGGACAGATACGATTTGTGAAGGAATTGGGAATTAATGGTACTCTATTAGCCCGAAGGAGGAAAACATGTTTTTGTTGAAATGATGTGCACTATATTCTTTAAACGTGTTCTTACGCGCAAAAAAGGATTTTATATAGAAACGCTACGAAGTAAACAGGTGTTTTAAAATAATAATAATAATAATAATTTAATTACTTCAGAACACATGTCCATAGTTATAGTTGTTAGTGACATAGGTTGCTCAGGGCTCCAGTTAGTAAACATAGAATAAATCCGTTTATATTAAAACTAGCTTTTGCCCGCGACTCCGTCCGCGTGGAATTAGTAATTTAGGCAGCTTATTTTATTTATCCAATTTGCTTTTTCATCAATTATGGCTCTTCTTAGTTCCTCGATCCCCCCCCTCCCCCCCCGCACTCCCGCACCCGCGTTCACGTTCACCACCGTACTCCCAAGTCAAGCGTGCCTATAGAAGTTTTACTTCAAAAACCTCCGATTTTGAAACATCATTCCGCTCCTATTGGTGTTAGCGTGATGATATATAGCCTATGTCCTTTCTCAGGCTCTAGACTATCTGTGTACCAAATTTCATTTAAATCAGTTTAGTAGTTTTAGCGTGAAAGCGAGACAGACAGACAGACATACAGAGTTACTTTCGCATTTAAAAAAAAAAGTATAATATTAGTTAGGATTATATAACATCAGTAAAATTTTTGCACTGACTCATGCACTGATACGTGCACTCACTGCTAGTGTGCGTTTGGCAGCCGCCGTGACGTGTGGCTCCGGGAAAAAGGGCTACGGATTAGCCCGAAATATGTCGAGTTAAACTCGTTTTAAGACGTGACTCATCCGTATATTTTCACTATGATTACTTTATACTTCAAATTTGACCTGCTCGTAGGTATTTAAAACATGACTTATACAATTTTTTTCTTGCTAATACCGATGATGATGATGATGATAGTGGATTTTTAAATGTTCCTTTGCCATTTTTTCAGAGAAGTAGAGATAAAAGCTTCACCACAATTAAAATCTGCGCGGACGAATTCGCGGTCAAAGACTAGTTTATAAATCCTTAGATTAGGCACTTCTGACCTTGTAACTTCTCTTTTCAATGTACTTAGCAGTCTGCGCCAAAATGGTGAAATATTCTCTGGCAAGCAATGATATGTAAACGGAGTGCGACGTGCTTAGCGACGCCAGATATTTATGAACGTACATGCGCGATTACTTCGCTGATAATATGTATAAACGTAAATATGTACTAGCGATAATACACAGTCGCAACTCTAAAAGCAGGTTTATTTTACTAATGTTGAAAATGTGAAAAATTTTTGAGTATGTGTGTGTGTCTATTTTGTACCTTTGGCTGGATGGATTCTACTACACTTGGACATAGTGCCCTGGAAGGAATACAACGTGTTAAAGATGACAGGAAAAGTTATAGTGACAGCTGCTTTTTAAGGGTTCCGTAGTCAACTAGGAACCCTTATAGTTTCGCCATGTCTGTCTGTCTATCGGTCTGTCTGTCTGTCCGCGGCTAAGCTCATAGACTGTTAGTACTAGAAAGCTGTAATTTGGCATGAATATATATATCAGTCACGCCGACAAAGTGATTACATAAATAAAACTAAAACAATTTTTTAGGGTACCTCCCATAGACGTAAAGTGGGGGTGATTTTTTTTTCCCGACTAACCCTTTTATGTGGGGTATCATTGGATAGGTATTTGAAAATAAATACGGGTTTTGTAAAACTATTTTTGGATGAGGTGAATATTTTAGGAGATATTCACTCGAAAGTTCAAAATAATGTGTCCCCCCCCTCTAACTTTTGAACCGCACGTCTAAAAAATATGAAAAAAATCACGTAAGTTAAACTTAATAAAAACTTTCTAGGAAAATTATTATCAACTTAATCAGTTAAGCAGTTTTTAATTTTTTTTAAATAATATTTCTTAACTAAGATTGTAATTTAACCGCCATTGCAAGCATTTTTTTCTTTAAGTCCTATAATATCACGCTAACAGTATCTTCTTTCAAATAAAAAAATATTTATTACATCTGAAAAACAATCAACATACATACTAGTTCTTAGTTACCCAATTCGCCGATAGATGGCGCTGTACCGCCGACGTTGGGACCAAAACAACCACATTAATAAAGTATGCAAAGATTTTTTCGTACCCGCTACGGAACCCTATCTTGAGCGTGTCCGACACGCTCTTGGCCGGTTTTTCTTCTTCTTTGAGCCAAAGAGCACCCCTGCAGTATACACCGTGAAATTTAAGTTGTTGTTTTCCCGAAACGAGGTGATTTAGTATCGATTGTACAATCGATTTATAATTACTATTTTGACTAGAGTCAAAAATCCAGTTGTGAAAAACGAAAGTCGAAAATGACCGCATACCAATAGTAACGCTTCGTTGGTACAAGTAGCGTACGATCGTACGATAGGTTAGGTACCAACGAAGCGTTACTATTGGTTTGCGGTCATTTTCGACATTCGTTTTTCACAATTGGATTTTTGACTCTAGTCAAAATCTATATATATAAAAGAAGAAACTGACTGACTGACTGACTGACATATCAACGCACAGCCCAAACCACTGGGCCTAGAGATTCAAAATTTGGCATGTAGGTTCCTTATAAGGTCTAGGGGTGCACTAAGAACGGATTTTTCAAAATTCACACCCTAAGGGGGTGAAACGGGGGTCCAAAGTTTGTATGGGGAAACAAGATTAGTTCGACTATTTTATTCGAAACTTCACAGAAGTACTCATAATGATAAATGAGTAAACACGTGTTTCAGGTTTTTTGAGAATTCAACCCCTAAAAGGGGGGAAAGGGGTAACAAAGTCTGAAAATCAACATGGGTGTTGTTTCTATGGTTTATCGGGTCGCTGGTTATGAAAACACCAACGGTTTTAAAATCCGACGTGGCAGACGTAAAATACCATCTCCCTGGGTGGGGTGCGATGGGGTTGAAATGTCTAAATAAACTAAATGACTGTTGATATATCAACGCACAGCCCAAACCACTAGACCTAGAAACTTGAAATTTTGCACATAGATACCTTATACAATGTAGGCATCCACTAAGGAAGGATTTTTGGGAATTCCCTCGGGAACGGGAAAAAAACGGGATTTATATATTCGATTCCGAGTGACCCTATCTCAGTAACTATAATAACTAGACTCTTCAAATTTGATACAGAAGTAGGTATTACATTAGTTAAAACATTAATTTCAGGATTTTTTACAATTCCCACGGGATAAGGAAAAAACGGGATTTATATATTTAGTTCAACGGGATCCTATGAACTATAATTACTAGGCTCTTCAAATTTGGCATAGAAGTAGGTAATTATAATAGTAAAAAACAGTTTTAAGGATTTTTGGAAATTCTCACGGGATAAGGAAGAAACGGGATTTTTCATTTTACTGGTCGTAGAAAGCTGAAATTCGGCATGTAGGTTGCTTGGGGAGTGTAGAGCTGGATTAAAAGAGGACTTTCCAAAATTCCCACGGGAACGGGAAAAAACAGGATTTTTCGTTTTACTGGTCGTAGAAAGCTGAAATTCGGCATGTAGGTTGCTTGGGGAGTGTAGAGCTGGATTGAAAGAGGACTTTCCAAAATTCCCACGGGAACGGGAAAAAAGAGGATTTATCTTTTACTGGTCGTAGAAAGCTGAAATTGGGAATGTCTAAAAAAAAATAACAGTGATTTTTATATTTTTTTTTGTATAGAAAAGTCATATATTTCAAACTAAATACAAACTGAAATAAAGATGCACAGAAAAAACCCCCAGGAAAAAGACCAATGCTGGGAATCGAACCCAGGTCCTCAGCGTTCCGTGCTGCGTGCTTACCCCTACACCATCACTGGTCTAGAAGTTAGCGACGAATCTTTCCCATACATCGTACACTTCAGTCTGTTATAATCACATTAGGCAGTGATAAAGCGCATCTATGTTAATGCCCTCTACCGAGAGACTTCAACACTCCTTCGGAGCTACCCGCTCACCTGGACCAAGAGATGGCGCTACTAGGCCAACTTTTACAAGTTAACAACTTAACTTAACTTGTAAATGTTATGTTAATGTTATCACTGCCTAAATGTGATTATAACAGACTGAAGTGTACGATGTATGGGAAAGATTCGTCGCTAACTTCTAGACCAGTGATGGTGTAGGGGTAAGCACGCAGCACGGAACGCTGAGGACCTGGGTTCGATTCCCAGCATTGGTCTTTTTTCTGGGGGTTTTTTCTGTGCATCTATATTTCAGTTTGTATTTAGTTTGAAATATATGGTTTCACGGGATGACCGTAAAAGTAATAAAAAATGAAGTTGAAGAAAATAAAAAAATAAATAGAAAAAGATACTTCATACTTAACTTGTATAGAAAAGTCAATTATAAGAAACTAATTTCAATATTTTGTCATTTAGTTCACTACTTTTTTCAAAATTAATTATTGAAACTATTTTGGTTGATGACGTCAGATTATAATTAAGGGCTCCCACACTGTAAAATTTCTAAATCTATCTAAATGCGTACGATAAGGCAACCCCTTTAATTATTTTTTTGCGTAGTAGTACACTGTAACTAGTGTCACTTTACTGGCACTGTCAAAGTGCTAGATGTCAGACAGCGGGTCCAAATCAAACTCCGTAGTATAATCCACGCGTAAATTGTGAGTAATTCTAACAACACAGAATAAAGCAAGACTTGGACCGGTCACGCAATTCACACCAATGTCAAATGAAGGTCATTGCTTATTTATTATGTAATAAATTCATTACATAATATTAAAATTAAATAAGTACAGAAAACGAGTTAAAAAGCGTTTATCTCGAAATGGTTTTTGATTTACTATACATTGCAAAAAAATAGACATCCCCAATTCGGCATGTAGGTTGCTTGGGGAGTGTAGAGGAGCATTGAGAGAGGACTTTCCCAAATTCCCACGGGAACGGGAAAAAACGGGATTTTGCGTTTTACTGGTCATAGAAAGCTGAAATTCGGCATGTAGGTTGCTTGGAGAGTTTAGAGGAGCATTGAGAGAGGACTTTCCCAAATTCCCACGGGAACGGGAAAAAACGGGATTTTTCGTTTTACTCGTCGTTGAAGGCTGAAATTCGGCATGTAGGTTGTTTGGGGAGTTTAGAGGAGCATTGAGAGAGGACTTTCCAAAATTCCCACGGGAACGGGAAAAACGGGATTTTCGTTTTACTGGTCATAGAAAGCTGAAATTTGGCAAGTGGGTTCCTTGGGGAGCGTAGGGGAGCATTTAGAAAACATTTCCCGAAATTCTTACGGGAACGGGAAAAAACGGGATTTTGCGTTTTACTGGTTGTAGAAAGCTAAAATTTCAAAATTCATAAGTTTATACTGTAAGTAGGCCGCAAGGGCTCTTTAACCGACTTCTAAAAAGGAGGAGGTTATGCATTCCTCTTTTTTTTATATAGGTATGTTCACCGATTTCTCGGTCAATTGTGGACCTGCTTGCTTGCTTGCCTGTATGCTTGCTTGCTTGATATCTTGGTTCTTTGTAATACTCATAGTACACGCGAGTGAAGCCGCGGGCAAAAGCTAGTAGTAATTATAAATCGATTGTACAATCGATACTAAATCACCTCGTTTCGGGAAAACAACCACTAAAATTTCACGGTGTATAAACTAAAAAGATGTTTTAGTGCGCGAACATTCATTGTTATGTTTTCGTAATATTTATATTCTTAGGGCCTGTTTCACCACTTTTCTTAAAGTTCGGATTAGCTTAATCATAACCTTATTTGACAGATGGAATTAAAATTTCTGTTTCACCAGACTAAGTGACGGACAAACTGTTTCTTAATTTGACCATCAGATCAGGAGGCATTTAGCATTTTTATCCGTCACATAAAGTTAGTTTATTTTTTTGTGGCCATGGTTGGAGAGCCCTTCAGCCGGTTTCAGAAAAATAAATCAAAGTATTTTTTATTTTTTAAAGAAAGAGGTCATGCTAAATTGCATAAAATAATTTAAATATCAAGATCTCAATGAAAAAATGTAGGTACACTTTTAGTATGTAAAAATAAATCCAAAATTTCGTAATATTTTTTAATAACAAACTTTTTTTCAGTGGCTCAATCGTTTGTTCTACCTGAACTTGTATGTCGCCATTAAAAAAAAGTTTATCTGTCAAATGGTTTGGCGCCACTTTTCGATTCGTTTTACGTGATTTTATTTTTCTTTGTTATTGTTAACAAAGTATCGTAAATAAATACCGTTTTTGGATCAATTATAATGTTACATATTTGTTTATGCAAAAAAAAATAGATGTATTCAAAAATTATATAGTTAACCATTTCTTTTGCTTTAATAATGAGTGACTTTTTCAACGAAAGTGTGCGAACAGGAACGCGTGGTCGTGAAATGCGACGTTGCCATTCCGACTTTTTGTTAAACCCACGGTTAGTTAAGTGGTACTTAGTTTGCACAGGACCGGAGTGGTGTAACTGAAAAAACACTAGCTGACAAATTTGTCCAGTACTTAGTTTATTCATTGGTTACGTAACCAGTAGTTTGACAATAAGGTGGTGAAACACCCCCTTAGTATAAATAAATGAGCAATAACCATAAGGTGGCTAAGGAATTTCGTGGTCGATTAGGTATATAATATTTAGTGTCGACAAAAATAATTTAACTCAAGTCACACGATATCACGATTACGTAATTTAAGCCGATACCCACACGCATATCCTCAACCGGCCGCAATACAGAAAGTGATCAATATTCAATCCTCTCAATTATATTGTTTGCCACACGAGGAACTTGAGGCCCGCAACTTCCCGTAATTATTAACTTGTGTTTGTTGATTGGCCGTAATTTGATTTGGGATCTGTTTTGGAGTTAGATGCTGGGGGACGCGACGGGATTTTAGAGTTGGATTTTAGAGGGATTCGATTGTGCACTACTCGCATTACTTTTATTTTTAACAAATAATAAAAGTGGACGCACGTTTATAGGTTCATTCATCATCATCATCATTTCAGCTGAAAGACGTCCACTGCTGAACGTAGGCCTCTCCAAGGCTTGCCAAACAGATCGGTCCTGCGCCATCCGCATCCAACGCGATCCCCCAACTTTAACCAGGTCGTCGGTTACCCACACTGCGTCTTCCGGTCCATGGACGCCACTCGAGAACGTTTTTAATTTTTATTATAATAATATAACTAGCTGTTGCCCGCGACTCCGTCCGCGAAGAAAGGGGTATAAAAATGACCTACGACCTATTCTCAGAAATAGCGAATATAGACAAAAAAAATGATAAAAATCGGTCAAGCCGTTTCGGAGGAGTTCGATAACAAACACCGTGACACGAGATTTTTATATATTAGACTAGCTGTTGCCCACGACTCCGTCCGCGAAGAATAGGGGTAGGTATACAAAAAACAGCCTAAGACCTATTCTCAGAGCTATTGAATGCGGAGAAAAAAGTTTCATAAAATCGGTCGAGCCGTTTCGGAGGAGATCAATAACAAACACCGTGACACAAGATTTTTATATATTAGATTAGAAGATTGTTTTAGTGTCACATACAAACTTGGGTCTTCACACAACATGTACATTTTCACGTACATAATATTATTGGTAAGATTATAGTTCACAAGTACAGTTCACACGCTAATATAATTGCGTTACCGAAAAGCACAAATACCCATAAATTCGCGGTATGAAATCGCACGCGGCCACTGTTCCGCGATCGAAATAACCGGTATCGGGGTAATGCTCCATTCACAAACCGGTAATCGTCGGTACTGTCCTCCATTCCTTCGGTATCTGGTTTTGATTGCTGGTTGCGAGATAAATTACATCGCATGATTGTGTTTGGCCGTAGTATCGGTGCTTGTCTGGGGGAAAATTCAAGACGAAATTTCGCAAGTTTTTGCTTATTCATCATTATCATTTCAGCTAGAAGACGTCCACTAATGGACCACCTGCAAGGTTCGCCAAACAGACCGGGCCAGCGCCATCCGCATTAAACGTGTACCCGAAACCTTAACCAGGTCGCTCCGTCTTGTCGGAGGTCTATACTGCGTCTTCCGGCCCGTGGACGCGATTTGAAAACCTTTTGGCCCCATCGACCTGATGGCTATTCTTCGAGTGAACTGCCAATTGAATTCTTGATTCTTCGAGCTATGTCGGTGACTTTAGTTCTTGCGCGGATTTCATCATTTCTAATGCGATCGCGCAGATAAACTCCGAGCATAGTCCTCTCCATCGCCCTCTGAGTGACATTGAGCTTTCTTATGAGGCCTTTCGTTAGCGGCCTCATATCAGTGCCATAAGTCATCACTGGCAACACACGCTCGTCAAAGACTTTTGACTTGAGACATTGCGGTATATTGGATGACAAGGTATTACGGAGCTTCCCGAACGCTGCCCAGCCGAGTCGGATTCGTCGATTGACCTCTTTCTCGAAATTGTACCTACCTAATATATAGTCCCAGGTAGATATAGTCGTCAACTTTGATACTAATTTCAACTTAATACGTCTACATGTTCTCGAAAAACAGGGTCCTAATAGACACAGAAAACGAAGCGTTTTTTTCTGTTTTAAAAGCGTGTAAAACTACTAAATAATACCCAAGTTGCAACGAACTTTTACAAAAACGTTGTTAACGAACTTATTTAACAACTTATAGTTGAAATGGCAATTTAATTCTTTCGAAGCCCTCGTCGCAATGTTTCGCATTCAGGCAAACTTCCCAAGTCAGCTCGTTATTGAACCAGCGTTTTCTAGTAATTCCCGTAAGAGCTAAGTTCGAAGTTTGCATCGTGCTGCCCCTTTCACGCTTCTGTTAAATACTACTAGCGCGAATAGGACAACACGATACGATACGATAACCCTGAGTAGTTCTCGACTATTTATTGCGAGTTGCAACCAGATAATTGTTTGTCGAGATATTGTTCCACTACTTTTAATGCAAGTTAAAAAGAGGTAAATATAGCGTCACTATCAATATAAGAAACTAGCTGTTTCCCGCGATTCCGTCTGAAAATAATTCAATTATCGCTATCCCGCGGGAACTATGGATTTTCCGGAATAAAAACTATCCTATGTCCCAGGGACTCAATCTATGTTCATACCAAATTTCATCTAAATTGGCTCAGCGGTGAAAAAAGTTATCGTCGTTTAAATCTTCTTCTTAAATACAACTACAAATATTAAAATAGTAAAAATCATGCGTCTGTCTGTCTGTATGTACACGCTAATCGCCAAAACTACTGAACGGACTTTTTGCGGTTTTCGCAGATAGATGAGGCTTGACTTGGAACAACATTTGAGCTTTGTTTCATTAAAATTGGGTAACAATGAAAAAAGATATCGTCATTGAAATCTTCTTCTATACACATAATAAAACATTAGAAATCATGCGTCTATATGTCTGTATGTACACGCTTATCTCGGAAACTACTTAACGGACCTACTACGGCCTACGGCTTTACTTCGCGGACGAACTCGCGGGCACCAGCTAGTTTATAATATTAGTATGGATTCTACTGAAACTTATGCGAGTTTAACTTGACCTCGTACCCGGTACCTAGCTATCGTTAAGTTATGAAACACCTGCATAATGGTTAATCTCCTTAAGTTCTATGTTTTCAACCTACAATAAACACGTATAACCTGTATTTGACATGAACAAACAAACTTGCCTGAATGGTCTTTCTCTCAAGAAGTTCGCTGCCAAGTCACAAGACGTGTCCGTACTGGCCGTTGCCAGAACTTGGCCCCAAACACTGGATTTTGGCCAGTTGTTTTGAACTTGCTTGTTAGCATCCATGAATGGAGGCTTGCGAAATCCAGGGGTAAGTAAGGCGTGATGTTCAGAGTATATAATTAAAGTTGTTTTACAGCGTGATACAGATTTCTGAGCTCCTAAAAATTAAAAATAAACTGGGAGAAAGCGTGCTTATCAATTTTTATTTTATCAATTTGTCGGGGTAATTGCTATATATAACCATACACAATTAAAGCTTTTAGCACTAATAGTCTCTACGCTAAGCTGCGGACAAACGGACAGACAGAAATGGTGATACTATAAGAGTTCCGTTTTGTCATTTCGACTCCGGAACCCTAAAAAAGTTACTTGAATCCAGGGTCTAGTCGGCAATTTTAACATTTCTTTTTTTCCAATCTGTATATTTTCTTTTAGATTTAATTCACGTAACGTCATGAAATTTTTAGAGTTTTGCACCCAAAGTGTGCCAACGCGACCTTATTAATTGAGACTCTGCTGTCTGTCTGTCCGTCCATCTGTCACATGGCTATTTAACCGTAATAGCTCTACACTTAAATTTTTTACCGATTATGTATTTCTGTGGCCGCTACAACAACTAATACCTACTACTTAAAAATAAAATATCAATATAAATCAGGAACGAGGAGATCCGTAGAAGAACTGGGGTAACCGACATAACCAAACGGATTAGCTCGTTGAAATGGCAATGGGCAGGCCGTATAGCACGCAGAACAGATGGCCGTTGGGGCCCAAATGTTTTGGAATGGAGACCACGGACTGGCAAGCGAAGCGTGGGACGCCCACCAACAGGATGGACGGACGATTTGGTACAGGCCGCAGGTTCAGGGTGGATGCAAATCGCTTCCAACCGTCAATGAGGGAGGCCTATGTCCAGCAGTGGACGTCCTACGGCTGAAATGATGATGATGATGATGAAAAATAAAATAAAGTTAAAAATTAAAGGCGATCCTCATACAAGAAACGTTTTTTTTTTCAGTGTTTTTAACTCAATCTTTATAATGGCATTAACAAGATAAACACCTACCTAAGTGAAGTCCTGGAATTTCAGATAATCGTCTTTGAGAAGCAAGTGCACCAAAGCGCGGGGTTGTTCCGAAAATGTTGACTACACGCTACCTGTTGTACAGTTCACGGCCATAAAGATAGCACACGGTCTTTGACAAAATGTTGACTACACGCTACCTGTTGTCCAGTACACGGCCATAAAAATAGCACACGGTCTTTGACAAAATGTTGACTACACGCTACCTGTTGTCCAGTATACGGCCATAAAGATAGCACACGGTCTTTGACAAAATGTTGACTACACGCTACCTGTTGTACAGTTCACGGCCATAAAGATAGCACACGGTCTTTGACAAAATGTTGACTACACGCTACCTGTTGTCCAGTATACGGCCATAAAGATAGCACACGGTCTTTGACAAAATGTTGACTACACGCTACCTGTTGTACAGTATACGGCCATAAAGATAGCACACGGTCTTTGACAAAATGTTGACTACACGCTACCTGTTGTCCAGTATACGGCCATAAAGATAGCACACGGTCTTTGACAAAATGTTGACTACACGCTACCTGTTGTACAGTATACGGCCATAAAGATAGCACACGGTCTTTGACAAAATGTTGACTACACGCTACCTGTTGTCCAGTATACGGCCATAAAGATAGCACACGGTCTTTGACAAAATGTTGACTACACGCTACCTGTTGTCCAGTATACGGCCATAAAGATAGCACACGGTCTTTGACAAAATGTTGACTACACGCTACCTGTTGTCCAGTATACGGCCATAAAGATAGCACACGGTCTTTGACAAAATGTTGACTACACGCTACCTGTTGTCCAGTATACGGCCATAAAGATAGCACACGGTCTTTGACAAAAGACTCGGCAAGTGTCGGACATTTGCAGTCTCTTTCCAAAGACTGATGTGTTTTTTTTTACACAAGAAAAACACAAAAAAATGTCATATTATAACATGTGGGTAGGCGAGACAAAGACGGGTAGACTCAAATGAAATAATAAACATCAGTCGATCGCTTGAACCTGTGTTTGCTTTAACGTATCCCTAATATCTTGACATGGCGCAGCCGGTAATTTAATTTAAAAGTAAAAATAATAGTGATCCGAATAAAAATAATAATAAAAAAATAAAAAAAAGATTAAGACAATAAATAGTGTAACATAATAGTGTAAAAATGGAAACGGTTCTAGCTCCACCGTCACCATTTAACTTCGACGAAAATATGTTGAACGTGGCGTCCGGTAATTTGTGCCAAAACTGGGAAAAGTGGAAGAATGGTTTTCAAATATATTCTAAGGCCTGCGAATTAAATAAAAAGGCACCGGAGATACAATTGAATATATTATTACATGTGATCGGTGAACAGTGTCGAGAAATTTTGGACCAGTTATGTGAGAAAAAATATACAACGGCGGGTGACGTACTCTACTCATGGCACTAGATCAGGGTTTTTCAACCGGTGTGCCGCGGCACACCAGTGTGCCGCGTACATTTTCAAGTGTGCCGCGATGCTTAATTGCAGTCCAACCTAAAGGGTATCAATACAACCCCTACGTCCGTTACATATAAATCAAAGCCTCTAATATACCGAATTCTTTACTGGTGTGCCGTGAAAGTTTACTGAAACTAAAAGTGTGCCGTTGACAACAAAAGGTTGAAAAACCCTGCACTAGATGCACACTTCAAAATAAAAAAAAAATAGCATACCTTGGCGCAGCTGGTAGGATACGAACCCACGCTCCCAAACTTCTCTACTCTTCTGTGTTCTGTTCTGTCTGTGTGTGTCTTCTGTGTCTTGTCAAGATATTTGGGATACGTTAAAGCAAACACAGGTTCAAGCAATCGACTGATGTTTATTATTTCATTTGAGTCTGCCCGTCTTTGTCTCGCCTACCCACATGTTATAATATGACAAAAAACACATCGGTCTTTGGTAAAAGACTGCAAATGTCCGACATTTGCGAGTCTATTTCAAAGACCGTGTGCAATCTTTATGGCCGGGTAGGTACAGTCAACTTTATCATTACAACAGCTGACGCGGGTTCACGCGTTACAGACAAACAGACAGCATTAGCGGTGATGCGGCGCTCGCGTGCGCCGGCCCATTAGCTGCGGTTAACGATCGTTTGGCGAACGGGACGTTGCGTAGTTTTTATAGGCGCTGTGGGTTTATTAAATGACCGTGGGAATATTTTCAGTAGTGGGAAAATTTGTGTAGTTTTCAAAGTGGGAAATATTGTAGAAAAAAAAGAACTAAAACAATTACTTTGCTCACCCGCGACCTTACGATACTTACGTTTATGTAAGAAATGCGTGTTCATGCAGTTCCTCCACCTCCACACTGTACGAACACACACAAACCCAACTATCACCACCACCAAACTAAACGGACTGAGTTCGAAATGCGTCAGTGTAGTTTGGTGGTGGTGATAGTTGGGTTTGTGTGATTTGTGTGTTCGTACAGTGTGGAGGTGGAGGAACTGCATGAACACGCATTTCTTGCATAAACGTAACTATCGTAAGGTCGCGGGTGAGCAAAGTAATTGTTTCAGTTCATTAATATGGACCTCCGCAAAGTAACGCCTGATACTAATAAATTAAATGAAATAAAAGAAAAATTTTTTTAGGCACTTATTCTTATTTATTGAAACGGCACCGTATAAAACCCATTGGGCGCATGCCACACAGAAAAGACGTGGGACGGGGGCGCGTCGCAGTCCGCGTCGTTTGGTACGCTCGTTCCCTAAATATCGGAATGGCAAAATACTAGATTGCCGACTTACCCTATTTCTAAAATACCAAATTTCCAGAATACCAGACATTCCTGTCACCGTGTTTTCCTCTATATCGGATTTTACTAATTCTAAGGGCGCCGCGACTGCGGCACGCCCTAGTCCTACGCCTCTTCTGTGTGGCATGCGCCATAGGTTAAGATAAGTTAGTTTTATAACAATTTTAAAAGATTTCCAGAAAAATCTGTCCAACCATTCAATTTACTAACTTTCGATATTCAGATAAGCCCGTAAGTACATGTGAACAAAAATCAAAGTCAACACAAAAGATTGCATTAAAAATGAATAATTTTCACAACAACTTGTCTGGATTTAAAACATTGTAATACTAACAATTGTATGTAAACACAGGGCTATTTCCTCTCCTTTATTACTCGGAAACGAGACGATGCCTATTACTTATCTTTACAAACCATACCTCTATCTATATCGCCAAGCTCCAGGTATCTCAGTTTGTTTTAGTCCGTAAGCCCCGCTCCAAACGGGGGGTGAGACAATATTTGTCGCAAGTCTGCGCTGGATCTTAACTCCGAGCAAATAGTGGGCCGTGCTGCTATTTAGTTGATTTTGTACTTTATTGGTAAACGAGTCACCGTTCGAAAGAAATAGACAAAGAAAGACTAAAATATTAATTAAAATAATAACTAAGTTTATTCTATACTTACTAGCTTTTGCCCGCGACTCCCTCCGCGTGTAATTAGTAACTTGGGCAGCTTATTTTTTTATCCGATTTGCTTTTTCATCAATTGGGAATGTCTAAAAAAATTTACCAGTGGTTTTTATATTTTTTTTTTGTAAAGAAAAGTCAATTATAAGAAACTAATTTCAATATTTTGTCATTTAGTTGTCTACTTTTTTCAAAATTAATTATTGAAACTATTTTAGTTGATGACGTCAGATTATAATTGAGGGCTCCCACAATGCCAAATTTCTAAATCTATCTAAATGCGTACGATAAGGCAACCCCTTTAATTATTTTTTGCGTAGTGGTACACTATACACTGTGTCACTTTACTGGCACTGACTAAGTGCTAGATGTCAGACAGCGGGTCCAAATCAAACTCCGTAGTATAATCCACGCGTAAATTGTGAAGAATTCTAACCACACAGAATAAAGTACGACTTGAACCGGTCGCGCAATTTACACCAATGTCAAATGAAGGTCATTGCTTATTTATTATATAATAAATTCATAACGTAATATTGAAATTAAATGACTACAGAAAACGATTTAAAAAACATTTATCTCGAAATGGTTTTCGATTTTCTATACATTGCAAAAAAATAGACATCCCCAATTATGGCTCTCCTTAGTTCCTCGATATAAAAAAAACAACAAAGGCAACAGTAGACGTCCTACGGCTTAAATGATGATGATAATGATGACTGTTACATACAATTTATTTGACACAATATTTTTTTAGTTAGACACGCTCGAAGCCATGTATTGTGTTGATGATCAGTATTCATTTCAAACGGTTTGCAATTTCAAAGAACAACTTTCAATCTTTTTCCAATAACTATATTCCAACAGATACACGGGTCGCTGAGTAGTCGATAGCAGTTATTGTAAGGCTTTGGAGGCTCGTCTACACTATGCCAGCTGCTTGCTAGTAGCATATTTACTTTTAAAAAGTACAATGATGGCAATGTGTATGGAATGCACAGTTGAAAGAAGAAAGATAAATAATGAATAAATAAATAAATAAATATCACAGGACAATTCACACCAATTGACCTAGTCCCAAAGTAAGCTAAGCATAGCTTGTGTTATGGGTACAAGGCAACGGATAAACATACTTATATAGATAGATACATACTTAAATACATATTAAACACCCAAGACCCGAAAACAAATATTCGTATTATTCATACAAACATCTGCCCCGACGCGGGAATCGAACCCGGGACCTCAAGCTTCGTAGGCAGGTTCTCTACCTACTAGGCCAATCTGGTCGTCAAGAAAGAAAGAGGATATTTTATTCCCTTTTGCAAGACATACAAGAAAATACACACAAGTTCATACAAATAAACAAAGATCACAAACAATGGAGTTATAAATATGTACATACACAATTCTGCAAGTGTGTCCCCGCAAAAGTGAAACGGTCGCTGACTAAGCATTATTCTGAGGCGTTGGACGCCAGCAGCGTTGATTTTCTACCAGAACCGTCTGTGACTCACGGAACGATACACAAATATTTAGGGTGGGCGATTTCGGGCGTGCGGGAGGCACGATGGCTCAAGATAGGTTGGTTGGACTGCGCGTGTTTTTGGGTATTTTCATGTTATTACTGAAACAAATACATATTTAAAAAAAACCGGCCAAGAGCGTGTCGGACACGCCCAAGATAGGGTTCCGTAGCAGGTACGAAAAAATCTTTGCATACTTTATTAATGTGGTTGTTTTGGTCCCAACGTCGGCGGTACTGCACCATCTATCGGTGAATTGGGTAACTAAGAACTAGTATGTATGTATGTTGATTGTTTTTCAGATGTAATATATTTTTTTTTATTAGAAAGAAGATACTGTTAGCGTGATCTTATAGGTACTTAAAGAAAAAAATGCTTGCAATGGCGGTTAAATTACCCTAAAAATGTAGCAACACTACGCCCTAGAAAACATCTTTTGTTTTATTAACATCCAAAAAGTCATGACCTGCCGTGCAGTATCATTAGCGTCGTACTACGAATTTATTTTGTTTGTTAGAGAAGACTTTGGATTTTTTTTTTATATCGAGCGATCTATAAGTAATCGTGTTTCGATAAACACTTGTCATTAGAGTGCATCCTCAAATATCTTAAACATGAATTTCAAGACTATAGCTTTATACAGCATGAGATTAAATGAATGCAAAACCAAAAACACGGTAGCCCCTTAAAGCCCATTGTATGTGACCACGTCTTAGTTCTGTATGTCATCACATCACTGGTAAAACACACGGGTCGAAGACTTTCGTCTTGAGGCACTGCGGTATTTTGAAGGTGAAGATGTTGCGAGTATCTGCCGTGTCATGACAAAACACTGTATCTAAAAAACACCTATTTTTCAGAAATCACAAAAAAACTTTTGCTTTCTTTAATTGGCTACAGAACAGTGAATATTGATCTGATTTCAATAGAATTTGGACAAATCACGGATAATGTGCTACTAACTAGTAGTGGACAAAGAAAAATAATATATTTTTTTTACTTTTTACATGAATTTTCAAGCAAAAACGTGTTATGTCGTAATGTGCTTTATCAATAATATATGAGAATTTCTATAACAAAACACTCTAACGTGATACTTAATGACTATTATACTCATATGAAAATGCTACTTTAAATTTAATTTAGTATAATTTAATTTAATTGCTAACATCACAATTCCTAAAACTAACATTCTCATCTTAATATATTTCTTAGTCTTTAGAAAGGATGATTACCTTGAGGAAGTCCCGACTTACAATAAACAAGGACTTGGACTAATTTCTCGTGTGATTGTTGCGACAAAACACTGTAACTCTTGATACTATACTAAGAAAATGTGAGTTTGTTTTGGCAAAACACGGTATCTGGAGATAATACAGTGTTTAGTCTAATCAAGACCCTACGTTTTAAGAGTTACAGTTTAAATTGCAATGACGTTTTTCAATGTTTTTGATAGAAAATCAGTTGCTCTAAGCATGCATATATAGATTAGGGTCCGAATAGTTAATTTAACGGTGTTAGCACAAAACACTGTAACTCGAGTTACAGTGTTTTGTCATGACACGGCAGAATTTAGTCGAGTAACTAACACCGCTTAAATGAACCTTCGGACTTCTCGAGCCCCTCCCCCCCCCCCCTCCCGCAGCTCAGATTACACTTAATTTGCACACGAGATGAATACAATTACGTACCTTGTCGCAGTAAGTTATTCGGTAAATTACTCTTAGTTTAGTAGCCCGTTTGTTTAGTTAGTTGGCACGACAGGGTGTTTTAATCAGCAGTACAATTAGCACCGTCAGGTATTGCTTCTGCAGTTGAGGATTTAAGATTTGTAATTATAAAATAATACGTACGTAATAACGTACGGGTTGAAAGAAAGCTCTTTGCCAACAAATACGGGCTTAAAGCGTGTCGACCTAACAGACAAATGAAGCCTTTAACGCTGCATTGCTCGTATTATGAAATTTATACGGAACTAGCAGTTGCCCGCGACTTCGTACGCAAAGAATTTTCCGCTACCCCGGAGGCACTATAAAAAAAATATTAGGGGACAATCTTACACAAATCGACCTAGTCCCAAACTAAGCAAAGCTTGTACTATGGGTACTAGACGACGATAAACATACTTATATAGATAAATGAATACTTAAATACATAGAAAACATCCATAACTCAGGAACAAATATTCGTGCTCATCACACAAATGAATGCCCTTACCGGGATTTGAACCCAGGACCTCTTGCTTCGTAGGCAGGCTCACTACCAACTAGGCTAAAGCGGTCGTTTTTATTACTTTCTCGATCTTTTAGAACGTACAGTATTTGTATAGAGTTTGTAAAACAAACCTGAATATGCGTGGTTGTCAACTGCACACAAAGTTCATCATCATCGTCATTTCAGCCGAAAGACGTCCACTGCTGCTGAACATAGGCCTGCCCCAAGGCTCGCCAAACAGATCGGTCCTGCGCCATCCGCATCCAACGTGATCCCGCAAGCACATGAATAAATACGGAGCAGAATAAAAAGTTCAAACAACGTCGCGCACGCATTACACTACTACACGCACAACATTATGTGTGCGTGATCGGTCACAGACAAGACGGGGGGGGGGGGCGTGCACCGGCGCCCGCTCGGAGACAAACCGGTTTGAACTAGCTCCGTGAGTAGACAAAGTTCAGGTGTGCCGCCAGCGACGACGCGACCGTTTAGCGTTTAACTACATAGTTCGGGTGTTCGGTTGTTTTTAAAGATGCCTACCTGTTGTAGTGTTTGTAGATATACAGATTTTAGATACTTAGGTACTTGTTTGAATAAAATAATTTGATTTTTTTTTTTTTTTTTACCGAGCGACAACCCTATGATAATAATTTATTGAATCAGGCGTTACTTTGCGGAGGTCCAACCAAGGCGACCAAATCGCGGGGTCGCGGGTGAGCAAAGTAATTGTTTTAGTTCATTCCTATGATAATAGGTAAGAATTTCGAGCTATGTTCGGAAGCTTTTATTCTGCTCCGTATTTATTCATGTGCCGCAAGCTTAACCAGTACGCTTATCTAACGCGCTTACACTTGCTATTGTATTCACAATTTTTTTCTGTCAAATGATATGAGACGGTGACAGAAAGAGATGGTGAAAGTCATGGCAAGCGTCCACGCGATGGACAATACGGCCGCCAGTCGTCGCAGGTCGGCGATGATGATGATGATGATGATCGCTTAAAAGCAAAGCACTCGAATGATCGTGATTAAATTTAGTATGACGATAATAGGAGATCCTTGCGGAACGGAAGACGCAGTTAAGGTAAGCCTCCAACAAGATGGAGTGACGACCTTTTAAGGTGGAGGGAACGCGTTGGATGCGGATGGCGCAGGACCGATCTGTTTGGCGAGCCTTGGGGGAGGCCTGTGTTCAGCAGAGGACATCTTTCGAGATGACATAGGGTAGTGTTTATCCTTGAAAATTGCATAGTTAAACGACCGCTTTAGCCTAGTTGGTAGTGACTCTGCCTACGAAGCAAGAGGTCCTGGGTTCGAATCCCGGTAAGGGCATTCATTTGTGTGATGAGCACGAATATTTGTTCCTGAGTTATGGATGTGTTCTATGTATTTAAGTATTTATTTATCTATATAAGTATGTTTATCGTCGTCTAGTACCCATAGTACAAGCTTTGCTTAGTTTGGGACTAGGTCGATTTGTGTAAGATTGTCCCCTAATATTTTTTTTATAGTGCCTCCGGGGTAGCGGAAAATTCTTTGCGTACGAAGTCGCGGGCAACTGCTAGTTCCGTATAAATTTCATAATACGAGCAATGCAGCGTTAAAGGCTTCATTTGTCTGTTAGGTCGACACGCTTTAAGCCCGTATTTGTTGGCAAAGAGCTTTCTTTCAACCCGTACGTGTACTCAACACTCTGGAGTTCTTTGACGTCATGTTTCATGTCTTTATTAAGTTATTATGGCGTTATATTACGTATGAGGATTTTAATCGTAGCCGACCAAGAAAATGTTTTAACATTTTCAGGTTTCTGTACCTCTATAGAGAAAATGGAACCCTTATAGGAAGGCTTTGTTGTCTTTCTATCAAGACTCTTTTTCAACCGACGAAAACAAAAGGAGGAGGTTCTCAATTCGACGTGTATATATATTTTTTTTTTTTTATGTATGATCACGCTTAACTTTTTACAGAGTAGTCCGATTTTGATGATTCTTTTTTTATTGGAAAGCGTATACCCCGAGGGTGGTCCATTTAAATTTGGAAACAATATTCCTACCCTAAGGGTAGAACAACAGGGGATGATTGATTGCTCAGTTACTGATAGTACTATATGACCACGCATAACTTATTACAGAGTAGTCGGATTTTGATGATTCTTTTTTTATTGGAAAGCGTGTACCCCAAGGGTGGTTTCATTTAAATTTGGAAATAATATTCTTACCCTAAGGGTAGAAAAACAGGGGATGATTGACTAACTTTTTACAGAGTAGTCTGATTTTCATAATTCTTTTTTATTGGATAGATAGGGTATACCTTGAAGTTGGTATTATAAATTTGGAAAAAAAAATACCTCAAGGATGGAAAAAAGGTACAAAACAAAAACTTTTTAACAAAAAATTAAACCGCCGAAATGACTGAAAAGCAAAAATAATACTTTTTTTGTTTGACCTTAATCTAGGTATCAGTTTGAAATCGGTGCCTCAGCACGAGCCAGGAGGAGTGATAGAAGCCAATCAGGTAGACGATTAGTAGGTCCACTCCTCCTGGCTCGTGCTGAGGCACCGACTTCAAACTGGTACCTAGATTAAGGTCAAACAAAAAAGGTATTATTTTTTGCTTTTTAGTTTTTTCGGCGGTTTAATTTTTTGTTAAAAAGTTTTTTATCAGGAACGCGTGGCTGTATCAAGTTGAAATGAACGTCTAAAAATAATGTCTATCCAAGGTTCTAAGTCAACGCAATCGAAAGATACCACATCACCATCATTTCAGTTGAAAGACGTCCACTGCTGAACATAGGCCTCCTCCAAGACTCGCCAAACAGATCGGTCCCGCGCCATCCTTAACCAGGTCGTCGCTCCATCTCGTAGGAGGCCTACCTACACTGCGTCGTCCGGTCCGTGGGCGTCACTCGAGAACCTTTTTGCCCCATCGGCCACCAGTTCTACGAGCGATGTGCCCCGCCCACGGCCACTCGAGTCTGGCGATTCTTCGAGCTACGTCGGTGACTTTAGTTCTTGCGCGGATTTCATCGTTTTTCTAATGCGATCCCGCAGAGAAACTCCGAGCGAAGATCTCTCCATCGCCCTCCGAGTGACTGTGAAAGATACGGCCAATTGAGACTTATTTTTTAACATTTTCTCAAGGGAATCAAAACCTATAAGTACTTCCCACAGATTAGAATCATTAAATTTGGCATGAAGGAAGGTCTTACAGTAGAAAGAAGAAAAAAAAATCGTTAATTTGTAAAAACGGTACGGTATTTTGTAATTTGTACAAATTCGTAAAGAACCTTCAGTGCGCGAGTCTAACTCGTACTTGACCAGCTTTTTATGACAGTTCCTTCATCAGAAAAGAAACAATAAAGATGACACCATTCGACCCCGACGACCTCTTGAAAAAACTTAAAGCTATCCTTCTACGTCCAGTATACAGGGTGGAAAGTTAAGATGGGGCAGCAAGGGCCGCTACTAGATCCCTTGCTGCTACGCGAAAATGCTCTTAGGAGACCTTTACTAACTTTTGAAGTCAAATCTGTCGATTTTCTCGCTGGCTGTACATGTAATCAAAAATCTGTGAATGTCGATTGTCATCACTCAAAAAGTTAGTAAAGGTCTCCTAAGAGCATTTTCGCGTAGCAGCAAGGGATCTAGTAGCTGCTCTTGCTGCCCCATCTCAACTTTCCACCCTCTATACGTCCCTTTGCAAGCACTGTGCCTCAGGCCTCCTCCCAAAATGATAGGGCTTGGGCCGCAGTTCCCACGAGCTCAGTGCAGATTGGGAACTTCACACACACCATTGAATTTCTTCTCAGGTGAATGCAGGTTTCCTCACGACGTTTTCTATCACCGTAAAGCTCACGGTAAATTACAAATGAAATCAATCTTTATCCTAGATATAAAGGGTGTCCCAAAAAGGACGCAAGATTTGAAATTGATGAAAAACACATTTTTTTTTCGTTACTATATATTTGTATATAAAGTCTTGAAATACATAAAATAGGGTTATTTGTGGAATAATACGTCAGGCAAATGTCCTCCTAGGCTTTGCTGGCACATACGCACTCTTTTGTCAAAATTTTCTATGACCATTTTGCATAGATGCGGCTGAATTTCTCCGATGCAGCGTCGAATTTCCTCTTTTAAAGCATGAGTGGTAGTGGGCATATTGGCATAGACTTTAGACAATAAATAACCCCATAAACAGAAGTCTAAAGGCGTTAAATCGCAAGATCTAGGGGGCCAATTCCGATCACCGAATCGAGAGATCACACGACTAGGAAATGTTTCATGCAGTAATTGCATCGTTTCTCCGGCTGTGTGGCAAGTGGCCCCGTCTTGTTGAAACCACATTGCTTCCACATCGATATCCTCTAATTCGGCTAGAAAAAACTTTGTTATCATGTCGCGATATCAAGCTCCATTAACAGTAACTGCTTGAGCGGCCTCATTTTGAAAAAAATATGGTCCAATAATGCCTCCAGCCCAAAATCCGCACCAAACAATGACCCGTTGTGGATGCATTTGTTTTTGAACAATCACAGACATATGGGTTCTCTAAGACCCAAATGCGGCAATTCTGACGATTAACAAAGCCATCGAGATGAAAATGTGCTTCGTCGCTAAAGATGATTTTGTTTGAAAAATCTTCATCCCTGTTTTGGCGGCCGATAATCCATTCAACGAACTCTCTTCGCTGTCCATGATTATGAGGCTTCAGTTCTTGTGTTATTTGAACTTTGTAAGCATGGAGATGCAGATCTTTAGTTAGTATACGCTGGAGAGAGCTTTTTGAAATTTGCAATTCTTGTCCACGATGCCTAATGGATGCTCCTGGATGTTCACGGACATTCTGACGCACTGATTCGATATTGCCATTTGAACGGCTTGTTTTTGGACGACCAGTGGAATGAACATCATGAATTGATCCACTCTCCCTGAATTTTGCATCCACTCTGCTCACAGTTGATGAAGTCAAGTCAATATTCCGACCATATTTTGCACGGAATTTTCGAACCGTACCCGCCAAACTTTCATTACTTTTGAAATATTGTTCAATAATAAAAACGCGTTGATCTTTCGTATAACCCGCCATTTTTACAAACCCTAAACATTCAGCTGTCAAATAGTTTTTTTTTTAGGGTTGCCAGCACTAAAATACAAAAATGGCGGCAAATTGAAATCTTGCGTCCTTTTTGGGACACCCGATTTTATGTGTGTGCGTGTGAGTGTGTGTGTGCGTACGTGTGTTAATTACAGGCTGCAATGGCATCCGCAGTTTCATCATAGTTAATCTAAGCGCTATTTTTACGCACTTTCATAAAGAAAAAGATTTCCGCAAGCTGAAGGGAAATGTTAAATTGAAAACATCGTAACCGTTTAAAATAACAACCAGGAGAAAACACAATTTGCACCCTCGCGCCAAAACACGTGACTTATAAATATTTCCCTTTAAATATAAACCTTGTGCCCCTTTCCACCTTTCCAGCCTATTTTTGGCCCCAAATAAAGCTTTGCATAACTTTATGGCCCGAAAGAAATAGATATTAAGGTTATGTCCCGGCAAAATTATTATCCTTGGGCGTTTTTATTAATAATAGGGTTTGGTTGGAAACTTCTGGAATTTATTTTAATGTAATATTTTGTAAAAACTAGAATTAATCATGAGTTATATGGTGAATGAAAACTTCGTGAGGGAACCTGCCTTGCCTGAGAAGAAATTCCGTGGTGTGTGAGAAATGAAATGAAATGAAATAATACATGTTTATTTGCCTTAAACGTAGTACAATATTAATGGTGGTAAAAAGTTTTCCAGTTTCATACATTTAAACTTCATCATCATCATCATCATCATCAGCCTATGTTTGTCCACTGCTGGACATAGGCCTCTCCCATGGCACGCCACTGAGCACGATCCTCGGCAACTCTCATCCAGCTCTTGCCAGCCGCCTTGCGAAGTTCATCGCTCCACCGAGTCTGAGGACGTCCCACGCTACGTTTGCCGAAACTAAAACTTCGTTTAAACGTTTTTAAACTTCATAAGCCATGCAAATATTGTAAGGCGATTCATGCAACCATGCTATTTCTTCAACTGTCCCAATAATAACACAAATGCCTTTAAGAATCTATCTATGTATTATTTATATATTTGTATATTATCTGCAGTTGGCCCGCGTGGGAAAAGTAATACAAATACTTATTCCAAATTCACCAAAAACTGACAACACCGAAACTATCATTCTACTGCAATGAATTAATTGTCTGTGAAAGTGTTGAAATTGTGTTTTCTCGTGCTTCTGCCACAAATTTTAAAGGTTGAAGGCGGTTTTCCCGGGTTTGCATACAACAATGTCCCCAAAACCGCCACAGAAAAGCAGGGTCAAGTATCACAGCCATAAAAACTATCTCTATGTCTACCAGAGCCATAACCCAGCCGTGTAACTGATATGGAAATTTTACGAGCGCATTAAACCTTTTTATATGTGACGTATTAGGGAACAGATTTATGGTCCCCCTCATCAATATACAGGGGATGTATGGGCGAACCTTTCGTGGCATTCGGAGCCAGGATTTGATTAAAAAGCTATCAGAGGTTACCTTTTTTTTTTACATAAAACTGACCCGTGATTGACCACTATCTCACCTGATGAAAAGTGTAGATGAGGCCAAAGGTGTACCTCACTGGTTCAGTAACAGCCTATTCACCTTGAAGAGACCTAGGTTGTATTTATCAGGAAATACAGACGACGGGAGCGAATTCCATTCTTTAGCAGACATCCATTCCATTTTTTTGCATTCTTTACCTGGTGAGAGTAACTATTCAGGTGGGAATTGGTGCTAGTATTTATGGATCCTTTGTATCAGCAGTGGACACAATGAGTCAATGCACGTTTTTAGGGTTCCGTAGTCAACTAGGAACCCTTATAGTTTCGCCATGTCTGTCCGTCTGTCTGTCTGTCTGTCTGTCTGTCTGTCCGCGGCTAAGCTCAGAGACTGTTAGTACTAGAAAGCTGTAATTTGGCATGAATATATATATCAGTCACGCCGACAAAGTGATTGAATAAAAAAATGTAAAAAAAATTTTTTTAGGGTACCTCCCATAGACGTAAAGGGGGGGTGATTTTTTTTTTCTCGACTAATCCTATAGTGTGGGGTATCGTTGGTTAGTTCTTTTAAAATCATTGTGGGGTTGCTAACATGATTTTTCTATTCAGTGATCTGTTTGCGAAATATTCAACTTTAAAGTGAAAATTTTCATTAAAATCGAGCGTCCCCCCGCCTCTAAAATCTAAACTGTCAGGTGGAAAAATTTGAAAAAATTCAGAATGGTAGTAAATATATCAAATTTACTAGGAAAATTATAGCGGCTAAGATTGCTTGGAAATTATTTGTTGTTTAAGAGTAAATAGTAGCCTAAGGTATAAAACATACCTAAACTTGGATGATTCCGTACACATACGAAATCCTTAGGAAAATATTACTTGATTTTTTTGTGATGGCTACGGAACCCTACCTTGTGCGTGTCCGATACGCTCTTGGCCGGTTTTTTATTAATCTTAAGGAAGCATCGAGCTCCTAGCGTTAATCGATTTTAGGTGTCCTATGCACTAACGCTAACGAAGGGGGGAAGTGCGGCGGCTCAAGTTATTTTAGTCAGACTGCGCGCCTGTTTAGGTATTATCTTCGTAAAATTAAAATAATTTATTTGGGTCGGGTCCCGTTGGCCTTACTTGCATTTTGCCTTGGCGAGCAGAGCACCTTAGTTGTATTTTGTCCGGGTAGCAAAATGGCTTGGTCTGTAAAACGCCCTCACTGCTATAAGCTATAGTAGACGGAATGACATGGCTGTAAAACGACTTAATGTCATAATGTTTTAGAAGGTAAATGGTCTGGTCTAGTCATGTAAATATATTTAATACAATCAAAACCTTACACAATTCTAGTCATATAGGCTGGGATGATGATTTGTTTTAACATGAATGCTTAAAGCCGTGGTGGCCTAGTGGTTTGACCTATGGCCTTTCAAGCAGAGGATAGTGGGTTCAAATGCCGGCTCGCACCTCTCAGTTTTTCGGAATTTATGTGCGAAATTACATTTTAAATTTTCCATGAACTTTACGGTGAAAGAAAACATGGTGAGAAAACCTGCGTACACCCAAGAAGAAATTCAATGGTGTGTGTGAAGTTCCCAATCCGCACTGGGCCCGCGTGGGAACTACGGCCCAAGCTCTCTCATTCTGAGAGGAGGCCTGTGCCCTGCAGTGGGACGTATATAGGCTGGGATGGTGGTGGTGGAATCCTCAAAACCTAAGCCTTTTGTATAAACACCGCCCGCTCATAATAATTAGGTACATTCGTAATAAAGTTTGGCCCGGGAATCCGGCCGTCACACACGGCCCTCTAATTGAAATTCCTCCGGAACAATGTTCTCGATGGCCTCATTAATTATGATTGTTGCTTACTTTGCCGGCGCTCGAGCGATGGCATCGAAACCTGGCCTTTTACTACGAAGTGCAAAATTCGAACTTCGTATCGTGCCATTCCTCTCACGCTAATAGTATTTAATACAAGAGCGAGCAAGACGATGCGATACGAACTTCGATTTTCGAATTTCAGAGTAGCCCCCCTGCTATGGAAAATGAGGTAATTTTACGTTTAGTTTTCCATTTCGAAATGGATCTCGATGAAACAGCTTTTGCAACATACATACAAGAGATACATGCATACAGCCGGGATAAGAAAATAATTATTAAGTAAATTAAAATAAAATAAATATTTACGGCGGGCTCCCATACAACTAACGTGATTTTTTTGCCGTTTTTATAGATAACGGTACGGGACCCTTCGTGCACGAGTCCGACTCGCACTTGACCGGTTTTTTTTTCAATAAACTTAAGATCATTTATACATACGTGATAATGTTAATTCCAAATTACCAACCAGGAGATGCAAGTTTGACGCAATTAAATCTTCTTCTGATAAAAACACAAATATTTATGTCAATTTTTCAATTAGAATAATGAGTTTCTCAATTACATTTAGAACGTGATTCAATTCAGCGAAAATATCACCGTTAATAAAACAGAGAAAGTTTTTAAAAGCTTGCTTGTCAAACCTCACAAGTGCTGGGGGGAGGGAGGGGGTCCATCTAGCGATGCGATGGGAGAATTAAGCCATACTAACATTTGCCCCTGGTTGGCTTGTGCGGCTATAATGGGTAGCCAGAAGAGCTTAAATAAATAACCATTTCCGAATAAGGGTCAATTTTTCATTATCATCCTATATATACGTCTTACTGCAGGGCACAGGCCACCTCTCAAAATGAGAGGGCTTGGGTCGTAGTTCCCACGCGGGCTCAGTGTGGATTGGGAACTTCACAAACACCATTGAATTTCTTTTCAGGTGTATACAGGTTTCCTCACGATGTTTTCCTTCATCGTAATTACAAATATAATTTCGTACGGTCAAGTGCAAAAATAAGTATCGATTTAATCCTCCCATCGTTACATACCTATACCTTAATTCGACGACATAAGAGCTATGGGACATATTTATGAGCAAGTTGTGTGCACCCATATTTTTACACTTGACTGTACATAAATTCCGAAACCCCCGACCCTCTGCTTGAGAGATCATAGGTCAAACCACTAGGCCACCAGAGGCATAGCATAGATGCATTCAATCATTCAATAGATTACGTTAGAGTGTTGATTTAAAAACTCTTACATAATGACGAAGTTGGATTGTTTAACAATGGCCGCTGCGTCGACCTGAACGTATCTATAATGGTGCCATCGGATTATTCGTTGTATTGAGGACATAGAGAGCAACTGCGAGATAGATTCTAGCTAGAGAGTTAGCTAGATAGTTTCAAGCATGAGCTCAAGTTTGACAATTTTTGAAAAATATAGGCAAATAAAAACCATGTCACTTAGACAACATACTTAATTTGAGATAGTGAGTCACATAAAATAAAATACCTATCTGCTATATTAGCGATCAACTATGTGTTTTTTTAGAACTGTTCGTCGGTACCAGTTATCTCTTCAAGGCAACCTTTTACATTGGAATAACAGTAAGGAATGGATTTCAGCAGGTGGTGAAATATAAAATAAATCTATCAATCTATCAAAAAGTCAAAAAGTCAAAACGTTTATTCTGCAAATAAATTCTTCTATTTGTGAGATCCTATAATTGGCTCCTATGTTATTACATGCTTAATTAACCTACTCTGTAATTTGTAGCTGTTGGTTCTCCGAAAATAAAATAAATAAATAAATAAATAGGCCGCAAAGGGCTCTTTTACATGTCACTTTTTTAAACTACCAGCGCTTTCGTAAGGACCATCATTGCCAAGAAGAATGCGCCGCAAGAAACTTGGCAGGAAGTCATCTTTTCAAATTAAAATATAATAAATTACAAGCTAAAAAACCATACAAATATAGAATTAAATAAAAAATAATAATAATTATATAAAAAAACAATACAGGGATGTATTGGGTCCCATAGTTAAAAAAAATATATATATATCAGAGATAGTCTTCCAATGTCACAATCATTAAAAATTAATGTGTTAAAACACATTTCAGGTCAAGTAACCATTAAACTTTTGGATTTCAAAGGCAAGCTTACGCCTGCCGCCCCCAAAGTTGGCTCACTATATTATATATATAACTAGCTGTTGCCCGCGTCTCCGTCCGTGAAGAACATGGGTATAAAAACAGCCCACAAATTATTCTCAGACCCACCAAATATAGAGAAAAAATTTCACAAGAATCGGTCAAGCCGTTTCGAAGGAGTTCGATAAATGATATTCAGCAATAATATAATTATACTTATACTTATAAGGGTTATACACATTTTTTTGCTTGCACCTCTCCTATGCCATGTGAAAAGTTAAGTGTCTAGTATAAAGCCAATACTTTTTAGTCAAGTTTAAACGTGCGCATCTGGGACACAGGACATGAGAGACAACTTTTGTTGCTTACACTGTGTACGACTCATAAACGTCTAAACTTTTTTTTAATAAGAAATCTCATAAACAATCTTTGGCAAAGGTAGAAGTGCAGCAGGTAATCGGAGAATTAATTGATTCACGGACACCGCAAGGGAGGGCACTGTTTTATTGTGCCCGTTCCACCTCGACGGGATCGGGGCCCAAGAGTTGCGGTCAAGGCTTCTTTCCTGGTTCCCACAAATGTTTTTTATTAATTAGCTTTCACAATGCTACAGTAAGCTGTAGTTATTTTGACCTGTGACCTATAATCTGTATCCGTGGACTCCATTCGGAAACCTACGAGTTGGCCTCAACAGCCATCAGTTTTACGAGCGCTGCCCTGCCCACTGCCACTTGAGTCTGGCGATTCTTCGAGCTATGTCCGTGACTTTAGTTCTTCGCGCGCAGTATAATATGGGTCTGTCTGTTAAATATTTTAAACTACTCTCTAACTAGTTAAGTATGAAGTATCTTTTTCTATTTATTTTTTTTTATTTTCTTCATCTTCATTTTTTTATATTACTTTTACGGTCATCCCGTGAAACCATATATTTCAAACTAAATACAAACTGAAATATAGATGCACAGAAAAAACCCCAGAAAAAAGACCAATGCTGGGAATCGAACCCAGGTCCTCAGCGTTCCAACCAAGCAGCGTTCCAAGAGATGGCGCTACTAGGCCAACTTTTACAAGTTAACTTGTAAAAGTTGGCCTAGTAGCGCCATCTCTTGGTCCAGGTGAGCGGGTAGCTCCGACGGAGTGTTGAAGTCTCTCGGTAGAGGGCATAACATAGATGCGCTTTATCACTGCCTAAATGTGATTATAACAGACTGAAGTGTACGATGTATGGGAAAGATTCGTCGCTAACTTCTAGACCAGTGATGGT
Organism: Archips crataeganus; assembly: GCA_947859365.1. NCBI lineage: Eukaryota > Metazoa > Arthropoda > Insecta > Lepidoptera > Tortricidae > Archips > Archips crataeganus. The sequence continues at coordinate 396,711 of OX402047.1, read as the reverse complement.
GTAGGGGTAAGCACGCAGCACGGAACGCTGAGGACCTGGGTTCGATTCCCAGCATTGGTCTTTTTTCTGGGGTTTTTTCTGTGCATCTATATTTCAGTTTGTATTTAGTTTGAAATACTCTCTAACTATCAAAAACAAATCGGGGTCGGACAGTTTTAATAGTAGGCTTAGATTTTTTTCAGCGTCACGGAAATCGCACACCCACGGATTTCAGTGTCAAACCTTAAACAGTCTTAAAGGTAAAGTATGGATGTGTGGATTCATATGAAAGGTCATTTAATCCTCCATTTAATAAAAATGTAAAATCAGTAAAAACGCAATAAAAGTTATAAAGATAAGAGTTATATTAGCTTGAAAGCAAAATCCGTAGGTGTGCGATTTCCGTGACGCCGAGTGTATAATGTTTTGTACGCGTTTCACGGTCAACGAAAACGACTAAGCGAATTCCGAGGAAGAATTTAATTAAACATTGTGAGTGATACAAATGCTGGTATTGGCGTCGTCACAGCGGACGATTCTGGAGTCAGTCAGACGCGACCTTTAACGTATTTGGTTTAAAATTAAACCCGTTGCGGCGAAAGGTGGCAGTGATACCTTCATTTAAAATTCTAAGTTTACACGAGCTTAGTAGCTAATGCTTAGTACTTGCCACTTACACTTGTCTGAAACCCTCCTTTTCTAGTTTTTTGTTGTTGTCTGTTGCCTTCTTTTATAGGCCGGCAATCGGAGATTTGCCAGACGAGTAGTTATAGATGGCCGAGTGTTAACGAGGCCATCTAGATATATATACGAGGCCGACAATCTTTGTTCACGGCAGAGGCTGGTAAGTATAGTGCTTTTTGCAAACATGTATTGAAGTAAATGAAATAAAAAAGCTCCTAGTGTAAAAATACGGATAACTTACGTCTATTAATAAAGCTCAAGGTCACACAAAGGTCGATGGAGAGAGCTATAATGACCGATGGGGCAAAATGGTTCTCGAGTGGTGTCTACGGCTGGAAGACGCAGTGTAGATTGGCCTCTAACAAGATGGAGCGTGGACCTGGTTAAGGTTGCGGGAACGCGTTGGATGCGGATGACGCAGGACCGATCTGTTTGGCGAGCCTTGGGGGAGGCTTAGGTTCAGCAGTGGACGTCTTTCGGCTGAAATGATGAATGATGATGATATTACCACAGCGCCCCTCGCCCGACCTGCGCTCGCCTTCGGTGTGATGTTGTTCATATACAGCCACGTACAGTCGGCTAAAAATATAGTCTACCACCTTACGGTGGAGTAAATTTGCATGTCATGACACGACGCGGTTAATTTACCCTTGCAATAATATGATGACAGTGACTAACGACTTTCCTCGGTAAGAAATGTTAGCCTTAGCGATATTTAAATCTCACAGGAGCTTTTGTCAAAACTGGTCGACCTTGGGTAGACCACTTTCTTGGCCAACCGTAGCTAAATAGGCCCACTGCACTCCCGCCCCGCCTCCCGACCCGCTGCCGTCCCATGTGTGGTATAAGCTTTAGTAAAATTTTCATTTTACTTGATTAATTTTTCTTTTCGACAAATACTATTCGATAAATTATCGTTTTTTTTTGTTTGACCGATTTAATTATCGGATTCATGATTATAGCTAGACCGTTTAAATGAGTCCTCGCCGGCGCGGTGCAGGGCCTGGGGAGTATAACAACCACAGAAATAATAATAAAGAGGATATAAATGCCTTAGTTCCTATTTTCTTCCGGAACTCGTGTCGCTGCTTCATCCCCTCTACTTACTGTGTTAATGCACACATGTAAAGGACCGGAACCGTACTACGCAATCACGCACACAATTACTAATATGTGGGAGAACAGGGTATTTTGATTTATATTGTAATAATTTAAACATTATTTATATCTGTAATATATATAGGTAGTAACGAAAAACTTGTTTATCGCCTAAGACGATTTTCTCTCATGACGTCACATGTTTGTACAGCAACATAAATACTCTCGCACCGCTCTGGAGCGGGCAATTGACATCGAGCTGTGATCGAGAAAGGTACGAATTGTCTAGTTAATAGCTACCATTATTTTTGATTATATAGATATAAATATATAATTGTAACTCGCTAGCTTATACCCTAAATTGTGTTCTCCTAACGGTTATTTATTTTAAGCTACCTGCTGTGAATTGCTATATGAAATCCCTTCGATATACTTTTACTTTCTTTCTGCCAAATTAAACTACCTATTACTATGTCTATGGCTATAAAGGTCTGTCTATTGTGTGCATAGCTAATTATTGCTGAAATTATCGAATAAATGGTATTTCTGCTTTAATAATTGTTTTCTATTTATTTCATCTCCCACAAATATTTTTGCTTACAAACAATTATGAACCTTACACCTTAGAGATAGCGTTGAATAACACTCAACGTAAGTCATACCCACATTTACACAACGGCGCCATTTATTGGCCGCGTCGGCATTATGTCTGTACTAGTCGTAACCTGTTTTTTTGTCCGTACCACGAACTTTTGTGCAAGACGGAAGGGTTTATTATGGACGGAGGGGTGAGTAATTGGTTGTCTGGAAGAGATCGCTTTTTAGCGATAAGACCGCCTATTGTCTACCTGAATTTTTATTTTTGTAATGTCACTGTATACTGTTTTTGGTGATCAATAAAGAATATTTGTATGGTATTGTATTGTTATCAAAAATTACTTTACATTGCTGCGTATAATTCAAAACGATCTGCGTTTTTATTTTTTATGGGCATGAGTAGCAATGGTATATGAAGTTTCGTGTTAATAACGTGTAAACCAATATTTCATAATGAAATATTTTCTCAAGTTGTATTTTGATATACAAAGATATTTTCATTCTTTTATTTGTAGTCGGTTCAATTTTCACTTCATTTTTTTTGCTTTTTATTTTTTTAATATATATGGCCTAGTCGGTAGAGAACCTGACTACGAAGCTTGAGGTCCCGGGTTCGATTCCCGCGTCGGGGCAGATATTTGTATGAATCATACGAATATTTGTTCTCTGATCTTGGGTAGGTATTTAATAAGTATTTAAGTATGTATCTATCTATATAAATAAAAATGAATCACCGAAATGTTTGTACGCGCATAACTTCGGATTGACAGCACCAAATTGGATAATTCTTTTTTTGTTGCATTTGAAATTGTTAAGAGAAGGTTTTAATTAGATCTAGACCTAAAATTGAAACCTAATTAGTTTAAGGTAGGTTTAAATTTTAGAAAAAATACAACGGGGGCGAAGCCGCGGGCAAAAGCTAGTAATAAATAAATATGACGGGATAATTCACACCAATTGACCTAGTCCCAAAGTAAGCTAAGCATAGCTTGCGTTATGGGTACAAGGCAACCACGGTTAAACCTACTTATATAGATAGATACATACTATTATTTATTTATTATTATTTATTATTTATATGAAATGGTAAAAACGAAAATTAACAAAACCTGTCATCAGAGAAACGACAGTATTTTTATTTTTTGATCATAGTTTTTGGACAGCTAATAAAATTCGTCAATCGGATCTGTCACAATATAGTTTTGCACTGACAGAAAAACCTTCACGGCAGCCACAAGGAGAGTTGCATTTAATGTAGAATGATGAAAACGCTGCCGTCGGGTTAGTGAAAACATAGGAAGGAGTGTAATATGTATTATTGTCCCAGTTACAGATGTCAGCTTCCATGCCTTGGCGCTTCCACGATGGCCAAATTTCGCCGCAACTCTGCAGTACATGCAACAAAAAAAATCGTGCGTGCAGTTCCTCCGCGCGGAAGAAGTGAAACTTCGTAATGTGGAAATTAAAAAGGCGTTTATACATCAATATGAACCTTATTGCAATAACTTAATAATTGCAATAATTAAAGAAATAATTTACTTATGCATCTGTGTTTAAATTACTCACTAGATGGCGCTTTTATCAAGTCTCATACATTTGCACAGGCAGTATGAGTTCTGCATCGCACTATCGAAGTTTTTAACATCCGTTAGTATATAATACAATGCGAGATTACTTGCTTCGGCAGTACATATACTAATGCTTTTATACCCCCTCCATGGTAGCGTTAAACGTTTAACACAACCTTGTTGGAAGTCGCATTAGGTTTTACTTCAAAATAAGTTTTGATTTCGTTTATTTATTCATTATTTATCAAAGTAGAACAGATGGCCGTTGGCGCCCAAAAGTTCTGGAATAGAGGCCATGGACTTGCAAGCGCAGGGTGGAACGTCTACCAACTAGATGGACGGACGATTTGGTGAAGGCCGCAGGTTCAGGGCGGATGCAAGTCGCTTCCAACCGTTATGATTGGGCATCAATGAGGGAGGCCTAATTGATCCAGCATTGGACGTCCTACGGCTGAAATGATGATGATGATCAAAATAGGATAAATGCTGTAGAAATAAGAGCTTTTGAGGAGTGTGATTGATGTGAATGTGGGTGACTGAATGAGGGACAGTGTAACGAAAATAACGAATGGAATTTTAAGTTGGTTTGAGCATGTGGAGAGGATGGATGGAGGAAGAATTACGAAAGAATTTGCATATAGGTAATACTAGCTTTTGCCCGCGACTCCGTCCGCATAGAATTAGTAATTTGGGCAGCTTATTTTTTTATCCAAGTTGCTTTTTCATCAATTACGGCTCTCCTTAGTTCCTCGATATAAAAAAATTACCATATTCATATTCGCCACCGTACTCCCAAGTCAAGCGTGCCTATAGAAGTTTTACTTCAAAAACCCCCGATTTTGAAACATTCTTCCGCTCCGCTCCGCTGCTATTGGTGTTAGCGTGATGATTATATAGCCTATAGCCTTCCTCGATAAATGTGCTATCTAACACTGAAAAAATTTTTCAGATCGGAGCAGTAGTTCCTGAGATTAGCGTGTTCAAACAAAAAAACCTGTTCGATAAATTCTTAAAATAGACGTATCTTTCTTATTTGTGAACCGATTCAAATGAAACAAAGACTAAATGTTAATCCAAGAAAATACCAACATATCAGTGAACACCGCATCCTTCTAGGTTAAGCCGTTTCTGAGATTAGCGCGCACAAACGCACAGACAAACAGACAAACAGATAAACAGACAAACAGATAATAATTGTAAAAATCATTGTTTTGGGTTCTATTGCGCTAATAAATAGCCCTAGTGACAGTTTTTCTCAAATATCTTCAATGTACAGACACCGACTTGTTACAGATTTATTATATGTATAGATTTATAAGGCGTTTATAAATGCTGGAAGAGGGAGACCTAAAAAGACGTTATATGATGTAATTGGGGGTTATATAATATCTGCGTGCCGAATTTCATCAAAAAATATCAAACTGTTTTAGCGTGATAGAATAGAATCACAAACATCCAACATCAATATTATAATATAAAAATTATTAAGATTAAGATAAGGTAAGATTGAGAATCACTGTATATAATAAGATATTGTTGTCATTACTTTATTTTTGTAACTATACCAGTAGCCAATCAATTCGTTATTTTACACTGAAAACTCTCTAGTTTTCTTTAATCAGTACTTGGTTACGTTTACCGGCACTACCTCACTGCCCCATCGGCTGTCGGTATAATTAAGTAAAAGAATTAAACAGTTAAGATTACGATGGCTCAGCATGTCTTGACCGCAATGGTTACTACCAGCATCCAAAATTTAAATTGTTACTTCCTTACCTTGTCTATTTTGTTACGTCGGCAATATCCTGACTCACCCACAGTGCTGTAATGTTTTTTACACAATACTGACCCGTGATTGAACCCCATCTCTCGTTATGAAAAGTGTAGATGACGCCAAGGATGTATCTCACTGATTCAGTAACAGCCTATTCAATCTAGCCTTGAAGAACACTGGGTTGCGTACATTCGTACAACCTAGATAGATTATCTGAATTAATTCAAAGAAACATGGGCGTTCAACATGACCTTCATCTTGTTCATGTTCAATTTAAGACCAACTTGCTCGGCGACCCTTTGGAGGTCAGCGAGCATCGCACTTAGGTCTTTCAAATAAAAGCTTAAGTCCTTTCGGAATCCTGTTTGTTTGAGAGGCTGGTAGTCATCTAACCTGCGCGCGAGACGATTCGTGATAACTCTCGAAAACAGCTTGTAAACATGGCTCTTCTAAAATGGGTCTATAATTCTTCAATAAGGTATTATCACCTTTATTGAAGAACAGTACCAGTACACGTCTGTTCCATGCTTTTGGCATTTCCCCTTCATCACGGATGGCGGAATTGAACAGTTTCTGAAGCGCCTTGAGGACCGGTTTACCACCCGCCTTCAGAATTGAACAGTTTCTGAAGCGCCTTGAGGACCGGTTTACCACCCGCCTTCAGAATTGAACAGTTTCTGAAGCGCCTTGAGGACCGGTTTACCACCCGCCTTCAGAATTGAACAGTTTCTGAAGCGCCTTGAGGACCGGTTTACCACCCGCCTTCAGAATTTCGGCCGTTATTCCGTCATAACCAGGGGCTTTGCCGTTCCTGAGTTGTTTGAGAGCCATACTAATCTCGTCCAAGCTGACGTCCGGGATATCTTCGATATAGTGTCGGGTTTATCCAGCTGTCGGGTAAAGACTCGAACAACCCCCGAACCCGTCATGGATCTAGTTAAAGAACTAGGTCCATGACGGGTTTCCTCATTGATGTGTATAGCTGTCCATAGAACTTTTCGACTTCTAACACAAATCCTTCGTTTTTCCTTCTTTCCGGTTTAGACGACACAATTCTACCGTCATCGGTCTTTAACTTTGCCAATAGAAATCTGCGCAAGAACTAAACCCAAGTCACCGACATAGCTCAAAGAAGAGGAAAGTTTGTCATTCTATGCCCTGACAGGGTGTCATGTGCCTACCATCTTGTAAAACTACCATCTATTAATGTAATGAACATGAATCTGAATGAATAAAAATATAAAAAAAAAATCGTCACACTCAAATGACAGTGGGCAGGGCACATCGCTCGTAGAACTGATGGCCGATGAGGCAAATAGGTTCTCGAGTGGCGTCCAGGGACCGGAAGACGCATTGTAGGTAGGCCTTCAACCAGATGGAGTGAGGACCTAGTTAAGGTTGCGGGATAGCGTTGGATGCGGATGGCACGGGAACGATCTGTTTGGCGAGCCTTGAGGGAGGCCTATGTTCAGCAGTGGACATCTTTCGGCTGAATTGATGATGATGATTCAAAGAAATTAATGTCTTAGGTATGTCTTTGAGTAGTGTATGTAACCAGTGATGACTTCTATGGCACTGAGATGTGGCTGCAGCGGTGGACGTCTTTCGGATGAAATGATAACGGTAATATTGATAAATGTCTCACGTCTTGGATATCCACAATTTGATCTGGGTATGCATGCATCAGAGGTACCTCTTTTGGTTCGAGGCGCTCGGTTTCACCTAGAAACAAAACAGAATTATAAAATCAATAAAAGACCGCGATACTACGAGTATAGTAACGATAGCACAACAGTACAGTACTACACAACTGATATGGTTCACCGATATACCTGCGCAAATGACGCGTTTTAGAAGCGCGGGAAACGCAATTGACCAATCGGTATACTCCACGCACGGCGCGTCTTTTTCCAGTGCCACTATTGGTGGGTTGCTGCCGTCATGTGAGCGTGCGTCTCGTGCCATAATCCGAGTGAGTGAGACGGATAACAGGTGCACTGTAATTTTCACCTTGTAACTATATAACATAAGACCGATTTATAGTTTGAATCGTATCTTCGGCTATCATCGGCTAATCCGTTCGTGTCCGCGGTCGAAAATGCACGACGCGCCATATAAAGTGTGGACTACTGTACCTATTTATAATGAATAAATTCAGTGTGAAATCTAAATGGTAATACAAGACTAATGTTTTTAACTCAGTTAATGCTGGGAAATAAACGAGTAATACGTTAACTCAATGTTAAAATTAGTCTGATAAATTTTAGGATGATAATACTTCGATGAAATTAAATCACAAAGTCAATGTATGAACACCGCAAATTAAATAAGAGTAATTAAAACAAATCCATCAGGCGTGATTGTGGCCAAACGCAAGCCTATATTGTATAAAAAAAAATACCTGAGTTGTTAAACTTTGTATTGCTATTTGGATTTCACTCTGTATAATCATACACCCGCGACTTCGTATGTACGCGTAGGCAATAACATTAATTGTTTCGATAAAATTTGGCACACAATACGTGTAATTTCGACGGTACTCTGACTCAACCTCGTATATGAAATTTTATGAATTTGGAATAACCACTAAGCCTTGTGTCTAAACTGGTTCTTCCAATTTAGTAAAATTTCATATTGTATACGAGGTTGAGTCAGAGTACCGTCGATTAATCTATATATATATAAAAGAAGAAACTGACTGACTGACTGACTGACTGACATATCAACGCACAGCCCAAACCACTGGGCTTAGAGATTCCAAATTTGGCATGTAGGTTCCTTATAAGGTCTAGGGGTGCACTAAGCAAGGAATTTTCAAAATTCACTCCCTAAGGGGGTGAAACGGGGGTCAAAAGTTTGTATGGGGAAACAAGATTAGTTCGACTATTTTATTCGAAACTTCACAGAAGTACTCTGAATAATAAATGAGTAAACACGTGTTTCAGGTTTTTTGAGAATTCAACCCCTAAAAGGGGGGAAAGGGGTAACAAAGTCTGAAAATCAACATGGGTGTTAATTCTATGGTTTATCGGGTCGCTGGTTATGAAAACAACAACGGTTTTAAAATCCGACGTGGCAGACGTAAAATACCATCTCCCTGGATGGGGTGCGATGGGGTTGAAATATCTATAAACTAAATGACTGTTGATATATCAACGCACAGTCCAAACCACTGGACCTAGAGACTTGAAATTTTGCACATAGATACCTTATACAATGTAGGCATCCAAGGATTTTTGGGAATTCCCACGGGAAAAGGAAAAAACGGGATTTATATATTCGATTCCGAGTGACCCTATCTCAGTAACTATAATAACTAGACTCATCAAATTTGATACACAAGTAGGTATTACATTATTTAAAATATTTATTTCAGGATTTTTCAAAATTCCCACGGGATATGGAAAAAACGGGATTTATATATTCAGTTCAACGGGATCCTATGAACTATAATTACTAGACTCTTCAAATTTGGCATAGAAGTAGGTAATTATAATAGTAAAAAACAGGTTTAAGGATTTTCGGAAATTCCCACGGGATAAGGAAAAAACGGGATTTTTCGTTTTACTGGTCGTAGAAAGCTGAAATTCGGCATGTAGGTTGCTTGGGAAGTGTAGATGAGCATTGAGAGAGGACTTTCCCAAATTCCCACGGGAACGGGAAAAAACGGGATTTTTCGTTTTACTGGTCGTAGAAAGCTGAAATTCGGCATGTAGGTCGTTTGGGGAGTGAAGAGGAGCATTGAGAGAGGACTTTCCAAAATTCCCACGGGAACGGGAAAAACGGGATTTTTCGTTTTACTGGTCATAGAAAGCTGAAATTTGGCAAGTGGGTTTCTTGGGGAGTGTAGAGCTGGATTAAGAGAGGACTTTCCAAAATTCCCACGGGAACGGGAAAAAACAGGTTTTTTCGTTTTACTGGCCGTAGAAAGCTGAAATTCGGCATGTAGGTTGCTTGGAGAGTGAAGAGGAGCATTGAGAGAGGACTTTCCCAAATTCCAACGGGAACGGGGAAAAACGGGATTTTTCGTTTTACTGGTCGTAGAAAGCTGAAATTCGGCATGTAGGTTGTTTGGGGAGTGTAGAGGAGCATTGAGAGAGGACTTTCCAAAATTCCCACGGGAACGGGAAAAACGGGATTTTTCGTTTTAATGGTCATAGAAAGCTGAAATTTGGCAAGTGGGTTCCTTGGGGAGTGTAGGGGAGCATTAAGAAAACATTTCCCGAAATTCTTTAGGCAACGGGAAAAAACGGGATTTTGCGTTTTACTGGTTGTAGAAAGCTAAAATTTCAAAATTCATAAGTTTATACTGTAAGTAGGCCGCAAAGGGCACTTTAACCGACTTCTAAAAAAGGAGGAGGTTATGCATTCCACTTTATGTATTTTTTATGTAGGGATGTTCACCGATTTCTCGGTCAATTGTGGACCTGCTTGCTTGCTTGCCTGTATGCTTGCTTGCTTGATATCTTGGGTCTTTGGAATACTCATAGTACACGCGAGCGAAGCCGCGGGCAAAAGCTAGTCAATCGATATAATAATATGGATTAACACAGGATAATTCCGAGAAAATGCAAAGTTCCCGTGGGATAGGAATAAGTGAATTCTATAGAAAGTTACACGGTCCCTGATTGAAACGGGCTTCTTTTATCCCGGGAAAACGCAAAGTTTCCGCGGGATAGTAATAATTGAATTCTATAGAAAGCTGATTCCCTTTGTCCCTGATTGAAACAGGCTTATTTTATCATGGGAAAGTACAAAGTTCCCATGTGATAGAAATTATTCTTTAGATTGACCCTAAAAAACTTTGACTAATAGAAAAGTTATAGTTCTTGACTGACAATGGCTATCTAATTTTCCCTCTACTTGCAAAATAAACGCTTTGATTTTTTGATTTTTGTTTGGGTTGTCAACTGAATTATTTTGAGATATCCATGTGCAAGGATCGAGGCTGTAAACTGCAGCGGGCAACAGGACGGCAGTCAGCGCCAGTAGCGTGTGCGCGTGCCTAACAAACATGGCGGAGAGTGGGCCGCGGCGCGCGCGCACCTTTTATATAACCCGCACTGCGACTAAACGTCTCTCTCTCTCCACCATCTGGTCGTATTGGATCTGACATTCTCCAACCGACTAAAGAAATGGCTAACAAAAACGCTTTTTATGACATGTCAGAATATAATAATAATAATAATAATATCTCACTCCATAGCCCGGTAATCCTGTCCACAACATCCCAACCCCATAGCCAATTCCATGTCACTTCCTACCTGGCAATAGTTTGGCAACTGTGGGGGACTGTCCGCTAGTACATCCTCATGGTGTATTAGGGGATAGACCCCCATAGTTGCGCCCATCTCATTTATATTTTATGGTACCAAAGGCCTCTTCATGTTGGCTTCGGCCCCATGTATGCCTTTCAAATGACCGGGTCCCCATGGGCCCGTGATCGGAAATCCGTACCAACATAATAATAATAATAATAATGCATAATATAATTTGACTTGTAGAATATAATAATAATAATAATAATAATGCATAATATAATTTGACTTGTAAAATTTGTAATTTTATTAATAAATGAATATGAATATGAATATGAATATTGTCTAACGTTTCAGACGCTTGCCTTCGCTTTCCCATCTCTTTCTGTCATCATCTTAAATACCGTTTGACAGAAAGAAATAGTGATTACGAAGGCAAGCGTCAGAAGAGTTAGACAATAAGCCCGATCTCGCGGAATTGGCTTAAGAGGGTACGATGGCTGAGAGACTTTTGAGAAATAGGTATTTTAATGAAATGTCGCTGTCTCGCCCGAACCCCTCCGTGTCAATACAGCGAGAGCGGGACAACTGCAGCTCAGACCGTTATTAGGCGCGTAAAATTGATCAAAACAGCATTTCGTAATCCCCTGTTTTCTTCTCGAAAACTGGACCAATAAAATTATTTTTTTCAAAAATAATTAGAGGACAGATTTAGCTCTGCCCCTATGTTTTCCTTTTTTTGTTTATATCAGGGATTCTTTTCTGATGAGTGTCTGAAAATGACGTTGATATTGGGCAATTTTTTCAGTTTTTGGAAGCTCATATTTCTTATGTTAATTGAAATATGGAAAAAAACGAAACATAGGGGCATAGCTGTGGTAGATACAGATTACACAGTAAAAAAAATTGGCTCTTAAGCCATTAACCAGGGAGGAAACAGGGGATTACGTTTGTATGGAGAAATGGTGCGCATCGTACCCTCTTAATCTCTCGGACGCTGGAACGCAGATCTGCGCCAAAGGCTTTCTTTTTGTATTTTTATTACCTGACTGCGTTTAATCTGTAACATTGGTATTATTTGGGACAAACGGGACTGAAACACAAGTTTTTCTTCTTTTTCTAATTCACGGCGTCCGAAGGGGTAAGGGCACCGTACATGCTCATCTTTACAATCTGTCGTTACAAACCAATCGAAACGACTGATATATCGGAATATCTTAAACGATTTACTTGATCGAAGACGATATCGAAAATCATAATGATCAATAGTAAAATTGCTCCGTGTATAGCAGCAATTGTAACGATCAATTAATACTTGGTATAAGGCTGGCAATTTCTAATACCTGGTTTAGACGAGAGTGTGAACAGGGCCTATACTCCGAAGTGTAAAAATCGAACTTCGTATCATGCTATTCCGCTCATACTAATAGTATTTAATACGAGAGCGAGCGAGACGGTACGATGCGAACTTCGATTTTCGAATTTCGGAGTAGCCCCCCAGGCTCGCCTCGCGCCTCGTCTCGTGATTTGCAGGCTCGCGTCCGGAGCGAGACGACGAGACAAGGCACGAGGCGAGGTAACGAGGCGAGAGTGTAAATCAGGTATAAGGATTCTCGTCCAATTGATCGAAGCGATTAATCTTTTTATGACCTGGGCCCTTTAAGCTGATTGAAAAAAGCTTGATATCTACGCAATAAGCGAGAAAAAGATGTCAATCAGCGTGGCTGGATTCGGCCCGTGGAGCCGAGCCGATCATCGTCCTTTTCTCTCTTATTGCGTGGACATAAAGCCTTTTTTGATCGACCATAAGAATCTAGGTGTGACAATGCAAGGTACTATTACATGCAAGTATTTCTAAAGTTTCAGCGTGTTTTTTTTATTTAACCGAATTTTTCATTATAATTTTTCAATAACGTGAACTGGCGAGTTATCTTAACTAAATTAACTACCTATAGATTTTATAGTTCTTTTTCAATGCGTTACTTATCATGCATCAAATAAATAAGGCATTTTATGGTTTTGTGGAACCAAATAAAGCGATATCAGTCATTTAGGTCAGTTTTTGCGTGACTAACATAGAACGATACACAATATAATTTAATTTATAAACTTGCTAGCTGTTGCCCGTGACTCCGTCTGCGAATAACAGGGGTATAAAAAATAACCTACGACCTAAATATTCTCAGACCTACCACATGTAGCGAAAAAAATTATAAAAATCGGCCATGCCGTTTCGGAGGAGTTCGATAGCAAACACTGACACTTTTATTATTATTTATTTATTTATTATGGTTTGCCAACAGGTAAAATACTATAAAACTTGCACTACAACATGTTAATAAAAAATTAAAGAGTATTCACCCAATTACAGGCAAACACAGCATGCATTAAACATAAACATACGCATGTCGCCAAAGACAAATTACTACAAAACAACACTTACGACATGAGCTATTAACCATAAAAATATATTATAATATCTAAAAAACTTAAGCGAGAACAAAAGTGGTCCTACAACAGAACTATAACTACCTACTACAACAAGAAGCAGCGGCAAATAATATTGAACTAAATCGTTACCCAAGTAACCTGCTACTATTGAAAGCGTAAGACAATTAAATTACAATAACAACTACTGGGTCTCGAACCTATGCTAATTATTTATTTTAAATCTATACAAAAGCGTCTTAGGCTTGATTTCCTCCTACGCTGACGTCGGTCGCTGACGTCGGTCGAGTGTACCGTCGGTCGCGTATGACAAATGCGTGGCCATCAGCGTCGCTGTGCGGTGCCCCATAGAGTATTGTGTTTATTCGTACGCTCGACGGACGTCAGCGACCGATGTCGGTCAGCTTCGCACTGAGCGCGCGACAGTGGTGTATAGCGCGTCAGCGCACCGACGCGCGCGCGCTGACGAGCGAGACCGACGCGCGCCATCAGCGGCGCGTAGCAATAAATCTGCCGCGGACGTCAGCGGCGCTGTGCGGTGGCCCATAGAGTATTGTGTATATTCGTACGCGCGACCGACGTCAGCGACCGATGTCAGCGTAGGAGGAAATCAAGCCTTATATTTATTAATAGAAACGTTTAAAATATCGACCCTTGGAATAATACTATGAGAGCCAACTTTGGTCCTGCAAGTTTTTGTAGCAAATGCTCGAAAATTTGCCACACGAGCGTGCTGTCTCGGAACGGTCATATTATTTTTTTGTAACAAACGGTGACAGTCTAAGGCCCCATTTACTATTTTATGCAACAAGACTTGATCCGAGACCCAACGTCGATCTTCAAGGGGTTGCATTTTAACTTTTTTAAACTTTAAATTTTTAATTGAAAGTATTAGAACTAGAAAGAACTAAGTTGATCAATAATCTCACTAATATCTGAAATGTTAAAATTTGTGTGTGAGTGTGTGTATAAGCGCATGTGTGTGTGTGTACCCAGAGGTCTCGGGTTCGCGGTGTCGCTACGCACCAACAGCTCGCCACAAGCCGCCCTGCGATCACAGTGGGATATTTTGCAATTCCAGCTGGCCAAAAGTCAAAAATCTCAAATTCAATGCATGTAAAAAAAATACTACCTGTCGTAAGCCAGGTGGTCGCCGAACAATAGACAACCCTTCATACCACTCCCACTCCTTTCTGAACCCGCGCCGCAGCAGTCGAAAGTTGATCGTTTTGTCTAAACTGCACGCATCGCTTATTGGCATATTTACCGTACGCATCTTTTAACATCGAATATTTTTAACTTGTTCACTGTTAACATCTTCTTTATTATAACCATAGAGAAAATAGGTGCCTATAAGTGCCTATTATGTTAATAAACGCGATAATTGATCATCATTAAATAAAGATGTATAGTCGTTTATGTCGTTTTATAAATAAAATATATAGATATACAGATTCCTTTATTTCCAATTGTAACCAATATTAGCTTTTACACGTCAAAATATTAAGAAATTCACAATAATATTATCGTCAAAAAAGTAAAAAAAAAAAACCAAAAACCATATGCATCGAAATACGTCTTGTTATATTATAAAAACAACCAAAAACATAAATATTGTTAAGATCCGCATGAATCATTTTGGCCAGCTAGAATCACAAAATATCCCACTGTGCGATGACTGACTGCACTGGTGACACCACAACACCAGCGAGCGATGGGGTCGTCACATTCTTACGCCTTTTATTATCGTTATTTATTTTGTTGGTACGGATTTCCGATCAGGGGTCTATTGGGTCATTTGGAAGGCATTTATGGGGCAGAAGCCAACATGAAGAGGCTTTTGGTACCGCATAATATAAATCAGATGGGCGCAACCTGTGGAGTTATACGCCACGAGGATGTGCTAACAGGCAGTCCTACACTGTTGCCAAACTATTGCTAGGTAGGAAGCGATATGGAGTGGGCTATGGGGTCGGGATGTTGTGGGCAGGATTACCGGGTTATGGAGCGAGGGGCCTACAACCAGTTGCCCGCTCATGACAAGTAGTTAAGTACCTACTAGCTTTATCTCCTAATAATATTAGTATATTAAAACGAGATAAAGCTAGTAGGTACCTAACTACTTAAATAAGAACAATGGGTTACATGGCTAATTATTCGAGCGTTTCTACCGTTATCATTACCAGGACCCATAATGTCAAAGAAATGAGCTATTGTTTGCATGGGATTTTAATGAATTTTTATTTTAAAGCGAGCGCACTGTATCGTTTTACAAAAACCTACCGTTTGGTGCGACTTATTTCTTCACTATAAGTATGTGACCGGAAACGATGACGGTAATTAGCCACATACGTATTAGTAGTTGAGGTATGTCCGATAAAGAAAGAAAGAAGGAAAGAAAAATTTACATATACACCGTGAAATTTTAGTGGTTGTTTTCCCGAAACGAGGTGATTAAGTATCGATTGTACAATTGATTTATAATAACTATTTTGACTAGAGTCAAAAATCCAATTGTGAAAAACGAAAGTCGAAAATGACCGCAAACCAATAGTAACGCTTCGTTGGTACCTAACCTATCGTACGATCGTACGCTACTTGTACCAACGAAGCGTTACTATTATTGGTTTGCGGTCATTTTCGACTTTTGTTTTTCACAATTGGATTTTTGACTCTAGTCAAAATAGTTATTATAAATCGATTGTACAATCGAAACTAAATCACCTCGTTTCGGGAAAACAACCACTAAAATTTCACGGTGTATATATAAATTTTTATATGTTTCAAACCAATCCATGATTATTTATCAAGGTTGGTTCGAACGGAAAGCCAAGCATGGGCATTGACCCGAAACCTAGAACTATTTAGAGGTGAGTGACCGGTGTCTCTTACTTTAAGTAATTCAGCTATCTCACGCACGTGTTTAAAAGAGTTTAGCTGGACATTCAAATATTATTTATTTTATTAGCAGTACGGCTGCTCACCGAATCTAAGATTATATAAATGCGAAAAAGTTTTTCGGGTGCGCCGGTGGGATTCGAACCCACGTCTCCTGGGTATGCGCCCCAACGGGTGTTCTACCAATTGAACCACGTCGCATCCAACCGACTCCCCCGAAATTCTTAATCGCTTACATACGCCAACAGTGGCGTGTGGTAACATCCATCGCAACTAGTAGAAGCTACGACTCCTACGTTCCAAATTACATTGGAAATGCGTAAGAAATGATGCGTTGGGGCGCATACCCAGGAGACGTGGGTTCGAATCCCACCGGCGCACCCGAAAAACTTTTTCGCTTTTAAATAATCTTAGATTCGGTGAGCAGCCGTACTGCTAATAAAATAAATCATATTTGAATAAATAGATGTGGTACATCATTTCTTACGCGTTTCCAATGTAATTTGGAACGTAGGAGTCGTAGCTTCTACTAGTTGCGATGGATGTTACCTCACGCCACTGTTGGCGTATGTAAGCGATTAAGAATTTCGGGAGAGTCGGTTGGATGCGACGTGGTTCAATTGGTAGTACACCCGTTGGGGCGCATACCCAGGAGACGTGGGTTCGAATCCCGCCGGCGCACCCGAAAAACTTTTTCGCTTTTAAATAATCTTAGCTGGATATGTTTCGGGCTAATCCATAGCCTTTCCTCTCGGCACCACGGCGGCTGCCAAACGCGCACTGCGCGCCACCGCGCTGCTCGCGCGGCTGCTCGACGGAAGTAATAACCGGCGTAGAACTACCCACGTTTTCATCGTCATTTTTACTGTCATTGTCAAAATCAAGGGTAAAACACAACACTAACAACATCACCCACACCCATTAACGTGGCGTGAGTGATCCGATTTTTTTCACTATAATAATGTTTCAAACTAAATACAAACTGAAATATAGATGCACAGAAAAAACCCCAGGAAAAAGACCAATGCTGGGAATAGACCAGTGATGGTGTAGGGGTAAGCACGCAGCACGGAACGCTGAGGACCTGGGTTCGATTCCCAGCATTGGTCTTTTTTCTG
This sequence comes from Archips crataeganus, assembly GCA_947859365.1. Taxonomy (NCBI): domain Eukaryota; kingdom Metazoa; phylum Arthropoda; class Insecta; order Lepidoptera; family Tortricidae; genus Archips; species Archips crataeganus. The sequence continues at coordinate 379,289 of OX402047.1, read as the reverse complement.
GGGTTTTTTTCTGTGCATCTATATTTCAGTTTGTATTTAGTTTGAAATATATGGTTTCACGGGATGACCGTAAAATTAATAAAAAAATGAAGTTGAAGAAAATAAAAAAATAAATAGAAAAAGATACTTCATACTTAACTTATAATAATGTTTCTCTAGAGGTTAAAGAGTATATAGGTAAATAGGTACAATAGGTAAATGTAAGCATTTTGATGTAATGACACGCAATTAAATTAAAATAAATTGTGTGCGGTGATAAAGGTGTTGAATGTAAAAATGATTCAAATTTCGCGGTTAATTAGTCAAGCTGTTTGTACTTTATATACCGCTGCAGCAGCGTTGTGCGTTACTTCGCTCGCCATGGCCTCTGCGTCCCCGCTTGTTCGCTTCTCGCTCGCGCTCGCTTGCTTCGCTCTGCTGAGCGATGTCAGCACTGCAAGTCGCCGCACCCTGGATAACTGCGCAGAATACCTGGCAGGTAAGTTATGTTCTTAAAAATATTGGTTATTTTCGGCTTGAGTTCTATAATCGCAATTGATTATTTCATTGTTTCTACTATATTAAGAGGGTCATCGATTCGAAAAAATCTGGGTAGCCAGTAGGCTAAACCAGCAACATAGATCAGATCAGTAAGTTTGATCTATGGCCTCTCAAGCAGGTCCCTAGCTCGCACCTCAGAGTTTTCAAAATATATTATGTGCAATATTTGAAATTTAGCATGAGCTTTACCGTGAAGAAAACATTGTTGTAAGAAAACCTTCAAGATCTAAATACTATATAGCCTAAGTTTTCTCAATGTGAGAGCAGTCTGATGTTAAAAAGTGAGTTGTATATAGATGATGACATTATCGGAACTCGAAACATTGAAAAGTAAGACAATTTAAATAAAACTTAGTTAATTCATAATTTATGTCGTCTAGGATAGTGGAAATCCGCTGGTATTGGCTAATTCCGCGTATCTGGCAAATTTATCCAATTTTTACCCCAAATTCGTTAAAATAAAACAAGAATTACCATCCCCTGTAAAACTAAATGTACATGTATGTACAATTACGCGGTATTTACGTATGTTAGATGAGAAAGAAACAATGAAAAACATTTATTTATAACAACAATAACACATACACAGGCTTAAAGTAAAAGTACAAATATAGACATAGGTAGTGCTGTTATAAAATGGTCCCGGCTCAGCGTGTCACTGGTTAAAAACCAGCACGGTCTTCCCCCTGGCCACAGTACAGTAAAATCACAAAACAGACACAAAAATAGTCAGAAAATAAAGAAGAAATTGTAGTTACTGATCAAAGTTCTCGAATGGAGACCACGGACAGGCAAACACAGCGTGGGACGTCCACCAACGAGATGGACGGACGATTTGGTGAAGGCCGCAGGTTCAGGGTGGATGCAAGTCGCTTCCAACCTTAATGATTGGGCGTCAATGAGGGAGGCCTATGTCCAGCAGTGGACGTCCTACGGCTGAAATGATGATGATGACCAGTTTAGTTGGCTGTACAGTCGGCCAAAAATATGGTCTACCACGCTACGGTTCAAGTTCATTTGCATTCCATGATAAAACGAGGTTGTTTTATCCTTGCAATAATGTGACGACACTGACTAATAATGACTTCACTCAGTTAGAAAAGTCAATCTAAGGGCCGGCGCTCACTGACGGCATGGCACGGCATGACATTTTATTACTATCAAGTTATTTTGAATCTTATTTCAATGAGTTTAGAATTCATGTTACTTTATAGGTTATGCGTTGCATCATCCATCGGCACGTCGCAGCATCGTGGTATCGAAATAAAGTAACATGAATTCTAAACTCATTGAAATAAGATTCAAAATAACTTGATAGTAATAAAATGTCATGCCGTGCCATGCCGTCAGTGAGCCGGCCCTTAGCGATAATTAGATCTCACGGAAACTTTTGTCAAAACTGGTAGACCATTTTGTTGGCCGACTGTACGATCCCTCGATTAACACTCTCCTGTACTACTTTAATATGCGTATTTTTGGTTTTTAGGCAAGAGTAGTTCTGTGGCAATCGTCTTGCCGCCTACTACAACAAAGCCCTACGAGGAACGTTACACACTTCACAATGTAGACGTAAGTTTAACTTTTTTACTTTGAACAATTTTGTTTAGAGTTGTGGAACTCATAATGGTAGTAGGGTTGCTTTTACCAAAACACCAATTCGATAAAAAACCACAATGCGGCATTGAAACTAGCTGTTTCGCGAACACATTGTCCAACTTCCCTTTATATGCCAACATTGCCAACGCTCGGGTTGGTGCATCGGGTGACGCTCGTATCACAAAATGATGAGGATGAGAAATTGGTTATGAACTAAAACAATTACTTTGCTCACCCGCGACCTTACAATAGTTACGTTTATGCAAGAAATGTGCGAAACGCGTCAGTGTAGCTTGTTGGTGGTGATGGTTGTGTTTATTTATTTATTTATTTATGCAATATTGATCCTGCGGACTTACAGCTCAAGCCAAGACGTCCAGCAGGATAGTAGTAGTAGGCATTAAAACTTACTTAACCTAAGAAATATTCATTCGCATGCAGTAAGTACATTAAAAATACAATAAGTCAAAAATCAAAAATGCTGAATTAAATAAACACGAAATAAAAAGTCCAAATGAAATAAGAATAGAAATAATAACCATACCAATCAAATTAATTAATTTTCAAATACATTTCAATTAAATTAAATTATTCATATACTTAATACTTAATGTCATAATTAATAATTTAAGTGTAAATTTAAAAACCTTATACATTTATAGAAAAGTATACTCGCTTTATCAGCGAACAAATCAGCGTCGCAACCCACATTAGCCAGATCATTGAACAGGGCGAGTGCACAGGAGATTATGTGATTTGTGTGTGTTCGTACAGTGTGGAGGTGGAGGAACTGCATGAACGCACATTTCTTGCATAAACGTAACTATTGTAAGGTCGCGGGTGAGCAAAGTAATTGTTTTAGTTCATTAATATGGACCTCCGCAAAGTAACGCCTGATTCAATAAATTGGTTATGGTTGTGCAATGCGCTGTAAATCCATCCATACAATCCCTCCAAGATACTAATATTACAAAATGCGAAAGTGTGTCTGTCTGTTTGTTGCAACTTCACGCTTAAGTCGCTGAACCCATTAAGACAAAATTTAATAGGGCGAGATACTGTGATACAGTAGTAAGGACATAGGATAGTTTACATTCTGGAAAATTGTATAGTTCCCGCGGAATAGCAATAAATGAGTCCAACAGCTAATTTCGGCATTATTTAAAAAAAAAAAAAAAAATTCCCATTATTGTTTTAATTTCCTTAGAATTGTCTACCGAATAAGGAAAGGCTGGTTGGAGCATTGATAAAGGCATGTGACCCCTTCGGCCCGCCGCCACCCAGCATAGATGCCATCAACATCCAAGACCAGGTCATCACGTGCCACACCGACGGACCGTGCCCCTCCGGACTCGATATCACCGTCTCGCAGTACTGTGAACCCTTGGCGTAGTAAGTCCCGTACAACCAATTGGTCGCAATAAAGTAACTGTTACTTCGTTTCCTGACACAAATAGTTCATCCATCCATCTTCTCCTAGCCGATTTTGGCACAACAACTGTTTCCTATCGTTGAGAGCATCACTGATGCACTCTCAAGTGGCTGACGTAGCCGATCTTTGCAGCCAATATTCTGCCACACTCGGCAAATATAACTATAGTGTACGGCTGCAAACGATCTGGCCTTCAGCTTGTCGCATTAAGCGCCTAATTTGCTTGGGTGACTAGCTTCAAAGTCACACACTTTGGCATATGACGCTTATCTCCATCGTGGTCAGTCTTCTGCTAGAGTTTCCCACTTGGATCTATCAATGTTGGCTCTCTTCATACGATGCTTTAGCACATCCTTGTAATGCAGAAACTTGCCTTGTTTGCGCTTACCATTCTGTAAAAATGCACTTTGCCACTCTGTTGTCAGCCATGCGAGAGACATGTCCGCGCCATCGTAGCTGTTGTCTCATTTGAAAGGTATCTATTCTGGCGACACCGGCACGTTTAGACCAGCGTTGTGATGTTGCAAGGGCATCTTAGGAGGATACTTTCTAAGAGGCTATGCTTAAGATATAGGAACAACAGCATAAGTACTTAGTACAGTGCTACCAGAAATGTTTCCGCAACTTCTATCTAACAGCTTGTTGCGCAGAAAAAAATTTGTAACTTATATTCCTTTAACCACTATTACAGTTACTATACTGCGACCGGACTATTGACTGGACTGTCATGTTAAATACTATACTAGTTTGCTGCCGGTATGCACCGCTAGAGGCGCTGCCAAGTAAGCTAAAGTTTTTCCGGCGTTAACGCGTCTACTGTGTTAAATATTTTAGATACCGTATAAAGTTTTACATTTCAGTTTTTGTGAAGAATATGCGATAAAAATAAATGGACTTGTCACAAAAATTGTATTTTTTTTACCACTCAATAACTCTACAAATCCTCATTTTCAAGTTTTTTCGTACACGTTTTATTTTAACTAAAAGTATATGAAGGGCACGAGTGCGCAACCGCCTGCATCAAAAAACTTGTCACTTTTCCCGAAAGGATAGTTGAAAAACAATACACTAAAACAAGAAAGAGGGTTCAGAAGTTGCAGACTCCGTATCTCCAAAATCTTGTCTTCCAAATCTAACGCTTAAAAGAAATTAAACGACGGAATGTAGGAACTAAAGAGAGGTATATGAGTTTTACACATAAAGCTAACGTGAGACTCGCTCATATTAAAATAATACGGATTACTCACGTCTGAAAACCAGTTCCAATTCAGTTGAGTTGAGTTTAAGTTTATAGTGTAGGTACGTTTGGAAGCAGCCGTAGAGTGTTCCTCCAAGAGGAAGGGCTACAGATTAGCCCGAAACTTGTCGAATTAAGCTCATTTTGAGACGTGAGTAATCCGTATTATTTCACTATGATTAGAGTTTTACCCTTAACACTAGCTTTGCTTATTTTGGGACTAGGTCAATTGGTGTGAATTGCCCCGTGATATTAATTATAAAAACCCTCGCATAATAAGACCTCTAAACAAAACCTTTTAGTGTCAAAATACGCTTAGAAGGAGTTAAGTGACCGACATGGCTCGAAAAATATGCGATGTCAGGTGGAAATAATAATAATAATACTTTATTTCGACTAACATAGGATCATAGTGTTAGTAATACAATACATAAAAGCTTAGATTCTAATTGTTAGTGACGCTACACTTTAGCCAGTACATGAACCATACTGCAATGATTCATGTACTGACAGTCGAACCTGTGCGCGAATGCAACTAGGATGGAAATGGGCGGGTTATATTGCTCGAAGAACAAAATATAACCGTTGGAGAAAGGTGCTCGCGGGGAACTACGGACCGGAAGGCGAGACGTTGGCAGGCCTCCCGCCAGGTGGACTTATGACACTGTAAGAGTTGCAGGTAACCTATGGATGCAGGTGGAAAGGATTTGTTCCTGTTTCGTCAAAGTCCTAATTAGTCATATTTCTAACTCGTCATATTCCTGATTCGCCATCAGCTCCGCCTTAAGTAAATTTCTGTCTAATAAACGTAGTACAATGTATAACTACTGTCCTAATACTTATTAATCCTGTAAGCACGTATTCACGGTTTAATTTCACTGTAAAATGACGGGTTACGAATATGATGAATCAGGAATATGACCAATTAGGAATATGACGATTCAGGAACAAATCGTTTTCGCCGAATGTTAATGCGGCAGAAACCTTATTTAACATATTTTAACATACCGAAAATGAATTAGTCCGAAATTAGGTTCACATTTTTGTTATTAAGAACGATTATTTTTTTTAACGCATAATTCTGCTTAGCATTGTTTTATTCGGCATGCTATTGATTGTCCGAAACTAACTTGATGTACCTGTAATTATAATGATAAGCAGTTAGCAAGCGAGCGAAGCAAGCGAGCAAGACGGATCGGAGCGGAAGCGACTCGGAGTAGTTAGATTCAATGGCTAATGTGGGAGTGACGCGAATCCCAAACCCAGGGGCTAAATTCAGGAACGGCCCAACACGGTTTGCGAGCGGTAATTCAATCGTTTGCCAGAGGATAGGGATGAACTGCTATTCAGGAACGCCAAAAATCACTGGTTTGCGAGAGGTTGGGGCTGAGCTTGGGATGAGCCTTATTTATTTATTAATTTATTTATTTACAAAGAGAATTAACAGGAAAATAAGGCTCATCCCAAGCTCAGCCCACTCCTATCCTCTCGCAAACGATTGAATTACCGCTCGCAAACCGTGCTGGGCCGTTCCTGAGTTTAGCCCCTGCTCATTACTTATTGATTTTTTGCTCTGTTTGAAAAATCAATAACTAAATTTGACGCCTTAATAGAAAGTTATAACTGTGTAAAGCTACAGCTCTGCTACAGAATAATGAATTATTTCCATTCTATACAAATCTCACTTGATTTAAGACGTTTTATTTTTATTTAAAGAAAAACAAGTTTTTAAAGAAAATACAATATTAATTTAAATAGTCACATCCCTTAATCCTATAATAGTACTTATAAGTATAAATATAAAAACATCAATATGAATAAAATAAAAACAACTACACAGAAAACACAGGCTAAAAAAACCGGCCAAGAGCGTGTCGGACACGCCCAAGGTAGGGTTCCGTAGCCATTACGAAAAAATCAAGTAATATTTTTCTAAGGATTTCGTATGTGTACGGAATCATCTAAGTTTAGGTATGTTTTATACCTTAGGCTACTATTTACTCTAAAACTACAAATAATTTCCAAGCAATCTTAGCCGCTATAATTTTCCTAGTAAATTTGATATATTTACTACCATTCTGATTTTTTTCAAATTTTTCCGCCCAACAGTTTAGATTTTAGAGGGGGGGGACGGTCGATTTTAATGAAAATTTTCGCTTTATAGTTGAATATTTCGCAAACAGATAACTGAATAGAAAAATCATGTTAGCAACCCCACAATGGTTTTCAAATACCTATCCAACGATACCCCACACTATAGGGTTAGTCACCCCCACTTTACGTCTATGGGAGGTACCCTAAAAAAATTGTTTTAGTTTTTTTTATGTAATCACTTTGTCGGCGTGACTGATATAATATATTCATGCCAAATTACAGCTTTCTAGTACTAACAGTCTCTGAGCTTAGCCGCGGACGGACAGACAGACGGACTGACATGGCGAAACTATAAGGGTTCCTAGTTGACTACGGAACCCTAAAAAAAGAAAACTAAACAAACAAAAGCCCATCGTCACCCCGAGGCAAGGAAACCAAAACACTGGCCGCGTTGCCACGTTGCACAGCGAGGCCCAAACGCTGCGCAAAGTAATTTCCCGCTCTAATATCCCCTTCGATCAACAATACAATACAATCCCCAACATACATAATATCCAGACGTTCAGGGCCGGCCCGTCCATATAGGCGAACTAGGCGACGGCCTAGGGCGCCAGTATTAGGGGGGCGCCAATCAGAGGCATCGAAATTCAAAAATACCAAAGGCCACCACTAAACCGAAGCGCAGGGCGGGCGCCGTCAAAGCAGGCCCAACGCATTATTTATCACTAAATCCTATATGCGATGACACACCGGCAGCGCGGCGCAGCGTATATTATTCAGTCAGTACAACGCGCTGGGCCCGCTCCGTCGGCGCCCCGCGCTGCGATCTGTGGTGGCCTTAAGTACAATTTTCTTAATGTAACTTGAACACTCCCTATTTTAACAAAGTAACAAAACTAAATAGATGTCTTTTGCGAAATTAAACCTGCTCTAATTTTTCTTTTAAAAATTACACAGACTATTTGAAAGTAAATATACAGGGTGTCTCGTAAGTAGTACGACAAACTTAAAGGGGAAATAGGTGGGCAGGTCATCTACCAAATATAAAAATTACAGAAAGGCCACCATAAACCGGGAGCAAGGGGCGCCGGACGGAGCCTGCCCAGCGCGGTCAATAACACTGAATCATATACGCTGTGCCGCGCTGCCTGTGTGTCACCGTATACATGATTCAGTGTTATTGAGCGCGCTGGGCCCGCTCCGTCGGCGCCCCGCGCTCCCGGTTTGTGGTGGCCTTAAAGTCTCACAGTTTTCGAGAAATTTAGATTTTTCTGATTTTTTTTGAAAAACTTATAGCCGCCCTAAGATTATAAATTGTGATATTCTAAATTAATGTTTTTATGCATTTTTATTGAAAAACTGATTAAAAGAATATTATAGTTTTTTTAATAAAATTTAAAAATTGCCTCTTCAAAAATGATAAATATCTCATCAAAAATACATCTACGCTATGAATCTTAATTTCGCGTGTTTAATTAAAAAAATTAAAGTCCATTTGAACCTAATTTTACTGTTAATTCCTGCGTGGTTAAATAAACAAATGATAAACAAAATTAATATTAAATTTAAAAATTTTGCGACTAGAATTTTTTTTAAATAAAGAGTTGGACAAGTCGTTTTTAAAGCCCACTACAATCCGGGATCGTGGGGCGCCGACGGAGCGTGCCCAGCGCACTCTATAACACTAAAGCAAATACACAGTGACACACACCGGCAGCGCGGCACACCGTATTTGATTCAGTGTTATTGACCACGCTGGGCACGCTCCGTCGACGCCCTACGCTCCAGGTTTGTTGTAGCCTTAAGCTTGCAGCCATCTCATAGTTTGAAAATTGCAGAGTAATAGTTTTATTTTTTTTCCATTTTGAATAACTGTCGTTAATCCGCGTGCTCTGGCTAAATTCAGGAGCTGTGCAAAATGAAATAAACAACTTAAAATCTCCATTTCACATGTTATATTTGAAAAAAAAAATAGTCTTTATGTATTAATTTTTAAATGATATCTAGGTAGCAAACTTAACAAAGCCTCGTTGAACTCTTTATTTAAAAAAATACTGGCTACAAAGACTTCAAACCACCGCCAAATTGAAATTCGAAATTTGAAAATAATTTTGCTCATCATTTTGTTTATTGGGATTTGATAAAATTGGGTTCAAATGTCAACGAGTTTCAATTTTTTTTAATCAAACACGCAAAATTAAGATTTCTAATTTATTTTTAGGGTTCCGTACCTCAAAAGGAAAAAACGGAACCCTTATAGGATCACTTTGTTGTCCGTCCGTCTGTCTGTCAAGACCCTTTTTCTCAGGAACGCGTAGAGGTATCAAGTTGTAATTTATATCAAATACTCAAGTTTACGGTCCCTTGAAGCTGTACAAAAATCAAACTTCTAAGCCAACGCAATCAAAAGATACAGCCGTTTATGCCGCAAATTTCCGCAAATTTTCGAAACTCGCAAGGGAATCAAAACCTACAGGGTACTCCGTAAACTCAGAATCTTGGAATTTGGTACGAAGCAACGTATTATAGCACAGATAAAGGAAAAATTGCGAAAAGCATAAATTTTTAACGCAATCAAAAGATAGCCTTTTATGCCGCAATTTTCCGCAAATTGTCGACACTCGCAAGGGAATCAATACCTACTGGGTACTTCCCGTGAACTCAGAATCTTGAAATTTGGTACGAAGCAAGGTCTTATAGCACAGATAAAGGAAAAATTGCGAAAAGCATAATTTTTTTTGTCTGTCTGTCTATATCAGTCCAATCTACAATGATCCCACACTGCGCACATTTTGCTTAGGAGCAGGGGTCTGCTAAGACTGGATGTTCATAGATATATATAAATTTGTACGGAACCCTCGGTGCGCGAGTCCGACTCGCACTTGGCCGGTTTTTTGTATGTAGCTATTTTTTTTTTTTTTTTTTTTTTATGATATAGGGGGCAAACGAGCAGACGGATCGCCTGATGGTAAACGATTACCGTCGCCCATGGACACCTGCGACACCAAAAGAGTCACAAGTGCGTTGCCGGCCTTTTAGGTAGGAGTACGCTCTTTTTTTGAAAGCTTGAAGGTCATATCGGTCCGGAAATACCGCAGCAGGAACCTCATTCCAGAGCTTTGCTGTGCGAGGCAGGAAATTTCTGGAAAAACGCACAGTAGAAGACAACCAACCATCCAGATGGTGAGGATGGAAGTGTTGTCGCGTAGGGCGGTGGCGGAAGGATGCGGCAGGGATCAACCCGAATAACTCCTCGGAGCACTCTCCGTTGTACATGCGATAGAAGATGCAAAGTGAAGCTACATCTCTACGCAGCGCCAAGGAATCAAGCCCATCAGAAGTTCGTTGGCAGCCGACTATTCGAGTCGCTCTCCGTTGTATGCGATCCAGAGGGAGAAGCTGGTACCGGGGAGCCCCCGCCCACAGATGAGAGCAGTATTCCATATGTGGGCGAACCTGCGCCTTATAAAGCTGAAGGCGGTGGGCTGGAGTGAAATACCGTCTCGATCTGTTGAGCACGCCGAGCTTCTTCGAGGCTAATTTAGCCTTACTCTCCAAGTGGTCGCGGAACTGGACTTCACTCGAGATGTCAATACCAAGGATTCCGATACTGGCTGTGGTAGCAAGGGGAGTGCCCTCGAAAAGAGGTGACGCGACAAACGCAGACTTTTTTGCGGTAAACGCGCAAACCTGTGTCTTAGTGGGGTTAAAACGGACTAAATTAAGTCGACCCCATTCTGAAACTTCTTTTAGGGAAGTCTCAATTTCAGACACAAGTTTGTTTCGGCACTCTAAAACGTTTTCCCGAGAAATACCGGCGCGGCCGGTGTAAGAGGCATCAACCGTACTATCATCCGCATAACAGTGAATGCCGCCGGATGGCAGCATATCATTGACATGCAGAAGGAAGAGTGTAGGCGATAGCACACAGCCTTGAGGGACACCAGCATTCACAGACATGGAATCAGAGCATGCACCATCAACTACAACCTTTATGCTTCTGTCCGTTAGGAAGCTGCTGATCCATCCGCATAATTTCTCAGGAAGCCCAAAGGACGGAAGTTTTGAGAGGAGCGCTTTGTGCCAAACCCGATCGAAGGCCTTCGCCACATCTAAACTAACAGCCAATGCTTCACCCTTTGTCTCAATCGCCTGTGCCCAACGATGTGTCAGGTAAACCAGTAGATCATCGGCCGAGCGGCCGCTACGGAAACCATACTGACGGTCACTGAGCAATTGTCGGTCCTCAAGGTATCGAAGGAGCTGGCGGTTGATAACGGACTCCATTATCTTAGAGAACAGGGAAGTTATGGCTATTGGCCTATAGGTAGATGGATTAGAGCGGTCACCTTTTTTAGGGATCGGGTGGACCAGAGCAGACTTCCATGAGAACGGGACTACGCCAGAAGAGTAGGAGAGCCGAAAAAGACGCGTTAAAACCGGAGCCAACTCAGGAGCGCACATCTTCAACACTACCGGAGGGATTCCATCAGGCCCATTGGACTTATGGATATCGAGGGAGAGAAGTGCTTTACGCACTGAGCTTTGGTGGAACCGGATATCCGGCATACAGCTCTCACAACGCGGTATGGTCGGTGGCATGCGTCCCCCGTCATCCAAAGTCGAGTTGGACGCAAAGAATTTACCTAGAAGATCGGCTTTTTCCTTTGCGTCGTGGGCCAAAGAATCGTTACCCGCGTGTAGAGGCGGAAAAGAAGGCGTGCAGAAATTCCCCTGGATAGCTTTGGCAAGAGACCAGAACGCACGAGTTCCCGAAGGGAGGCGCTCTAGTCTCTCGCCAATTCTACCAATGTGCAACGATTTAGCTCTGGCAATGTCTCTTTTAAGGGACCTGGAGGCAAAGTTAAACTCCTTTTTTAAAACACTGGTCTTTACATCCCGAACCTTCGCTGCATTTACCCAGGCTTGGTAACACTCCTGCTTTCGGCGAGAAGCCATTTTACAAGATCGACCAAACCAAGGTTGGGATCTGCCACCAACGGGGACCGCTGAGGAAGGAACAAAGAGTTCCATTCCTTGCAGCACCACGTCAGTAACAGAGTCAGCAGCGACGTTGGGATCATCCAGCTTGAAGCAAACATGCCTCCAAGGGTAGGACGCAAAGAAGGACCGCATCCCATCCCAATCTGCTGACTTGTAATGCCACACACGACGGCTACAAGCAACTCGCCGACGCAGCGGGCACGTGAGTGGCACCTTACTCCGGATCAGGCAATGATCCGAGGAGCCGAGAGGGGCCTCAACGGAGATTTGGTAGCCTGCCGGATGAGAAGTCAGCAAAAGGTCAAGCAGAGAAGGCTCCAGGTTCTGCACATCTGGTATTCGCGTAGGCGCAGTAACCAGTTGCGTCAGGCCATTTGCCAGAGCAAAGTCGCGAACAGATCTCCCTGCATGATTGGTCCTGCCAGAGCCAAGCCATTCGACGTGATGGGCGTTGAAAGCTATGCAAAATCATAGCTGCTGAAATTAACCAGAGTGTATTTTGATCCAGTTCACACCTCAACCTAGACAGGGTGGACTAAACGCGGCGGTTTGTAGAGTACTTAATGCTTTGTGCTGATTTTTTCTCGTAAATGTTTTTTGTTCCGTTATTTATCATTTTTGAATTTTCATTGAATGGATATGTTTTAAACTAGTAAGGAGAACACTGGTCATGTATTTTTTTCACTCAAATTTTTGTTTTTGGTTAAATCTTGACCTAAATTCAGAAGAAGGGGCAAAATTTAAATTAAAATAAATAAATACCAAAAAATTCAACAGTTTTTTTAATGTTTTTTTTTTTTATCTGATAATACAACTATTCTACATTATTTTACAATTAAAATTGATGTACAAAATATTTAATTTCAAATACTTACCACAACTCAAAATCTTATTGCGGATATATTTTACTCAAAAATTCCAAAAACACCGGCCATGTGCGAGTCGGATTCGCGCACCGAGGTCTCCGTACAAATTTCTAAGTATGTCAAAATATCCGCCGTAAACAGCCGTAAGTATATTATCCAGTGTTAGCAGAACCCTGCTTCTAAGTAAAATGTACGCAGTGTGAGATCATTTTATATTGGTTATTCAAGAATAATATTAAGATAACTATCTTTTTATAATTTGTTGTTGTACCTGACACAGTACTTTAACCGATGAAAATTTCAAGAGTCTAGTTAACGCCATTATAAAAACGAAAAAAAACACGTTTCTTGTACGACGACCCCCTTTAATTTTTAACTTTATTTTATTTTTTGTAGTTGTTGTTACAGCGGCAACAGAAGTACATCATCTGTGAAAATTTCAACTATCTAGCTATCACGGTTCATGAGATACATCCTGGTGACAGACAGACAGACGGACGGACAGACAGACAGGCAGGCAGTGAATTCTTAGTAACAGGGTCCCGTTTTTACCCTTTAGGTTAGAAACCCAAAAAATCAAAAATTCTCGATAACGGTGAGACTTTTACTTAGGTCATGTGTTTATATTTGGTAGATGATCTGCCCACCTATCTCTCATTTAAGTTTGTCGTACTACTTACGGGACACCCTGTATAGAATATATTGTTTTCTGTCGTCACGAATTCTCTTTTAAAAGGGCGCCGTTTCAGTTTTTGCCTAGGGCGCCAGGAATGCTCGGGCCGGCCCTGCAGACGTTTTATTGTAATTTTCAATGCGGAGATATTAAACCGTAAATTTTGACATAAAAAGTGATTCAAACTCTGTTGTCATTTTGCAGAGTAAGGCTGCGTTTCCACCAGAGATGTGCGAGGATGCGTTGCGGGGGATGTGTGTGTCATGAACCAATAGAAACACTTCATTTAAAAGATCCTAAGTGAATGAAGTGTTTCTATTGGTTCATGACAGAGACATCCCTCGCAACGCATCCTCGCACATCTCTGCTGGAAACGCAGCCTAAGAATTATTAGTCATTAACCTTAAGGTTTACCGACATTATATTTACATCGAAATCAACCAGGGGGGTTACTACGAAATTCGAAGTTCGAAGTTCGGATCGTGCGGTCTCTCTCACTCTCGTAATAAATACCATTAGCGTGAGCGGGACGGCACGAAACGAAGTTCGAATTATGCACTTCGTGGTAGGGCCTCAGAGCTCATCGTCAGAGTAGGTACCGCAAGTATTCCCTATGTTACCAAATGTTAGACTCACGCGCCACGAGCCAGTGTAGTTTGGTGGTGGTGATAGTTGGGTTTGTGTGATTTGTGTTCGTACAGTGTGGAGGTGGAGGAACTGCATGAGCACGCATTTCTTACATAAACGTCACCATCGTAAAGTCGCGGGTGAGCAAAGTAATTGTTTCAGTTCATTCATATTTTCTTGTAATAACAAAAAATTAAACCGCCGAAAAAACTGAAAAGCAAAAAATAATACCTTTTTGTTTGACCTTAATCTAGGCACCAGTTTGAAGTCGGTGCTTCAGCACTTAGCTAGGAGGAGTGGACCTATAATCGTCTACCTGATTGGCTTCTATCACTCCTCCTGGCTCGTGCTGAGGCACCGACTTCAAACTGGTACCTAGATTAAGGTCAAACAAAAAAGGTATTATTTTTTGCTTTTCAGTTTTTTCGGCGGTTTAATTTTTTGTAAAAAAGTTTTTATTTTATACTTTTTCCATCCTTGGGGTATTTTTTTTCCAAATTTATAATACCAACTTCAAGGTATATTTAAATGGGACCACGCTTTCCAATAAAAAAAGAATCATCAAAATCCGACAACTCTGTAATAAGTTATGCGTGGTCATATAGTACAATCAGTAACTGAACAATCAATCATCCCCTGTTTTTCTACCCTTAGGGTAAGAACATTGTTTCTAAATTTAAATGGGACCACCCTCGGGGTATACGCTTTCCAGTAAAAAAAGAATCATCAAAATCGGACTACTCTGTAAAAAGTTATGTGTGATCATACATAAAAAAAAAATATATACACGTCGAATTGAGAACCTCCTCCTTTTGTTTTCGTCGGTTGAAAACTACTAGTAAACAAAACTAAACTAAACTAAAGTGTCACGCCATTGTAATCCGATTCATTTTCAATTATTGTAATTGACTTTGATTACGTGCAAGGGCTATAAAACAACATGGAAGTTACACTACAGCGTCACTTCGCTCGCCATGTCCGCGGTTCCGCTTGCTTCGCTGGTTGCGCTCGCTTGCTTTGCTCTGCTGCTCGCCGGCAGCAATGCAGAGCTACCTAATTGCGCAGATCAATCCGCAGGTTAGTTTTGAACAAATTTACTCCGAAAGAACACTGGATTTTTAACCCCCGACACAAAAAGAGGGGTGTTATAAGTTTGACCGCTATGTGTGTGTCTGTCTGTCTGTGGCATCATAGCTCTTAAGCGGGTGCACCGAGTTGGATGCGGTTTTTTTTTAATAGAAAGCAGGTTTCTTAGCAATGGTTCTTAGATATGTTTCATCAAAATCGGTGCAGCCGTTTCAAAGTTATCAGCTTTTTCGTTAGCTGCGGAAGAGATCTTAGACGCATAACGGGCATTGACAGTGACATAATTGCGTTGGGGGTTTTTAAAAATTTTAATTTATAGTTATATAGCATACTATATAGCCTTTCTCGCATTTTCTTCTGCAAAGAATTCTTTCATCACTACCTCGCAAAAACTATACAATTTTCAGGCGTTAAAGATATTCTGTGTACTTCCTAAGGCCTCAAACTATCTCCATTATCAAATTGCATGTAAGGTAAATCTTCTTGTGCTCGACACTGACCCAGTATAATATGGCGCCTTCAATCTTATGTCATAGTAAGAGAGGTGACAGTTGGGTGTCATCTACTGGGCGCTGAGGTGTCGGCATTGGTATGTTATACCTTAAATTGGTTCAGTGGCTTAAGCGTGAAGTAAGGATAAGAATGAAAAATATGAACGTCCAAAATATCAAAAGTAAAAATACAAGTCTTTCCCTTAAAATATTTTTCATCTTAGGCTGTCTACGTCCTACAAGGTATATTCTCAAAATGAAAGATCTAAGGCTGTAATACCCAAACGCGCCCAGTACAAATTGGAAACTTCGCACACACACAATTAAATTGCTTGCATGCATGAGCTGGTTTACGATTAATGTTTTCCTTCACCAAAAAAATGTTCAAATACAAATGTAGGTAATATCGCACATTCTTTCCGAAAAGCTTACAAGTGCGAATCTGGACTCGAGCCAACGACCCTCTGCACGAGAGGCCATCGGTCGAACAATTTTTTTGATCATCACTTTAAAAATGTTCTATTTCTTTGTAGGACAAACGAGCGATGACGTCATTTCTTTTGGTCCCCAAGTGACCAACCCTTACCAGAAATCCGCCAGATTTCACAATTTGGATGTAAGCATTTTTTCTAAATAATAATATCTAAATTAGTACCAAAGTTTAGGACTCAGCCATTATTTAGCTTTTGAGACTATGTACTAGAGAAGGGATCTAATCTGATGTTATAAAATTTTACACATAATTCATCATTTGGCACAATTTCATCATTTCGCATAACTCTTTTTTTTTAGAAACCATTTTTCAGGAATTTTAAAATGGTTATTCTGTAGGACTCCATTGGTTAGGTTAGATTTGTTTTTATCCATTCAGAAAAAATAATGGTTTCTGAGAAAAAATAGTTATGCGAAATAATGAATAATTCCAAGTGTTTGTTAAAAGCTATTGCGATAAAGAGAAAGAGGGAAGATGATAGGTCACCTAATTTCGTAGAATCATTATTTTATAAATACTTAGTTTGGAAGGAAAAAATTGAGGAAGGAGAAGAAGAGAATACCTACGGAGAATAAATTATTTCATAGAAATTGAAGAGAACGTCATGTCATCTTATACATACAGCAGGCTAGGCTAGGTTAGTCTAATAGTAATTCTGTCAAAAATACTGTTTCAGAAATAAAGTACTCTATGACGGATTAAATTTATGGAAGACTAACTGTTGCCCGCGACTCCGTCCGCGAAGAATGGGGGGGGGGGATAAAAAATAGCCTACGACCTATTCTCAGACCTACCGAATACAGTGAAAAAAGTTTCATAAATATCGGCCAAGCCGTTTCGGAGGAGTTCGGTAACAAACAGCGTGACACGAGATTTTTATATATTAGAGATAACACATTATTGCATTAAAATTCGGGCAAATGATAGAAAACCGAAAATACTGATAAAATCATATTTTATTCACTCTTTTTGCTTTTTTAGCATTGTGCGGAACAGGGCAAAAAGCTAATTGGGACGTTGATCAGAGCATGCGACCCCATGGGCCCGCCAGCACCCGACATTGAGCCAATGAACGTCCTCAGCCGAATTATCATTTGCAACACAGACGGACCTTGTCCATCCGGCGTAGAAATCACCACATCACAATACTGCGCCCCGTTGTAACTTTTCGCGTTCTATTTTGTGAAACTCACTTCTATTTTGTGAAACTCACTTCTAATAAATTAATCTACAGTGTTTTTTGTTTAATTTTGTAGTACTTCAAATTTAAAATTCATTCAGTCCGATGTATTTTTGACCGACTTCAAACAAAGGATCTTGTATGTTTTTTTTTAAATTATGTCAGACCTTCGTCATTTCTAAACCGATTTGATTTTTTTGTTCGACAAGGAATGCTTATAATTGCTTAGGATCTGATGAGTGGATACTGAAGAAATCATCAAAAAAAAAAATCCACTCCAATTCAATGGTCAATTCAGGGGATTTCTTCGAGTATTTCATGACCCAATATAGCGATTTGGGTATATTTTGTAGTAACTTGTGCATCTGCTCTTGGAAATTATCATAGGTAAAGTGGAACTGATGATGAAGAACACAGTTAGCTACCGGAATTACTCAGTAACAACCTATTTCACGGGTTGCGATTCGATTACTACCTACACAGTTGCTAAGCAATTTATACTCGTCTCAATTCAATGGTGGAACTGATGGTGAAGCACCAATAGGACTCTTGAAAGATTAGTCTCTCAATCGGAAGAAATACTGTGTAAAATTATGTCGAGCAGTTGGTAATAAGCTTTTGTCACTTAAATTAGTTGCTTTTAAAAGTGAAAAACAAAACATTTATAGAATAAACATTTAACTGACTCCAAAAAACCGCTAAAATAATTCTGCTAATCTGTTCGAAGTTGGTGCCTCAGCACAAGCCAGCAGGAGTGATGGAAACCCAAAAGATAGTATGTGGGTAAGGTTCCGCAAGGGCGGGTGGGTGGGTAAGGTTGCCGCGGCTCACTGGTGTACCGTGGTCATTAGTTGGTGTCATCATCATCATCAGCCTATGTTCGTCCACTGCTGGACATAGGCCTCTCCCATGGCACGCCACTGAGCACGATCCTCGGCCACTCTCATCCAGCTGTTGCCAGCCGCCTTGCGAAGATCATCACTCCACCGAGTCTGAGGACGTCCCACGCTACGTTTGCCAATCCGTGGTCTCCACTCAGGAACTCGTCTACCCCAACGGTTATCGGTTCTTCGGGTTATATGGCCTGCCCATTGCCACTTCAGCGTGCTGATGCGGTGGGCTATGTCGATAACTTTGGTTCTCTGTCGGATCACTTCGTTACGAATTCGGTCTTTTAGAGAAACTCCGAGCATAGCCCTTTCCATAGCACGTTGAGCAACTTTAAATTTGTGGACCAGCCCTACAGTGAGTGTCCATGTTTCGGCACCGTATGTCATGACGGGTAGGACGCACTGATTGAAGACTTTCGTCTTTAGACTCTGTGGAATTGGCGACGTGAAGACTCGACGCAGTTTCCCATATGCTGCCCATCCCAGCTGTATTCTTCTGTTGGCCTCTTTCTCGAAGTTGTTTTTACCCAATTGCATAGTTTGCCCGAGGTAAACATACTCCTTAACAACCTCGAGAATATTGCCTTGAACTGCAATTGGTTCCGGACTTACATGTTCATTGAACATAACCTTGGTTTTATCCAGGTTCATCCGAAGACCAACGCGTTGCGAAGAATCAGCTAGGCCATTCAACATAATTATGTTGCAAATCTTGCAGCGTTTCCGCCACGGTGACGATATCATCAGCAAATCGCAAGTGTGAGAGGTACTCGCCATTTATGTTAATGCCGCGCCCCTTCCAGTCCAGCATCTTGAACACATCCTCCAATGCATTTGTGAACAATTTGGGGGATATAACGTCCCCTTGTCTCACACCACGATGCAAGGGGATAGGTTCAGACTGCCGATTCTGGACTTGGACGGCCATAGTAGCGGCGTTGTACAGACCTCTCAACACTTGGATGTATCGTCAATCGACCTGGCATCGCTGCAAAGATTCCAGAACAGACCAGATCTCGATCGAGTCAAAGGCCTTTTCATAGTCCACAAACGCTAAGCACATTGGCCGATTATACTCTTTGGTCTTCTGTATAATCTGCCGCACTGTATGGATGTGGTCTATGGTGCCGTATCCCGATCGAAACCCGGCCTGTTCGGGGGGCTGGAACTCGTCGAGCCTTCGCGCAAGACGGTTCGTGATGACTCTCGAAAACAGCTTATAGACGTGGCTTAAGAGTGAAATGGGTCGGTGGTTCTTCAAAAGAGTTTTATCACCCTTTTTGAAAAAACAACACGGCAACACTCTTACTGCACGCCTCTGGAGTTCTCCCATCAAAAAGAACAGTATTAAAAATGTTCTGGAGCTCCTTCATTATAGGTTTACCACCAGATTTCAGGAGCTCAGTCGTAATACCGTCTTCTCCAGGGGCTTTTCCATTTTTAAGCTGTCTGAGAGTCATCGCAATTTCGTCCGGGCTGATTTCTGGCAAGTCTTCCGTAAAGTGGCGTGTTAATGCAGCTCTGGACTCCTCATTTTCGGGATCAGGTTGAGATGCATGCATAGCGTATAACTGGCTGTAGAAGTTTTCAATTTCCGAAAGAATCCAGACCTGGAAGAAACAACTACTCCATCCGTAGTGGTCAGCTTCGTCAGATGACTTCTCCCAAGAGATTTGGCAAAAACCTTTGATCCCCGATTTTGCTCGATCGCTCGTTCTATTGAACGGGTGTTGGAGCATCGGAGATCGTATCGTACTAGTTTGCCAATTATCTTGTTTAGAGCATGTCGTTCTGACGAAGTAACTGGTGGATGTTCACTTCGTTCCTCCAAAAGCCTGAGTGTTTCTTCCAAAAGCTTTAACTTCCTGCCTTTACGCCGCAATTCGCAAAATCTCACACCGACTACATTCTCGAGGGCCCGGTCAATGTCAACGCTATTTGTGGTTTCCAAGGCAGCGAATCGGTTCTCCAGATTAGACTGGAACTTTTCAGATCCGACTATAGTTTGGAGCAGGGTTGGCCGGAGCCTGGATTTCATCAAACGGACACGTTCAAGCTTAAAATCGATATTCAGAGAGCCTCGCACGAGTCGATGATCGCTTCCGATATTAAACCTATTGATCACTGAGACGTCTCTGAATATGCGCTTCTTGTCCGTTATGATGAAATCGATCTCGTTTTTAGTCATAGTGTCAGATGGTGTCGTTTTTAGGGTTCCGTAGTCAACTAGGAACCCTTATAGTTTCGCCATGTCTGTCCGTCTGTCTGTCTGTCTGTCCGCGGCTAAGCTCAGAGACTGTTAGTACTAAAAAGCTGTAATTTGGCATGAATATATATATTAGTCACGCCGACAAAGTGGTTAAATAAAAAAAACTAAAAAAATATTTTTTAGGGTACCTCCCATAGACGTGAAGTGGGGGTGATTTTTTTTTATTGACTAATTCTATAGTGTGGGGTATCATTGGATAGGAATTTGAAAATAAATAGGGGTTTGCTAAAACTATTTTTTGGTAAAATGAATATATTCGGAGATATTCACTCCGAAAGTTCAAAATAATGTGTTCCCCCCTCTAATTTTTGAACCGCACGTCTAAATAATATGAAAAAAATTACGTAAGTTAAACTTAATAAGAACTTTCTAGAAAAATTATTTTCAACTTAATCGGTTGAGCAGTTTTTAAGTGTTTGTAAAAAAATGTTTCTAAACTAAAATAAGTCCGCCTAAGTATTGTGACGGTCGGGAACTACGGAACCCTACACTGAGCATGGCCCGACATGCTCTTGACCGGTTTTAGTCATAGTGTCAGTGTGTTAGTTGGTGTGCCTCGGAAAAATAATATCTCATAAACCTACGACGGACGGAAGAAAAATACAAACAGATGTAAATCACGCTGATTCACATGATTTTTCATTTATAGTGTATCTCCAAAAAAATTCGTTTGGCTAGGTGTACCTGGAACACAAAAAGTTTGCGGAGCACTGAGGTAGAACACAATGCCCACTCCTGCTGGCTCGTGCTGAGGCACTAAATTCAAACAGATCAGGAAAATATTTTAGTAGTTTTTTTCGTCGGTTCAATGTATTTTTTTTTCGTTTCATTTTCTATTTTTTTATATTTAAAATGATGATGATTATGAATATTTAGTTGGTTAATCTATTCCATGGTATAATTGACATAAGAAAATACATGACATAATAAAATTAACTTTAAATAAATTAACACTATAATTAAAAATAATTAATAATTTAATGTTAATTAAGTATTTTATAATGGTTAATTTAAGTGTATTGTTGTGCCCTTACAGGGTTTATATTGGGACATATTTTTTTAATTGTAAGACCTTGTAAACATATAAAACAATAAATAAATGATGATGATGATGATGATGAAGATCGGTTACATGTAATGTTGCTGGATTACGTTCAATATTTTCACACACGTGATTTAAAAAAATCATGGGGACTGTTAGTTGAAAAACTAATCAGACATGACCTATTACACTATTTAATGGAGATTCAATTTGTTACGATTTAATATAAACAGTTTTACCTTAGCGGTATATTAGGTAAGCTACGTTGGCGATATATAAATGGCTTGAGTTTTTTGGCGTCACTTCGCTCGTTATGGCCGTCGCGTCTCCGCTAGCTCGCTCGCTGCTCGCGTTCGCTTGCTTCGCGCTGCTGCGAGGCGCCAGTGACGTACTCGGCAAAAAAAAAAATAGCCCTCCAGAACATTTTGATCACCACATCCTTGCTAATTGCGCTGCGTACAGCAAAGGCAAGTTTTATTATGATTTTTATTGAGAGACTAGTTGGCTGATTTCACGTGCTTCAGTAATGATGAAATCATTATTTTCAAACAAAAATTGGTTACAATGTTTTAAGCTTCGCGATAATCACTTATAGCTAGATAGATATATTAGTTTAACCACTACTTATTTATTGTTAAAATTACCTTGACGTTTCCACTACATTGTAGCGGTTATGATCACGAGTCAACTGAACACTGACTGTGGTATCATATTCGTTTAGGTTAATATAAAACAAATAACCAGGATGATAGATATAGCTCTCTTCTGCATGGAATCCGATAGGCAAATGTGGGTGTCGAGATGTATATTCGGATAAATCGAGGGATATTGTAAGTCGTGTGATCGAAAAAATGAAGTGCAGGTAGTTCGAAAAACTCGCGCGCCTAAACGAACGTGATACGTTCAGTTAACTCATGATCTGTGCCTCTGCAATGTGGTTTGAAATGTCGAGATAATTTTAGCAATAAATAATCCGTGATTACGTCTTGAGAAATATTATTTTTGTGCGATAGTGTCAGTTTTTAATGTTTGTAGGTATTGTTACTCGAGACGTCATCATTTTGGGACCAAATGCTACATCACCCTACAAGACACGGTTTATGATAGCAAATACTGATGTAAGTATGAATTTTCTGTATGAAATTTATTTGAAAAAAAAATGATTGCGAATGTCATGAAGAAACAAATTGCGAGTCTGACCCGTTAAAGTTTTCGTATAAATTTTAAGCCAGTATATTTTTTTATTAGCCTGACATAGTGTCCCACTGCTGGGCAAAGGTCCTTGACCTCCACAACTCCCAGTCTGGTGTAACATCAGGCCAGTCCTTTGCATACACGTCCAAGTCGTCCCGCCATCTCCTTCTTGGTCTGTCTGGTCGTCGCTGGCCGTTCTCCGGCACCCACCAAGTGACTGTGTGAGGGGAACCTATCGATGTTTAGAAAATTTTATTTCCGAAGGCTTAGAATCCCGAAAACTTCATTTGTCCGAAACATTTTTTTCTAAAACTGTAAATATTTCAGGATTTATTTCAGGACCATCGTGTAGAACCCTTTAGGTTAGGTTAGGGCCGTTTTATAAAAATCCTGAAATATTTACAGTTTCAGAAAAAAATGCATTCGGATAAATGAAGCATTCGGGATTTTAAATATTCGGAAAAAAATATTTCTAAATTTTGATAGGTAACCCTGTGTGAGCCCATCTTTGTGGGTGCATGCGACAGACGTGTCCCAACCCAGTCCCATTTTAGCTTAGCAGTCTTTTCCCCAACGTCGACTATGCATGTTTTTAAGCGCAGCGTGGTGTTCCGGATTCTATCTATCCTCTTCACTATTCAATAATTTACATTAATCTGCGTAACATCTTTATAATTATGTTTCAGCATTGCAGGCAGAAAGGAAAAAAGTTGGTCGGATTTTTGATAGAAGCCTGCGACCCACTCGGCCCGCCAGGACCCAGCATTACTGTCTATAGCAAACTGATACAAGTTGTAAAATGTTACACTGACGGTCCCTGCCCTTCCGGCCTCACCGTGAGAGTATCACAATATTGTTCACACCATTAAACATTGTTATTGGCATGTAACGTTATTCACAAAGAAAGACTTTTAAGTAGTAAAATAGTGACGGTTTTGTAAGATTTTTTTTAAAGCATTTTTAGTGATGCTAAGACCCATCAAATTGGATCTTTGGCACTGTTTTTTTGTACGTAATTTGCAAAAAAAAACGTAAATTAGGTATATATGCGCTCTAAAAACTACGATATAAAGTTTACGGTGTTCTGAAACGTCGCATTTATCAACCAATTACGAGTATCGTGACGTTTTGTGAGCAGACTGTTTGACCATTAAAATAAATAAAAATAAACAGTAAACATAATTATATGTTTTTATTTGTAATCCTTAAATAAACAGATAACTATTAGAGTCAGGAACTGAAAAAAGTATGTAAAATAAATAAGATTCCAGCAGAAAATTGTACCATTTTGGATTATTAATAAGGCTACAATAATATTGCAGCTCAAACTAAACCAAACCAGTACAGCCAGCAACATACAGTACCACATAATATTATTTATAGTCATCATGACTGTCATCAAGAAGTAACATTTTATGCCATTCATTAACATGATACTCGTATAAAAATTGCAATTAACATCGATTGCTTAGTATGATCAAAATCACATACACAATTGCAAAGAAGGATTTTATTTTAATGTGAAAAAGAAGGAGGACGGGTTTTGAATGGGGTATGTATTACAATACCGAAGTACGAAAGACCGAATGTATTAAAACATCGAATGGGTCAAAAGAACGACACGATTTATGCTTGCTGGCTTTGTCCTTCTCAGCTTTCACGAGGTTCTCGTCATGGGGGATGGTGATGTCGATGAGCATTGTCTGGCGTTTCAATCGATCTGTCAGCACGATATCAGGCCTATTGGCTAAAATAGTCCTGTCCGTGATAACAGACCGATCCCAATAGAGCGTGGCACGACCATTTTCGAGAACTGGCGCAGGTATATACTTATAGTAAGGCACTTCAAAGTCCACAAGACCGTATAGCAGAGCAAGTTACTGGTGAATAATTCTGGCTACAAAGTTATGTCTGTGCAAGTACTCACCGTAGCAAGATGACCACAACCGGAAATAATATGCCTGAGTGACTCTCCCCGGGACGGCGGCATGCCTATTATTATTATTATTATTGTAGCGGTGTTGAATATCGGACGGAAACGACGTTGTACAAATCAAACGGTTTATCGAGATAGTCTCAACAATACAGATGTACGGAATATACTCAGGGAACAGCGGGCGTTTCGACAGAGACACCGCACTGCGACCAGAGGCCTGTCTAGGTTTATATTGGAAGGTGTTCAACAGTTTGAATGCGGCCAACCAAGTATAAACCTGCTCCTTGATACAAATGAAATATTACATCACGGTTATATGGATTCTACGTTGACCAAACGATAGCGCGATCTAACTCGACCCCAACGCCATCTCTGGGAGACTTTTGGTACTACACTCCTCGCTGCGCCGCGCCAGTGACGATTGCGTGTGAAGTCGGGTAGCTAGCGCCATTTAGTTTAATACTCCGTGTACTACATTATTAATTTTCTTACTGAAAAACTTCAATAAGGGTTTTTTCTCATGTTTTAAATAAGATACCGCTATGTGACTTAGGTAATTGAATACATGTCATATCTTTATAAGCTATCCGATGCCATAAAAATCAACTTTGCGATTATTTTTGAGATACTACTTTTGCGCTTATCACGGCAGTGGGCATGATGGCGCACGGTGAGTAGCGGAGATCAGAAGTAAAGTAAAAATATAATAACTAGTTTATTGATAGGAACTTTCACAAGATATATCCGGTATCAATAATTTATTAGGCTTAACTTTGATTTATTCTATTTGGCGAGCCTCGGGGAGGCCTATGTTCAGCAGTGGACGTCTTTCGGCTGAAATGATGATGATGATGATGAATTTTAATTTACCCAGCTGCTGGCAGAAAATATTCTTGATTTATTTTATAATAAGTATCTTGTACAGATTATAATACGATAGGCTATAATAATGTTAAAGCGAAGTAAATTAATTATTCTGAAAGTTTATTATTTTCTTCCACGATTATTTCAAATTGCTTATTGACAGAGCACATCAAATCTATTACGCGCAGAACCGATTTATCCATCAATATAATTATGTACGGCACGAATTAAAGGAAAGGACTTACGCTGTAAACTTGTTATTTTAACTCTATAAATATCCTATGAGGAGTGGATCTGGCCACTTCGCTCGCCATGGCCGCCGCGTTCCCGCTCGCTCGCTCGTTGCATGCGTTCGCTTGCTTCGCTCTGTTGTTTGCCGCTTGCAACGCCAGCAACAACCGACGCCAGAACGTAAACAACTGCGCAGAGTATCTTAGTGGTTCGATTTTTCTTTTTATTTTTCTCTCGTCCATGTATAATATTATACTCGTATTTTTAATACCTACCATTAAGAGGGTTTATACCTGCTGAGCAGGCAACGTTGCATATTTGTTAGTTTTTTTCGATTATTCCATAACAAATGAATGAAAATTAAAAATGTTTTGTATACAAATTGTTCTAATGTATAATTTAATGTGTCTCCTGCAATAATAATTCGTGATAGACTTTTATTTTCTTTAAAAACTGACAAATTATTACCTAACGGTTTTTCAAGAAAATAAAAGTCTTATCACGAATAATTATTGCAGTAGACACATTTACTTATATATTAGAACAATTTGTATACAAAACATTTTTAATTTTCATTCAATTTTTATGGAATAATCGAGAAAAACTAACAAAAATGCAACGTTGCCAGCTCAGCAGGTATAACCTAAGAGCCTAATTGTATGATAGAAAAAACGAAAAGAAGATAAATGGTCAAGATCCCAAAATACTGAGTGGTTTTGAGAATCCCTTTGTCAAATTGTACAATTTTTACTAACAATAGATTATAAGTTATTTGTATGATTTACTAACAAAATGGATGTAAATAAAGAAATTATTATTATTATTATTATTATAACCATTACCAAGATATAACTGTAATAAAAAAACCATTTATAATCCGGAAAACCTTTTTAATTTTCAAGTAACTGTAAAATTAAATTTGTTAGGAGCATTAAATTAAATAGCTAGTAAAGGCAGTTAACTAACAAAGTGATATCAGAGTTCAGTATTAACACACATAATCTATGGAAAATTGTATTTTGAACGCTCATAATTATAACGTATGTCAATTAATATCCTATTATCTCGCCTCATTCGTTTTTCGTCTAATTCTGTATTCTTCTTCGTCTTGTTCGCTATCCGTCACTATCTTTTTTGGTCAAATTCTGCAACTTGTTTATCTCTTAATATGTCTTACTTAAAAAAAAAATTAGACTGTTTATTTCATTAAAAAATACAATATTGCATGCATTATCTTAACTACTTAATCTTAACTTAAAAAGTTTATTGAGTTAAGAAGTCTTTTTGTGTTTTTTTTTTTGGTTTTTGTCACGGTCTTCCTTGGACTCATTCTTCGTTCTTCCCTTTCGTTTTTTGTCTCATTTACTGATTTGCCAAAATCATTTCGATACGTTCGGTGCTGGTAAATAAATTTTAGTAAGTAAATGAGACGAATGAGTCCAAGAAAGACCGTGACGAAAAACGAATAAGACTTATAAATGAGACGAATGAGTCCAAGAAAGACCGTGACGAAAAACGAATAAGACTTATAAATGAGACGAATGAGTCCAAGAAAGACCGTGACGAAAAACGAATAAGACTTATAAATGAGACGAATGAGTCCAGAAAGACCGTGACGAAAAACGAATAGACAAGTTACTGAATTGGCCCAAATAAGATAATGACAGATAACGAACAAGACGAATAAAGAATGAGTGACGAATACAGAATGAGACGAAATAAGAATTAAACGATAAACGAATGAGGCGAGATAATAGGATACTCTGTCAATTAATTGGTAGTGCAAATTGCCAATTTATACTCAAACAGTAATCTCGTTTGCGTTCGTGTGTATCATTATGACGGTGTTTTATGGTCATTATGCTTATTATTACACTCGAGACTTAAATTATTGGTAAAATTACGATTCGATCACATTGCAGCAGCCGTGGTCACGCGTACACCACGACCATGATAACAGCAATGTGGTCAAAACCTCAGGGTAATTTTAGCAATAAGTTGGCACGTTTAACTCCCGGGTGAAAAAAATTGCGAAGATGTTTGAATTTTTGGGTGTTAGGATGTTCAGATATTTGTTAGCCAATCACGCAGCTTAATGGATTAAGATGAAACTGTGCATACAGACTGATGGACAACAGATCGGCGGCCTTTTGCTACGTGCGCGTGAATCGCCCGCCGCAGGTCTACTAAGTACTTGGACAGCTGACACCGCGTCTCCACGCGTAAAATATCTAACCAACTGATCGTACTAACTGAACCTGTATTTTTAACCCCCGACACAAAAAAGGGGTGTTATAAGTTTGACCGCTATGTGTGTGTGTGTGTGTGTCTGTCTGTGGCATGTCTGTGGCATCATAACTCTTATATGGATGAACCGATTTGGATGCGGTTTTTTTTATTTGAATGTAACGACCGCTTTAGCCTAGTTGGTAGTGACCCTGCCTACGAAGCAAGAGGTCCTGGGTTCAAATCCCGGTAAGGGCATTTATTTGTGTGATGAGCACGAATATTTGTTCTTGAGTTATGGATGTTTTCTATGTATTTAAGTATTTATTTATCTATATAAGTATGTTTATCGTCGCCTAGTACCCATAGTACAAGCTTTGCTTAGTTCGGGACTAGGTTGATTTGTGTAAGATTGTCCCCTAATATTTATTTATTTATATTTTATTTTTTAAGTTTCTTGGCAATGGCTTTTAGACATATTTCATCAAAATTGGTCAAGCCGTTTCAAAGTTATCAGCTCTTTTGTATGCTGCGGAAGGATCTTAGATTGAATTGCGTTGGGGGTTTTTCAATTTTTAAATTTGTAGTTATGGGAAACAGATTCGGGCCTTGCCAATGGTCGAAGTTAAGTAGTAATACAATTTGTTTTCTGTTTTCAGGACAGGCTACTATTTTCACAAAAGTTTTGGATCCGGTCACCACGCCAGCCTATCAAATAGCAAACACGATTAGTAACGGTGATGTAAGATATAGTCCACCAATTTGATTCCTAGGCCACTGTAGAACCTTGTCGCATTAACTACTAGATAATTGCATCGTCAGTTCGGATCAAAGGAGTATGAACTTTCCGATCACGGCATGCAATAGACGTAAAGAGTTTATAATAAATAAATAATAAATAAAATATCACTGGACAATTCACACCAACTGACCTAGTCCTAAACTAAGCAAAGCTTGTACTATGGGTACTAGACAATGGATAAACATACTTATATAGCTAAATACATACTTAAATACATATTTAACATCCAAGACTCGAGCACAAACATTCGTATTTTTCACACAAATATTTATCTGCCCCGACCGGGAATCGAACCCAGGACCTCAAGCTTCGTAGTCATGTTCTCTAACAACTAGCCTATTCGGTCGGTTATAAAAGTTTTCGCTCCATGATATGAGAAGAAAAAGAAGTTTTAGCAGATGTACACTTGGACAGTGACAATTCTAGTTATTAATGCAAACTCCTTTACTATTCATTATCGTTGACACACGTTGAAATGAAATGAAATGAAATGAAATTTATTTATTCACAATGAACATATGGTTACATAAGGTCTTAAATTGTATACTATTGCTTCCCATGACATGTTCAGCCAAGTTCGCAAAGATCAAGATGTCATCATGGCATACATCACAATAGTCACTGTCGTTGAAGATAAACAAATTGATTCATTATGACATGGTTGCATTGTGGCCTAGGAATCAAATCAAAATCGTATTTGGAAGTCAAACGGCTGACTGAAGAAAGTGAACTGCTGATTACTCTATCAACAACAGCTTAGCTCTTCGAGCCTTATCACAATGACGATTTGCGAATGTATTATACACGAGGCGAGCACGCAGTGTGTCTGCCGCGATTTCGCAACGATTTCGCCGCGGATGCGTAACGATTTCGTCGCGAGCGCGCAGCGAGTACGACGCGCCTAGGGCTGGGACTCCATACTAAGTTCCTCTGCTATCCATTTCTTTGCCATAACGTTTTAGGTTTTTCGATTTCAACCGCGTCTATCCTTATTTAAAATATTTCGTATTTCTAATCGTTGTTTGTTTTCCATTTTATTGCACACTTTTCACCCGCACAAAGCACAACCAAACAATGTGTATACGATTTCTTAACGCTCAACACTTGTAACCGGCACTTGCTACTTAACAAAAAGTTATTAAGTCTTAACACAGTTTTTATTTTCAGCATTGCGCACTAGCAGTTTGCTCTCTTGGTAAGCTGGGTTGCCTAGTGTCAGCAGTGGGTTCCCTGATCAAGGCATGCGACTACTTCGGCACATACCCACCCATTATACAGAGCGTGGATATTTTCACGCAAATAGCTAAATGTACCGGTTCCTGTCCTGGAGGTCTGGCTGTGACAGTAACGCAGTACTGCAACATATAAGCATTTTTTATCAGTCTACGACTGGTTACAGGTGTATTTTATTTAACAGTGATATTATGATTATGATTATTATGATTATGATTATGATTATGATTACTTCTAACAAATAAATAATTCATTTATTTTGTTCTTTCTTTTATTTGTACTGTTTGTACTGTTTAAAAATGTTTCTTTAATCTAAAACTTGTTGTCAGTTTAAAATTGTGAAATCCAATAAACATAATAAAATACCGTTTTTGTTTTATTGTCGCTTAATGTTTTTGCGTTCTGTTTCTGTTTTTGCTTACTGTGTGGTGTGTAATGATCCCACCAAAAATATAAATGTGAAAAATGTTAGCCAAGTTCAACACTAAAAATATGCTTAGTTGTTGACGTTGCTGACAAAAAGATTGCGATCTAAATGTGTGCCAAGTTCTTCAGAGAACAAAAATACATTACAATACAATACAAATTATTCTTTATTGATCACCAAAAACAGTACAGTGACATTACAAAAATAAAAATTCAGGTAGACAATAGGCGGTCTTATCGCTAAATAATATCATAAACAAATATAAAACTCTATTTCCTTGTTTTCTCAGCTGTTTGATATTTATTAAAAATATAAAATCTTAAATCGATCTATCAAATAATTGACACAAAGTAGATCATCATCATCATTTCAGTCGTAGGACGTCCACTGCTGGACATAGGCCTCCCTCATTGGCGCCCAATCATTATGGTTGGAAGCGACTTGCATCCACCCTGAACCTGTGGCCTTCACCAAATCGTCCGTTCATCTCATCGATGGACGTCCCACGCTGCGCTTGCCTGTCCGTGGTCCCCATTTGAGAACTTTGATCAGTTACTACAATTTCTTCTTTATTATCTAACTTCTTTATTTTCTTCCTTAATTTCTTCTTTATTTTTTAACTTTTTTTTTCTTTATTTTCTTTCTTAAGAGGGTACGATGCGCACCATTTCTCCATACAAAGGTAATCCCCTGTTTCCTCCCTGGTTAATGGCTTTAAAGCCAATTTATTTTTCTGTGTAATCTGTATCTACCACAGCTATGCCCCTATGTTTCGTTTTTTCCATATTTCAATTAACATAAGAAATATGAGCTTCCAAAAACTGAAAAAATTGCCCAATTTCAACGTCATTTTCAGACACTTATCAGAAAAGAATCCCTGATATAAACAAAAAAAGGAAAACATAGGGGCATAGCTAAATCTGTCTTCTAATTATTTTTGAAAAAAATAATTTTGTTGGTCCAGGTTTCGAGAAGAAAACAGGGGATTACGAAATGCTGTTTTGATCAATTTTACGCGCCTAATAACGGTCTGAGCTGCAGTTGTCCCGCTCTCGCTGTACTGACACGGAGGGGTTCGGGCGAGACAGCGACATTTCATTAAAATACCTATTTCTCAAAAGTCTCTGCGCCATCGTACCCTCTTAACTTTTTTTTTATTATTTTTTTTTACTTTTTTTTCTTTTTTTTCTTCTTTCGGTACTCCCAACTAACTATGACATCGGGTACTTCAAGAAAAGAGTGTATTGTTCCCTTAAAGGCCGGCAACGGACTAGTGACCCTTCTGGGGTTTCTGGTTCTCATGGGTGGTGGTGATCGCTTACCAACAGGTGACCCGCATGCTCGTTTGCCTCCCTCTATCAATAAAATAAAAACAAAAAAACTAATTTATTTTTTCTTGGTATATGGCCTGCCCATTGCCATTTCAACGAGCTAATCCGTTTGGCTATGTCGATGACCCCAGTTCTTCTACAGATCTCCTCGTTCCTTATTCAATCCCGTAGAGAAACTCCGAGCATAGCCCTTTCCATAGCTCGTTGAGCGACTCTGAGCCTATTCATCACGACCAATAGTGAAGCACCACATCACCACAAAGAAGATAACTTATGTTAAATTAAAGCTCAAGATTTACTTTGCTTCTTTTCACATACAAGTCATCTTATATTTGGCTAATTAACTTATCTTCTACACCTTGATTTGCTGATAAAAATTAGCAAAGTCAAATCATGTACTTCAATTTTCGAAAGGTCATAAAGTCGACTTTTGTTTGTAGACAAGTTGTTGACATCAAAGAATGACGCAAAATTGCAATGGTTTCATAAAACTGTTTGCATTTAGTTTTAATTAACATAAGCGTAGGTTGTAACTACTTCTAACACTTCGTTTAGTAGAGTTACTTGTAATTGTAGGTAAACTAATAAAAAGGTTTTAAAGCTCAATTATTCGTCGGTAGTCAAGGTATATTGGGTCAACTAATCCTGGTTATCAAAATAGTTAAGCATAATTTTCTAGGCAACAGCCTGGTTTGTCATGTAGTTTAGAAAGGTAACAAGTGCCTGTAAAGTGTTAAATTAAAGTGTTTGAAAACCACGCAGCAACGTTGCAAGTATATTTAGGACTTTTGATACCTGGCAAAGTAAGAGGATTGTGCTAAGAAGTTTTCGGTGATTATTTTTTAGTAAAGGTTGCTGACGACATTTTTATCTGTTCAAATAACAATTGAAAGTTGGATATTTATGAAGTAAAAAGGAAAATTGGTCTTTATCATTATCCTGCTAATATTATAAAAGAAATAGTATGTGAAGATGTTTGGATGTTTTAATGTTTGTTTGTCAATCACGGAATAACGGCTGAGCGCATTTACGAGTAGATGACATTTATTGGCGCACAGATGGAAAATATCTGGATTGGATTGAGACATCTTGTAGCACTTATAATATCTATCCTACACACTTATTTTATTAAACGGCGCACCTGAGTTTCCCATAATATAATAAGTCATAATGTATGTTCATAATCAACGGTAGTCATAAAGTGATTTATTTATGAAACAGTATTATTTAGGATTTTTGCAGTAGTTTAGGTTAGGTTTGTTTTATAACAGTTCCGAAGAAAATACTGTTTAAGACACACACACTTTATGACTAATGATTAGGAGAATGATAAATCGCTCCTTTAGAAGAACAATGACACAATTACAAATTATTTATTGTCATTTCAAAACTAAACTTTATAAAAAAAACAAGATTGGTTTTGAAATGACAATAACTTGTAATTGTGCAATTATGACTTGTTAAACTATAATAATAATAAATAATAAATATCACGGGACAATTCACACCAATTGACCCAGCCCCAAAGTAAGCTAAGCAAAGCTTGTGCTATGGGTACTAGGCAACGAATAAACATACTTATATAGATAGATACATACTTAAATACATATTAAACACCAAAGACCCGAGAACAAACATTCGTATTTTTTATACAAATATCTGCCCCGACACGGGAATCGAACCCGGGACCTCAAGCTTCATAGTCAGGTTCTCTAACTACTAGGCCATCTGGTAGTCTATGTGAAACCATAGAGACCCTATATGTATAAATTCCACTAAATAGCAAAAAATAAAATTAAGTTTAAATAAAAAACAAAACTGCCTCCAGAAAAACACCCAGAAACTAAAAGACATAAATAATTACGAAATAAAAAATTCATTTACTACAAAAAGGGGCATGTATTACAATACCGAAGTACGAAAGACCGAATGTATTAAAACATTGAATGGGTCAAAAGACTGACACGATTTTTTTCTGAAACCGTTAACTTTTTAAGATTGTTATAAAACAAACCTAACCTAACCTAATGGGTTCTGTATGATGCCGTTTTAATAAATTCTGAAAAGTTTACGGTTTCAGTAAAAAATCGTGTCGGTCTTTTGACCCATTCGATGTTTTAATACATTCGGTCTTTCGTACTTTTGTAATACATACCCACAAAAAGCATGAAAATGTCTTACTACTATCTGTTTGATGTCGTTGACTCAGCAAGAGCCAGCAGGAGTGAACCTAGTCATCTACTTACATACTATCTATTGGACGTCTACCACTCCTGCTGGCTCGTGTGAGTCGCCGACTTCAAACAGATTTGTAGAAAGACATTTCTAAGATCTTTTGTAGTTGATTAAATTTTCATTTTATAATTTTGATTTTGCTTTTTATATGACATTTATGACAAAGGATGGCCACTTGGCAGAAAGTGTTAAATATAAAATCTTGTCAGTTAAATGCACAAAATGATCATGTTTGAAAAAAAAAAAATTTTTTTTGAAATATAATCTTAATGTCTATTAAAAATCAGTTGTTTTGATTCAAAGAAACATCTCTTAATGCGTTGATGCCTGTTAGCACCTTGTATGCGAGTATTTAGGTACAGTCAAGTGTAAAAATATGGGTGCACACAACTTGCTCATAAATATGTCCCATAGCTCTTATGTCGTCGAATTAAGGTATAGGTATGTAATGATGTGAGGATTAAATCGATACTTATTTTTGCACTTAACCGTACATGTTCTTGCAAAAACTCTCGAATGAAAGAGAGTAATGTTCCGTTCAATAAATTTTAAAAGTAAATTGAAATAAGACCTAAATTATTAAGTATGAAACAGAATGAAAGTATGATTGATTTTACAAAAACGGTTTATATAAAATTCACTAGCGTGCTAATAATGTCAGAGCGACACAATGCAATAAATGGAACAGATTAATAATTTAAATAATTTATAGCTTTACTACAAGATTAGTTTTCAATTGCTTGGTAACTAAGCAGAACATTAATACCAAACCTTTTAGTTGCAAGACCAATTGCTATATATTTTGGAACTAATTTAGTTACACAATTTACACTATAATTATAAAATCGATTTCATTAAGGTCCATTGAGTTTGTGATATAAATATCTGGGTATCGGCGCTGTTACTTCACATCGTTCGTCATGGCCGCGTCTTCACTCGTTCGCTCGCTGCTCGCGCTCACTTGCTTCGCTCTGCTGCTTGCCGAGTGCTTCGCGCACCGCCGCCACTCTCTTCGCCGCAGTAATACTCCTAACTGTGCAGAATCTCTCACAGGCAAGTTTATTTCAATTTGCAAATTGGGATCTTTACTGACACACATTACGCAGGTTTAACATGTTTAAGGCACTAGTCCCACCAAGGGATTGAAAGCGTCTAGCTAACGACTATTTTCTCGCTCAAGAAACGAACAAAAGATAAAGATCCGGTGTCGGTTAAAGAGAAAGACAATAATAGTTGATCGCTGGCTGTTCACACTGCTGGCGAGGACTCTTTCTTCACTAGTTGATCGCAGCGATAAAAGCTATCAACAATAAAACTCGCTCAGCGATGCTCGCTTGGCGGCTAGAACTCACGATGAGAGACCAACCATCGATCATTCTACTGTACAGCATTGTATTCATTTTTTATCTGTAGGAAAAGGCTAAATTAACGTCTAAGAAACTTGGGGTGCAAATAGATCAAGACAGTACCTTACACCTAAGCACCTTCTTGAACTAAGGCCCAAGTGCGATCGCACTTGCAGTACTGTTCTCATCTCTGGGTAGGGACGCCCTTCTCTTTCCATTTGACCGCATTCAATGTAGAGTAGCTCGACTTGTCGGTGACTAGTCAATGATTTCCGATCCTTTGGATTCCTTATCCATGTTCTCTTTGTGCGTTCTGTCAGGTCTACCACGGTGATTACTCCAAAGAAATGTTTAATTTGGTGCCTGCTTTGAAATTCTACTATCGCACCACCCGCCGAAAGTCTAAGTTCCATCGTTCATTGTCGTCATCATAGTCCATCGTCCATCGTCACCATCTCGATGACCGTACAGTTCACAAACTTTTTCATTATTAATCAGGATACAGGTCAGGATACGATCCCTTTAGGTTGGGGTAGACGAGTTCTTGAGTGGAGACCACAGATCGGCAAACGTAGCTTAGGACGTCCTCAGACTCGGTGGAGCGATTATCTTCGCAAGGCGGCTGGCAAGAGCTGGACGAGAGTGACCGAGGATCGTGCTCAGTGGCGTGCCATGGGAAACGCCTATCTCCAACAGTGGACGAGCATAGGCTGATGATGATGATGATGACGATAACTTTTTAGCGCAAGCTTGGAATATTGTTAACTAATTCTAATGTTTCTTTCTCTTAGGTTCGGCTACCGACGACGTTCTTATTTTGCCTGACATGACATCGCCAGCTTACCAGGCCAATGTTATGGTGAATAATGATGATGTAAGTAAAGAATAAAACGAACGTAACGTAGACGTAAGGTGAAGAAGATGGATCGACGAGCTGGTTAAGGTGGGCTTGGTTGCGTTGGATGTGGATGGCGCAGAACCGATCTGTTTGGCGAGCCTTGGGAGGCCTATTTT
The DNA here is from genome assembly GCA_947859365.1 of Archips crataeganus. Taxonomy (NCBI): domain Eukaryota; kingdom Metazoa; phylum Arthropoda; class Insecta; order Lepidoptera; family Tortricidae; genus Archips; species Archips crataeganus. Next base: position 342,930 of record OX402047.1, on the reverse strand, counting down.
CAGCACTAGACGTCTTTCGGCTGAAATGATGATGATAATGTCACCGGCTAGCCGGTCGGAGAAATAAGAGAACTAGTTGCAAAAGAAAAATATATTACAATAGAAAATATGTATAGTCAGCACTGCTCTTCAATAAAATTAAAAAAAATAAGACTGCACTAGATTTTCTGGACAGGTGGGAAGGCAGGGCAAGGTATTCACGTAGCCTCGGAGTGTCCAAAAGGGGTTCAGGCTTCACCGGCAGTTTACTCCGAGGCGGTAGAGCAGAACGTTGGTAGACAGGTTGAAATGTAAATCTTTCGGTATAAGCCTTGACAAATTGTAGGGCCAATGACAGGAAATAGCTCTGGAATGAGGTTCCTGCTGCGGTATTCCCGGACCGATATGACCTTCAAGCTTTCAAAAAAAGAGCGTACTCCTACCTAAAAGGCCGGCAACGCACTTGTGACTCTTTTGGTGTCGCAGGTGTCCATGGGCGACGGTAATCGTTTACCATCAGGCGATCCGTCTGCTCGTTTGCCCCCTATATCATAAAAAAAAAAAAAAAAAAAAAAAAGGAAAAAAAAACAAAAGAAAAAGGGAAAAACTCATTGTGATTCCTATTTCGGTAGACCATGTAGTAGATCATGACTCTGGTTGACGAGGACGCGACATGGAAAGCGATGTTGATAGATAAGAAAAAAATAAGACATTTATATAATTTCACAAGAAGACTCACAAGTACAAGAAAATATTATAATACAAATATTATAATACAAATATTATAATACAAATATTATAATACAAATATTATAATACAAATAAGCACACAATTCTGCAAAAACATTGAGCGTACCAGACACGTGCCGTATCAGACACCAGAGACCGTATCAGACACCAGAGACCGTATCGGACACCAGAGACCGTATCAGAGACCAGTGTCTATCCGTGTCTACGCGGACAAGAAGAATATTATTTTGTCTGCCACGGTACGTGTCTGGGACCTTGAAACGGTTGGTGACTCAACACTATACTGATGCGTTTAACTTTGTGTTTCCCTTGCAGCACTGCTATCAGAATCATAAGAAACTGTCTGGCGCATTGATAAAAGCGTGTGATCTCCTGGGCACTCCTGCTCCTAGCATCCTGACTCCAAGCATATTGTCACAAATTGTGACCTGCCATACATCTGGACCCTGCCCCAATGGTATGGTCATAAGCGTTACGCAGTACTGCTCGCCGCTTTAAGCATTTCAGTCCGTTTTTACGAATTCTTCACAATAAACTGATTTATACAATTGTTGGTTTTTCTTTTAGTGCCTTAGTACATTACTTTAGTAGCCAATATACCTTGCCTTTGTGGACTGCGAAAAAGCCTTTGATTTTGTGGAAACTTGTTTGGAACTCATATATCTCCAGAGGTGATGTATTGACTACTGGTACATCGAAGTGTAGAAGTATTTGTATAGGAATGCCACTATGTATGTACCTGCTTATCTAATGATTGCATATTGCATATTAATGGGGGAGCCCTATATCCAGCAGTGGGCGCCGCATGACTGAGATGATGATCATAATGAACATTATGACACACGGTTTTAAGTTCACTAGCCAGTATTAACATCCTACAGCTGAGCAAAACCCTCTCCCGTGGACTTCCAACCAACCCTGTCGGCAATTATGGCTGGCATAGGTACTCGAGTAAATGTCTAGATTATCCCGCCATCATTGCTTGTCCTACCGCTATTACTATTACCACTCATGGGACTTATCATGCAAATAACATTTAATATTTACGTCGACGTTTCAGCCAGATTGCAGTGACTGTGGTCACTAGTTGAATAAGAATGAGTGGTAATAGTTAGGAGTAAAAATCACGAAATTTTAAAACATTATGAAAGGTGGTATCACGTAATAATTATTTACACATATATTACATTACAGAGCTTATAAGCGCTTGATTAGTGGTTTATGTAGATGATATACTTAATAAATATCTCTGATTCTTGCAAATGTAATCAATGAAAAATACGAGGCGAAGGTAGAACGAGCTGGATTGCTGATTTTTATGTTCATTGACACGTAACGATAAGGAACAATCTTAGTGAACCCAAGACAAGGGTCGTTAAAACTGTTGCCGGATCCATAGGCCATGAGAACTGCTGACCTGCATAAGATATGTTTTTACCGAGTCATACGCCTCCAGTTCATTTCACTTCCATCATCATCATCATCCCAGCCTTCATACGTATGTATGTATGTATGTAAACTCTTTATTGTACAAAAATAAGGAAAAAAAGAAATACATTATTGACAACCAAATTGTAAATTGTAAATGCATGTACACAGGCGAACTTTAAGGGATCTCTACCAGTCAACCCTTGAGTGGATGAAAGGAGCATTTAGTAAGGGACCGACAAAGAGTAAGTCAAAATAATACAGTCGGACAAAGCAAAGGCTACAATACAACTTTTAGTAAATACAATACATAAACTCATAATATAAAGAAACCTAATAAAAATATACTACCATATACAACATATATATGCAAAATACATACAATAAATAAGCAGTGTTCTCAATATATTAAAGTGATGGTGTGAGCCACATCTTCTTCAAAGCTTCCCTGAACGACACCACGGAGGGAGATTGCCTAATGGAGGTGGGTAATCGATTCCACAGTCTAGCAGATTGCACAGTAAATGATTTCCAATACGTCGCAATGCAGAGCAAGAACATTTTTTAGAGCCGGAGGACTTGGCCCATAGTTCCCACGCGAGCCCAGCGCGGATTAGGAACTTCACGCGCACCATTGAATTACTTCACATGCTCACGATGTTTTCCTTTACCGTTTAGCTCGTAGTGAATTTCAATTATAACTTCGCACATAATTTTCTAATAACTCAGAGGTGCCTGCCCGACCTCTCAACACGCGACCCTTTGCTTGAGAGGCCATAGGTCCATACCACTAGGCTAGCAAGGCTTTTTACTTTATTTCACTTTACCAAGTACCTAGTAACTGAAAGCAGCTATAAAGTGCGAATCAGTGCCGGATTAACCATTATTCAGAGTAGGCAACTATTAGGGGCCCGCATCGCCAAAGAGCCTCGCGCGCAACAAAGAAATTAAAAAGGTTTCGCAGTGATAATTTAACTGGATTAATTGTAACAAGTTAGGTATGAAGTATCTTTTTGTATTTATTTTTCAACTTCATTTTTTATTACTTTTACGGTCATCCCGTGAAACCATTATATTTCAAACTAAACCAGACCAGTGATGGTGTAGGGGTAAGCACGCAGCACGGAATGCTGAGGACCTGGGTTCGATTCCCAGCATTGGTCTTTTTTCTGGTGTTTTTTCTGTGCATCTATATTTCAGTTTGTATTTAGCTTGAAATATATGGATTAATTGTATCCTCGATGACAATAAGCATTCCTGCTATTTTTTGATGCATGCTACCAATTTGATTTGATTTGACTTCTTGAAAAGTGCAGCTGATATTTGGCTGGAAGGAGGCCCCAAAAGGTAATTGCCTGGTGCGAATCAACATCCAGAAGAACTTGTAAAATCCTATCCTTCTATAGCTAAACCATTTAAATGTGTCCTCGCCCGCGCGTTACAGGGGCTGGGGGTATGACGACAGAGGGGGCAGAGAGAGGTGCGGGCGGCGAGCGCGCCTCGTGTGCCTGCCGCGCGCACCTCTCCCGGCCCCATTTATCGTCTATTTAAACGGTTTAGCTATAATGTTGTAAATGGGAAAGTTTGTGAAGATGTTTCGATGTTTGTATATATGTAATGTTCATTAGGTAGTTAATCACACAATAACGGCTGAACGTATGTAGATGAAACTTGGCGTACAATGGACAAAGATCTGGATTAAGGCTAGGAATACTTAATATCCCGGTAATGAGTTCCCGAGGGAGAATATTTTTACTTTAAAGAAGAATAGACGGCGCTGCCAAGAACGTTACAGTACTTTGGCTTTCAAGATAACGTTATGATTTTATCTTCATCCATAGATTGGGTTGTTTGAGCGAGAGTTTTGCTTTAAAAGTGTTACTTTTTGTGGATATACATATATATTATACTATCCTTTATCAAGTAATAATAACTTTAACAACTTTGAAATAAATTTCACTATTGCAAAAAAAAAACTTTTAAGTCTCTTTATTAATTTAACTAATACACAGAGTCAGGTATACGCACAACACAAAAAAAAACATACAAATAAACGCCCCGGATCGTTCTAGGCGCAAAAGTGACCAACAGACTAGCCGCATTGCCCCGCTGAACCGCGATGGACAACCTTTGCACCAGAAACGACCCAGAGCGATGGTCAAGACCTCTCTCGTGAAGAACTATACTTAGTAATAATACAAACGAATGCGCTCAGGAAGTATCTTGCGTGTTTCTTGTATGATGACCCCCTTTAATGTTTAACATTATTTTTCTTTTAGTATTTGTTGTTATAGCGGCGACGGCGGCCGTCCGTGACACCCTGACTGAGTTCTCGCTTAGTGAGTACTCTAATATCGTGATGTATTTATTTTTTTTCCTTATTTTTGTACAATAAAGAGTTTACATACATACGTTTGAGTGCGGCCGGAGCGGGAGTTTCCCTTCTACCTATGTTCTTATTTATTCATATGATAGTGGCCACACTTTTATGGCGGTTAAGGCCGGCGCCCACTAACGGCATGGCACGGCGTGGCATTTTATTACTATCAAGTTATTTTGAATCTTATTTCAATGAGTTTAGAATTCATGTTACTTTATTTCGATACCACGATGCCGCGACGTCCTGAGGGCCGACGCCACGCATAACCAATAAAGTAACATGAATTCTAAACTCATTGAAATAAGATTCAAAATAACTTGATAGTAATAAAATGCCACGCCGTGCCATGCCGTCAGTGGGCGCCGGCCCTTACTGTTCAACAGGTAGAACGCTGTGACAGACGGATGGACAGACAGGAGAGTCTCAGTAACAGGGTTCCGTTGGCACCCTTTGGCACGGAATCTTAAAGAGTTGCTTTAGATTCAAAGAGTGCATATTGCGTTAGTAAAAGAAGTCAACTAACTTGACTCCTAGGCCACTATTCAACCATTTCATATTGAATCAATTGGTTTATCTTGAACGACAGTGATTATTATGATGTATGTCATGATGACATCTCGATCTTTGCGAACATGTGTCAACGATAATGAGTAGGAAAGGAGTTTGCGTGTGTATTAATAGTAACTTGAATTATCACTGTCTATCTGCCAAAACTTGAAGTAAGTAAGTAATTTATTAATTGTAAACTGTGTATAAAGATGATAAATCACAAAAGTATCAACAGTTGCTTATTTTGAGCATACAATTCTTCTTTTTCTTCTCATGTCATGGAGCGAAAACTTTCATAAGCTCTTAACGTTTATTGCATGTTGTGATCGGAAAGTTGATAATCCTTTGACCTGCACTGACGTTGTAATAATCAAGTAGTTAATGCGACAAGGTTCTACAGTGGCCTAGGAATAAAATTGGTTGACTGTACAACTGTCGCTGACAATTCATACCTACCCTAATCAGCTTGCCTAATAGAGCGCAAAACGATTCCATTAAGTATAAAATTAGTTTATTTTTTATTAAAATTGCCGACATGGAATGCGTCATTACATTGATTATACGCTAAGTGACCTTCAAATAAATTAAATTTTCTCGATTCAGATGTAATCGATATGATCTTAAGAAAATCATGATCAACCAAGTATCCTTAACCCCCGGTTTAGCCCGTTTTTAACTCCCGACACAAAAAATAGGGGTGTTATAAGTTTGACCGCTATGTGTGTCTGTCTGTCTGTTTGTCTGTGTGTCTGTCTGTGGCATCCTATGATGCTGCTCTTAACCGGGTACACCGATTTGGATTGGCAAATTTTTAATTTCCCAAATGTTTATTTTTTCTGAAACTGTAAACTTTTCAGGATTGTTATAAAACAAACCTAACCTAACCTACAAAATAGTCCTGAAATATATCCTGAATAGTTTACAGTTTCAGAAATAATAAACATTAAGGAAATGAAACATTTGCCAAATGAATCAGTTTGGGAAACGTAATTTGCCAAACGGAAGTACACCCTTTTTTGTTGATTGTGCTGGCTGGCATTGTCATTCAAACTACATATTCGTACCAAGTTTCAGGTCGATGCCATGAACCGTTGAAGAGTTAGATCCTGCGGAGATGATCCAGTCCAGACCGCCAGAATTCCACTGACAGTTTACTGTACTGCCAGTCCGGAGTTACATACAAATAAAGCTAAAGCTAGTTAAATAAGTAATCCGAGCCTATAAAAAATTGTAACACCTTAAACATACCTATGTTTTACAATTAAATGATTGATTTGATTTGATTTGATTCAGCCTATATGTATATGTACGTCCCACTGCAGGGCACAGGCCTACTCTCAGAATGAGAGGGCATGGGCCGTAGTTCCCACGCGGGACATGCGAATTGGTAACTTCACAATCACCATTGAATTTCTTCGCAGGTGTATGCAGGTTTCCTCACGATGTTTCCTTCACCGTAGCTCATAGTAGTTTACAAATGTAATTTCGCACATAAATTACGAAAAAGTCAGAGGTGCGAGCCGGGATTTGAACCCACGACCCTCTGCTTGAGAGGCCATAGATCAAACCACTAGAACACCACGGCTTAAATAAGTAAAAAATTTAAAATATTTAAAAATATACTTTTATTCTTCAAAAACTAGTTGTAAACTAGGAAACGAGTGAAAACCTATGTTGACATGAACTAAAACAATTACTTTGCTCACCCGCGACCTTACAATAGTTACGTTTATGCAAGAAATGTGCGTTCATGCAGTTCCTCCACCTCCACACTGTACGAACACACACAAATCACATAAACCCAACCATCACCACCACCAAGCTAGCGCGCAAGCTAGCGCGTCAGTGTAGCTTGGAGGTGGTGATGGTTGGGTTTATGTGATTTAATTTTGTGTGTGTTCGTACAGTGTGGAGGTGGAGGAACTGCATGAACGCACATTTCTTGCATAAACGTAACTATTGTAAGGTCGCGGGTGAGCAAAGTAATTGTTTTAGTTCATTAATATGGACCTCCGCAAAGTAACGCCTGATTCAATAAACTATGTTGACATGTCAATTTCATTGTATTTGTTGTATTTTATGTCTACGTGTTTATGTGTGCGTGAAATTGTTTATCTTAATTATCATTCGTTTTACTTAAACTGTGTAATTAGGATCAGTTTGGTTCAGCCAACGCCTGCGATTTAAGCCTGCGCGCGCGGCGTCCGCTGTCACTTGCCGCCATGTCCCCGCTCGCTCGCTTGCTGTTCGCGCTGGCCGCCGTCGCGCTGCTGCAGGGCGCATGCGCACACCGCCGCTCCAACCGCCGCTCCAACCGCCGCGCGCACCGCGCTTCAGAGGACGCGTCTATCAGTCTCGGTGAGCGATGAGTTTATTTTTAACTAGCTTTTGCCCGCGACTCCGTCCGCGTGGAATTAGTAATTTGGGCAGCTTATTTTTTTATCCAATTTGCTTTTTCATCAATTATGGCTCTCCTTAGAACCTTCCGGAAGAAGTGAAACCAACCCGCTCCCAATACGCCCCAACCCGCTCTCAACCCGCTCTCAACTCGCCCCCCACCCGCCCCCAACCCGCTCTCAACCGGGCCCCAACCCGCTCCCAACCCGCTCCCAACCCACCCCCAACTCGCTCCTAACCCGCCCCCAACCCACTCCCAACCCGCCCCCAACTAGCTCTCAACCCGCCCCCAACCCGCTCCTAACCCGCCCCCAACCCGCTCCCAACTCGCCCCCAACCCGCTCCCAACCCGCTCCCAACCCGCTCCTAACCCGCCAAAACCCACTCCCAACCCGCCCCCAACCCGCCCCCAACCCGCTACCAACCCGCCCCAAACCCGCTCCCTACTCGCCCCCCCACCCGCTCCCAACCCGCCCCCAACCCGCTCTCAAGCCGCCCCCAACCCGCTCTCAACCCGCCCCCCCAACCGCTCCCAACCCGCCCTATCTAACTGGGCTATCTAACACTGAAAGAATTTTCCAAATCGGAGCAGTAGTTCCCGAGATATAGACGTTTTACTTCCAAAACCCCCGATTTGGAAACATTCTTCCGCTCCGCTCCGCTCCTATTGGTGTTAGCGTGATGATATATATATATAGCCTATAGCCTTCCTCGATAAATGTGCTATCTAACACTAAAAGAATTATTCAAATCAGAGCAGTAGTTCCTGAGATTAGCGCGTTCAAACAAAAAAACCTGTTCGATAAACTCTTAAAATAGACGTATCTTTCTTATTTGTGAACCGATTCAAATGAAACAAACACTAAATGTGAATCCAAGAAAATACCAACATATCAGTGAAAACCGCATCCTTCTAGGTTAAGCCGTTTCTGAGATTAGCGCGCACAAACGCACAGACAAACAGACAAACAGACAATAATTCTAAAAATCATTGTTTTGGGTTCTATTGTGCTAATAAATAGCCCTAGTGACAGTTTTTCTCAAATATCTTCAATGTACAGACACCGACTTGTTACAGATTTATTATATGTATAGATTAAAAAAAAAATAGTGAAAAATTATGAAACCAAGCAAGTGAAACTTTTTTAGGCATTTTAACTGAAAATTTTCGGAAAATTATGTCATTTAGGATATTAAGATTAAGGCGGAAGGCACAAATACCGTGGAGCTCTCGCACGAATAAGTGACAGTGTAAATGCTACACGGTCTTCTGATGCGAGCTATGGGCGCCGCCATATTGTTATTGGCTGCTGCCGAGCGCCTTTCACTTTTTTCCCAATCCGCGGCCGGCTGTAATGCGACATGCGATAGATGGAACAAAAAATTTGAGGCGATGCGCGATGGAAAAATTTTCACTGAACTCGAGTTAAACGTGGTGCCCGCGACAGTCTGCGAAAAATTCGTTTAAATCGCCATCCCGCTGGAACGAAGTATGCCGTTTTTTCCAGGATAAAAAGTATCCCATTTTTTAATCCAGTTTATGAAATTAGTGCAAAATTTCATCAGAATCCGTCAAACCACAAATTGGACACTAAAATCTATGATATAGTTCCTGACAGCGTCGTTAATAGGCGACAATACGGTAATACAAAAATTAACCTACCCGCATCCGCATAAGAATCAATTTTATTCCTAACAAAAACTTTTAATTCAAATGGAATCTCCCGGTCTCTTATGTGTAACAGACATTCGATTAATATGAATGTAACAAAAACCTTCCTAGGCGTACTATTGGTAAGACCAAATTAACTTGTCTCTGCCTACCACTTTGCTGGGAAGGAGGCAAGATTGTATGTATGTATTCCTGGAATAAAAAGCTTATTATTCCGAAGTCCTACTTGCCTGAAACTTACTGATAGTTTAGGTATTAAAAAAAATACCAGGTTAGATTAGAACTAGCCCAGCAGAAACGAACTCTTCATTAAACTTGTTTATTTACAGGTTCAATCAATGGAAATGATATAGCCTATCTACCGCAAATACACATCGGTGTTCCAGATGTTATCATTACAATCCCGAACGTGAGAAATTTCATTAAGTTATAGCTTAAGTCGATCCTGTGACCGTCTCGTCCAGGGCTCAGTGTCGTCGAACGTCATCCCCAGCGCTGCGGTGGTCTGCCGCGCCCTCTAATGTCCGCTCTACTAGGTCTCCCGCCTAGTCCAGCGACTCTCGTCCATTCTCGCAATGTGTCCTGCCCACGCGCACTTTTTCTTTGCTAGGACAGCCATGACGTCTTTCACTTTGGTCTTATTTCGGATCGATTCGTTACGTCGATCAACGCTCTCTCCATGCCCCTCTGCGCAACTCGGAACTTCTCGGCGGACCTTTGCGTAAGAGTCATAGTCTCTGCCAAGAGTGGAGGAAAAGGGAAGAGGCCTACATCCAAGATTGGATCAATAAAAGGCCATCATGATGATGATGATGATGATGTAGCCTAAGCCAAAATTGGCTTAACCAATGTCACATTTTTGCAATTTGTCAGAAGCACTACTTGATTGGAAATCGGTGGGACATTTGATACGAAGCTTAACGCGAGCAGGATGGTAGAAACAGCTTCGCGAAACATTTAGGTACAGCCAAAAGTGCGGATGAGACTTTCAATATTATCACGTGATACGTAGTATTGCAATAAAACTGAAGTGCATTTCTGGGTGTGTTGAGATCCGCGATAATATTGTCAATAATCACGTTAATATTGGTAATCTAATCTGTGCCAATGAGTTTTACCTGAAAAAAAGTTACGAAAACATTTTTTAAACACAATACAAGCTTCCATTTGACCACAATCATGCCTGATGGAAAGCGATGATAGCTAAATGAAGAATTGCTAAAGTTTGAAACATTTGGTATTGTCTTAATTTTTACATATTTGTTAATTTTTTGGTTGTTTCATGTCAGGATTGCGATCCCTATGGTTATACACGTAAAGATCTACTGGGCAGCGAGGTGATCGTCAGAAACAGCAACGGTTATGGGCCCCCCCCAGTCCTCGTCGCTGCTGACCTAGATGATCCCCAGTCCGACGTGGAGGTCCAGTGTCAAGAAGAAACAGATGACGATGGCAATGTAGTCAAGTGCCCTGAAGGTCTGGACGTCAGCGTCTTACAGTTTTGCCAAATACGTCCTCAGTAATTAAATATTATCTTTGTAAATTCAAGGGAACTCCAGTTTTAAGCATTATTTTGGAATAATTTGAAATTTATTTAGTACGGCCATCTACAGCCCTGGATACTTTATGTCAATAGCAGTTTTTATCAACACTCCTGGATAAGAGATCAGGCGTACGTCTGATTAGTTCTGACCACCTCTGACATTTAGTGTCTTCAGACTACCAAAATTTTTGATTAAATAGCTATGTAACTGCTAGGCATAACTTTATCGGGGCAAAGAATCTTTAGAAGTTCAAATTATAATACAAAAATAATAATAAATTTAATTAAATGTTTTGTATAATTTTATTACCTCTTAGAATTTTTTTGTGTTTAAGGTCAGTGGTGTGTGTATCCATTTATTCCGTGGATGTTATCCGTGTGGTGTCGGGTTTAGAATTACACCTCTCCATTCCTTCCTTGGGCGTCGTAAGAAGCGAGTAAAGAAATAGGTTAAGGTATATTGTAGGCGATAGGCTGGTATCCTCTAACCATTATACCACTTTTATCTAACTTTAAACCCTAAATTGCTAAAAGTAGCCTCGAAAAGTAAATGAAGCATTTCATGTATCCTGCTTACCTGGGGATACAGGCGTAATATGTGTGTGTAGATCAGTGGTGTGTGTGAAGTTCCTAATCCGCACTGTGCCTATCACTGGGGCACTGGTATGATTCTTCAACCCTAATATTGACGGTTTTATCGATAGCATTGATGTAGCTATATTTGAGAAATCGTGTCAAGCTTTAATTTGGCAGTAAGTACGAACATTTTAGTTTACTTTTCGTCCGCTTTATACTTGATAAATAAAATAAAAACATCTCTAAATGTTTTAATTTGGAATTTGGCATTTCATGCTTTTTAATTATTTAAAAAATATATAGAAAAATTACAAAATTTTACACTGAGAGCCTAGACAAATAATGATGCCGAAAGCTTTATTTTAAAATTTAAAAACATCCAATGGGTGGGTATCTCTAGAAACGAAATCCAATTTAGCTCTAACGTAGTAACTTTTGAGTAAAGCCACGGATTTCTTCTCAATTGGGAATGTCTAAAAAAAATTATCAGTGGTTTTTATATTTTTTTTGTATAGAAAAGTCAATTATAAGAAACTAATTTCAATATTTTGTCATTTAGTTGTCTACTTTTTTCAAAATTAATTAATAACTATTTTAGTTGATGACGTCAGATTATAATTGAGGGCTCCCACAATGCCAAATTTCTAAATCTATCTAAATGCGTACGATAAGGCAACCCCTTTAATTATTTTTTGCGTAGTGGTACACTACACACTGTGTCACTTTACTGGCACTGTCAAAGTGCTAGATGTCAGACAGCGGGTCCAAATCAAACTCCGTAGTATATTGCGCCACGCGTCCACGCGTCCACGCGTCCACGCGTCCTCGCGTCCACGCGTAAATTGTGAAGAATTCTAACCACACATAATAAAGTACGACTTGAACCGGTCACGCAATTTACACCAATGTCAAATGAAGGTCATTGCTTATTTGTTATATAATAAATTCATTACGTAATATTAAAATGAAATAACTACAGAAAACGAGTTAAAAAGCATTTATCTCGAAATGGTTTTCGATTTACTATACATTGCAAAAAAATAGACATCCCCAATTGTATCATATCCTATTCTAAGGATTATTCTTTCTGAGGAGCCCCATCACGCCCAATGTAGGCAGTACTGTAAGGACTGCAATATTGGACAGCATTAGCTTTCACTCCTAAAGGACACCAGTTCACGTTGCGGTTAACACTGTTGAACTCAGGTCGGCAAAGCACGCGTATTGGTGAGCGGGGGTTGTAGTAATCATCAGGGATCAACTCCGGTTGTGGTCCGTAGGCCTCGACGTTGCATGCGACTATTTCCGTGCCCAGCAGGTACATGTTGTTCAGCACGCATTGCTTCAGCATGAAAGAAAGAAAATCATCATTAAATTCTAGGTAAAATAGAGGCTATATGGTAAACTAGTGGCTTAATAAAGAGAGAGAGAGAGAGAGAGATGTTTATTTACACATATTCGATACACAGGAAATACCTTTGACAGGAAAAGATACAAATAAAAATCATCGAATAGTATAAATTGGGCCCCACTCAGCATAATGTTAAAGCCTCTAAGCCTAGGCTCTTAGTTGATTGGTGGTGTCATCATATCATACACGTGTTTAAAACACCTATGGTATGATCCCTTATAATTGCTAAATATTGAATGAAGCTGTTAATAAGAATATTAATTCATCAGTTTATTTCATCACAAAAGCTCCAAACGCACAGACAACGGAGGCGTGGCGGTGCGGTGGTGGTGACGGTTGTAATACTCTAACTTGTATGAACGAGTTCGCGGTACGGTACCGCACAACCGTTCATACAAGTTAGAATATTAACTACAACCGTCACCGGCGCCACGCCGCTCTGCTATCGCTTTCAGTGCCTTTGGTGCTAAAGAGCAGAAAAAGCCATTTGTCAAAATAAAAAATATAAAAAGTTAAATAGTAAAAAGATAGTAGCAAGCTTTTAAGAGGGTACGATGCGCACCATTTCTCCATACAAACGTAATCCCCTGTTTCCTCCCTGGTTAATGGCTTTAGAGCCAATTTTTTTTCTGTATTATCTGTATCTACCACAGCTATGCCCCTATGTTTCGTTTTTTTCCATATTTCAATTAACATAAGAAATATGACCTTCCAAAAACTGAAAAAATTGCCCAATTTCAACGTCATTTTCAGACACTCATCAGAAAAGAATGCCTGATATAAACAAAAAAAGGAAAACATAGGGGCATAGCTAAATCTGTCCTCTAATTATTTTTGAAAAAAATAATTTTTTTGGTCCAGTTTTCGAGAAGAAAACAGGGGATTACGAAATGCTGTTTTAATCAATTTTACGCGCCTAATAACGGTCTGAGCTGCAGTTGTCCCGCTCTCGCTGTATTGACACGGAGGGGTTCGGGCGAGACAGCGACATTTCATTAAAATACCTATTTCTCAAAAGTCTCTCAGCCATCGTACCCTCTTAAGGAAGAGAAGAGAGCTCGTTTGAATTCAAACGATTTTTCGAAACTAATGAAGTAAAGAAGATGTTCTTAATAATTACAAATTCTTCTCTAAAACATAAGCTGGTTGATAAAAAGAAAAGTGCCATGTACATTAGGTAGCAGGATACCCAAATAAACTATTTCCCATTATGATACCTTTGCCAACTGTTTATTTTTTCCTAAACTGCACTTAAACTATTCAGGACATGACTATCCTGTAAGGTAGGTTAGGTTAGGCTTGTTTTATAACATTCCTGAAAAGTTTACAGTTGCTAAATGAATCAGTTGGGAAAAATATACTTGGGTAAAGGCAGTGAACCTGAGAACCCTTTTCATAAATCTGTTACTTACGTCTGGGAAATCAATGTAAGAATCAGGATTCGATATAAAAACTGGAGGTAGAGAAATGGGAATGTCTCTGCTCCATATTTGACCTGTGAACGACAACATTCGTTTTGTTGAATAATCATTTAAATGTTTTAATTTGGTCTAGGACGTCAATTCCTCACTTCATTTGGGCTAGGACGCCAAGTCTTCACTTCATTTGGGCTAGGATGTCAAGTCCTAACTTCATTTGGATGTGGGCAGCGCTATTCCGATCGTCGTGGAACGCTTTAAGGAAGATTTTTATCCAGCAGTGGACGTCTTTCGGCTGATGATGATGATGACTTCAAAGCATCGCACATCGACTGCCACATTTAAAACAGATCTAAGACTATGACCACGGGCAATCAAGATCGACTTTACCTAAACCGTTTAAACGTGTCCTCGCCCGCGGGGTACAGAAGCGCGGAGATAGACGACAAAGGGGGTCGAGAAAGATGCGGACGGCAGGCACACGAGGCGCGCTCGCCGCCCGCACCTCTCCCATTCCCCTTTGTCGTCATACCCCCCAGCCCCTGTACCGCGCGGGCGAGAACTAATTTTAACGGCGTATGTAAGCGATTAACAATTTCGGGGAAGTCGGTTGGGAGCGACGTGGTTCAATTGGTAGAACACCCAGGTTGGGGCGCATACCCGGGAGACGTGGGTTCGAATCCCGCCGGCGCACCCGAAAAACTTTTTCGCTTTTAAATAATCTTAGATTCGGTGAGCAGCCGTATTGCTAATAAAAATAAATAATATTTGAATAAAATAGATGTGGTACATCATTTCTTACGCATTTCCAATGAAATTTGGAACGTAGGAGTCATATCTTCTAATAGTTGTGATGCATGTTACCACACGCCACTGTTGGCGTATTTAAGCGATTAAGAATTTCGGGGAAGTCGGTTGGGAGCGACGTGGTTCAATTGGTAGAACACCCAGGTTGGGCCGCATACCCGGGAGACGTGGGTTCGAATCCCGCCGGCGCACCCGAAAAACTTTTTCGCTTTTAAATAATCTTAGATTCGGTGAGCAGCCGTATTGCTAATAAAAATAAATAATATTTGGTTTAGCTATAATTAAATGCATTGCCATTCTTTATAGTTCCTGCGTCAGAGAGAAAACAATAAGGCTGATTGTCACATTGACTTGTAGTGAAATGTTTCTTAATTAGACTCATTGGAGATGATCCGTTGATCAAGAGCATGCAAACAAAGCCTCGAACACCGTCATAGAGTTGCTTTTTTATCTGTTTTTTATCGGATACATTTAGGTGAGTGTTCGCAGGAATTACAGTCATGATTTAATTCTTCCGTCTCCTTTTTACAAACGGACATCTAGGTAAAGGGAGCGTCTGCAGCCATTGTATGTCCTTAGTATTCCATGGACTCGTATGAAACGGTTTGTTTCATCTTTCCTATTTAATACGAAGTTCTAAGGAATGGAATTCGCTTCCATCGACTGTATTTCCAGATAGATGAAACCTAGACCTCTTCGAGGATGGAGTGACAGGCATTTGTTAAATCAGTGACACACTTTTGGTCTCATCCTGTAGGTTAGATAAGGGTCACGATTATACTTTACACTAGCTTTTGCCCGCGGCTTCGCTCGCGTGTACCATGAGTATTCCAAAGAACCAAGATATCAAGCAAGCAAGCATACAGGCAAGCAAGCAAGCAGGTCCACAATAAAATACATAAAGTGGAATGCATAACCTCCTCCTTTTTTAGTAGTCGGTTAAAGAGCCCTTTGCGGCCTACTTACAGTATAAACTTATGCATTTTGAAATTTTAGCTTTTTACAACCAGTAAAACGCAAAATCCCGTTTTTTTCGTTCCCGTAAGAATTTCGGGAAATGTTTTCTTAATGCTCCCCTACACACCCCAAGGAACCCACATGCCAAATTTCAGCTTTCTATGACCAGTAAAACGAAAGATTCCGTTTTTCCCGTTCCCGTGGGAATTTTGGAAAGTCCTCTCTCAATGCTCCTCTACACTCCCCAAACAACCTACATGCCGAATTTCAGCTGTCTACGACCAGTAAAACAAATAATCCCGTTTTTTCCCGTTCCCGTAGGAATTTGGAAAAGTCCTCTCTCAATGCTCCTCTACACTCCCCAAGCAACCTACATGCCGAATTTCAGTTTTCTACGACCAGTAAAACGAAAAATCCTGTTTTTCCCGTTCCCGTGGTAATTTTGGAAAGTCCTCTCTCAATCCTGCTCTACACTCCCCAAGCAACCTACATGCCGAATTACAGCTTTCTACGACCAGTAAAACGAAAAATCCCGTTTTTTCCTTATCCCGTGGGAATTTCCGAAAATACTTAAAACTGTTTTTTACTATTATTATATTATTAGTAGGTAATTACCTACTTTTATGCCAAATTTGAAGAGTCTAGTAATTATAGTTCATAGGATCCCGTTGAACTGAATATATAAATCCCGATTTTTCCTTATCCCGTGCGAATTTTGAAAAATCCTGAAATTAATGTTTTAACTAATGTAAGACCTACTTGTGTATCAAATTTGAAGAGTCTTGTTATTATAGTTACTGAGATAGGGTCACTCGGAATCGAATATATAAATCCCGTTTCTTCCCGTGCCCGTAGGAATTCTCAAAAATCCTTCCTTAATGGATGCCTACATTGTATAAGGTATCTTTGTGCAAAATTTCAAGTCTCTAGGTCCAGTGGTTGGGGCTGTGCGTTGATATATCAACAGTCATTTAGTTTATTTAGACATTCACCCCATGCATGCATGCACCCCAGGATGAGGGAGTTGGTATTTTACGTCTGCCACGTCGGATTTTAAAACCGTTGTTGTTTTCATAACCAGCGACCCGATAAACCATAGAAACAACACCCATGTTGATTTTCAGATTTTGTTACCCCTTTCCTCCCTTTTAGGGGTTGAATTCTCAAAAAACCTGAAACACGTGTTTACTCATTTATCATTAGGAGTACTTCTGTGAAGTTTCGAATAAAATAGTCGAACTAATCTTGTTTCCCCATACAAACTTTGGACCCCCGTTTCACCCCCTTTGGGAGTGAATTTTGAAAAATCCTTTCTTAGTGCATCCCTAGACCTTATAAGGAACCTACATGCCAAATTTTGAATCTCTAGGCCCACTGGTTTGGGCTGTGCGTTGATATGTCAGTCAGTCAGTCAGTCAGTCAGTCAGTCAGTTTCTTCTTTTATATATATAGATAAAACTCTACAAATTATATTGAACCTTAGACTGTTTTATACTTTCGTGCCACATTGTAGCAGCCGTGGTCACGAGTTAATGGTGGTTGAGTTATTGGTTCGAAGTAAATTTTGTTTGCGTGAGAAGTCCCGTTTAGTATAAGAATATATGAGTAAATTATAAACTTGAAAACATTTTCACATTTATTTACCAGTTACGACTTCTGGGCATTGCTGGTGCAACTCGTCCAAGGCAATAGCGCTGGTGACGACCACAGCAGATACAACAACGAGGAGTGAGCTACCAAACGGCGACATTGCGTCGAGTGGCCACCGTTGACCGCCACCACCATTTTATAGTATCGGGGCTCTCCAAAGCTAATGTTGGTTTCAATTGAAGAGTTGTTTTAATTGAATTATGCAGTGATTAGGTTTGCATTTGCTACCGACGTAATCAATTTTGGCATACATATGAGAGTGTAAAGTTTGATGTCTGATCTTGGACGGTAATGTCACTATCAATGTCAACCAATTCGACGCCTCTGTCACCATGAAACCTTATCACAGTAGATAGGTAATTTGATTTCTATCGCCATGTTTATCGTATTACGTAAATGTTGTGTGGCGGCTGGCAAGAGCTGGATGAGAGTGGCTGAGGATCGTGCTCAGCGGCGTGTCATGGAAGAGGCTTATGTCCAGCAGTGGACGAGCACAGGCTGATGATGATGATGAAATGTCGTGATGGCAAGTTCTCTGTCCATGGTGACTTAAAAATGAAATTGGTGGACTGTACTTGAAGAAATTAAAATTAACTTAAATAACTTAAATAAATAAAATAAATAAGTATCTAGTAGGGGACAATCTTACACAAATCGACCTAGTCCCAAACTAAGCAAAGCTGTACTAAGGGTACTAGACAACGATAAACATACTTATATAGATAAATACATACTTAAGTACATAGAAAACATCCATAACTCAACAACAAATATTCGTGCTCATCACACATTTAAATGCCCTTACCGGGATTCGAACCCAGGACCTCTTGCTTTGTAGGCAGGATCACTATCAACTAGGCTAAAGCGGTCGTTACACTTCATTCCAATTTTAGATCGAGAACTTTATTTGTGTTTAATTATTTAGTGCAACCTGGAATATCGCAGAGTAGAGTAGACCCAATTTTAAATCTATACATATAATAAATCTGTAATAAGTCGGTGTCTGTACATTGAAGATATTTGAGAAAAACTGTCACTAGGGCTATTTATCTATTACATATAATAAATCTGTAACAAGTCGGTGTCTGTACATTGAAGATATTTGAGAAAAACTGTCACTAGGGATATTTATTAGCGCAATAGAACCCAAAACAATGATTTTTAGAATTATTGTCTGTTTGTCTGTTTGTCTGTTTATCTGTTTGTCTGTTTGTCTGTTTGTCTGTGCGTTTGTGCGCGCTAATCTCAGAAACGGCTTAACCTAGAAGGATTCGGTTTTCACTGATATGTTGGTATTTTTTTGGATTAACATTTAGTGTTTGTTTCATTTGAATCGGTTCACAAATAAGAAAGAAACGTTTATTTTAAGAATTTATCGAACAGTTTTTAGAAGAATTGACTGACAATCGCTCGCCGGACTTCAGGAACTACTGCTCCGATTTGAAAAATTCTTTCAGTGTTAGATAGCCCATTTATCGAGGAAGGCTATAGGTTATATATCATCACGCTAACACCAACAGGAGCGGAGCGGAGCGGAAAAATGTTTCAAAATCGGGGGTTTTTGAAGTAAAACTTCAATAGGCACGCTTGACTTCGGAGTTCGGTGGTGAATGTAAACGCGGGTGTACGGGTGGGGTTCGGTGGGGGGGGGGTTACTTTTTATATCGAGGAACTAAGGAGAGCCATAATTGAAGAAAGCTGCCCAAATTACTAATTCCACGCGAACGGAGTCGCGGGCAAAAGCTAGTCAGCAATATATATTTTGGATGTTAAAGTTTTTATTGTCGAATGGAGCAAGAGCGTTTTGAAATGATCCCGGCTAGGCAAAAGAAGTACCCGATGATCCGATGACATTATGGAGACCACATGACCAATCTGAAGACGGAAACAGATAACCTATCTGGATGGAAAAGGTTGGAGAAGAAGAGTATGAACTGAAACAATTAATTTGCTCACCCGCGACCTCATGATAGTTACGTTTATGCAAGTAATGAGTGTTCATGCAGTTCCTCCACCTCCACACTGTACGAGCACACACAGATTACACAAACCCAACAAAGAAGGATGTGCCCAAATGTGGGCAAAATCGTGTTGAAAAGTTTTCATTTCCATAAATTGGCGAGGTTTCGGATAATTTTCGTAGTAGTGATTCTAATTCGATTTTGAAGTCAGACCGGAAATAATTAATATTATTGGAAAAATATTAAAAAATTAAGGCTTGATAAATTAATTAAACTTGTTAGATTCGACTGTTTTTTTTAATCATTTCGATTTCAAGGAAGATGAAACTAAAAGTACACGAATAAAAATAAATCACAGTGAAAATTTAATAAGTATTCCTTTAGTTCAATTTACCGGATTGGGATTGTCTAAAATAAACCGGCCAAGGGCGTGTCGGACTCGCGCACCGAGGGTTCCGTACAAATTTATATGTATCTATGAACATCCAGTCTTAGCAGACCCCTAATCCTAAACAAAATGTGCGCAGTGTGGGATCATTGTAGATTGGTTACTGATAGAGACAGACAGACAGACAGATTTTCGCAATTTTTCCTTTATCTGTGCTATAAGACCTTGCATCGTACCAAATTTCAAGGTTATGAGTTCACCAGAAGTACCCTGTAGGTTTGGGTATTTATTACAATACCGAAGTACGAAAGACCGAATGTATTAAAACATCGAATGGGTCAAAAGACCGACACGATTTTTTTCTGAAACCGTTAACTTTTTAAGATTGTTATAAAACAAACCTAACCTAACCTAATGGGTTCTGTATGATGCCGTTTCAATAAATTCTGAGAAGTTTACGGTTTCAGAAAAAAATCGTGTCGGTCTTTTGACCCATTCGATGTTTTAATACATTCGGTCTTTCGTACTTCGGTATTGTAATACATACCCGTAGGTTTTGATTCCCTTGCGAGTGTCGAAAATTTGCGGTTTGCATGTGTATACAGGCTTCCTCACGATGGTTTCTTTCACCGTAAAGCACATGGTAAATTTAAAATGTAATTTCGTATATAAATTCCGAAAAATTCAGAGATGCGAGCCGGGATTTGAACCCACGACCATCTGTTAGACCATAGGTCAAAACGCTTGGCTACCAGTAAGGTATCAGGTAACAATGTTTTATCATGTCATGAAGAAGTCTATTTTTGAATATTCTGACTTTTGTTATCCTGACCTGATTTATGCATTCGATTTACACTTGGTTGGTCTATGTACACGATCATAGGTATCTCTACGATCACAGGTCAAATATGGCTCCCGATCCGCTTTCACCAAAACTTTCACGTTCTCCTCCTTCTTTACGGTATTATCTTTAACCCTGTAACTTTGTGACTAATTCCTACTCCACGTCATCAATTGAGCTGTGTTTACTTCTATTTGATGCTCTTAGAACTTTCTTCTTACCAGCCTTTCCTATTCCGAATTGTATGTCTATTCTTTATCCAGACTATTCCGTTGCGGAACTGCTTAGCGACAGACTTAAGGCCCTCAAAATCTACTCTCTTTAAAATAAGTCTATGCTTAGGGAGCACTATATCTACGTACAGAATGGGCGGCCTTATCGTTAAAGAGCGATTACAAATCTGGTTTCATCTATATCATCATTATATAGTTTGGATGATAATGCTGTACATTTAACAAATGGTACAGTTGGCAAGAAAGCTTAAAAAAACTCAAAATCTTGTTCTGATCTAAAAAGTTTCAGTCACGCCCAATTCACAACAGAGGTTAAAATAAAAAAGGTATTCAAAAAAGTTTTATTTACAAAAAATCGCAATTACATCTCACCACTTAAATTTATTACAACAAAGAAGTAAACATAATTATTGATTATAAATAGTAAAAAAGGCTCATTTGATGAAATTGAGCCAAGGACAGTAGATATGGGATAAAATTTGGTATTGCATGTAAAAACCCAAAATCCCAATCACTAGTCTAGATTGTTGTTTGGGAGATGATTAACCGCACTAAGGGTAGGTTTTATCAAAGGAAACGCTAGAAAAGTACAAAGAATTACAAATCACTGCATGCGCTATTGAAACCGTAGGTACTTGCAGCAAACTCCCACGGTCTCAGTACAGTCGGACAGCCACAGGAAAGCTGCCATATTAGCTTGTAAATCGCTTGTGCATGCATGGGTGTGCATGTGAAAGTTCCTTAGAAGCTTAACGTATCGTCCCCTGCATATGAAAAGGTCTTTGAATTAGAGGCACAGGACATACTACATGCAAATCATCTAGACGTAGATAAAGGACGACGTAGAAAAAGGTTCTTGAAACAGAGAATCTAGGCAAACTAGATGCAGAACAGCGGAACATATCGTACCCTGCATATGAAAAGGTTCTTGAAGCTATGCTGGACAAGTCAAACGCAATACAGCTTGTGATACAGCTTAACATAACGTGAGTTGAAAATGAAGAGATTCTTAGAATGCATTGGACAGGCTAGATACAGTCCAGCTAGTTACATAGCGACCCGTATGTGAAGGTACTTAAAAAGAATCGGCGGCACCGGGCCAGCTAAATGCAGTACAGCTTGACGTAAGCGTGCGCGACGGTGTGTAGCGTGCCGCGCCGGCGCACCGCGCCCGCCCCGACCGCCATCGGCGCCAGCGTCACCACCGGCGGCTCGTCGGCATCGCAAGCCGTCACAACACCTCCCACCAGCTCCCGGTCTTGGGCCATGCATTTCTGAAAAATTACAGCCACGATTTAATTTTCGACGATAAAAATAATAATGGCTTGTCCACAAATGCGGGTAATGTCCAAAAGACAGCTAGCAGACCTAATGTTAAACTTTTTAGGTAACTAGCTGATGCCTGCAACTCCGTTTGCGAGAATAATGGGGGTATAAAAAATAGCTTACGACCTATTCTCAGACCTACAAGCCGTTTCGGAAGAGTTCAATAACAAACACCGTGACACGAGATTTTTATATATTAGATAGTTCTCCAGGTCTCATCATCATCATCATCGTCATCATCATCCCAGCCACAGAAATAATAATAAAGAGGATAGAAATGCCTTAGTTCCTATTTTCTTCCGGAACTCGTGTCGCTGCTTCATCCCCTCTACTTACTGTGTTAATGCACACATGCAAAAGACCGGAACCGTACTATGCAATCACGCACACAATTACTAATATTTTTGCTTACAAACAATTATGAACCTTACACCTTAGAGATAGCGTTGAATAACACTCAACGTAAGTCATACCCACATTTACACAACGGCGCCATTTATTGGCCGCGTCGGCATTATGTCTGTACTAGTCGTAACCTGTTTTTTTGTCCGTACCACGAACTTTTGTGCAAGACGGAAGGGTTATCAAAAATTACTTTACATTGCTGCGTATAATTCAAAACGATCTGCGTTTTTATGGGCATGAGTAGCAATGGTATATGAAGTTTCGTGTTAATAACGTGTAAACCAATATTTCATAATGAAATATTTTCTCAAGTTGTATTTTGATATAAACCGCATTATTACATTAAATTAATACATACCAATGAAATGTAATCCCCTTATTAGTGTAATTACACAGTGTGGACGAGTTTCCGCAATTGCTAATGCTGTTAAACACCATTTTAAAGCACTTGTTGTCATACCCACGTTTCAAATAGCACTGAGCCACAAGTCGCGCGCTTGTGACCTACGAGTCACAAGCGCGGCGCCAAGGTCACGCGTCTAAGGCACTTCTATCCTCTTTATTATTATTTCTGTGATCCCAGCCTATATTCATCGCGCTGTGTACTGGCCTCCTCTTAGATGATGATTTATGACAATAATAATCATCATCATCATCATCATCCCAGAATAGGCATATATTATATACGTCCCACTGCAGGGCACAGGCCTCCTCACCTCACTGAATGAAAGGGCTTGGGCCGTAGTTCCCACGCGTGCCAAGTGCGGATTGGGAACTTCACACACACCATTGAATTTCTTCGCAAGTGTATGCAGGTTGCCTCACGATGTTTTCCTCCATCGTAATGCTCATGGTAAATTTACAATAATATTTAATAAATGATAAAATAAAATCCTTACATCTGGAATATCAAGTTTGAAGTAACTCTGCTCGGCCGGTATCTTGATTTCTGGTAAAATTGTACTGCTTCTGCTCTTGTATCCTGTAAACAGATGAATTATAAGTTTTTTCCAGAAAAAAAACGCGCACACAATTCTTTTTCCGGCGGTAATTTTACGCAAAGACTTTTCCAACTTCTTTCAATTTAATTTCTACCAGTTTTGTAGCCGTGATTTTTGTGTACAACCACGCCAAATTACAGCTTTTTTTGTGTTAAAAGTTAAAACGCGGACAGACAAACGGACTGCCGGACGTGGAAAAACAATAAAGTCAAACTAAGAATTATGGGGTCCGTTCTTGCCATTGTAATATTTAACTCCGTGAAATAACGCTTGAAACAATAAATTGTGATATGACTGATATGACCTCTGATCTCTGTGGTGCAAAAGCCGTTGTAGGCAGCTGGCAGCGCGTTGTCGGTACTGGCGTATGTGGCTGCGCATGCGCCGTGTAGCGCGGCGGCGGCGAGCGCGAGCAGCGAGCGGGCGAGCGGGGACATGGCGGCGAGTGGCAACGAGTGGCAGCGAGCGGTGGTGAGAGGTGGCAAGTGGTGGCGGCCGGCGCGCGCGCCGCTTATATCCCTCAATCTATTGCCAAAACATTTTTGTCAATGCTTAGTATAACTATTAGCACTAATAACAGTGGATGTTTAATAAATAATGTGCCTAATTTTGTAGTGGCGATTGTTAGTATAACTTAGTTTCAAGTGTGGAAGGACGCGAAGGTTGTCGATAAATTACTTGACTTATTTTCATAGTGTTTAAATCAGGAGTGTTTTTGAAGATTGAGCATTTTTCAAATACTAAAATGCAGATTTTCGAATCCTGTATGCAAAAGAAAAATACAGGCAGGTACAGTAAGATTATTTCCACTTTGACACTCTCGGCAATTCTCAACATACCTACCTCGAGAAAGATCGCTAATCTTCCTTTTTTGTTACTACGAACCATAGACTTTCGGTAACAAACAAGAAAGTCCTTATAAATGCAAATAAATTAGGACATAATTACTATACTAAACGGGACTTATCACGCTAATAATATTTACCTCGACTTTTCGGCCACATTGCAGCAGCCATGGTCACGAGTTAATTCCCATGCCATGGCAATATGGCCGAAACGTCGAGGTTAATATTATTAGCGTGATAAGACCCGTTTAGTATAGTAATTATGAGTGAAAATCACGAAAGTTTAAAACAGTAAATTAGGACATTTTGAGAAACTTATCCGGCTGACGCATTCCTGTGAGGTGTTCAGTCAAAATAACCCAACCATGCTGAAACATTCCAGATTTTCTAACATTGTATGAGCGTGTGTGTGTACGAGGAAACCAGTGTAATTTATTTTGAGTTGGGTGTTAAAAACCAGTTGTGAACAAGGCCCCGCTCTGCGGATCAGCGCCGTCAATATTCAGTAGTCGTTAGACGAAAATGTTGCCGCGACAATAATTCAACATGCACTCGCTTGCTAAGTGCCAAGCCTGGATACATACTTCACAACAGGCTTTATCAATGCAGTGGAACTGCAACTGTATTGGGATGCCTCTGAGTCGAGAACGAACTGGCAATGGCTGGTTTTTACGACCTATCGGTGTGCTAAGGGAATTTCTTTCGAACATCTCTCATGGTGTGTTTAGATTCGCTGTTTAGTGGACCAAGGACTATTTGAATTTTAATACCTGATTTACACTCTCGCCTCGTCACCTCGCCTCGCGCCTCGCCTCGTCGTCTCGCTCCAGACGCGAGCCTCATACCTGGTTTACACTCGCGTACGAGTGGCGAGACGAACTGCGGGACGAGCCACGAGACGAGAGTGTGAACAGGCGCGCCTCGCGCCTCGTCTCGTGATTTGCCTTGATTTTGAGGCTCGCGTCCGGAGCGAGACGACGAGGCGAGGCGCGAGGCGAGGTGACGAGGCGGGAGTGTAAATCAGGTATCAAAATCAAGGCAAATCACGAGGCGAGGCGCGAGGCGCGCCTGTTCACACTCTCGTCTCGTGGCTCGTCCCGCAGTTCGTCTCGCCACTCGTACGCGAGTGTAAACCAGGTATCAGGCTCGCGTCCGGAGCGAGACGACGAGGCGAGGCGAGGTGACGAGGCGAGAGTGTAAATCAGGTATTAAAATTCAAATAGTCCTTGGTCCACTAAACAGCGAATCTAAAGAGTGGTTCTATGAAATAATTAGTTACCTATCACCCGACTGTCGAAGGAGGGTTATTCATTATGTTATTAAATAATTAGTTACCTATCACCCGACTGTCGAAGGAGGGTTATTCGTTATGTTATTAAATAATTAGTTACCTATCACCCGACTGTCGAAGGAGGGTTATTCATTATGTTATTAGATAATTTCAATCCCAGTCTAAACAGGATGAAATTTAAATTATTACGCAAAATTAGTGTTTGTATTTCAATTAACGCACTGTATAAGTCCCACTGTAAGGCACAAGCCTCCTCTCAGAATTAGAGGGCTTGCAGTGCGGATTGGGAATTCCACAGGCATCATTGAATTTCTTCTCAGGTGGTGCAGGTTTCTTGTCATTTTTTTTTCAGAGTTTATTTTAATTGCTTATTTATAAATCAAAGCTTGACAGAATAAAACAAAATTTTACAAAACTAAAAATTACAAATGCAGGTTTCCGATTAACTTAGTGCGAGTTCGGGTTCGAACCCACGACCCTCTGTTTAAGAGCTATGGCCTCACGGCTTCACGGTTCCGCATCAGACGGTTCACTTGGATGAATATGTATTCGAGTGAATGCTTTATTTTTCTTTCATTCCTTGTTCACAGGTCTTCTGGATTAATTCAAATTCAAATTCAAATTCAAATTCAAATTCAAATTCAAATTCAAATTAACTTTATTTGTAAGAATACAGTATTCATTCGTAGTTTCTTTTAATACGGTGTCGAGTGAAGACGTTCATCTTGGAATAAGTTTAAGTTAATGGCCGAATCCGAGTGAACGTTCATTCTGCGTTCAGTACCTCTACCATGAGTTTACACTAGTTCACAGTGACCGTACTCGCTAGCGACGGCGTAAATGATTCGTATGGAGAATTGTACTTCCGTAAGTGACCGCTAGAGGCGCTGTACAATTCTCTATACAAATAATTTACTTACGCCGTCTCTAGCGAGTACGGTCACGTAAACTAGTGTAAACTCATGGTAGAGGTACTGACTGTTCATTTTCGTTCATTTGAAGTGAAATAAAAGATGGTGAATGCAAAATGAAACAATATACATAATTTATTGAATCAGGCGTTACTTTGCGGAGGTCCATATTAATGAACTAAAACAATTACTTTGCTCACCCGCGACCTTACAATAGTTACGTTTATGCAAGAAATGTGCGTACATGCAGTTCCTCCACCTCCACACTGTACGAACACACACAAATCACATAAACCCAACCATCACCACCACCAAGCTACACTGACGCGTTTCGAACTCAACCAGAGCTCATCTTCAGAGTTACCACAACCGTATGCTATGCTACTAGTTTAACATTTGGTAGCATAGCATACGGTTGTGGTAACTCTGAAGATGAGCTCTGGTTGAGTTCGAAACGCGTCAGTGTAGCTTGGTGGTGGTGATGGTTGGGTTTATGTGATTTGTGTGTGTTCGTACAGTGTGGAGGTGGAGGAACTGCATGAACGCACATTTCTTGCATAAACGTAACTATTGTAAGGTCGCGGGTGAGCAAAGTAATTGTTTTAGTTCATCAATATACATAACTATAAATTAAAAATTTTAAAAACCCATAACGCAATTTTGTCACACGTTTACAAAATAACCCGTTTGATACCTTAACTTGTTTCGAGTCAAGCGCAAGTTTAGTTTGGAATGCGCCTTCGAGTGTGTCCCGACGATTAATCCACGGTTTTCGAAAAATCCCCGTCAGTCCACGCATGCTATCTCGCCCAGGGGCGCGGGATTCGCGGGTTCGTCGCGGATTTACAAAACGGGGTTTTGTGTCTCACTTTGTGATACACTTGTTTTTTCTAGTTAAATTTTTCCTTCAACGGCAAATTTGGAGACGTGGTAGAACCAGCGTGAACCAACTCAGGTAGTTAGGAAATTACGTGGGACGGGGGCGCGTCGCAGTCCGCCTCGTTTGTCCGCAGGCCGCGTCTCCGCCCCGTCTCTTCTGTATGCTTTGGATCGCGACGCTTCTATGCATTTAGTATGAAAAATGATTCAGGGGGCGCCGCGCCCCGTCCCATGTCTCCTCTGTGTGGCTTGAGGCTAGCGATAATTAGTATTATTTTACGAAGTATATTAAGGGGCTGTTTCACCACTGTTTTTAAAGTTCGAATTAGCTTAATCATAACCTTATTTGACAGATGAACTTAAAATTTCTGTTTCACCAGTCTTGATTAGCACTAAGTGACGGACAAACTGTTTTTTAATTTGACCATCAGATTGGGTGGCATTTAGCATTTTTATCCGTCACATAACTTTTTAATTAGTCAGTTAATTTTTTGTGGTCATGGTTGGAGAGCCCTTCAGCCGGTTTCAGAAAAATAAATCAAAGTATTTTTTATTTTTTAAAGAAAGAAGTTATGCTAAATTGCAAACGAGGATTCAAATATCAAGATTTGAATAAAAAAATATAGGTACGCTTTTAGTATGTAAAAATAAATCCAAAATTTCATAATATTTTTTAATTACAGACTTTTTTTCAGTGGCACAATCGTTTGTTCTACGTGAACTTGTACATCGCCATTAAAAAAAAGTTAAATCTGTCAAATGGTTTGGCGCCACTTTTCGATTCGTTTTACGTGATTTTATTTTTCTTTGTTGTTGTTAACAAAGTATCGTAAATAAATACCGTTTTTGGATTAATTATAATGTTACACATTTGTTTATGCAAAAAAATAGATGTATCTAAAAATACATAGTTTACGATTTCTTTTGCTTTAACAATGAGCGACTCTTTGAACGAAAGTGTGCGAACAGGAACGCGTGATCGTGAAATGTGACGTTGCCATTCCCCCCTCTATGTTAAACCGACGATTAGTTAAGTGGTACTTAGTTTGCACAGGACCCGAGTGGTGAAACTGAAAAAAAACTAGCCGACAGATTTGTCCAGTACTTAGTTTATTCATTGGTTACGTGACCAGTAGTTTGACAATAAGGTGGTGAAACACCCCCTAAGTGTTATTTTGTTTATTGTTTTTCATCGTGTGAAATGACTGGGACACATTTAACTGACTTCTTGGTTGATTAAAGTCATGGTATCCCAGTAAATGACCTATTGGCCTCTCAAGCAGAGGGTCATGGGTACAAGTCCGGGCTCGCATGATTTTGTGCTTTACGGTGAAGTATAACTTCGTGAGGAAATTTTTATTTATATTTACCTTGAATTTAATTAATCAAATATCATTATTGATCTGTTTTGAAGAAAACAATATTTTGTTGAGCTTCTTGCCGGATTCTTCTCAAAAGGGTTTTCCCGGGACTTCTTGAACTTGCTTGTTATAAATGACTTGAATAAATATTTATTTTTATTTTCATTTCACTTTTGAAATCCGTACACACCTGCAAATAAATTGAATGGTGTGGGTGTGAAGTTCCCGCCGCACTGGGCTCGCATGGAAGCTACGGCCCTCTCATTCTGAGAGGAGGCCTGTGCCCTACAGTAGGACGTATGTACGCTGGGAAGAGAGAAGTAGGGTTGACTCTGATACGTCCTCAAAATCATCCTGTAGATTAGTTCATCATCATCATCATTTAAGCCGAAAGACGTCCACTGCTGAACATAGGCCTCCCCAAGGCTCGCGACACAGATCGGCCCTGTGCCATCCGCATCCTACGCGTTCCCGCCACCTTAACCAGGTCGTCGCTCCATCTTGTTGGAGGCCTACCTACACTGTAGATTAGTTACCTGTTGTATTTTGTACGAGTATGATGGTTGACCGCTAGGACGACAGATAAGTTGACAAAGATAAAAATACAACCGGATTGATTACCTCCACTTTTATGATGTCGGTTAAAAAAACTCGGCATAAACATTTGATAGTCAGATACCTAAGTATACTTGCTTAAGTATTTGTTGAACTTAATCGTGTAATCAAATTTAACGATGTCATAATACGGCCAGTGTATCGTTAAGTTTGATTAGATTTTAATTTGATTTATACGTACACTAGTTTTATCTCGTGGCTTTGCCTCGGTGGAAGAATAAATAATAGGCTAGTCCCTTCATTTCGAACCGAAAATCAAGATTAGTCTCCAAATGAGCGATCAAGCGCAGCGTATAGGTGTGAAAAGGATAGATAGAATCCGGAATACCACGCTGCGCTCAAAAACACTCATAGCCGACATTGGGAAACTGATAAGTTCATCATTATCATCATTTCAGCCGAAAGACGTCTACTGCTGAACATAGGCCTCCCCCAAGGCTCGCCAAACGGATCAGTCCCGTGCCATCCGCATCCAACGCGATCCCGCAACCTTAACCAGGTCGTAGCTCTTTTGTTGGAGGCCTACCGACACTGCGTCTTCCGGTCCGTGGACGCCACTCGAGAACCTTTTTGCCTTTTTGTTCTACGAGCGATGTGCCCTGCCCACTGCCACCACTGCCTTATGGCTAGTCCAACTAATAAGTTATGTATCATTATTATTGCTTAACTAAGGGATATTTATTTTCTTATTTTTTCAAAACTAGTATAACTATTCACCTCTCGCTCGATGCCAGGCTATCATTGAAATGCGGGACATCCTGCATAGGCTGAGACGATGATGATTACTTTAAATCTCGTATATTACGAGACGCTGGAAGCCGGCCAAACGTACGTTGCATCCAATGAAGTTTTCAGTGACTTGGACAATGCAATAAAATGTAAGTGGGTATGAACGATAACGACTAAACGTCTTTGAAAGCTTTGTGAAGTGCAGAATGCTTTCCAACTGTTAAGTAACTGCAACTGTAGAATGCCCATACATTTTATATTGCAGTTCGAATGCAGCACGCAAACAGCACGTTAGCTGGACAATGCGTAAGGGGACTCCTTTTAATGACAAGTTTAAACACAACGAGCCAGCAGGAGTGGTAGAAGTCTATCTGTGCACGACTTAGCGCAGTGGCTATTAGTGCTAGAAAGCTGTAATTTTGCATGGATATACATATACATAGCAATTACCCCGACAAAGTGATAAATTAAAACACACCCATTTTGAAAAAAAATCAGGATGTGAGGAAATATCTCAAATTAACAAAAAAAACTATAACGGCTAAATTTTCTTGAGAATAGTTTAAGAGTAAATAGCAGCCTGACCTATAAAATATTGCTTGTTTAATATACGGACAGTATAATTCATAAGATTTGCAAGATTTTTTTCGTAACAGCTGCGGAACCCTATCCTGGGCGTGTCCAAAACGCTCTTGGCCGGTTTTTATTCCATAATTTAAGAATCTAGGCTATTCTACATACACTATTAAAATATCACGCCGGTTTTATTATGGCTAACTTATTCTATTTCGTTCAAGAATTTGGAATCACTGCATTGCATGCCTATAGGTAGAAATATGCAAGCATGCCGTCAACTAATGTTTAAACCGTTTCATTTATTATATTGAGAGCTGCATGCGAAGCTTTAAAACGAGGCTTCATCAAGGCCGTTATAGCATAGAAATATTTTATGAACAATCAAATTTCATCGTTGTTTTTAAACTGCAATGGCCGAGATGACACATCGTTTGTTAATGGCCACGGACAACAGCCGCGTTGTTGGAAGTGTCCTTTTTCATTTTTAAAGTAAATTAACACTCTAAAAGCCGTGGACGCCGTGGCAGCCTAATTGTTATTATTATTTAAAATAACACTAACAGCTCATTGAGCCGATACGTGCATATCACTGCACTTGTGTTTTAAGTCGTTTTATATAAAGTCTATTTTTAAAACAAATTGTTCGAAAAACCACCGGCCAAATGCGAGTCGAACTCATGCACAGAGGGTCCCGTACAAATTTTTAAGCATGTCAAAATATACGCTATATAAAAGGCAGTATCGATTTTAATATATTCTTTGTTAGCAGAAGCCTTCTGAGCAAAATTATTGTACACATTGTATTTTATACTGTTTGTAATTTTTTTTTGTGTTTTTAAGCTTTTTTTTGTTGTCCTTTGTGTAGTTTGTTGTGTTGCACCCGTGGTAGACCCTTACCTGACCTGATGAAAAGTGCAGATGAGGTCAAATGTGTACCTATCTGACTGGTTCAATAACAGCCTATTTACTGTAACCTTAAATCAATCATCCCGGCCTATACAATACACGTCCCACTGCAGGGCACAGGCCTCCTCTCAGAATGAGAGGGCTTGGACCGTAGTTCCCACGCAGGCCCAGTGCGGATTGGGAACTTTACACACACCATTGAATTTCTTCGCAGGTGTGTGCAGGTTTCCTTACGATGTTTTCCTTCATTGTAAAGCTCATGATAAATTTCAAATGTAATTTCGCCATTGACCTATAATAACAACTAAACTCCCAATCACGCTCAAAAATTGTCCGAAGCAAAAGTCTGCACACGCGTCTATTGTGCAGAGTTTTGGTTCAGTTGTGTTTCGACCGCGCGTTGATTACAACGTCACTTCTCGCCCCGTATTCGTATATGTCTCTTTCGCACTGTAATCAAACTCACGAGAAAAAAAGAGACAGACAGTCTAGCTTCCGCTTCGCATGACCACTCCACTGCATTCTTTACTCTTTAGGCGGTTTCCAGCGCGTGACGTCATGTCACTACTTCTAACGATCGTATTCAATTGACATTAAACATTACTGCTACGAAATAAGGTGTTAATTTGAATGAATGCTGTTAATTTTATCTGTATAAATTGATGTATACGTACACACAACGCCGCTCGGACGTTTTTTGAGGAACTTTTGTTAAGCGATTGGGAGTCTAGTTGTTTTATTGTACGTCAATGAATTTCGCACATAAATTTCGAAAACTCAGAGGAGCGAGCTGGGATTTGAAGCCACGACCCTCTGCTTGAGAGGCCATAGGGTCATACTACTAGGCCACCACGGCTTAAAGTAATAAAGTACATCAACTTTACTGACGCTACATACTTTTGTTTTTGTACGGCTACCGACGCCTCGCACTCCCGAGGCTGGCCTAGATTTGCCAACTTCATAATATAACTTGAACGTTTAAATAGGCTTTTATAAGTCAACAGTAAACTTGCATAGAGGAAATGCCGCTTTAATTTATTTCAATAATTTCGCAAAGTTTTTTATAATGTCTTTAACACGCCTTCTAAACACTACACGACGTAAGAAGGAGAGTTCTTTTTCTTGTTCAGCCATTGACGTACAATAAAACAACTAGACTCCCAATCGCTTAACAAAAGTTCCTCAAAAAACGTCCGAGCGGCGTTGTGTGTACTACGTATACAATATAATACAATACAATGACTCTTTATTGTACACCACAAAAAATACAATACAGAAAAACAAGTACATGACAAAAAAGAAATAAGGTAAGCAATGGGCGGCCTTATCGCTTCGAAGCGATCTCTTCCAGGCAACCTTTAAAAAAGAAAGAAAGAAAGCAAGGAATGCATTACAGCAGGTGGTGCAATATAAAATTTAATAAATAATAATAAAAAACAAACATTTTATTAAAACAACTGAAACATCTAATAATACACATCATAAAACATACATAAATAAGTGATACACAATATACTTGTAAATAAATGGACACAATAATACAATTTTCAAGCACAGGATAAAAGATAGTGTACACATACATCAATTTATACAGATAACATTAACAGCATTCATTCAAATTAACACCTTATTTCGTAGCAGTAATGTTTAGTGTCAATTGAATACGATCGTTAGCAGTAGTGACATGACGTCACGCGCTGGAAACCGCCTAAAGAGTAAAGAATGCAGTGGAGTGGTCATGCGAAGCGGAAGCTAGACTGTCTGTCTCTTTTTTTCTCGTGAGTTTGATTACGGTGCGAAAGATACATATACGAATACGGGGCGAGAAGTGACGTTGTAATCAACGCGCGGTCGAAACACAACTGAACCAAAACTCTGCACAATAGACGCGTGTGCAGACTTTTGCTTCGGACAATTTTTGAGCGTGATTGGGAGTCTAGTTGTTATTATAGGTCAATGTGTTCAGCATGTTTTCCGCTACCGTTGGGCAAGCGCCTCTCCAATCTTTTTCCATCCAGGTCCAAAACAAACAAATTATTAACCAACGGTTTTTAAAGAAAATAAAAGTCTTATCACGAATAATTATTGCAGTAGACACATTAACTTATATATTAGAAGAATTCTTATAGACCACATTTTTAATTTTCATTAAATTTTTATGGAATAATCGAGAAAAACTAACAAAAACGCAACGTTGCCAGCTCAGCAGGTATAAACGCTCTAAGTAAAGTTTTTTCTGTACCTTGAATCCTGGTCGCCGCGTATCAGGCACTGCCTAAAATGTGGGGCCAGCGGCAAACATTTTTGTAAAAGATACCTTTAAAAACACGCGTTACGCTCCAGGTACATAAATTAACTATTTGTTCAGACCATTACCCAGACCTAATCAGAAAACGTGTATTCAGGGTTCCAACACCCCCTACAAAGACTGCCTTCGCAAAACGTTTCCCAGACTTTCTTCATCCTTTCCTTTACAATAAAGTTTTAAAATATTGTAACATCTCAGAAGCTAATGTTCGTGAAGCTAAAGAAAGGGTTATCTGCTGGCTAATTAGTCTTGACTACAAGAAAACCGAAGGATTATTGAAGATTATTTCCTAAATAGATGCTTTTCGCAAGCTTTAGCCATACTTGCGCCTACACACACACACACAAACACACATACACACTCGCACACGCATCAAACACATATACTCACTCACACGCCCATTCACACTCAAATCCGCGTATTATTGCCGTTTCACTAATTATCGGCAATATAGATTTCAAGTTAATTACCCTAATTTCATACAGTAAATACTAAAATGATAAATTTATACTATACATACTTTATGTACATTATTGTTTCTTTCGTAGTTGTTTAAGATTACCTACCAACTTTGTATGTAATCGTAATACTTGTTTATTTTAATTCTGTATTGTAAAATTGTAATCCGAATCCGGTCACCACGTGACAGGCATTGCCTAGTGTGGGACCGCTTGGTAAGCCATAATTTTTGTAAATTGGATTTATTTTAATAAACAAATTTATTATTATTATTATTATGTTGGTACGGATTTCCGATCACGGGCCCATGGGGACCCGGTCATTTGAAAGGCACACATGGAGCCGAAGCCAACATGAAGAGGCCTTTGGTACCATATAATATAAATGAGATGGGCGCAACTATGGAGGTCTATCCCCTAATACACCATGAGGATGTGCTAGCGGACAG
Organism: Archips crataeganus; assembly: GCA_947859365.1. Classification (NCBI taxonomy): domain Eukaryota; kingdom Metazoa; phylum Arthropoda; class Insecta; order Lepidoptera; family Tortricidae; genus Archips; species Archips crataeganus. Next base: position 307,930 of record OX402047.1, on the reverse strand, counting down.
TCCCCCACAGTTGCCAAACTATTGCCAGGTATGAAGTGACATGGAATTGGCTATGGGGTTGGGATGTTGTGGACAGGATTACCGGGCTATGGAGTGAGATAACGAACACCTACCATTTCAATATCTCATAAACTGAACTTTTGGTAGGCGGTGACTCGCTGTTCACTAAATGGGCCCCTCAAACTATTGCCCGCTCGGGGCAACGAGGCGGCAACATTGGTGTGAACGGCTAAGGATGGAGAGGTGTCCCTGGACTTTAAACTTCAAAATGCCAACTCGCCACTTACGGCCAAACACATCCATCCTTCGAGCATTTAGCTCTTGCGCTCCACTCTAGGCAACCAACAAAGGCAAACTAGAGGCGGGGTGGGTGTGTAACTGTGTGTGAGTGTGTGTATAAGCGCATGTGTGTATGTGTACCCCTGGAGGTCTCGGGTTCGTGGTGTCGCTACGCACCAACAGCTCGCCACAAGCCGCCCTGCGATGACTGACTGCACTGGTGACACGACAACACCAGCGGGCGATGAGGTCGTCACATCCCTACGCCTTTATTATTATTATTATTATAAAAAACTTTTTTATTTTTTAAAGAGGAAGTTTCCATACAAATTAATTAAGAAATAAAGTTTATTTTAATAAAATTAATCTCAAACCATTGACGGGTCCACGATGTTCTAATCCGCAGCCAAGCCTGGCGACAATCACATTAGAGCACTAATAACGCAATCCGCGCCATTCGCCCGCCCGCTGACTACTCCATTCACTCGCGACTGATCGGTCCATTCATTCGGTCACTTGTTAGGTTTGTTACCGCTCATTCGATCAGCATTAGGCTATTGTTCGTGCGGATTGGACTGGTCGCAATCAAAGGCTTGGAACGATATTGGGACACATCAAAACTCTACGTTTTTAGGGTTTCGTTCCTTAAAAGGAAAAAAAACGGAACCTACAAGTTAAGTATGCAGTATCTTTTTCTATTTATTTTTTTATTTTCTTCAACTTCATTTTTTTATTACTTTTACGGTCATCCCGTGAAACCATATATTTCAAACCACCACACACATACACCACACATTACATTTAGACCAGTGATGGTGTAGGGGTAAGCACGCAGCACGGAACGCTGAGGACCTGGGTTCGATTCCCAGCATTGGTCTTTTTTCTGGGGTTTTTTCTGTGCATCTATGTTTCAGTTTGTATTTAGTTTGAAAAAAAAACGGAACCTTTATAGGATCACTTTGCTGTCCGTCTGTCTGACAAGACCCTTTATCTCGGGAGCACGTGGAGGTATCGAGTTGAAATTAAAACCATTTTATTTTACTCAGGTCTACAATCCTTTGAAACTCTGAAAAATCAAACATCTAAGGTAACGTAAAAAAAAGATACAGCCGTTTATGCTGCAAAAAACTATATTTCGACACTCTCAAGGAAATATTTATTTATAGGGTTTTTTGTTGGTCTAGAACTATGGGCAAGTAACATCTTCACAAGACCTATAAGAAAAATTAGCTATGGAAAATTATTACTTTATTCGATAAACAAGTGAAAGTAGTTAATACACCAATTTTAATTGGCGCATTGGCGCAAACGAAGTCATGGCCAAAAGCTAGCGATATGATAAATCAAATATCACAAAGGTTGAACTTACACGTCTGCTGGTAATTTATATGAAAATAATAGGTATTATTAAAGTGGAACTTCTTGAGGAAAGTAATCACGCTGACTATTAGTTTTAAAGTTCAAGAGTAATAGTGCTGTGACCAACCGTTGCAGGTTGTTCTTGGGTTGCACAGATACCGAAATAATATCTGCTTCAGTTTCAGATTCACATGCTGGAAAAAGACATACATCCCTCCAAAAGTTACACAACCTGTATGGTTCTACCTACGAGCGTTTCAACCGCTATAATTTCCTGTCGTATACAGGATGATACAGTCAAGGATTTTAATTGATAGGCCACTTGCCACCACTGTTCGTAATTTAGCCGCGTTATGCAAATCAGCATATACGAATATAAGCGGCTAAACCAGATAAGTCTGTAAATATAAGAATTATACAAAGATCTGTGCTTAGGAACCATGTCATCGATTTTAGGGACCAGAAAAACTGCACACATAATATATTAAAAAAAAAAACTTTCGCCTGGTACAATCGGATTTTTACTTGTGTTAAATAAATTACATGTTTAAAATTGCAAACTCCGGAACCGAAACCAAGAAACTGTCACCCCTAGCGTCGATATCAGAGCAGCTGGCTCGCTGCAAGTTGAGTTGGAGAGCGATCAACCCGCACGGGATCGCTAGATAAGGCGGATGAACCTGCAGACGGATAAGTCTCCATCACAAATGGACTCTCCTGCATTGCTGTCTGATTCTACTTTAGTTATTCGATAGTTCCTTGAACTTAATCTTTCTGGATATTTTCGAAAAGAACTAAAAGAACTGTCGTCACAGTTTTAGCCTCCTAAGTCCTGGCGTACTTTATAAAGAACAAATCATCAGTAAGAATAACAGCCGAATGTACAGTCAGCAACAAATATATGAATACACTTAAAGTACCAAAAATATGTATGTACACGCCTCTATGCGCTGGTAATAGAGTCGTGGATGCATATTTTTCGTACTTTGGGTGTATTCATATTTTTGTTGCTGACTGTACTATGTAATGTACAAATTATTTAATGAATAAAGTACTTCAAAGACGCTTAAATAAGTTCAAAAATTACAAAACGTATGACTCTTGTCTAGGTCTCAAGTTCTACGTCGTTTAGAAAAGGCCAGGACTCAGGAGGTTAGGTACCGTAAATCAGGGCATATTTTAAGAGGGTACGATGCGCACCATTTCTCCATACAAACGTAATCCCCTGTTTCCTCCCTGGATAATGGCTTTAGAGCCAATTTTTTTTTTACTGTGTAATCTGTATCTACCACAGCTATGCCCCTATGTTTCGTTTTTTTCCATATTTCAATTAACATAAGAAATATGAGCTTTCAAAAACTGAAAAAATTGCCCAATTTCAACGTCATTTTCAGACACTCATCAGAAAAGAATCCCTGACATAAACAAAAAAAGGAAACATAGGGGCATAGCTTAATCTGTCCTCTAATTATTTTTGAAAAAAATAATTTTATTGGTCCAGTTTTCGAGAAGAAAACAGGGGATTACGAAATGCTGTTTTGATCAATTTTACGCGCCTAATAACGGTCTGAGCTGCAGTTGTCCCGCTCTCGCCGTACTGACACGGAGGGGTGCGGGCGAGACAGCGACATTTCATTGAAATCTATTTCTCAAAAGTCTCTCAGCCATCGTACCCTCTTAAGCACCTCGTTTGGAGTTTACAGGTTTAAAAAAGTGTTACAAGAAACGCGCGTGGTTTTGCTGTGCTTTTTAATCAACGATGCCCATGATAGGCATTAAAAATGACTTAATTATAATGTGTCTCAGCGTATTTTGAGCACCAGCGGGCTTCTAAGAAATTCGAAGTTCTTGTAAAATAAAGATTGGTTCAACCGGCAGTGGCAATCAGCACACTCAAGTGGCAGTGGGTTGGGTAGGGCACATCGCTCGTAGAACTGGTGGCTGATGAGGCCAAAGGGTTCTCGAGTGGCGTCTACGGACTGGAAGACGCAGTGTGGGTAGGCCTCCAACGAGATGGAACGATGACCTGGTTAAGGTTGGTGGAACGCGTTGGATGCGGATGGCGCAGGATCGATCTGTTTGGCGAGCCTTGGGGGAGGCCTATGTTCAGTAGTAGATGTCTTTCGGATGTAATGATGATAATGATGATGAATGAGTCCATGTCTGTCGCAGATCCCTATATAAAATAATGCCGTATGAAATGATGCTATTGAAGTAAGAAAAATATACCAACCGTGCCGTCGCCTCGCCACATCATTTAGCTGCCGTATATTTCAGACTGCAAAAGCAGCAGCTTATCTGCTGAGAAATTCGCTTTGTTCAGTGTATGTACATAGTTAAAATAGCAGGTGTAGCCTAGTAGTATGACATAATTTAATGGTCTCTCAAGTAGAGGGTCGTGGAATCAAACCCGAGCCAGGAATTCACATGCGAAATTACATTAAAAATTACCATGTTACGTTGAAGGAAAACTTTCGTGACAAAATCAACATGCACCTGGAAAGAAATTCAATAGCGTGTGTGAAGTTCCCAATCCGCACAGGGTCCGTGTGGGAACTACAGGCCGCATTCTGCCTGTGCCTGTGTGTGTATATTGTATATAGGCGGAGGGAGATGAGTCAAAATGGTGAGTGTAATGAATAATGAATCATAATTGGTGAAATGAGAACGTCACCCAGGAGACTAGCAAAGTTTAGAACAGTTTGTGGAATATTAACAGTTATCGCGTCCCCTTGGCAATGACCGTGAAATATGGTTTATGTAAATTGTATTAGTATTCGTCGATTGATTCTGACTTTATACTAAATGTATTGCACACAATTTTTAACCAAAGCTACTGTATTCTATATGATGGCATTTCAAAAATCCCGAAATCGGCCCGCTCCTTTTTTCTACCGGAAAAGTTTGCAATTGTCACACAAAATACATGTAAGTTTTGAAAAACAACTGATTCTATATGTAGTTTATGGCAAATGTTGGTATTAAAATCGCTGTCAATTGAAATTGCGAACAATGTAAATAAACCATTTAATGAAATATCCATATTCTAGCACTTGTTTATACTAATCTATTTATATTTATTTTAATTTTTACATTGTTTAAATAGTAATAATCTAAAGTATGTACAATTTATAAATAAAGGCAAATAAAACTGAACCTAAAACTAAAAATTTAACTTGTTTATTGTTTTAATGGTTTATGATAGTTTTGTGGTAAGTATTGATTAAATAACATACGGATTTAGCAGTATTTGATGAGGGAAAATGGAAATTAAAGACATTTTAAATACAAGGTTTGTTTACATTGTTTGCAATTTCAATTGACAGTTTACAAGTGAGTTTTTTTAGGAATTAAATTCACGGGTAACGAAACTGCCACCTTATACCGAATAGTCTTCTGGTTAGAGAACCTGTCTACGAAGCTTGAGGTCCCGGGTTCGCTTCCCGGTCGGGGCAGATATTTGTGCGAAAAAAAAGTCTTGGATGTTTAATACGTATTTAAGAGGGTACGATGGCTGAGAGACTTTTGAGAAATAGGTATTTTAATGAAATGTCGCTGTCTCGACCGAACCCCTCCGTGTCAGTACAGCGAGAGCGGGACAACTGCAGCTCAGACCGTTATTAGGCGCGTAAAATTGATCAAAACAGCATTTCGTAATCCCCTGTTTTCTTCTCGAAAACTGGACCAATAAATTTTTTTTTTTTTCAAAAATAATTAGAGGACAGATTTACCTATGCCTCTATGTTTTCCTTTTTTTGTTTATATCAGGGATTCTTTTCTGATGAGTGTCTGAAAATGGCGTTGAAATTGGGCAATTTTTTCAGTTTTTGAAAGCTCATATTTCTTATGTTAATTGAAATATGGAAAAAAAACGAAACATAGGGGCATAGCTGTCGTAGATACAGATTACACAGTAAAAAAAATTGGCTCTAAAGCCATTATCCAGGGAGGAAACAGGGGTTACGTTTGTATGGAGAAATGGTGCCCATCGTACCCTCTTAAGTATGTATTTATCTATTATATGTATAAGTATGTTTATCCGTTGTCTAGTTTTTTGAGACTAGGTTCATTGGTGTCAATTTGTCCCATGATATATTTATTATTTATTTATTTATTTATTTATAAAACACACACCAAATGACAACATGCATCAATAAATCTCCACACTATCCGATCCCCCCCAAAGAACTACCTGATTTATATATATAGCCTAATTTTGTAACCTGCAACTACCTATGTACTTAGCTAACTAGGGTTCAATCATTCCCAAATTAGTTAACTATCCGTTTCGATCTACACGGCCGTATAACCCCGCGTCATGTTAATAGCCATAAGGATGGAACGAATATCCTTATTGGATTTTGGATATGTGCAAAAACCAGCCAAGTGCGAGTCGGGCTCGCGCACTGAGGGTTCCATACAAAATAGGGATGTTTCCTAGGTAAAAAAATAATAATTCTTATTAGTCCGTATTTTACATTATCAAAAAATATTAGACACGTAATTTTTCTTTTGACAATTAAACAAAAAATGTCGAAGATATGGCGCGTTGAAGTTCCGCGTGACGAGGCGTGACGTTACTTGTTCCTAAAACGCTCATACAAAGTGTAGGAACAAGTGACGTCACGCGAAACTTCAACGCGCCATATCTTCGTAATTTTTTGTTTAATTGACAAAATAAAAAATACGTGTCCAATATTTTTTTTGATAATCTAAAAGACTGACTAGTTAGGAAAGTAGCCAATTGTATATATAATGTCGAAATAATCGCTGTAAACGGCCGTGTTTTTACAAGCTTTTATTTACTTTCACCTGCCCCGTTGTCTGTGTGTCATCAAATCTTGCAAGTTAAAGGAGAATGGGAAAATTTGTACGGAACTTGGTCTATGAGCGGCCAACGGCAATTTTAATATCTGACAGTGTAGAATAGTCCTACAATTACTTGGTAAAAGTTTCATTATCGTGATTTCGTGATAAACAGCGTTGTGGTTTGCCGCAACATTAAGCTGAGTGGGGCCCAATTTATACTAGGTATTCGATGTTTTTTTTGTATCTTTTCCTGTCAACTGTATTTTTCCTGTGTATCGAATATGTGTAAATAAACATATCTCTCTCTCTCTCTCTCTCTCTCTCTCTCTCTCTCTCTCTCTCTTGTTATAATTATAACCTGAATAAAAGACGATTTTCTTTTAGAATACTTTGCATAGTTTTCCATTCCCTTCCCTTTTATGTTGGGTGATGTATGAGTTCTTGAAATCCATTTATCAGTGATTCAGTTATTTTAAAATCCACAAACATGTGTTTCAGAGGTCGATTAAGAAAATCTTGCCGGATCAATTTAAAATGTCGTTTGAATCTGCACATTAATCACTTCCACTACCCAGCGACATATAGCGACTAACCTAGACTTATTTGCTTGCTCGGTGGTTAGGTGATCTGCAACGTGGTCTTTACAACCGCTTTAAAATTAGCCTAGTTGGTAGTGACCCTGCCTACGAAGCAAGAGGTCCTGGGTTCGAATCCCGGTAAGGGCATTTATTTGTGTGATGAGCACGAATATTTGTTCCTGAGTTATGGATGTTTTCTATGTATTTAAGTATTTATTTATCTATATAAGTATGTTTATCGTCGTCTAGTACCCATAGTACAATCTTTGCTTAGTTTGGGACTAGGTCGATTTGTGTAAGATTGTCCCCTAATATTTATTATTATTATTTATTATTTCTTACGGACACATAAAGTTGAAAAATACCCGAAGAAACTCACAGGTGGGGTACGCCCCTTAAGTTTAAATATAAAAGTTTCCAAACGAGATACAGAAAAGACTTCTTTACAAAAAGTATTCCTTAATATCAGGGCTTTCATATGACACTTATTTTATTAGTGACCGCCGATAGGCCAATTTGCCCATTCTTCTTTGATCCATCTCCGATTGAGCTGAATATTCACACCCTCCAAATTCCTGGTTAACAAGTGCATATCAGTTGCATCACTAGTTAATATCGGCTGCACCGTTTACGCTGCACGAGCCTCGATGCTGATGAAGCACAGTAATCCGGCTTGTGAATTTGAGGTGATGAGCACGTAGCAGTAATATCCCGGTTGTTAATGCTATCCACGCGATCAATTGGCTTACAATACTCCGGATAACTCGCGTATTTAATAGGATATCGACTAATCGTTCGACAGTTCCTATCCTATCTAATAATATCCAAAGAGTATTGTAATATTATATTAACAAGAGTGGCAACTCTATGGTCAAATATGCATGTATGGAAGGTGCTGCCACCCTACGGCTGCTCAAGAACTAATGTGACGTATCTATAGATGTATACCTATCTATATATGTTGGTAGCGATGTACAGCTATAGATACGCGTAATTTTAATTGATAGGCTAATTGCCACTATTCGTATTTTAGCCGTCTAATTCAAATCAGCATATACGAAGTATAAGCGGCTAAACCCGATTTGCATTACAAAATAAAATACAAAAAATACAAAATTCTTTATTTTCAAAAATTTGAACGTACAGGTTACCTATCAAAATTTAGAATTATTTTTTCCGAATATTTAAAATCCCGAATGCTTCATTTATCCGAATGCATTTTTTTCTGAAACTGTAAATATTTCAGGATTTTTATAAAACAACCCTAACCTAACCTAAAGGGTTCTACACGATGGTCCTGAAATAAATCCTGAAATATTTACAGTTTCAGAAAAAAATGCTTTCGGACAAATGAAGTTTTCGGGATTCTAAACCTTCGGAAATAAAATTTTCTAAACATCGATAGGATCCCATATATTATAATAAGTATTACTGTAATATCTAAAATAACATAAAAAAAGTAAGGAAATATAAACTAGAAACTAGAAATGAGTGTAGGCATGCGAGATCATGCGTGCGATGCGAGCGCAGCGCGCGCACGTGTGTATGAGTGTGTGTGTGTGTGTGTGTGTGTGAGTGTGTGTATGTGTGTGTGTGTGTGTGTGTGTATGTGTACGTGTTACATGTTTATACGGCTAAAATACGAACATTGGCAAGTGGCCTATCAATTAAAGTCCTTGACTGTACAATTTGGTACGCCATGTCCATGGCCGATGAATGACAAGTGACAAGTTTGACAAGTCAACCAAGATGGCCGCTAATTTAGTTCTTCAGCAAACACCAGAGATCGCTGTAGTCGCATGAAAAGTGATGATATATGTAAGTGTACCCGGCCTGATAATATATAATCCTATTTATGATATGACATTAGATTAGTGATGCCAACTGATGACTTATGGCACTGAGACGTAGCCGCTAATGATGAGCCTCATAAGAGTATAATATGACGAATCAGGAACAAATCCTGGACGATTATCAGCTTACGCCTGCGAAGAAATTCAATGGTGTGTGTGAAGTTCGCAATCCGCACAGGGCCCGCGTGCGTGCGATTTGTTCTCGATTCGCCATATTCTTAATTATATTCCTAACTCGTCATATTCCTGATTTTTCATATTCCTAACTCGTCACTGTACAGTCAAATGAAACTGTGAACACGTGCTTACAGGATTAATATTACGACAGGAGTTATAGTTTGTACTACGGTTCATCATCCCAGAATGAGAGGGGTTGTGCCGTAGTTCCCACGCGGGCTCAGTGTGGATTGAATTGATTGACCACACACACCAATGAATTTATTTTTTTGTACTACGGTTATTAGACAATAATTTACTTGATGATGATGCTGATGATGATGATGATGATGACGATGGATCGGATAATGAATCAGGAATGTGACGAGTTAGGAATATGACCAATTAGAAATATGACGAATCAGGAACAAAATCATGGCGTTTCTATTACTGTAAAACTCATGGTAAATTTCAAGCGATACAATTATGCACTCGGGCTTAGAAATATTTTAGAATGCACAGCAGATTGCGCAGCTAAACGGAGCTCGCACGTATTGAACTGGTTGAAAATATCATAATATAAATTATAATGTCCCGGCTATATAGCTAGTTAATGCGCCATTGTCAGGCTAACTGGGCCGCGGAGAGGGCGGGATCAAGCGGGATTTGCAGCTCAATGCAGCTAAATGCAGCTAGAATGGCTGCAATGCATTGCAGTTGATATTACTGCTCATTTACACTCATTCAGCCAAACCCCGCCGCGCCTGAAACTCAACAATTCCTTGTGTATTGTCTGACAACAATACGCGAATCTGTTGTGGGTTATGGCATAATCCTCTTTGTTTGATGGCTTGGAACATACCCAAGTTTTAAGCCACTTAAAACTACAATTCAGACAGATATTTCATATTCATAACCGATGTACACCACGCAAAACGGATGGCCTTTGGAGAGGAAAAGTTCCTGAGACCACGGACTGGCAAGCGCAGCGTGGGACGTCCACCAACGAGATGGATGGATTTGGTAAAGGCCACTATCAAATCAAATCAAATCATTTATTTATTTGCAAGAATGTATGTAGTTTTACAAAACAAGGTGTTTTTTTTAATTTATGTCCAATACATTCTGCTTTGATAAACATGCAAAGTTTTTACTTATTAATTAAACCGGAATCCAAAATTATCTACCAGATGTCATATTGTATCAACGCATCATGCATTAAATTATATTATTCCAGCAACAAAGAAATTCATGTCATAAGTTCATAAAATGTCAAAATGTAACAAAATAACAATAATAATCGAGACAAGAATAAAGTGTAAAAATAATAATCAAAGATATATCTATCATGTTACTTACCATCAATCAATTACTTCATAATGAAGCCGACCATTTCATGGAATGGAAAATACTCGCCGTACATAATATCACGATGCGGCTTGGCCAGAGCAATGACTTTTCAGCTTGTGACGATCCTAGCTAAATATTAGCGAGCATATTATAAAATGACTTTAGTAACTATGTATCTCGACAAGCTCTCCCAAAGCTTGTTAATAACCTGGAAAGCGGCGAAATGTCACATAAGAACAGTCGTGGAAAAAAAAATTACACTTACTTAGTTAAGGGATAATAAGACAAAATATCTAGTACTAAAAGTGATACGTTATGTGACTGTATTTTCTCTTAAATAAGTGAAATCAGAGGAATCAATTGTTGCTCTGATTACGCTATGAACGTCAAAGAATCTACCACCTGTTAGGAAAAACACTTTTGAGAAAAATACGGCAAGAAACTCGACAAGGTTATATTTTTTTTCAAACAGGTCTACAGTCATTTAATTTTGGATCTACAGATGATTTTTTTTTCTTATCAAACGAGTATTTTATTATAATGTATGATTTCATTAATATGTATGAATTCGTTTGTCGCTCGATTTTCTCAGACTTTGGCAAAGCGACAAGAGCTCGGCTTGAGTCTCAATCACTAATAACTTACCTCGGCTTGTGGCCGTAAATATCCAGTGCGCGCGCGCCTATAAATCTCCCGCGCAGACATTCCTGCTAGATTGGACCTCCCCCTGCAGTCTGAAGCACGTGCCTCCTGGTGGTTGGGAATGTCACCTAATTGTTCCCATGAGGAACATAGAGCAGTGGAGGAAAGATGGTTACTGTGTACAAAAACTGTTTCACTTTTAAAGAACCAACTAATTGTTTTCTTCTTGCTGTTAAATTTTTGAGTTTTACGGTATAATACATAGAGTGACGATGCTAGTTCATTTTTCAGAATAAGCGTAACAAAACTACTTATCGATATTAAAAGGTTTCAGATACTATGAAACGGTTTGGAGTCAAGCACATAGATTTATATCAAAAAAAATTCTCCGTATTTGGTAGGTCTGAGAATAGGTCGTAGGCTATTTTTTATACCCCCTATGTGATATATATGGCAAAACGACGTTTGCGGGGTCAGCTAGTAATGTAATATTCATAACTTGCAATTACACATACAAATAACTTATCTCCTAGCGTGAGCCTTATATGGCTCACTAGACCGAACTTGGACAAAATAACTCTATCGCAGGGTGCGCAATAGATCTGGCTTCGTTAATAATTGCAGGTGTACGTATAGGAAAGCTAGGGTCTTTCTTTTAAAGTTTGGAGTTTGAGATCAAGTGCCTTTAACCGGTGGTTCTGTGGTTTCTCTAAACTGCCAATCGTTCTTAAGATGGTAGAATGCCATGAAGACCGGTTTGAGGCAAGCTCCTTCCAACCTGTAGGGTCAATACAGCAGGTGTAACGTCCCCTGAGCACATCTTTGTAGCTTAGATGCGGACTGCCGTGCTTTCGTTTACCCGTTTACTTCGTCTACGTTTCCTTTTTCCTATGAGAGGGAGGCAAACGAAGAAGAAGAAGGAGTTTAGTAGTGGTAGAGCCATGTTGTAGCTAGCCGCTGCATCACGAATGGGCCGGCTCGTCCGGGGCAGTACCACCCTCTCACAGAACACCGGCGTGAAGCAGCAGTAATCTTGCTTGCGTTTCGTACGGTCAGTGAGAGTGCCGGGGGCCCAATACCTCACCCCTTCCCTCTTCCCCTCCCTCACCCCTTCCCCTGTTCCCTTTCCTTTAGGGCCGACAACGCACTGGCATCGCGTAAAGCGCTGCGGGTGCCTATGGACAGTGGTGATCATTTAACATCAGGTGACCCACTAGTTCGTTTGTCTGGCCTTTCTGACATAAAAAAAAAAAAAAAGAAGCAGGTCATCTGATAGAAAATGATCATCACCAACAACTCAAAGAGAGTCACTGATCGCTGTTGCCGGCCGGGGGGAGGGGAGATGGTACTGGGCCCCCGGCGCTCTTACTGACCGTACGAAACGCAGCAGGAGTACTGCTGCTTCACGCCGGTGTTCTGTGAGAGGGTGGTACTGCCCCGGACGAGCCGGTCCATTCGTGATGCAGCCGCTAGCTACAACATGGCTCTACCACTACAAAAGAATTTTATAGCATTACCACTGATTTAAAGATATTAATATAAACTCAAATTATCAGTTCACAAAATTAGTTCCATTTACTATCCGTTTAGAAATAAACCTATGTTTTTAATTTTTATTTTATTGTAATATATGACTGTATTTAATCATGATTCTAAAGTAAAAATATGGTTTCTTGAATCAGGCGTTACTTTGCCGGGGGGCCATATTAAGTCATATTAGGTATTAGGTCGCGGGTGAGCAAAGTAATTGTTTCAGTTCATTGAAAAATATGGTGTTCTTGGATAAGAACAAAAATGTGCAGCAGTGTTTATGATTACAAAAGCCCCTTCTGCTTTTATACTAGTCTGCGCATTGCACCCGAGCCCGCTGCAACTGCATCGATTATCCTGCGATAGCTTCAGGAGACTCGAGACCAACGCAGTTGTTAACCATAATAGATTGCTGGCTAATTTCCTTGGATATAATTTAAATAATCTTCTTAGATGTATAATTGAGTACGTGTGAAAAGATGAATGAGTGTTGTGGAAGCGAAAGATATGTATGTCAGGATTGTAGCAGGTTGAAACAATTATTATCTCTCTGCCCCTTTGCTGTGAATGAGGCGTGATTGTACATACCTACGAATATACAACGTATGTTATTATTTGCTAGAGGATACCAAATTGTGGTCGCAATGAGGCTCATGAGCTCATGACATGACTCATGACACGCGAGCTTTGACGCGGGATCGAAAACGTAATATATTTCAGGCATTTTGATAAACTCGCCAGGTTTACCAATGTGTGTGTGCAATATGTGTGCTGTACTGAGTGTTGTGTGTATAGTCTGACATCTGGTAGCATAGTGAACGGTGAAGGTGAGCTCTGGTTGAGTTCGAAACGCATCAGTATAGTTTGGTGGTGGTGATAGTTGAGTTTGTGTGATTTGTGTGTGTTCGCTCAGTGTGGAGGTGGAGGAACTGCATGAACACGTATTTCTTGCATAAGAGTAACTATCATAAGGTCGCGGGTGAGCAAAGTAATTGTTTTCAGTTCATTGATATGGACTTCCGCAAAGTAACGCCTGATTCAATAAATTACCAATGTATAGTGAAAATAAACGGATCTCTCACGTCTTAATACGAGTTTAAGTCGACATGTTTCGGGCTAATCCGTAGCCTTTCTTCCCGGAGTCACACGTCACGGCGGCTGCCAAACGCGCACTGCGCGCTACCGCTCTGGTCGCACGGCTGCTCGACGCAACTGACAGCGACACACAACTACCCCCGAAACATGTCGAGTTAAACTCGTTTTAAGACGTGAATGAACCTTTTATTTTCCTGGTTTAGGCATTATTATATTTTAGTAGTAACCTGTTAGTCTTCTTGTAGAAGGCGTAAAGGCGATTAGATGCTTAAGTCGAGCCTTTAGTACCTAGATATAATACCTAACATAGATTAAGTAAAGTGCCTACTAATAATTATTACTATGTACTAAAACTATTTAAATAAAATAAAAATAAAATAAATAAATATTAGGGGACAATCTTACACAAATTGACCTAGTCCCAAACTAAGCAAAGCTTGTACTATGGGTACTAGACGACGATAAACATACTTATATAGATAAATAAATACTTAAATACATAGAAAACATCCATAACTCAGGAACAAATATTCGTGCTCGTCACACAAATAAATGCCCTTACCGGGATTCGAACCCTGGACCTCTTGCTTCGTAGGCAGGGTCACTACCAACTAGGCTAAAGCGGTCGTCACCAATAAATTAATTGAATTGAATTTAATTGAGTTAGTCTCACGGTAGTTTCATGTTTAAAACTAGCAATGTAGTTTAGAAGTTGTACTTGCTTTAGCTTTTGCGACGTCACAATACCTGCTTTAGATCAACTTGCACTGCTAAGTCTGCAGTGTCGCGACACCTCTAGTTCCCGAACGACGGGCTCTAGCCACCGCCGGAGCAAGTTGGGCATCGAACAAAGTCTCGCGAGGCAGACGTTTAAGCGTTTAAGTACTTCGTCTTCCATGACGTCGCTTGGGATAGTAATACTATCGTCTCGGAATAGCTGATTTGTTAATTATGGAGTTTGAAGAGTTGTCTACGAGTTATAGATTTAACTTGAGTGTTTCTACCACTGCAGTAATAATAAAATAATTCCATTTTCTACAGAAAATTGCATAGTTTCATAACATATGATATGACAATGATAATTCAGGAAAAAGGGGTTAAGTCTGCAGAAATTAAACAGCTGTTTTCAACCGACGAAAAAAAAGGAGGAGGTTCTCAATTCGACGTGTATATATATATATATATTTTTTTTTAATGTATGATCACGCATTACTTTTTACAGAGTAGTCCGATTTTGATGCTTCTTTTTTTATTGGAAAGCGTATATCCCGAGGGTGGTCCCATTTCAATTTGGAAACAATACTCCTACCCTAAGGGTAGAAAAACAGGGGATGATTGATTGTTCAGTTACTGATTGTACTATATGACCACGCATAACTTATTACAGAGTAGTCGGATTTTGATGATTCTTTTTTTATTGGAAAGCGTATACCCCAAGGATAGTCCCATTTAAATTTGGAAATAATATTCCTACCCTAAGGGTAGGAAAACAGGGGATGATTGACTAACTTTTTACAGAGTAGTCTGATTTTCATAATTCTTTTTTATTGGATAGATAGGGTATACCTTGAAGTTGGTATTATAAATTTGGAAACAAAGTTACCCCAAGGATGAAAAAAAAGTATAAAATAAAAACTTTTTAACAAAAAATTAAACCGCCGAAAAACTGAAAATCAAAAAATAATATCTTTTTTGTTTGACCTTAATCTAGGTACCAGTTTGAAGTCGGTGCCTCAGCACGAGCCAGGAGGACTGATAGAAACCAATCAGGTAGACGATTATAGGTCCACTCCTCCTAGTTAAGTGCTGAGGCACCGACTTCAAACTGGTACCTAGATTAAGGTCAAACAAAAAAGATATTATTTTTTGCTCTTCAGTTTTTTCGGCGGTTTAATTTTTTGTTAAAAAGTTTTTATCTATTTTCTGTGTAACGGGGGTTAAGTTGAAATCAGCTGTTCAACTTCTGCAGAATTAACCCCCTTTCCGCTAAAGCCCCAGTACCTCTACCATGAGTTTACACTAGTTCACAGTGACCGTACTCGCTAGCGACGGCGTAAAAGATTTGTATGGAGAATTGTACTTCCGTAAGTGACCGCTAGAGGCGCTGTACAATTCTCCATACAAATAATTTACGCCGTCGCTAGCGAGTACGGTCACGTAAACTAATGTAAACTCATGGTAGTGGTACAGAATTGGGATGTCCCAATTTTTGACAACGTATAATAAATCGAAAACCGTTTGAAGAAATAGGCTTTGTGAAGCGTTCTCAGAAATCAGATTCCAAAAATATGATAAAATGAATTAAATAAAGAAAATTTAAGTGATGACCTTCATTTCGTACTAAATACAAACTGAAATATAGATGCACAGAAAAAACCCCAGAAAAAAGACCAATGCTGGGAATCGAACCCAGGTCCTCAGCATTCCGTGCCGCGTGCCATACCCCTACACCACCACTGGTCTAGAGATTAGACACGAATCTTTCCTATACATCATACATTTCAATCTGCTAAATCATCACCTTATGCAGTGACAAACGCACATCTATGTTACACCCTCATCGAGAGATTTTAACACTCCTTCGGAACTAACCGCTCACCTGGACAAGAGATGGCGCTACTGTGCAACTTTAAACAAGTTAGCTATGAAGTATCTTTTTTTGTACTTATTTTTTCAACTTCATTTTTTTTTTTATTACTTTTACGGTCATCCCGTGAAATCATACATTTCGTACTAAATACAAACTGAAATATAGATGCACAGAAAAAACCCCAGAAAAAAGACCAATGCTGGGAATCGAACCCAGGTCCTCAGCATTCCGTGCCGCGTGCCATACCCCTACACCACCACTGGTCTAGAGATTAGACACGAATCTTTCCTATACATCATACATTTCAATCTGCTAAATCATCACCTTATGCAGTGACAAACGCACATCTATGTTACACCCTCATCGAGAGATTTTAACACTCCTTCGGAACTAACCGCTCACCTGGACAAGAGATGGCGCTACTGTGCAACTTTAAACAAGTTAGCTATGAAGTATCTTTTTTTGTACTTATTTTTTCCAACTTCATTTTTTTTTTATTACTTTTACGGTCATCCCGTGAAATCATACATTTCGTACTAAATACAAACTGAAATATAGATGCACAGAAAAAACCCCAGAAAAAAGACCAATGCTGGGAATCGAACCCAGGTCCTCAGCATTCCGTGCCGCGTGCCATACCCCTACACCACCACTGGTCTAGAGATTAGACACGAATCTTTCCTATACATCATACATTTCAATCTGCTAAATCATCACCTTATGCAGTGACAAACGCACATCTATGTTACACCCTCATCGAGAGATTTTAACACTCCTTCGGAACTAACCGCTCACCTGGACAAGAGATGGCGCTACTGTGCAACTTTAAACAAGTTAGCTATGAAGTATCTTTTTTTGTACTTATTTTTTCAACTTCATTTTTTTTTATTACTTTTACGGTCATCCCGTGAAATCATACATTTCGTACTAAATACAAACTGAAATATAGATGCACAGAAAAAACCCCAGAAAAAAGACCAATGCTGGGAATCGAACCCAGGTCCTCAGCATTCCGTGCCGCGTGCCATACCCCTACACCACCACTGGTCTAGAGATTAGACACGAATCTTTCCTATACATCATACATTTCAATCTGCTAAATCATCACCTTATGCAGTGACAAACGCACATCTATGTTACACCCTCATCGAGAGATTTTAACACTCCTTCGGAACTAACCGCTCACCTGGACAAGAGATGGCGCTACTGTGCAACTTTAAACAAGTTAGCTATGAAGTATCTTTTTTGTACTTATTTTTTCAACTTCATTTTTTTTTATTACTTTTACGGTCATCCCGTGAAATCATACATTTCGTACTAAATACAAACTGAAATATAGATGCACAGAAAAAACCCCAGAAAAAAGACCAATGCTGGGAATCGAACCCAGGTCCTCAGCATTCCGTGCCGCGTGCCATACCCCTACACCACCACTGGTCTAGAGATTAGACACGAATCTTTCCTATACATCATACATTTCAATCTGCTAAATCATCACCTTATGCAGTGACAAACGCACATCTATGTTACACCCTCATCGAGAGTTGCACAGTAGCGCCATCTCTTGTCCAGGTAAGCGGTTAGTTCCGAAGGAGTGTTAAAATCTCTCGATGAGGGTGTAACATAGATGTGCGTTTGTCACTGCATAAGGTGATGATTTAGCAGATTGAAATGTATGATGTATAGGAAAGATTCGTGTCTAATCTCTAGACCAGTGGTGGTGTAGGGGTATGGCACGCGGCACGGAATGCTGAGGACCTGGGTTCGATTCCCAGCATTGGTCTTTTTTCTGGGGTTTTTTCTGTGCATCTATATTTCAGTTTGTATTTAGTACGAAATGTATGATTTCACGGGATGACCGTAAAAGTAATAAAAAAAAATGAAGTTGAAAAAATAAGTACAAAAAAAGATACTTCATAGCTAACTTGTTTAAAGTTGCACAGTAGCGCCATCTCTTGTCCAGGTGAGCGGTTAGTTCCGAAGGAGTGTTAAAATCTCTCGATGAGGGTGTAACATAGATGTGCGTTTGTCACTGCATAAGGTGATGATTTAGCAGATTGAAATGTATGATGTATAGGAAAGATTCGTGTCTAATCTCTAGACCAGTGGTGGTGTAGGGGTATGGCACGCGGCACGGAATGCTGAGGACCTGGGTTCGATTCCCAGCATTGGTCTTTTTTCTGGGGTTTTTTCTGTGCATCTATATTTCAGTTTGTATTTAGTACGAAATGTATGATTTCACGGGATGACCGTAAAAGTAATAAAAAAAAATGAAGTTGAAAAAATAAGTACAAAAAAAGATACTTCATAGCTAACTTGTTTAAAGTTGCACAGTAGCGCCATCTCTTGTCCAGGTGAGCGGTTAGTTCCGAAGGAGTGTTAAAATCTCTCGATGAGGGTGTAACATAGATGTGCGTTTGTCACTGCATAAGGTGATGATTTAGCAGATTGAAATGTATGATGTATAGGAAAGATTCGTGTCTAATCTCTAGACCAGTGGTGGTGTAGGGGTATGGCACGCGGCACGGAATGCTGAGGACCTGGGTTCGATTCCCAGCATTGGTCTTTTTTCTGGGGTTTTTTCTGTGCATCTATATTTCAGTTTGTATTTAGTACGAAATGTATGATTTCACGGGATGACCGTAAAAGTAATAAAAAAAAATGAAGTTGAAAAAATAAGTACAAAAAAAGATACTTCATAGCTAACTTGTTTAAAGTTGCACAGTAGCGCCATCTCTTGTCCAGGTGAGCGGTTAGTTCCGAAGGAGTGTTAAAATCTCTCGATGAGGGTGTAACATAGATGTGCGTTTGTCACTGCATAAGGTGATGATTTAGCAGATTGAAATGTATGATGTATAGGAAAGATTCGTGTCTAATCTCTAGACCAGTGGTGGTGTAGGGGTATGGCACGCGGCACGGAATGCTGAGGACCTGGGTTCGATTCCCAGCATTGGTCTTTTTTCTGGGGTTTTTTCTGTGCATCTATATTTCAGTTTGTATTTAGTACGAAATGTATGATTTCACGGGATGACCGTAAAAGTAATAAAAAAAAAATGAAGTTGAAAAAATAAGTACAAAAAAAGATACTTCATAGCTAACTTGTTTAAAGTTGCACAGTAGCGCCATCTCTTGTCCAGGTGAGCGGTTAGTTCCGAAGGAGTGTTAAAATCTCTCGATGAGGGTGTAACATATATGTGCGTTTGTCACTGCATAAGGTGATGATTTAGCAGATTGAAATGTATGATGTATAGGAAAGATTCGTGTCTAATCTCTAGACCAGTGGTGGTGTAGGGGTATGGCACGCGGCACGGAATGCTGAGGACCTGGGTTCGATTCCCAGCATTGGTCTTTTTTCTGGGGTTTTTTCTGTGCATCTATATTTCAGTTTGTATTTAGTACGAAATGTATGATTTCACGGGATGACCGTAAAAGTAATAAAAAAAAAAAATGAAGTTGAAAAAATAAGTACAAAAAAAGATACTTCATAGCTAACTTGTTTAAAGTTGCACAGTAGCGCCATCTCTTGTCCAGGTGAGCGGTTAGTTCCGAAGGAGTGTTAAAATCTCTCGATGAGGGTGTAACATAGATGTGCGTTTGTCACTGCATAAGGTGATGATTTAGCAGATTGAAATGTATGATGTATAGGAAAGATTCGTGTCTAATCTCTAGACCAGTGGTGGTGTAGGGGTATGGCACGCGGCACGGAATGCTGAGGACCTGGGTTCGATTCCCAGCATTGGTCTTTTTTCTGGGGTTTTTTCTGTGCATCTATATTTCAGTTTGTATTTAGTACGAAATGTATGATTTCACGGGATGACCGTAAAACAAATAAAAAAAAAATGAAGTTGAAAAAATAAGTACAAAAAAAGATACTTCATAGCTAACTTGATGACCTTCATTTGACCCCTGCAGTGAATCGTCACAAAGGAAGATATAAAGCAGGTCTACACTCTAAAGCAAATTGACAGTTTGAAATGTTGCTGTCCTGCTTATAAGAGTGACAAAGACAGAACTTTAATCACATGATGCGCACCTGGCTTTAAACAGTTGTCATTTATCGTAAAGTGCGAAATGTATACGAGTATTTCCAATGTATTTTTACAAATTTAATTATTAAATTAGTACGTTATAAGTCAATATAAAAAAATTTAAATATCAGATTTTAATAAAAAATATCTATTTACTAACACACCATTTAACAAACAGGAATAATTGAAGCTAAAAGAAGAGAAATAAATAAAACTATATTTTGTCATGGTTCATTTAGGACCCTAAGCCGTACTTGTACTTATTATTGACAGTGACAAGACAAATCAGAGGCCCTACCACGAAGTGCATAATTCGAACTTCGTTTTGTGCAGTCCCGCTCACGCTAATATGATTTGACACGAGAGTGAAAGGGATAATACGATACGAACTTTGATTTTCGAATTTCGTAGTAGCGCCTCAGCAGTGCCACAGATTATGTTATGTACGACTTGAATTTTTCTAGGTAATGGAACGTGGCTCTCTCACTGTGACGTCATCAAACGTATTTCTTAAAAAAATTATAAAAAATTAAATACTCAACCAAATTCAAAATCGATGAAAATGGTATCTTAAAATATCCTATTCTTTCCAAATAAAATATAAAAACTATAGGTTATTTTTTTTGGTGCATCCCAATTGTCGTCGATGTAACTGCAATACCGCGTACCTACAGTAAACCGCTAACGCTGTGCGACAGCGCTCTACGAAGCCGACATTTGCCGATTCTTTTTCCAAAGACCGATGTGCAATCTTTATGGCTGGGTACTGTAACCACCAATGGAAATGCCACGTAACGAACAAAATGTGTCAAATTCAAATTTAGATAAGTAATACTGGCATCAATAAACACAAAGATATTCAATTTGAAATGAAATGAAATGAAATGAAATGAAATGAAATGAAATGAAATGAAATGAAATGAAATGAAATGAAATGAAATGAAATGAAATGAAATGAAATGAAATGAAATGAAATGAAATGAAATGAAATGAAATGAAATGAAATGTTTATTTGCTATAACACTATGTATACAAATGTGATGTTGAAATTTCTTATAGTGATTATATAAGTTTCAATAGTGTTAGCTGCCCTATGAAAGCAGGCATGCAAATCTTTTGACTTAAATCTAGTTTACTTACATCATTATATTATAATCATTAATAAAGATCAAATATGAACACAGCACATTATAATAAATCTTAATCAACAAAATAAAATCCATATTCTAAATCAAAATAAATATTATAAGAATTATTACAATAGTATCAAAATAAATGTCTTAATCAAAATTATTCCCTTAAATTAAAAAAATCATTGAGGCTATAAAAATTATGAATCATAAGCCAATTAATTAACGAAGATTTAAATTTAAATAGAATGATCTTCTGTAAAAATTTCCACAAGTCAGTTACGCGGCATTAGCAATTGTTGGTTACGCGGTATTGCAGTTTCATCGATGATTTGCTAGCATTATATCATTTTGGAAATGAGCTGATATTCTTTAAACTGCTGGATGTATTTTTACCAAACATAGGTAGTTGAGAATCACCGCAAAAAATGTAGCTTTCACCTCATCGAAATTGGTCCATCCGTTCAAAATCTACGATGCCACAGACAGACATTGACTTCAAACCTATAAAACCCCTTTTTTTGCTTCGGGGGTTAAAAATTAGAAGCCAGAAAGAGTGACAGTGGAGACCTAATCAGAAGTGATAATGATTTCATTAAACTTTAAATTAGGATCAAAATAACATGGGAATGTAAGTGATAAAATGTAGTAATTATGGTCAATCACAACAATATTCAAAAATTTACAAGAAAGAGATGCAAAGATAAACGTATCTCGCGTGTCGCAAATTCACACTTTTTAGTTTAAAGAGTGGTGAAGGAAAATAAAATGTTTCCCTCACTAAATGCTCCACTAAGTGAATGCAGGATAACGCTCGGCGCCTTAAAAATGAAGCGAAGTGAGAGCAGAGCACGCTAAACATGTGGTTCCGTCACTTTTAATGTCCCTAAAATCTGTCGTTTGGACTTTGTTTTGTCTGTCTAAGATAAGTTCACTATCAGAAATTTTACTAATAATATAAGGTATATTTCATAGGTACTAAATACAAACTGAAACATGGACGCATATTTCAGAAAAAAGACCAGTGCTGGGAATCGAATCCAGGTCCTCAGCATTCCGTGCCGCGTGCCATGTCCCTACACCACCACTGGTCAAAATAAATAAAAAACAAACTTGGATAAGGTATTTGTTCGCATTTTTATAGTTTTCCCGCTAAGAACATTTTACTTACTTGTATTGTGTCTAAAACACATAAAAAAGGCAAAAGATGCGGAAGAAAAGATCCGATAGAATAATATTTGCAGTTTTGATACAAACTCGCAGAAATGTAGCTTCTTTCTACAAGCCAAAGTATACTATAGGTATAGCCCGTTTGTAAAGGCCGAAATGTAGCTTCTTTCTACAAGCCAAAGTATACTATAGGTATAGCCCGTTTGTAAAGGCCGAAATGTAGCTTCTTTCTACAAGCCAAAGTATACTATAGGTATAGCCCGTTTGTAAAGGCCGAAATGTAGCTTCTTTCTACAAGCCAAAGTATACTATAGGTATAGCCCGTTTGTAAAGGCCGAAATGTAGCTTCTTTCTACAAGCCAAAGTATACTATAGGTATAGCCCGTTTGTAAAGGCCGAAATGTAGCTTCTTTCTACAAGCCAAAGTATACTATAGGTATAGCCCGTTTGTAAAGGCCGAAATGTAGCTTCTTTCTACAAGCCAAAGTATACTATAGGTATAGCCCGTTTGTAAAGGCCGAAATGTAGCTTCTTTCTACAAGCCAAAGTATACTATAGGTATAGCCCGTTTGTAAAGGCCGAAATGTAGCTTCTTTCTACAAGCCAAAGTATACTATAGGTATAGCCCGTTTGTAAAGGCCGAAATGTAGCTTCTTTCTACAAGCCAAAGTATACTATAGGTATAGCCCGTTTGTAAAGGCCGAAATGTAGCTTCTTTCTACAAGCCAAAGTATACTATAGGTATAGCCCGTTTGTAAAGGCCGAAATGTAGCTTCTTTCTACAAGCCAAAGTATACTATAGGTATAGCCCGTTTGTAAAGGCCGAAATGTAGCTTCTTTCTACAAGCCAAAGTATACTATAGGTATAGCCCGTTTGTAAAGGCCGAAATGTAGCTTCTTTCTACAAGCCAAAGTATACTATAGGTATAGCCCGTTTGTAAAGGCAGAAATGTAGCTTCTTTCTACAAGCCAAAGTATACTATAGGTATAGCCCGTTTGTAAAGGCCGAAATGTAGCTTCTTTCTACAAGCCAAAGTATACTATAGGTATAGCCCGTTTGTAAAGGCCGAAATGTAGCTTCTTTCTACAAGCCAAAGTATACTATAGGTATAGCCCGTTTGTAAAGGCCGAAATGTAGCTTCTTTCTACAAGCCAAAGTATACTATAGGTATAGCCCGTTTGTAAAGGCCGAAATGTAGCTTCTTTCTACAAGCCAAAGTATACTATAGGTATAGCCCGTTTGTAAAGGCCGAAATGTAGCCTGTTCCTACCGATACTAGGTAACTATTTATTTGTATAATCAAAATCAAAACATTTATTCTGTAAGTAGGCCGCAAAGCCCTTTTGTAACAGTATCAATATGTGCCTATGTCTATGTTTGATGGTACTCTTACTTTTGGCCTGTGTGTTAATGTTGTTGTAAATAAATGTTTTTCTTTCTTTCTTTTAAAGGGCTCTTTGATATGTTTCACATTTTTATACTACCAGCGCTTTCGGAAAGACCATCATCAACAAAGCACCTAATTTAATACTCTGTAACGATTTGTATTGTTCCTTTTATGACTAAGAACCTTTGTTTTCCTTCGCTGCATCGTGAGATCTACTCTTTAAGCGATATAGCGAACGCGTCGCTTGAAGTTCATTGGAGGGATGAAGTGTCGTGCCGGCCCCTAAAAGTGAGCAGGAGTCCCCGCGGCGGCGCCTCGCATATTCATGTGGCATAATCGCGCGCCCACGGCCATGTGCGGCGAGCAGATGACTCACTTGTATTAACACGTAGAGTGCCAAGAATACGCCAGGCTTGCAGACTAAATTATCTAACTCACTCGCAATCGCCAGATATCGCGTTAATTTTGATAGGTCTTGTATGGACTGACAATTGGTATCAGAAACAGTCAGCGGTCACAGCCATACAAAAACAGTCATATATTTCAAACTAAATACAAACTGAAATATAGATGCACAGAAAAAACCCCAGAAAAAAGACCAATGCTGGGAATCGAACCCAGGTCCTCAGCGTTCCGTGCTGCGTGCTTACCCCTACACCATCACTGGTCTAGAAGTTAGCGACGAATCTTTCCCATACATCGTACACTTCAGTCTGTTATAATCACATTAGGCAGTGATAAAGCGCATCTATGTTAATGCCCTCTACCGAGAGACTTCAACACTCCTTCGGAGCTACCCGCTCACCTGGACCAAGAGATGGCGCTATTAGATACTTCATACTTAACTTGTAAAAGTTGGCCTAGTAGCGCCATCTCTTGGTCCAGGTGAGCGGGTAGCTCCGAAGGAGTGTTGAAGTCTCTCGGTAGAGGGCATTAACAATTGGGCCGATTTTAATGAAAATTTTCACTTTAAAGTTGAATATTTCGCAAACAGATCACTGAATAGAAAAATCATGTTAGCAACTCCGCAATGATTTTAAAAGACCTATCCAACGATACCCCACACTATAGGGTTAGCCGAGAAAAAAAAATCACCCCCACTTTAAGTCTATGGGAGGTACCCTAAAAAAAATTTTTTAACTTTTTTTTATTCAATCACTTTGTCGGCGTGACTGATATATATATTCATGCCAAATTACAGCTTTCTAGTACTAACAGTCTCTGAGCTTAGCCGCGGACAGACAGACAGACAGACAGACAGACAGACAGACGGACAGACATGGCGAAACTATAAGGGTTCCTAGTTGACTACGGAACCCTAAAAATAGAAAATATAGAAAAACTGATAGTCCTTTATTACAATCACACAGAAACTTTAGAATAAATGAAAAAGCTTAGTACTCGTTTTACAATGCGTTGTAATTTTGGTTTAATCATAATTAATAATTTTGTTTTCTGTTCATATGTATTTTCAGGGTTTATCCAGACTCCCTACACTTGACATTAATGACGTAAGATTAGCCCACCCTTTCCGAGCTCTGAATATGATTATTATAGCTAGACCGTTTAGATGAGTCCTCGCCTACCGGTAAACGGTTTAGCTAAAAATTAGCGTGAGCAAGAGCTCCACGGTAGTTGTGAAGTGTATGCAGTGAGGCTGCCGGCGGTGGGCTGCGGCCGCAGACGCCGGCTCACACGCGCTTAGTTAAGCGGGACTTAGTTTTTAATGAAGGGAAATACAGCGCTCGAGATCACTCGCCGCGCGACAATAGAGGGGCGCTTACTTCGTGATTACTTGCTTGCTAACCGCGGCGTTGCTCAAACCATTACAGCCATATCATACTCGCGATTTACTGGGGATTCGAAGTCACTCAGACGGCGATGGAGAGGGCTATGCTTGGAGTTTCTCTACGGCAAGGGTCTTCAATCTTTTTGAAGTCAAGGGCCAAGTATACTCTGATATTGGTAGGCCAGACTTAAGTGACAGTGGGCAGGGCACATCGCTCGTAGAACTGACGGCCGATGGGGCCGAAAGGTGGCGTCCGCGGACCGGAAGACGCAGCCTCCAACAAGATAGAGCGGCGACCTGGTTAAGGTTGCGCTCTGCTTCTAATACGTTCGCAATTCGCCAGTGTGATATGGCTCTTAGGTCTAGTAGTTGAATTGAATCCAGGAGTTCAATTTCACGGAGATTCACAAGATTATATTGTGGTCTTCACTTACGTTCAAAATGTCATGTCAATAGACTTAGCAGTTGAGGTCTTGGATTGTACATCTTGATGGATGAGTTGTGGTAGCCTAGTGGTTTTTTGTGTGGGTTCTCAAAGAGGGTCGTGAATTCGAGTTCGGGCTCGTACCTCTGAGGCGAAAATATGCGGTAGGTATTAAAATCAAACCGATGTAGATAGATGAGAAGTAAAGAGATTGTTTTTAGTCCCGGAAAAGGATATAGAGCAGTTTTTAATACGGCAAATTGCATAGTTTCCGCGGGATAGCAATAAACGAATTATTCGCAGACGGAGTCGCGGGACAATAATTCTTAATAATTATAAGACTTCTGAAGTAAGATTGAACCTCCGTTACAACGCTTCGTCGCAGCTCCGAGCACCACAATGCAATTGTTCCCTCGGTTTAAGTTGAACAATAAACTCTTCATTAACACAAACAAGAAAAACAGGTTCTTTCGCGGATTACTCCGGCGCGATGGCGTATTAGATTACGTCCCCCTCCCCCACCCTCAGAGCCCATAATTTGATTTCATAAAACATCTTGTACTTGCTTTAGTGCACGACGCTTGTGATACAGTAAATAGATTTTAACAGTACAATAATCGGTCGTTGGTTTTTAAAGTGTCTTAGCTTTGTTTTTTTACGACCGCTTTAGCCTAGTTGATAGTGACCCTGTCTACGAAGCAAGAGGTCCTGGGTTCGAATCCCGGTAAGGGCATTTATTTGTGTGATGAGCACGAATATTTGTTCCTGAGTTATGGATGTTTTCTATGTATTTAAGTATTTATTTATCTATATAAGCATGTTTATCGTCGTCTAGTACCCATAGTAGAAGCTTTGCTTAGTTTGGGACTAGGTCGATTTGTGTAAGATCGTCCCCTAATATTTATTTATTTATTTATATTTCGGTCAAAATTGGTTTTCTGGGGTCTTTTTGTATTTTCTAACTCTATTTTTTTTTACTTTTACGGTCACCCCGTGTAATTGATATTTTTCATACTAAATACAAACTGAAATATGGATGCACAAAAAAAAACCAGACATAGACCAGCGCTGAAGAGTATCGCTGCAAAAGTGATTAGGCAAGCTGAGTTGTGTGATGCATAGGAAAAATTTGTGTCTAAACTCCTGACCAGCGGTGGTCGTAGGGGTTTAGCACGCAGCACGGAATGCTGAGGACCTGGGTTCGATTCCCAGTGCTGGTCTTTTTCTGGGTTTTTCTGTGCATCCATGTTTCAGTTTGTATTTAGTATAAAATATTATATTTCAGTGTTTCTTTCGGTTTTTATTATAAAAAGTTTTGATTCAAGATGTAACCTGCTTTTCGATTGTTGTGGTTCACTAGTAATTTATCAAGCAATCGTATGGAAACATAATATTAACAACTGTTTAAAATCTAGAAAAACATCAGGAGTGTTCAGCCATCTGCTGAAATATATCATATTCATTTTAAAACACCTTAGACTCAAAATGGAATAATAATAATAATAGTTTACTACTCTTTCACTGTTACTTCACGATTGATGTTTTGCATTACATTGCCAGGAGGCATGCAGTGTAAAAGTAATTCAATAGATTTCGAAATCGAAACATCTATTTTGTAAGTAGACTGCAAATTATTTTCATAAATATATTTTATGTTCATGTATTGAACAACAGGCATCACACTATGAATAATTGAATATCAGAAAAATTTAATGAGTTATGAAGTTTCTTTATTTATGACGCAATATTTTAAGGTAATGACATAGAATGTATAACTTGATGAACTAATAAGCGCTATGTAACACAATATCAGACCAAATCTTTCATCGCGGTAAGATCCGAGCGAGAGCCGAGCGGTCGCCATTACCACGCTCGGGGAATATATCACAACGAGTGAAGTTTGGTGTAATACTTATTTCTTCCGAGTGATGTGTAATTTATTTATTTATTTATTTATTTATTTATGCAATATTGATCCTGCGGACTTACAGCTCAAGCCAAGACGTCCAGCAGGATAGTAGTAGGCATTAAAACTTACTTAACCTAAGAAATATTCATTCGCATGCAGTAAGTAGGTACATTAAAAATACAATAAGTCAAAAATCAAAAATGCTGAATTAAATACACACGAAATAAAAAGTCCAAATTAAATAAGAATAGAAATAATACCAATCAAATTAATTAATTTTCAAATACATTTCAATTAAATTAATTTATTCATATACTTAATACATAATGTCATAATTAATAATTTAAGTGTAAATTTAAAAACCTTATAAATTTATTGAAAAATATACTCGCTTTATCAGCGAACAAATCAGCATCGCAACCCACATTAGCCAGATCATTGAACAGGGCGAGTGCACAGGAGGTGGGTAATATGGCATCACGCGATCGAGTAATATTACAATTGCGATATTACTCAATTATTACTTCTTTATCGCAATTGCAAAATTACTCGCATTACTTACATATGTCTAATCCAAATGGTAGTGAGATACTGTTCCCACTCTATTTACTGTGGGGGAGAGTCGCAGCGGAAAATGAAAAGTAATTCGTGGACGAGATGAAAATAGTAAATATGATATTGTGCGGCGACAGACGGCCGCCGCCTCCAGCCGCCTCCACGCCGCCTCCAGCCGCCTTCGCGCCGCCGCGCCGGGAGCGCGCGCGCAATCATAGCGGCTCGCTGCTAACTGCACCTTCCATACCCTGGCGCCCATTGAGATTACTAGCTGCAATTTCTTCAACGTTCGGTGGTTGTGCAAGCAATGTAGGTTTTTGTTAAAAATTTAATTTTACTAGGAGTATCATTTGCTGACTGTGCTTCTTAGGATTCCGTGTCCGAAGGGTGACTAAAGGAACCGTCCGTCCGTCTGTTCGTCACAGGGCTGTATCTCAAGAACCGTAATAGATAGACAGTTGAAATTAGTACATAATGTTTTGCCGCTACAAGGACAAATAATAAAAATTAAATTATAAATGAAGGGAGTCGCGAGAACTGCCGGCAACAGATCAGTGACTCCCTGTGAGTTGTTGAACCCACACTCGAACTTACCCACAGATCTGAAAAAAAAAAGTGTGAAGGGTTTGACTGAAAACCAGCGCTGTGTGCGTGCGCACCTCCGTGGGCATGCATCCACAATTCCACAGCACACGCTGAGCCTAATCCATTTAACACGCTTAGTTATAGGTTCAATGTAGAAAATAATATTGTATCTTTTTTTTTCTAAGAGTGTTAATAAAATTCTATTCTATTCTATTCTATTCTATATTTATGGGCGGTGGTGATCATTTTCTATCAGATGTCCCGCTTGCTCAAAAAACTGATAAAAATGTCCCTGCTCTACCTACGTTTTGCTCTAAAACGGTCGGTTGAAAACTCAATTATTACTACTATGCACGGAATCCTCAGTGCGCGAGTTAGACTTGCATCAGCCGGTTTTTAAATTAACCACACCATAGCTACTTGTTGAAAAATATACATCAAATTCATTTAGGAATTGTGAGGCTTACACGGGACTGGCCCCAGGCGGGCGCGGGCGCGGGCGCGGGAGCGGGCGCGGAGGCGGGCGCGGAGGCGGGCGCGGGCGGCATTAAGCACTAAACGGATCTAAGTGCGGGCGCGGTTTTAATTCCGGCTTTATTGGGTCTGGCTTAACACCGAGCTCCTTTTTAAGGCACCCGAGCTCTGGAAATGATTAAAACTTGAAAAGAACTTTATTAATGAAGTGTCGTGGGAATTCTCAGTGATTTTTTTACTGAAACTCATTTACTGGCTTGAAAGGTTTCGAATATATTTTGAAGTTATTTATGGCAGTGGTGGCCTAGTGGTTTGACCCAAGTATGATTAATTTATTTATTGATCAAAACATTACCTTATTATAAACAACAAGTTGAAGTGGGACTGGTCTGGACATGTCTGTCAAATGAACCCGGAACGTTGGGCCAAACTTGTCACGGAATGGATCTCTAGCGATGGATATCGTAACAGAAGCAGACCAAAGCGGAGATGGAGGGACGACCTAGATATTTATCACGTGGGATGGCGGGAGCTCGCGTTGAATAGGCAAGAGTGGAGCAAGAGAGGCCTTTGCCCAGCAGTGGGACACCAAAGCAAGCTAAAAAAAACAACAACTTATCTTACATTTCATCACGAACAGCATATTACAAAGGCAGCAAAATACTTCACGTCACAAACGCATTTTAAATTGCCTCTCGTAGCCATTGAGAGATGACATGTTGACATCGATAGCGAACGCCATAAACCAATAACTTGACATGGGAATATTTTCAAATATGAACCTTGGCGAGACTCGGCAAATTTCAATATAAAAGTGAATTTCTTCAGAAATTCTTCTTTCTCCGCTTTCATCCGCGCGTATGTCACTTCACCACTCATGAATATCTGTCAAATGGTAATATCGTGTATATCGCGAAGTTTCGTTACATTGCGGGCCCGCGCGGCTATAGATTTATACGTGGGATATCATCAACAGCAATGTACAGCAACTCACACGATTTTCTCGAGCCGTTTTATATCTTTGTGCGTGTGCAAGTCGGCTCCTTGCGGAGCCTATTGATTCGCGCCGGCGATCGTAGGAGAATAAATAAGCGTGATACGATCTGCCCCGCCGAGGGCCGTAATGGAGCGAGACTGAGTTGCCAGACCTGGTGTGTAATCCGAAGAATGCACAAAAAATAAGATAAGATAAGACTTTATTTTTCAAAACACAGGCACACACAGACAAAAATACATAGTAACATCAAGGACCATAAAATATTTAATACTAGACGTTAACAGAATAAAAAAGAGTGGATTAAAAATACAAGAAATAAAACAGCGCTAGCAACAATAAAAGTGAAAGAAATAAAAGAACAAGAGTAAAACTGTTAAACTTAATCCATCCTTATCTTAAATACAGTTTCTTGTTTCAAAATATGAAATCGGCCAAGAAAGATTTGCACCTTAGAACACCACAGTGAACAACTTGCTACCTGCTTTATTGCCCGCAAATCTCGCGTTGTCGTCCACCAAGTGAGAAAGGATTGCCAACGCCGCGTTTACTCCCTCAACTTACATATTCATAGAGTTATCTCCGTGACTCAAGTTCTTCGATGAATATGGGTATTTCGGTTTCTATCGCGCAAAGAAACTCTGAGTAGTTCCAGAGTTGTTGCGGGACTAAGAACCTTTTGAAAAGGATCTGACAGCTATCAATAAAAGAATATCTAGTAACCTTTGATGAAAAAAGTACATAAACCACATCGATTCGAGAAGTCTTTTTGAGAGTTTTAAATGATTTCCATTGGACCTTATGATTGTTAGATTATGTATATCGTATAAGTTTAGATTCGTTTTGATTGCGCGGAATAATTCAGTGAGTATTATTTTAAGCTGAGTGATAAGTGAAAATGTAACTCGAGAACACATCGGAAAACTCGTCACGAATCGACGAGGACTCGGTTTCGATTCCCGGCCCCAAACTTTTTTTCTGTTTTTCTTTTAAAAGTTCTAGTTTCAATGTGTTCTGTTAGGTCGGTAGCTCTCTTACTTAAATGTACTAATTTCATCAGTCTACCCATGACCATGACATTAACACACAAAAATAAAATCGTTAATTAATTCATTTTTAGGGTTCCGTAGTCAACTAGGAACTCTTATAGTTTCGCCATGTCTGTCCGTCTGTCTGTCTGTCCGCGGCTATGCTCAGAGACTGTTAGTACTAGAAGGCTGTAATTTGGCAAGAATATATATATCAGTCACGCCGACAAAGTGGTTAAATAAAAAAAACTAAAATAATTTTTTTTAGGGTATTTCCCATAGACGTAAAGTGGGGTGATTTTTTTCCCCCCGACTAACCCTATAGTGTGGGGTATCATTGAATAGGTATTTGCAAATAAATAGGGATTTGCTAAAACCGTTTTTCGATAAAGTTAATATTTTCGGAGATATTCACTCCGAAAGTTCAAAATAATGTGTCCCCCCTCTAACTTTTGAACCGCACGTCTAAAAAATATGAAAAAA
Source organism: Archips crataeganus (assembly GCA_947859365.1). NCBI lineage: Eukaryota > Metazoa > Arthropoda > Insecta > Lepidoptera > Tortricidae > Archips > Archips crataeganus. The sequence goes on along the minus strand of OX402047.1, from coordinate 275,732 downwards.
ATCACGTAAGTTAAACTTAATAAAAACTTTCTAGGAAAATTATTTTCAACTTAATCAGTTGAGCAGTTTTTAAGTTTTAATAAAAAAATATTTCTAAACTAAGATTGTAATTTAACCGCCATTGCAAGCATTTTTTTTCTTTAAGTACCTATAAAGATCACGCTAACAGTATCTTCTTTTAAATAAAAATAATATTCTTCTTCATCCGCTGGCGCTACAACCCTCTGTGGGTCTTGGCCTCCTCCACAATTTTCCTCCAGTTGTCACGGTGCCTGGCAACCTTCTTCCAGCTGGTAAACTTTCCCATCCTCCTGAGATCTTCTTCCGCACAGTCACTCCAACGCTTTTTAGGCCTGCCTCTCGGTCTCTTTTGTTGCGACGTCCACTTTGTTATTAATTTTACGGCCCTTGTGTCCGGCATTCTTTCAAGGTGACCCGCCCACCTCAGTCGCTGCGACTTACAAAACCTGACGACGTTCTCGTGCCCGATAAGTGCGTCCAGTTCATGGTTCATGCGTTGACGATAGATACCGTCATACTCTTTCACGGGACCATAGGTTTTTCTCAACAATTTCCTTTCGAACACGGTAAGCTTCAGTTCGTCTCTCTGGGTTAAGGTCCAGGTTTCGCAGGCGCAAGTCACAACAGGCCTGATGATGATGGTGCGATAGATGGTGAGTTTCGATTTCAAACAAACAATTACATCTTAAAAACAATCAACATACATACTAGTTCTAGTAGACTGCATATTAGTTACCCAATTCGCCGATAGATGGCGCTGTACCGCCGACGTTGGGACCAAAACAGCCACATTAAATAGAGTATGCAAAGATTTTTTCGTACCTGCTACGGAACCCTATCTTGACGTGTCCGACACGCTCTTGGCCGGTTTTTTTGCTCCTTTTCTTCGTGGACTGAGTCACGGGCAGCAGCTAGTTTATCATTAATTTTTAAGCATGTTGACTTCAGGTACTTACCTAAAACATTGTATACCGTAAATCGGTTGATTGTGACGCACTACTGAATTATGTAGCATTTGTATAATTATCGACAATCTGGCAATAAATAAATCTGAATCTGAATCTGACACACTAGCAACTAATGAGGGATGATGGAGGCGATAAACAGAAACTCGGAAGGAAACCACCATGGCCAGACACACTACAAAACGGGATGAGCTAGAGGACAGTAGATAGTCGAAGATATAGAATGAGCCATCATACTACTAACATGGAATATGAAATATTTACCCAACTGTCTTACTAACCACGCTGGAACAAAACAGTGCAAGCACCACTGCATGTGGAACGATTAGTGAGTAAGATGAAAATTACGTAAAAACTAAAAAAATTACAAGTAACCCGGGATTTTCAAAGGTTGATCGTGGCAACAATGAAGCGACACAAGCGTACAGTGACGAATGGTGACGAAGAGCGCGGCGCAAGAAAATCCCTTAAAAAATGCGGGAGATTGGAATCGCTGCACGACGCGCGAACCAACTATCCTGCCTAGATTTATTATGTTTGCGTGTGCGTTGAGCGGTCTTCTATGTGAAAGACAATAAATTAGACCTACCCAAATGTGGCGTGGCGTGAGAAGGCCCAAGATGGACCGACGATCTTGTAAAGGTTGCAGGAACTACTTGGATTTGGGCAGCGTAGGACTGAATATCTATGTAGAACTCTTCGGAGAAGGCCTTTTATCCGGCAGTGGGTGACTTTTGGCTGATACGATGATGACCCAAAGGTTTTTCAGATGAACCATGAATTTTTCTATAAAGGAAAACATACACATAGTAGGATCAAGGGGACTTATCACGCAAACAATATTTACCTCGACGTTTTGGCCACGTTACCAGGGACCATGGTCACGAGTGAGTTGAGTTGTTTGAGTCAACTCGTGACCACGCGGTCGCTGCAATGTGGCCGAAACGTCGAGGAAATATTGTTAGCGTGATAAGTCCCGTTTTGTGTAATTAGTTATAGTAGGAAAGCTTCAATCACCTGCAAATCAATTCAGTGATATGTGTGAAGCTTCCAATCCGTGTTGGGCATAGTTCCTAAGCTACAGCCCAAGCCCTCACAGTCTGAGAGGGGGCCTGTGCACAGAAGTGGGACGTATATGCACACCCCAGGGTCCTCCTGTCAAGAATTTTGCAACAACGCGACAAGTTTGTAATTGTGTATCTACAATTTTGCTTAAAAGATGAAAATCGGAAAGTCTTGGCGGTATTCATTCATTAATAATAATAATAATAATAATAAATCTTTATTTGGAACAGTAACATTTAGGTGCATTACAAAATATGAAAAACGATGTCACCAGCAGAAGTTAAAAACTGTGTCGCAGGTAGCAACGCCCCCCTCCGTAAACAAAGTGATTTTAGTTCCAAAAAGTAATACAAAAGGTTAACTAAAATTTAAGTAAATACACAAAAGAAATATAAATATTATGGTCATTAAACTGGTTGTGTGTGTGCGTGTGCATGCGTGTGCGTATGTGTGTGTGTGTGTGTGTGTGTGTGTGTGTGCGTGTGTGTGTGTGTGTGTGTGTGTGTGTGTGTGTGTGTGTGTGTGTGTGTGTGAGAGTGTGTGTGTGTGTGTGTGTGTGTGCGTGCGTGCGAGTACGTGTAAATAGTAAGTGCGTGCGTGAGCACTTGCAAGTGTGTGGACGTGTTTTTGTTATGTATGATGGATGGTATGTAAATGCCAGAACACAGAATCTCCCGAACGGAGTACATAGTAACATTTCTCAAGAATTTGTGAAGTTTAACGAAACAGGGCCCTGGAGGTTTTTACACAACATTTGAATATGTAGCATTACATTAGCACTTTGTCAATCGGGAGCGCCGCACTCAGCGTCGATCAGCGTCGATTCAGTCAGTCAGTCACTCGTCGTTCACTCCGCTCACTCAGATCGGTCCTGCGCAAGCCTAATGTACGGTTTTACATGACATGTCTTAATGGCTCCACATGACATAGGTATGTGATTTTTCTCACTTAAAAATAGATTATTATTTATTATTCAGGCATTCGTATAGTCGACCAAGTAGTGCTTTACCATTTTAAATGACAGTTCCTAAATCAGAATAAAAACAATAAGGCTGATTGTCATATTGACCTGTGAGTGAAAAAAACCGGCCAAGTGCGAGTCGGACTCGCGCACGAAGGGTTCCGTAGCATTATCTTGTAATCTTGCTTTTTACAAGCTGTCATGTAACGTTCTTATGTACAGACCTACATAAGTTGTGGTTTCAAAATCTGGATATCATGTTTCGACCACTCCTTGGGAAATTTGGAACACGGTTGAACTGATATTAATTTGGCATAAGTATGTGGTTCGATCAGAATTGTCTCCGTAGGATGGAACTCTTAGATGGTTTATAGCATCGACTTGAATCTTGACATAGATAATAATATAGTTTGGATGGCAATGCAAATGCAAGCACATGTAAAAAAAAAACAGTCAGTAAAAACCGTCATGGATCGCTCAGTGTGGGCATCTTGAGTAGGCCCAAAAGCCACCTAAAGCGCAATGAAGGTGCTATGCTGCTGGTCCAAAAGACCCAAAATATGCGGCATAGCTCGAACAATCGCCAAACTTAAGTTTCACGCAGGGTTCGTCGCACGCAAAACCGATTTATCGAATGAACAGAGTTACGTAAAACCTCGCAATCAATCGCAGACCTAACTGAGCCCTTTGGTACCGTTTCGTAGCCAATTTTCTTAGCTGGCTACAATATGGGAATCCGAAATTCCCTGTTTGTAGCTGGCTGGCTGGGTGATCAACCGCGGTTACGAATCGATAATGGAAAAGCCCCATTTTGAATCCAGTTACGAATTGGGTTTTTTTCCCGTTTCGAAGCTGGTTACGAACATTTAGCTACGAAACGGTACCAAAGAAACAAAGCGAAGCGAGCGAAAGCGCGAATAAAACGTTCTAAATCTCCAAACTCACAGACAGCGGAGGCGTGGCGGTGCAGTGGCGGTGACGGTTGTAATATTCTAACTTGTATGAACGAGTGCGCGGTACGGTACCGCACATCCGTTCATACAAGTTAAAATATTACAACCGTCACTGCCACTGCACCGCCACGCTTCCGCTGTTTATGCGTTTAGAGCTTAATAGTCTACTGCAGTTCCAATTATACCTACCCCTAAATATTAACTATGATTTGTCACTCAACTTACTGCGGAATAGATCCCTTATTTTTCCTGCTTCTACGAGCAGCACACAGAAACAGAAAACACGTGTGTGAAACCCTCTTAAGAAGAATACATTATGTAGTTCTGTAACTTGTCGGAGTCGGGCCCACTGCCAGCGGGACTGACTGATATACCATATTACAAGCCATACCAACGTCTGCCATGGAATATATTACAATATGCTGTTTTCAAGGTATTTGAAATTTAGTTTAAAGATTCTGAAGAAAATACTGTTTAAGAAATAAATTACTTTATATTATAACAAATGAAAATTATGAATTATGAAAAATTTCTTGAATCAGACGTTACTCTGTGGAGGTCCATCAATTTGTTCAACAGTTACATTTCTCACGGTCTTAAAGTCACCGGTGAGCATAGTAATTGTTTCTGTTCATTTATACATTACGGCATATGAAATCCGGACAAACAATAAAAATCCGTTCGGTTAAACTAACCCAATCATCGTCGGAAATGTTCTGCAATAATTTTAAGACCTTGCTCAGTCGCTATCATAAACATCGGAGCATTTAACGACCGTATTGTCAATCGCGTACGGTCTGCCAAGAAAGTGCTCTACCAGTTTTGACAAAAGTTTCTGTGAGATCTCAATATCGCTAAAGTTAACTTTTCTAACTGAGTGAAGTCATTAGTCACTGTCATCATATCATTGCAAGGGAAAATTGACCTCGTATCATAACGTGCAAATGAATTTCAACGGTGGTAGAGCTTATTTTTGGTCGATTGTACGTGTGCGTTCAGATATTCTTGAGCACTTTGACCGGTCCGATACTTATAGGCCGAAGATGGTCTGCTCGCTGGAAGTCATTCGCTACGGCACTCCTCGGTGACGTCACCCCGCGTGTGACGTCACGCGGCGCGCTAACTTATTCCGTCACTCCGTCCTTGCGACAAATGTCGGCTCCGACACGACGCGCCATTAGCTGACAGTGACAGCAGCCTAGCTACATACCTTGGAAGAAAAATAATACCTATTGTTATACAGGGTGAAATTAAAATGGTGATACAAAATGAGTATTTCTTACTCAGTTCATGCTGGACAATATAATGCAATAACTCATTTGTAGACCCCGTTATCTAATGCTCAGTTTAGGGGCAAGTGATGGGGTAGTTTCGATAATCTGAATCGATAAAAACTTTTTAACAAAAAATGAAACCGCCGAAAAAACTGAAAAGCAAAAAATAATACCTTTTTGTTTGACCTTAATCTAGGTGCCAGTTTGAAGTCGGTGCCTCAGCACTTAGCCAGGAGGAGTGGACCTATAACCGTCTACCTAATTGGCTTCTATCACTCCTCCTGGCTCGTGCTGAGGCACCGACTTCAAACTGGTACCTAGATTAAGGTCAAACAAAAAAGGTATTATTTTTTGCTTTTCAGTTTTTTCGGCGGTTTAATTTTTTGTTAAAAAGTTTTTATTTTATACTTTTTTTCCATCATTGGGGTATTTTTTTTTCCAAATTTATAATACCAACTTCAAGGTATACCCTATCTATCCAATAAAAAAGAATCATCAAAATCCGACTACTCTGTAATAAGTTATGCGTGGTCATATAGTGCAATCAGTAACTGAACAATCAATCATCCCCTGTTTTTCTACCCTTAGGGTAAGAATATTATTTCCAAATTTAAATGGGACCACCCTCGGGAAATACGCTTTCCAATAAAAAAAGAATCATCAAAATCGGACTACTCTGTAAAAAGTTATGCGTGATCATACATTAAAAAAAAAATAAAAAAATATATACACGTCGAATTGAGAACCTCCTCCTTTTGTTTTCGTCGGTTGAAAAATTAAGTTAATTTACTCACTCACTAACATGATTATCACAAAGATCCATACTTACCAGAGCTCTTCTATAGTGTTTTTTTTTTAAATTATCATGAAAAGAAAGAAAAAAAAAATATTTTTGTGAGTATGTTTCATAATAAATTAACAATATTTTTTCCAAATTATATGAAGTCAAACTTCGTCGTCTTCTTGTAAAAATTTATTTTCAAAAATGAAAATGGTTTTTCGACCTCTACAGATGTAACTGGCAAAAACTGTAGTTTTTTGTAATGCTCTATGCAGCTTTTGTTTACAATACTTTTTTTATCAATTTGAACTTCCTTATTTTCTAACAAGTGATTAATACTTTTTTCAGATTTAATGCCTGGATTTTTATTTAATACGTTTGTTAATTCAATAATTGTCGGTCTCCTATCCGATCAAATAGATGCAATGAATGAGTTATCCCAAGAACATTCACAAAAGAATAATTTCAATTTGACAAAAAACTATTTATAAGTAAATGTGAATCAAAAAATTATGTGAAGCTACATCACTATTTTAGCTTGCCCCCAAACTGAGCGTTAGATAACGGGGTATACCATTTGTTTTAATAAGTCATACTAAATTTGAGATATCCTATTGAGTTTGTGATCTCATTTCAACTAACAATAAGTATGAATATTCGAAAATCAGACAAATTTGAACAATTTGAGTTAATGCATATGTTGCCTAGCATTAACTGAGTAGAAACACTCATTTTGTACCACCATTTTGAAATTCACCCTGTATTCCAATTTCCAATGCGTTATTTGGAATAAATACGAAAGGTGCGAAATTACATTTGTAGTTTACCATGAGCTTTAAGGTGAAGAAAAACATCGCGCATTCGCCTGCGAAGAAATTAAATGGTGTGTGTAATTCCCAATCCGCACTGAGCCCGCGTGGGAACTACAGCCCAAGCACTCTCATTCTGAGAGAAGTCCCGATACGATGACAAATCCGGCCGGTACGATGTTTCACCGTAAGGCTCATGGTAAATATTGATTGTATTTTCGCGCGTAAATCCCGAAAAACTAAATACCATAGTACTAGCGTATATCACGGTATTCCTAAAGTGAAAAAGTTGAGGATTCCCGAGTTAGCCCGCGGCGCGATCGCAAAACGTACGAAAATCTAATTTGAGGCGAATTCGTTCCTACACGTAATTACAAATGTCCGGCGTTTCAGGAATTGCTTTGTAACACAATTAGAGTAGCGATTAGTGCCCGGGTTCCGCGGGAACGGAACCGCCCAATGCTTTAGCATTCAGGCTGTCTATCTACTGGGCTAGAGCGAGGCACCGGAGCAAGCGAGATAACCCACCAATAGAATTGCATAAACTCTCTGCTCTTCAGTATACAGACTTGCAAATCAATTTAATCATCCCAGCCTATATACGAGGGGCGTTCAATATAAAGTGAGAATGAGATGCAAACTCTTTTAATATTACGAAATTAAATACTGGCCGGTAAAGCTAATCTATCTAGCTGATTGCTATGAAAAAAAAAACTAACTGTCTTTTGTTTAAAAAAATATACGGTAATTTCTTTGCAATGCTATTGAGTACGTTAGCGAAAATGGAGAAAATTTAACTGCGCGCCGTTATCAAATACTTGTATTTGAAAAATTTTTCTACGGACCAAGTCAATTTGGATTTGCGGGACACTTTAGGGTCTAATGCTCCTCCGTATTCGACAGTCGCACGTTGGTGCGCCGAATTTAGACGTGGAAGAACATCGACAATGGACGACCCCCGCTCCGGACGCCCTACTACAGCAGTAACTGAAGAAATTGTGAAAAAAGTCGAAAACTCAGTTTTGGCGGATCGTCGTGTCACAGTTCGTTTTATTGCTGAAAATGTAAAGATTTCAACGGGGAGCGTGCATAATATTTTACATGAACGCTTGGGTATGAAAAAGGTATCTGCGCGTTGGGTACCAAGAATGCTTACTGACACGCAAAAACAAACTATACTAGAGATTTGTCAAGAAGCTTTAAACCTGATGCAGCAAGACCGGGAACTTTTTTTGGCGCGATTTATAACAATGGACGAAACATGGCTCTATCATTACGACCCTGAAACGAAACTGCAGTCTATGACATGGAAAAGGCCATCATCTCCAACTCCGAAGAAATTCAAGGTGAGCCCATCTGCCGGTAAGGTCATGGGCTCTGTTTTTTGGGATGATAAAGGGGTATTAATGATTGAGTATCTCGAGCATGGAGCCACTATTACGGGCACTATATACGCCAAACAAATAGCAACATTGCGCAATGAGATCCGCGAAAAACGGCGAGGTAAACTCTCGAAAGTTGTGCTGTTCCACCAGGACAATGCCCCGGCACACAAGTCCGCCGTTGCAATGGCTGCAATTCGTGATGCTGGGTTCGATATCCTTAAGCATCCTCCGTATTCACCAGATCTCGCTCCCAGTGATTTCTACCTATTTCCGAGATTGAAACAATACCTGAGAGGCCAGAAATTTGAAGACGACGACGCGGTAGTCGCTGCAGTACAAGATTTTTTAAGTACTCAAGATGAGACCTTTTTTAAAAATGGAATTTTAAGTTTAGAAAAAAGATATACTAAGTGTATTATGCTAAAAGGTGACTATGTCGAAAAATAAAATGGCATTTAGTAAAAGTTGTTTGTAACATACTCATTCTCACTTTTTATTGAGTATAGTCGACCAAGAAATTCCTTTACCACCCTAAGGTTCAATGTCTGTTGTACGGTTTAAAACATCAAAGGCTTTTTCACTAACAAGTCAATGTGACAATCTGCCTTACTGTTTTTATTCTGATGTAGGAACTGTTATAAAAAATGGTAAAGCACTTACTTGGTCGACTATACGTCCCAATCCCAATGCATGGCACAGGCCTCCTCTTAGAATGAAAGGGCTTGGGCCATCCCCACGCAGGTCCAGTGCGGATAGGGAACTTCACACACACCATTTAATTTCACATGTGTGCAGGTTTTCCTAATAAATTTCAAATATAATTGTGCACATAATTCCGAAACACTCAGAGGTGCGAGCCCGGGATTTGAACTCACGACCTTCTGCTTGAGAGCTCATAAGGTCAAACCACTAGGCCACCACGGCTATGTCACTCAGTTAAGTGATAATAACACATTTTTTCTAATGGTACCGTTGAGTTTCTTGACATCCTTAACTTTTTTTTAATTTCGTAAGGGAGTCTTTATGATTCACATGAACAGAACCGCGAAAAAATGCTAGTACAAATAAAGTAGTAGGTATGAGAAAACATATCGAATGGTAAAGTGATACCAGCGCGCGGGGCGCAGCTCTCAGCACGACGATGGCTTCTGCAGGAGCGGCCACAGCCCAGCGCGCCGCAGAGGGCGCGCTTGGGGACTTAAATAAATAAATAAATATTAGGGGACAATCTTACACAAATCGACCTAGTCCCAAACTAAGCAAAGCTTGTACTAGACGACGATAAACATACTTATATAGATAAATAAATACTTAAATACATAGAAAATATCCATAACTCAGGAACAAATATTCGTGCTCATCACACAAATAAATGCCCTTACCGGGATTCGAACCCAGGACCTCTTGCTTCGTAGGCAGGGTCACTACCAACTAGGCTAAAGCGGTCGTGGTCGTACTTTACCGCCGCGTCGCGATTTCTTCTAGCCACGGATACACCCAGGGGACAAATGTTCCACTACACGTGTCGGCGACATGTCGAGCGAAGCCGAGCGATTTCGCTCAGCATACCTGGCGACATCACGCGACATTTGTCCGTAGCGACGTCATGCAAAGTCGTGCGACTTTCCGAAACTTCACCTAACATATCTGGCGATATCACGACATTGTGTTTCACAAGGCAGTCGATATAAATAAATAAATAAATAAATAAATATTAGGGGACAATCTTACACAAATCGACCGAGTCCCAAACTAAGCAAAGCTTGTACTATGGGTACTAGACGACGATAAACATACTTATATAGATAAATAAATACTTAAATACATAGAAAACATCCATAACTCAGGAACAAATATTCGAGCTCATCACACAAATAAATGCCCTTACCGGGATTTGAACCCAGGACCTCTTGCTTCGTAGGCAGGGTCACTACCAACTAGGCTAAGGCGGTCGTTAAATGTCGATATCATGACGTGATGTCGCGTAATCTTGACAGACATGCTGAACGGAGGCCGGCATCGTCGCATTACTTCACGCGACGTCGCTGGCGACACGTGTCACAGGACATTTTGTCCCCTAGTTTCATCATTATCATTATCATCCCAGCCTATAACGTCCCACTGCAGGGCACAGGCCTACTCTCAGAATGAGAGGGGTTGGGACGTAGTTCACACGCGGGCCCAGTGCGGATTGGGAACTACGCTACTCTACTCCCCTACGCCCCTACGCTACTCCCCTAGTGTATCCCTGGCTAACTCTTTACTATTGGTCAATCTTCTTCTTCTAATATATGAAGATCTCGTGTCACGGTATTTGCTATCGAACTCCTCCGAAACGGCTTGACCGATTATTATGCAATTTTTTAGGGTGTGTAATGATAGATATAACAACATTTGATATAACTGTAACATTTGATATAATGCTACATTTGACATAATTCGATTTACACATACGATACATAGTAAACATTCTACGATTCTTTTATAAAATAAACTAACCTAACCTAACCTAATGCATATCAAATAGAATTAATATCAATCCTCCGAAGTTTACTTTTTGAGTAAATCGCATTATATCAAATGTAGCTTTATACCAAATGTTACAGTTATATCAAATGTTGTTATATCTATCGAGGCGCACCCAATTTTTTATCCATGTTTGGTAGGTCTGAGAATAGGTCGTAGGCTATTTTTCATACTTCTATTCTTCGCAGACGGAGTCGCGGGCAACAGCTACTAGTATAAAATAGGAGAGACGGTAGTGTACCACCTTCATCTGACTGACTTACCCATCGACGCCCAGGGCAAACCCTTCTGCCGTGTCATGACAAAACACTGTATCTAAAAAGCACCTATTTTTCAGAAATCACAAAAAACTTTTGCTTTCTTTAATTGGCTACAGAACAGTGAATATTGATCCGATTGCAATATAATTTGGACAAATCACGGATAATGTGCTACTAACTAGTAGTGGACAAAGAAAAATAATATATTTTTTTTACTTTTTACATGAATTTTCAAGCAAAAACGTGTTATGTCGTAATGTGCTTTATCAATAATATATGAGAGTTGCTATAACAAAACACTGTAACGTGATACTTAATGACTATTATACTCATATGAAAATGCTACTTTAAATGTAATTTAGTATAATTTAATTTAATTGCTAACATCACAATTCATAAAACTAACATTCTCATCTTAATATATTTCTTAGTCTTTAGAAAGGATGATTACCTTGAGGAAGTCCCGACTTACAATAAACAAGGACTTGGACTAATTTCTCGTGTGATTGTTGCGACAAAACACTGTAACTCTTGATACTATACTAAGAAAATGTGAGTTTGTTTTGGCAAAACACGGTATCTGGAGATAATACAGTGTTTAGTCTAATCAAGACCCTACGTTTTAAGAGTTACAGTGTAAATTGCAATGACGTTTTTCAATGTTTTTGATAGAAAATCAGTTGCTCTAAGCATGCATATATAGATTAGGGTCCGAATAGTTAATTTAACGGTGTTAGCACAAAACACTGTAACTCGAGTTACAGTGTTTTGTCATGACACGGCAGCCTTGTCCGTAGAAGGCTGAAATTTTGCATGGAAGGTGCTTTTATGACGTAGGCAAGGAATAAGAACGGATTTGTTGTACTAATTCCGTCGAGATTAATCTTTTGTATTATCATTATTACTATGACGACCAGATGGCCCAGTGGTTAGAGAAACTGACTATGAAGCTTGAGGTCCCGGGTTCGATTCCCGTGTCGGGGCAGATATTTGTATGAAAAATACGAATGTTTAATATGTATTTAAGTATGTATCTATCTATATAAGTATGTTTATCCGTTGCTTAGTACCCATAACACAAGCTTTCCTAGCTTACTTTGGGACTGGGTCAATTGGTGTGAATTGTCCCGTGATATTTATTTATTTATTTATTTATTTATTTATTATTAGACTGGTTAGAGCAATTTACCAAAATCTTTCTGTGTCAATTCAAATTAGGAAAAAACGCTACTGTGAAAATAAGCTTGCGAACGGAAATTTTTCTACAAGGAAATTACGATTTTGGGGAAATGATCTATCCAGTCGATTATTAGGCACTTCAAATTTATAACAGTAGAATAGTAGTAAGTTAGACTTATTTCAGGGTTTTCCGAAAATCCCAAGAGATCTACTACATAGTTTTCGACCAGTTTTGTGTACTTGGACTTGGTTTACGCGTGACTTTGACCAGCAGGCGTTTATCGCAGCGTGCGAGCTGTTCTAAGCTGGATGGTATCGGCACGCCGGCACGGGCCGGAGGGCGGAGGCAAATTGGATTGTCGGCACTCCACGAGGCGGCATTATAATAACATGGACACCGCGCAAATTGCAGTCGCGGAGTGATTTCACTGCTGAAAAATAGAAATCGGTTGCTCCCTCTGCCAGCTACCATATGGTCTTGTTTCATTTCTAAGTATTTTTAATGGTTCACACTTTTCAATGAACTGAAACAATTACTTTGCTGACCTGTGACCTTATTATAGCTACGTTTATGCAAGAAATGTGTGTGCATGCAGTTCCTTCACCTCCACACTGTACCAACACACACAAATCACAACCCAACTATCACCACCACCAAACTACACTGACTCATCCTCAGAGAATCGCAACCGATCACTATGCTACCAGGTGTTAACGTAGCTATCATAAGGTCGCGGGTGAGCAAAGTAACGGTTTCCGTTCATTGATTCAAAGTAACGCCTCCGCAAAGTAACGCCTGATTCAATAAATCACTCTTTTCAATTTACTAAACGAATTGTATCATCATAACTCATAACATAACAATAAATAACATAACATAATAAACCGTATGCTCGTTAGACAGTTAAAGTGCGAAACCAGTGCATGTCGAGCCAAGCACAGTGTAAGGTGGTAACATGGCAAACCTCTATGGTGTGCAACTGGCCGCTTACAAAAAACAAACTTCTTAATTTTAAATTACTGATTTGCTTTTGTTTTTTCCTCTCATTGACTTTACTATTTGGCAAGGCGTATGCTGAATTTGATTTATTTTCGAAAATAAATACCTATGTGTATTATTAGAGCTGTACCACTACCATGAGTACAGTGAGTACACTAGTTTACGCGACCGTACTCGCTAGCGACGGCGTAAATTATTTGTATGGAGAATTGTACAGCGCCTCTAGCGGTCACTTACGGAAGTACAAATCTCCATACAAATCATTTACGCCGTCGCTAGCGAGTACGGTCACTGTGAACTAGTGTAAACTCATGGTAGAGGTACTGCTGGTATTGCAGGTACTGTAAATATTATATGTTTTTTTTTTAATTGTGAGAGGGAGGCAAACGAGCAAGCGGGTCATCTGATGGAAAATTTTCACCACCTCCTATAAATATCAACAACTCGAAGAGAGACACTGATCTGTTGTTCCATTCTATGTATCTATTTTCTTGTCTGTCAAGTTTCTGAAACCTAATCCAAGTCACATTTAGTTTTCTTTCACTGATCTAGTCACTAAAACGCGTTCTACGAGCGATGTGCCCTACCTGCCCACTGCTACTCGATTCTATCGATTCTTCAAGCTATGTCAGTCAAGTTACATGGTAAAAAAATACGGATTACTCGGGTCTTTGAACGAGTTTAACTCTACGTGTTACCCCTCATGTTGCTACATGTTGGCTCCGGGAAGAAGAGCCGCGGATTAGCCGAAACATGTAGAGTTAAACTCCTTTAAAGACGAATCTGTATTTTTCATTATGCAGTTCACCGTAGTTTAATGTTTAAATATGTCTGTGACTTTAGTTTTTGTGCGGAATTCATCATTTCTAATGTGCTCCCGCAGAGAAACTCCGACCATAGCCCTTTTCATCGCCCTCTTGACCTTTCTTATGTGGACCATTGTTGTCAGTTCTACGAGCAAGGTTGTATCTATTTGTAATTATCTATTTAGACGACCAGATGGCCTAGTGGTTAGAGAACCTGACTACGAAGCTTGAGGTCCCGGGTTCGATTCGAATCGGGTTCGAATTTGCATGAAAAATACGAATGTTTGCTCTCGGGTCTTGGGTGTTTAATATGTATTTAATTATGTATCTATCTATCTATATAAGTATGTTTATCCGTTGCCTGGTACCCATAACACAAGCTTGCCTAGTTTACTTTGGGACTGGGTCAATTGGTGTGAATTGTCCCGTGATATTTATTTATTTATTATTACTATGTTCTTGTTACTATGGAATCCTGAAAAGCCGTTATCCGTCAAAGTTCCGCCTCATTACCGCCCGCCAGTCCGCACAAGACAATTTGGACACTTGATTTAATTGAGTTTTCACTAACAACCGGCCGCAATTAGCGAATACTATTGTGTTTCACCGGATAATTACTCGCGGCCTCGTTACCACCCAGCCTGGTGCCAGCGTGGACTCGATGACCTCTACACCTCTGGGCCCGTAGGGTCAAGAATGTCAAGATGGACTTCCAAAGCAAGCGTCAGTGAAGTCTAGTAGTCCATTGTGGCGCCCGGTTAGTTACTTCAAATGTGTTTGATTTACGGTCATGTAATGCAACTTGTTTGTCTAGCACTCCTAAACTGGTCAATACGGTCTGGCGCAAAACACCGGCCAAGTGCGAGTCTGACTCGCGCACCGAGGGTTCCGTACAAATGTATATGCATCTATGAACATCCAGTCTTAGCAGACCCCTGCTCCTAAGCAAAATGTGCGCAGTGTGGGATCGTTGTAGATTGGTTACTGATATAGACCTACAGACAAAAAATTTATGCTTTTCGCAATTTTTTCTATATCTGTGCTATAAACCTTGCTTCGTACCAAATTTCAAGATTCTGAGTTCACGGGAAGTATACCCTGTAGGTTTTGATTCCCTTGCGAGTGTCGAAAATTTGCAGCATAAATGACTGTATCTTTTGATTGCGTTGGCTTAGAAGTTTGATTTTTTTAAAGCTCCAAGGGACAGTAGACCGAGTATTTGATATAAGTTAATTTCAGCTTGATACCTCCACTCGTTCCTGAGAAAAAGGGTCATGACAGACGGACGGACGGACAACAAAGTGATCCTATAAGGGTTCCGTTTTTTTCTTGTGAGGGACCTACGGAACCCTAAAAATTACAGGTAAACTTTATGACGGAAACTGCCGCATACAAACATAATAATACACAAAACGACAAGTTCAACTTTCCTTTTTCCAGCAAAAATGTTAATAATTTTGAACTTCCAGATAACAAGGTCTTTGAACGAGTTAGCATTGCATTCTAAAACTGTTATAACAAGACTTTTTAGGATTGAAGGGTGTCCACGTTGCCTATTGTTAGTGTGTTATTTTTTACAACGGAAAACAGCCGTTCTAGACTAGTGGTTTCACAATAGCCTTTCAAACAGACAGTCGTGGGTTCACGTTCGGGTTTGCACCTCCGAGTTTTTCAAAATTCATGTGCGAAATTGTATTAGTAGCTTTACGGTGAAGGAAACCTGCACACACCTGCGAGGAAATTCTCAATTTTCACAAGGCCCGTGCGAGACGTATCTATCATAGGCTGGGGTGGTGATGATTTTTTACAAAAAATAAATATCTCTAAATATAAGCCATACATCGGGCTGACTTTCCTTCCAGTACTACATTTTTGGCTAGAATAACCCGAGGAATCTAAGCTTTAATCGTGATTTTGTTCGAGTTCAAAGTCAGCAGCATAGGAGGCCTACAAGTTCTCTACAGTAGGACGTATATAGGCTGAAATAATGAGATGAAGGTCAGAATCGCAGCTCGTGCCACCGAAGCGCTCGCATGAGCCAGCTCTCAGCGGATGTCACCCAAGTGCTCCCAGGCAGCTCCGGGCGTTCATTACCGAGCGCCGGCGCCGTTGTGCCCCCCTCCATCCCACCACCCCCCGCTGTTACCCATTGTTTCGTGACAAATTAAGTTTTTCCGCTCCAATATTTTATATTTATAACGTTCGCTATTGTTGCATTTGTTCCGATCAAAAATCGATTAAGAAAACAAGCATTAAATGCAAACCCAGTTTTATTGTATAAATATGCACATTATAGTAACAACCTTGAAAGGGCATTATCCGTATCGTCAAACGCCAATTAAGACGGTATTTATATTTAAAATGTGCCATTTTCATTTTTTTTTAATGAGTAAATTTTAGGATTTTCTCATTCAAAATCACGTGCTCTATTCATTCATAAAGACAAAGTGTCCTCAGTTTTAAGTCAGTTTTGTGACTTTTTTCAATAGTGTTTATGGCTTGTCACGAAACGTACACAAAAATATTCTTTAGAAAATTAGGGACATTTTATTATCATCAAAATCAACAGCGCTCTTGTTTCTATTCTAAGTCAGAAAACATTGTGACATTCCCTACATCTGCCACAGAAATCATCGGGAAATTGACTGTGAAGAGGTGCCACCCAGGTGCGATTCAGTTTCCTCGACTGTACATTAAAATGAAAATGCCCCATAATAATGACTCCGCAGAAAAACTCCAAACCGACACCAGCAACTCATACTACGCTAACTTGATTTTCGCCAAATTTGTTTTTTTAATCCAATACAATAATTGTACAATTATCTACGTCTACAAAAAAATTCATTTCATAATTCTTAAAAATAAAAAAGTTTTGAAACTCATAAAACGCTAAGTAAACATACTTTTTAATATCACACGATCTATAGACCGCTAACTATATTTTAGTTGGGTACTTACTATGGAGATCGTGTGAGGGCATGTTTGTAAATACTACGTGAAGTACCTGTTGTCGATATTAAAAGTCTATCTACAATAATCTACATATAGGTATATAAATTAATGCCCATTTCCTTTGGTCACGTTATCACGCGTGAACGGCTTGTCCAAATTCGGTCATTCTTTTTTCGTTGCGTTTGCTATTGTCAGAAGATTCTTATGCAAGAAATTTTAGAAAAAATAAAGAAGCCGAAGGCTACAGCTAGTTGGAAATAAATACAGCCAAATATAATTACATTAAATATTTTGTTAGTAATAATATTATTCCTCAAAAGTATCATAGTTTTCATACTAATCTGCTGTCTCAAGAGCAAAATCTTGACGAATCTACTACTGATGGGGAAGATGATAACTGATTTTATGTAAATAATAACAGTATTTTGAACTAATTTTCGCACATTTCTTAATTTTTTTAAGTAAATAAAACGCTAAGTTCGTAATTCTGATTCGTATAAAAGAAGCTAAGTGTGACTTTGATTACTTTATAAATATTATAAGTGTAAAGATGTTCCCAGTTATACGACGCTAACTTTTAAAAGTTTATAAAAATGCATAAAGTTACCATGTTATTTCATTTCAAGTAATAAAATTATGTTATCCTAATATGTCCATGATTTGTTTTTCTTGTTAAATCGCTTCCAATATCCTATTTGTACTGCATATTTAAAAGGAGACACGACCTAACACACTACGCTAAGTTAGAAATGGCGTTATATTCATTGTCTATTATGTTTTTATTTTTGTTATAAAGTACGCTAAGTAGAACTTAATTCAAAAACGAATGAAATAATCAAAAATGTAATTTTGTATTTCTTATAATTGTACAACAAATAAAACATCCCAGAAAAATTATAATTATTATGTTCAGTAGTTTCAAATTTATCGCAAGTTTACCTTGTATTGGCCGTAGCGTAAAGTTACCATTTTTAAGTTAGCGTAATGTTAATTGCTGGTGTCGAAACATAGCCCTCTCCATCGCCCTTTGAGTGACCTTAAAGCTTTCTTGTGAAACCCATCGTTGCTAAGTGCCGTAAGTCATCACGCATCACTAACAACACACACTGAACTGGTATTGTCTAACGCGCGGATGCTTGCCATCTCTTTCTGTCACCATCTTACACCGTTTGACAGAAATAAAATAGTGAATGCGAAAGCAAGCGTCCGCGCTGGACAATACGGCGTTGGTCAAAAGACTTTTGAAAGAAACACAAGTAAATCGAAACCCAATTTTATTGAACCTATAAATACATATTTTTCAAACTTGCAAGGGCACTACTATCCGTAGCTTCTAACGTCCTTTAAGAAAGTATAGCTTGGATACTGACTTTTTACTACGACATTCGATTTTAGAACTTCGCATCATGCCGTTCTGTTCACGTTAATAATATCAGACAAAAGAGAGAAAGGGTCGGCACGATACGACCTTCGAATCTAGTAGTAGCCCCTGAGTTGTGCGGGTTAATGTGGACACCAGACAGTGACATTGAGGACGGCATTCCGGTTTCGGTAGTCTCCTTTGCGAGTCACGATCACCGTGGTGTGAAGGGGCCAGTGGCGGTCATCCGGCCAGTTGACCAGACGCACGCTCGGCGCCACGTCGTCGCACGCCGTCGCTATCTCACCCAGGTTGATGTTGTCTATACAGACCTACAACATACCAACATTTCGACATCACTATAAGCTCAAAGTCACTCAGAGGGCGATGGAGAGGGCTATGCTCGGAGTTTCTCTGCGGGATCGCATTAGAAATGATGAAATCCGCGCGAGAACTAAAAAAAAACAGATCGCCGCGCCATCCCCATCCAACGCGTTCCCGCAACCTTAACCAGGCCGTCGTTCCATCTTGTTGGAGGCCTGCCTACACTGCGACTTCGGGTCCGCGGACGCCACTCGAGAACCTTTCGGCCCCATCGGCCGTCAGTTCTACGAGCGACGTGCCCTGCCCACTGCCACTTAAATCTGGCGATTCTTCGAGCTATGTTCTTGAATTTAGTTCTTTCGCGACCTAAACGGTCGAAATCCAAATCACTGCTATATTAAAGGATTTCTAACTTTGATACCTGGTTAACACTCGCGTACGAGTGGCGAGACGAACTGCGGGACGAGCCGCGAGACGAGAGTGTGAACAGGCGCGCCTCGCGCCTCGTCTCGTGATTTGGCTTGATTTTGAGGCTCGCGTCCGGAGCGAGACGACGAGGCGAGGCGCGAGGCGAGGTGACGATGCGAGAGTGTAAATCAGGTATTAAATTTTGCGTCTGCTGAAACTTGACACTTAAAGCGAACATTTTCGAGCATGTTCGAAATCATCATTATTATCATCCCACTGCAGCGCACTGACCTGGCCCTATACTACGAAGCGCGAAATTCGAACTTCGTTTCATGCCGTTCCGCTCACGCTAATGGTATTTATTACGAGAGTGAGAGGGACCGCACGATCCGAACTTCGAACTTCGAATTTCGTAGTAACCCCCCTGCTCTTAGAATGAGAGAGATTGGGCTGTAATTCCTACGCAGTACTAGTGCGGATTAAACTTCACACACACCATTGAATTTATTTGCACATGACATGTGTGCAAGTGCAATCAATTTCAAGTGTAGTTTCATAGGTAAAATCCGAAAAACTTAAAGGTGCGAGCCGGGATTCGAAACCACGACCAGCTGCTTGAGACCATAGGACTAGGCTACCGCGTTTCACAATTCAAGGTACCTAAGTAAATGAAAAACTCACCCTCGGTAGATTGACAGTAGCGATTCGTTGCCCCGCGTGAATTACGACGTCATCCACGACTCTCTCAGTACCTTCTTTATGCCCTGCAGATAAAAATAGGTGTAACGTTTATTAAGAAATATATATTTTTCTTTATTATGAGATCCCTGTCATAATAAAAAACGAGCAAGCGGGTCATCTGATGGAAAATGATCACCACCGCTCATAAATATCAGCAACTCAAAGAGAGTCATATCTGTTGCCGGCCTTTAAAGTAACCCTTCCTTTGGGTTTTTTGGGTTCATAGTTGTCTGGAAACACTGCTGCCGGCAGCTGGTTCCACATTTTCACCGTACGTACGTGTGTATGTAGTTTTTAATTACTCAAGCTAATAAACATTTTATCTCTTGAACTAGGTTTTAATTATGTGCTTAGACGAGCCACATAAAAATCCACAGGGTCGCTAAGGGCTCACGCAGACAGAGTGCGGTCTGGAGTTCCGAGTTCTGCGTTTTGACCGCTCGAGAGTGCCAACGCACACAAGAGGCGGTTAAATTCTTGCGTTCCATTTTCGTCCATGTCTTTGACATTTCACTAGCAAGTTTATCTCCCGAAGAAGAAGCATTGCTTTTGTGGAGCCTATAAACTTCTAAAACAAGAAGAATATTTTGTACTCCCAATTAACACAACACGAGAAGAATCCCTTTGCCGCGGCAATTTCAAGCTAAGCTTTTGTTTTTTTGTCACGATTTTTATGTAGTGCACATGACTTATATCATATCATATAATAATCTCGGTTCTCTAACAAATTCAATGAGTTTTTCTGTATTTACAGTACATTCGAAAGAACGCAGAACTCTGAAAGCGGAACTCGGAACTCCAGACCACTCTCTGTCTGCGTGGGCTCTAACTAGTTGATTCGTTCTTTACTAAAACTCCAGGAAACTAGTAACAGGATTTAGTGAAATCAACAAAACCTTTTTTTCTCTTGGGAGGTGGAACAGGACAACATAAGCACAGAAGTTGGAACGAGCATATTCATAACGGTTAAAAATAGTGTGAAGTTAAAATCAAGATAACTCACCCTTTGTTACAGTAGTGCACTGAGAATCGTTTAATTTAGGTTCGGCACCGTATGCGCCGTACAGGAGCGCGGCAGCGGCGAGCGCGAGGAGCGAGCGAGCGAGCGGAGACATGTCGGCGAGGACGATGCCTGCTGCCGGCGCGTGCGCCGCTTATATCGCGTCCAGCGCCCGTTAATGAGCTACCGATTCCAAATCAATCATTTCACTAAATGTCACGCATAAGAGCACAAACAATGGGAACCATATAAAAATAATGTTATTTAGTTAGTCCGTGTGCGTAAAGTAATTTGCAACAAAAATTGTAAGATGTAAAAGAAACAATGGTTAAATTGGTATTTTTTGACGTGACAACATCTAATAATGCCGTAGGATGCACCGTTTTCAAGATATTTGACAAAAACACCGGGGGGGGGCGGGGGGTGAGGGGGTGGTGAGGTGGGGGTTGAGGTGAGGTGCAGAGGATTCAAAAGGGGGATGAAAATTTCATTGATTTTGCCGTAGAATGCACCGTTTTCAAGATATTTGACAAAACACCGGTTCTCGTCCGATCACCGAGGTTAGGCAACGTCGGGCGCGGTCAGTACTTGGATGGGTGACAGCCTGGTTTCATTTTTGTTTTTTGAATGTTTTGTTATGACGTTGTCACGTTAAACTATCGTCCGTAAACCGACTTTAGAGACAACTGGTTTTTTTCTACGTTTTAAAGTGTATGTGTGTGTGTGTGTGTGTGTGTATTGACCTCTACGCAAAGTAACGCCTAATTAAATAAATTACTTTAAAATGTACCAATATAGTGTGTCTACTATCTTTTTTTAATATTTTATGTTCAATTTGAGGTTTAATATTTACTTTAAAGATACACATAATATTGTTTTTAGGATAAGAAAATTCTGCCAAGCTTCTGTCAAGTCTCATTTAGAAAGTGTGAGAAATATTGTGCGAGTGCATTGCTGTTGACGACAGATCCTTTTAAAATTCTTAGTTTATCTATCTATATAAGTATGTTTATCCGTTTCCTAGTACCCATAACACAAGCTTTGCCTAGCTTACTTTGGGACTAGGTCAAGTGGTGTGAATTGTCCCGTGATATTTATTTATTTTATATAGGTTCGTGGCCCGATTTAAACTTGTAGTCATTTCAACAAGTATTTAAAGGTTTGATATTTTTGTGACAGCTTTAAAAATAATAAGGGAGATGACGGATTCGCGGCCGAACTAAAAGATTTACGTTTATGTAAGAAAAATGCGAAAAAAAAAATGTGTGCTGTTCGTCTACCTCCACACTGTATGAACACACACAAATCACACAAACCCAACAGAACTATCACCACCACCAAACTACACTGACGCGTTTCGAATTCAACCAGAGCTCATCTTCAGACTTGGCACCACAACCGTACGCTATGCTACCAAATATTAAAAGACACTAGCGACACTATGTTTAGTGTACGGTTGTGGTGTTAACTCTGAAGATGAGCTCTGGTTGAGTTCGAAACGCGTCAGTGTAGTTTGGTGGTGGTGATAGTTTTGGTTTGTGTGATTTGTGTGTGTTTTTACAGTGTGGAGGTGGAGGAACTGCATGAACACGCATTTCTTACATAAACGTAACTATCGTAAGGTCGCGGGTGAGCAAAATAATTGTTTCAGTTCATTAATATGGACCTTCGCAAAGTGACGCCTGATTCAATAAATTACTTAAAGATTTTGTTAAAAAAAAACCGGTTGTCTGTAAAGTCGGTTTACGGACGATAATTTAACGTGACAACGTCATAACAAAACATTGACGAAATGATTGCCGATTGTTCCTTTTACGCAAAGCAGCGTCTGATTCAATAAATTAGACTGTACTTACATTGTCATCCAACTTACATCATTGTCGGTCCCTGATGTCTGAGGATCGTGGTCAGTATCAGGGTTGCATTTGGAGCGGATAATCTACCTCTACGGGTTTCTGTCCAGCGCGTCTCTTACGACCGCGTAGAAATTTGTGATGTCTATTTTTTAGCAATGTATACATAGTAAATCGAAAACCATTTCGAGATAAATGCTTTTTAACTCGTTTTCTGTAGTTATTGAATTTTAATATAATGTAATGAATTTATTACATAACAAATAAGCAATGACCTTCATTTGACATTGGTATAAATTGCGTGACCGTCCAAGTCGTACTTTATTCTGTGTGGTTAGAATTCTTCACAATTTACGCGTGGATTATACTACGGAGTTTGATTTGGACCCGCTGTCTGACATCTAGCACTTTGACAGCGCCAGTAAAGTGACACTAGTTACAGTGTACCACTACGCAAAAAATAATTCAAGTAAAGGGGTTGCTTATCGTACGCATTTAGATAGATTTAGATATTGGGCTATGTGGAAGCCCTCAATTATAATCTGACGTCATCAACCAAAATAGTTTTAATAATTAATTTTGAGAAAAAGTTGTGAATAATTATCATTCATATCGTGTAAACTGTAAGAAAGGTTTGACCAGATCCAGACCCAGGCTGTGGTACAGCGGGTAGTAGGGTCAACGTCATAAATAAGTGATCACTTTCTGTACTCTGTCACTTTAACGTCATGTTCGAAAAGCCATACGAAATTATGTAACGACTGAAAGCGACAAGGTACAAAAGTGATAACTTATTTATGACGTTGACTGTAAAATGCGTGTGGCGAAATGACCATATCAATTGAAGTGTAGAAGTATTTGTATAAAAACTTAAAAACACAACCATGTTGTGCGTTTGTTAGTAGCAGTCTGCTCCCTTGTGTGTCTTAATTATTTTATAAAGATGATAAAAAGTCAGCTACATACGCTATTGTATTTTAAAAGACTAAACAATATTATTATAGAAAGCTTCGGTCATATAAAAGAGTAATAGACACGTTTGTAGCAATAAGACTCTAATAGAGATTTAAAAAAAAAATAAAGAACTTTAAACTTCTATAAAATTGTCCCGAAAATCGATTATAATAATAAATAATAATAATAATAAAACTTTTTAGTGCCATCGTACATTTACAAAAAATAATAATAATAAGAAAAACAACTTAAAATCTAATAGCTACGCTTGGCAATAGGTACAACTATATTGTCACGTCAAAAATAAAATTAAATAATCGGTTGTCTGT
Organism: Archips crataeganus; assembly: GCA_947859365.1. NCBI lineage: Eukaryota > Metazoa > Arthropoda > Insecta > Lepidoptera > Tortricidae > Archips > Archips crataeganus. The sequence continues at coordinate 251,826 of OX402047.1, read as the reverse complement.
AAAGTCGGTTTACGGACGATAGTTTAAGGTGACAACGTCATAATAAAACATTCAATAAAAAATACCCGAGCGCTAGTACTAAGATTGTATTACGTAATTTTTATTTGCTTATATCTATAGTACACAATCAAATACGCGATTCAGTATCAAAAACATGACTAAAAAGCTACCCAAAACTGAGAAAATACGAGAAGAGTATAACCGCAAATGTGATTATCTCCCTCTCGGTCTAGCATTACCGCGAATACGCCAGTGCCGCCATAGTAGCCGATGGAGTAAGTTATAAGCCTCTTTTTAACCGACTTCAAAAAAAAAGAGGAGGTTCTCAATTCGTCTGAATGTTTTTTTTTTAAAGTAAGTTTTGTACGTTATTTCAATACTTAACGAACAAAACTATGTATTATAAGTATGATTAAAGTATGAATTTTGATTATAAATATAGTTTTTGTACGATATTACAGTAGGTAACTATTTGTTCATAAAATCTAATATAAAAAATTCTCGTGTCACGGTGTTTGTTACTTGACTAAAACGGCCTTATAAAATGGTCTAGTAAACCTTTACACCAACAGGTTATAGGACGATTGGGCTATTTAAGCTTATAGAGCAGGAACGTGTTACCTAACGCTTTTATACGGCAAACCGTCACCACTAAAACCTTTATACGACATTACTCAACCATTTTGCGATCTAAGCCCAAGTTTTAGGGCCAAAATGTTACTTGGAAAGCTTGGTTCTGCATAAGATCAGATAACTTTTTGACAGTTAGAGGTATATGGTGTCGTCTTGGCAACATTTTACAAGAATATTTTTTTGGTGGGATGCAATTTTCTGTGATTAAATCTACCTACTTCACTATGGACCTCATGAATAGGCTCACAGGCGCTCAATGAGCTATGGAGAGGGCTATGCTCAGGATTTCTCTACGAAATTGAATCAGGCTGAGGAGATTTGTAAAAGAACAACGACCACCGACATAGCTAAACGGCAATGAGTGAGCCATATAGCACACAAAACAGATGGTCGTTAGGGCCGAAAAGTACTTGAATGAAGACTATGGACTGACAAGCGCAGCGTAGGGCGTCCACTAACGAGATGGACGGATGATCTGGTAAGACCGGTTCACTGTAATGTTTGGGTATCAATGAGGGAGGCCTATGTCCAGCAGTGGACATCCTACGGCTGAAATGATGATGATAGAAATCTATCTTATGTCTCTCCTAAGGAACTTAAGCTATATTTATACCAAATTTCGTTTAAATCGGTTCAGCACTTTAAGTGTTAAAAGCGATAACAGACAAACAGACAAAAAGAGTTACTTTTGCATTTATTTTTGTTTCATTCTTAGCATCTCTCTTCTTTGTCGGTATCACTCTTGACAGAGTGGTCGTGGTCATCACTTCGGGTGTTGGTGGCAAGCTTCACAACACGCCGCCACTCCTCTCTGATGGCCGCCTTCCTCGTGCATTCATGTAGTGATGATGAGCTAGTGATGAGATAGTGGCCTGGTACCCTCAACCTTTCCCTGGACCACAAGTCGCTCAATAGCCACCTCGCCTCGGCGGCATACGTGACCAAAAAAGGTGAGGATACGAGATTGAACCAAAGATGATAAACGCTGCTTGATGCCGAGTTCTCGAAGTATAGACTCGTTGGTACGGAATTCAGTCCACGATACTCCGAGCATTCTCCTCCAGCACCACATCTCTAGGGCGTCTATCTTCTTCTTCTCTACTTCCCGCAGGGTCCACGTTTCTGCGGCGTACAAGAATATGGGGAATACAAGTGCTCAAACTAGCCGGATTTTTGTGGCTCTATATATGTTGCGAAGAGGCGTATGGCAATTTCTAGGTCAGCGATGGACAAGTTAAGGAAAATATGGAGGAATCGCAACATATATTCTTAGCATAAAAATGGTAAATAATTGTTTTAACCTATTGCGGTCTACGTCTTCTCATAATGTAACTCTTTGTCAGTTAGAAATGAAATGAAATGAAATGAAATGAAATGAAATGAAATGAAATGAAATGAAATAATTTATTTTGCTAGAACAGGGTTGATTTACATGGTGTTATCATAAAATTATATGTGCTCCTTATTCAGCTTTGAATAGCATGCAAAATATTAAAATTATCATATTTAAATTGAACAAAATAAAGGAAATTAATTATACATGTTAACACAATTATACATTCATCATTTATACCATGCCATGTCAATATATTTTACAACTTATTCTAGTTACATTAGAATTAATTACGTTACAGTATGTATGTCAAATCAGCTACCTAATATTCATTAATATGTCACAAGTTAATAATGTTCTAAAAATTCATTCAACTTATAAAATCTACTTTCTAAAAGCCACTTATGCAAAATATTTTTGAACTGTTTAAAGGGCATATCCTTTATATGCTGCGGTATTTTGTTGTACACATTCACACACATTACACCGCAATTTTTCCTAAATTTAGCAGTTCTTTGTTGTTTATCAACAACAAGGCGACTACCATTTCTTGTATTACGTGGATATAACTCCGCAGCTGTTTTAAATAAGTGACCATGACGTTTAACAAATTTTGATATTTCAAAAATATATAAACATGGGAGAGGTAGTAAACACGCACGAAACACGAACAGGAAGCACGAACACTGAACAGAAAACATTGCAAGAATAAGGGCCTACGCTAGCTGACGCGGATTACCCGGAACGGATGCCCGTCGTGCGCGCGTCTAATAAGAAATTGTATGAACAGCGCTAAGTGGCGCGGGCGCGTGCGACGGATCTTACGTAGATATTTTACGGAGCGAGACCCGCGAGCGTGCGCACGCGGCGTGCGTCCGCGTCAGCTAGCGTAGGCCCTTAGGCTGCGTTTCCACCAGAGATGTGCGAGGATGCGTTGCAAGGGATGTGTCTGTCATGAACCAATAGAAACACTTCATTCACTTAGGACCTTTTAAATGAAGTGTTTCTATTGGTTCATGACAAACACATCCCTCGCAACGCATCCTCGCACAGCTCTGGTGGATACGCAGCCTTATGCACTAAGTACTACTTGACTAGCTATAAATTAAACATTTTAAAAACCTTCAAAACAATTATGTCATTCGTATGTTTGATCATTAAGTCAATACCCGTTATGCGTCTAAGATCCCTACCACAGCTAACAAAAGAGCTGATAGCTTTGAAACGGCTGAACCCATTTTGATGAAACATATTTCTAAGAACCATCGCCAAAAAACCTGCTTCCTATTTAAAAAAAACGCATCCAAATCGGTGCACCCGTTTAAGAGCTATGATGCCACAGACAGACACACACACATAGCGGTCAAACTTATAACACCCCTCTTTTTGTGTCGGGGGTTAATAAATAGGTTATCAGATATTAAATAAATGAAAACAGAAAAAACTCTATTTCAAAAACCAACTTTTATTAGGTACTTAAATAAATACACAGAAAAATAAGCAAAGGAGTCAATGCACTCAATGTGACCTTTAATTAAACCATAGGTAGTCATGGTTGTCGAACCAAACAAAAGGCTTACTAGTGATTATTTAGTAGGTGTTCTAGGAGTAGGGTGTACTCATATACTTACGTTATCTGTAATCAGTATGACCGTGATCCGACTTGATATCGAAGCTTGTAGAATAATTTCTAAAAACTTCGCTACCAAGTTTTACACAGCATAAATAGGGTCATGAATGTTACGTGTTAGAAAAATGGTTTTAAATATTATTTATTTTATTAGCAGTTACGTCTGCTCACCGAACCTAAGATTTAAAAGCGAAAACCCGCATACCCGGGAGACGTGGGTTCAAGTCCCACCGGCGCACCCGGAAACTTTTTCGCTTTTAAATCTTAGGTTCAGTGAGCAGACGTAACTGCTAATAAAATAAATAATATTTGAATTAAATAGAAGTGGTACATCATTTCTGACGCATTTCCAACTAATTTGGAACGTAGGAGTCATAGCTTCTAATAGTTGTGATGGAAGTTACCACACGCCACTGTTGGCGTATGTAAGCGATTAAGAATTTCGGGGAGGTCGGTTGGATGCGACGTGGTTCAGTTGGTAGAACACCCGTTGGGGCGCATACCCGGGAGACGTGGGTTCAAGTCCCACCGGCGCACCCGGAAACTTTTTCGCTTTTAAATCATAAAAATGGTTTTATCTAAATACCTACCTATCATTATATTCTTTAGCTTGTTTAAAATAAAACACGAGTAGTAAATTCAAATTCAAAACTTTTATTGTGAAAGAGCACGTTATACAGTGTTAACCTTGCAAGGGCACAATTATGTTACGTAGATTATAACGCCATTTAAAGAAGTTTAGCCAAGTGATCGGATAAGGTGAGCTACGGGCTGGCGCACCAAAAGGTGACGCTGACGGGGGCAAACTGCCCGTCGTAGTTGCCATTGCGATAGACGGTGACCGGCGAGTACTTGGGCAGGTCCGGCGCGATCACCGTCGGCGGCACGTCGTCACATACCGTAACCTGCTCACCGTTAATGGTTCCCGAACAGGGCTGCAAAAGACCAACATTTATTTTTAACTTCATTTCATTATATTTCTTCTAAGTAACCAGCAACTATACATTATTTGCACGTAAACTTTAATGTAACTTCCGTAGCGACAATATTTTATATTGTTTTTGTACACCAGTTTAAATTCCCTACCGTATCATGCATGTATTATTTACTTATCGATGTTTTCAAGTCCCTGTATGGTGACAGATAAGATGTTTAAGATGCTGCCTAACACCTACCCTGTTACGATTTGTTAATTAACTATGTATTTTGTTTATTTTCTATGGAACTTAAGGTCTGTTTGTTGTTACTTAAGTTGATTTATGTTGAATTGTGACTGTTTGTTTCCTAAATAAATAAATAAAAAATATATATTTCTTACTTGGGATCTTAGTTATATGTTATATTGTAGTAAGTTTTCGTGTGTTTTTGAATAAACTTATTATTATTATATTACTAGCTGTTGCCGACAGACAAAAAGTTTCATAAAAATCAGTCAAGCCGGTTCGGAGGATCGAACGATAACAAACATCGTGACGTGTGATTTTGACATACAGTGTAAGCTCTTTATATAAAATCGTTATATCGAGGAACTAAGGCGAGCCATAATTGATGAAAAAGCAAATTGGGTAAATAAATAAGCTGCCCAAATTACTAATTCCACGCGGACGGAGTCGCGGGCAAAAGCTAGTGAGAAATAAATGGCTTAAGCCTTAAACCTTAAAATATTAAGTACCTACTAGCTTTTGCCCGCGACTCCGTCCGCGTGGAATTAGTAATTTGGGCAGCTTATTTTTTTAATCCAATTAGCTTTTTCATCAATTATGGCTCTCTTTAGTTCCCCGATATAAAAAAATATCCCCCCCTCCCACCCCCTACACAGAACCCCCCCCGCACTCCACACACCAGCGTTCACATTCACCACCGCACCGTACTCCCAGTCAAGCGTGTCTATAGAAGTTTTACTTCAAAAACCCCCGATTTTGAAACATTCTTCCGCTCCTATTAGTGTTAGCGTGATGATATAATTATAGCCTATGTCCTTTCTCAGGCTCTAGACTATCTGTGTACCAAATTTCATTTAAATCGGTTCAGTAGTTTTACCGTTAAAGCGAGACAGACAGAGTTACTTTCGCATTTATAATATTAGTTAGGATAGGATTATCACGGATAGATCGGCAAGCTGAGAGCAGAGGCTATTGCGCACCTTTTGGATTTGAAGGCTAAATAATCGTTGTCGGATTGAGGGGACACTAAAATTAACTGTAGTTGTTTTGAACTTGTGCACCGGACCGTGCAAACGGCTTTTGCTCTAGACGACGGTGTCTGTCGATGTCTGACAGGCACGTTTCTGCTAGATAAACGGAGTCTGTCCCGGCACATAATATCTGATGCGGATTACTAATGTTTGGCAAAAAAGGTTCACCAAAGTTCATCAGAAAAGGTTCATCGCAAACTTTTTTTTCCAAATTTCTTATCGCAATTTTACAGTCAGCAAACCTCTTTTTTGGCAAGTGATTGTTTAGCAAATAATTACATGGTCATGTCATGTTCTATTTTCTCAAATTTTTTATTGCCAAATGTATCGTTTGGCATAACATACCAATCCCAAAATATTGCATGGCATACGATTTATATCCTAATTTAAGTAGTGCGTAGGATATAAATTAATAATATACTGGTATTGTTAATTACGGCGGGATAAACTGAAGAAGTGTACTGCATCTATGACTACTACATTAAAACATGGAAAACATTCAATGGCATGGTCAAAATTTATGGTGATAATCCTTTTCTGTACTGCCATAAAAAAATACCTAACATCGAAGGCTAAGGCGAGAGCTACGCTACGCTTCGCTCGACGCTCCCGCCTTAGCCTTCTGAACCTAGCCTATCTTAGTCGCTTCTGCCCTGAAAGGTCTTACTCGCTCGCTTCGCTCGCTCGCTGCCAGCGATATGCCTAACAATGTTATCTACTATTGTATTTCTGCAACAGTAAAAATTAATTATTATTTGCCAAACTTTTGCTATATGTTGAGCATGGAAAGTGACAAGTTTGGCAAAAATTTTTTTGGCATTATAATTTACGACAAAATAAAACATTTGCTTATTAAGCATTTGCTTAGTAACATCTTGACGAAGTGAAGTAAAATGCGAAATGTAACTTTGCTAAAAATTCGTTTGGGACATTAAACTATTGCGATAAGTTATTTGGGAAGTCATATTTGGGAAAAATAATTTGCCAAACGGCAGTACACCATCTGAAGCGTTTAATGTCTGTAGATATGAATCGACCTTTAGTCCGTCAGCAAATAAATACCAATAGCTTGTGCGGCGAAGGAGCTGCGCCAGCTTTCCTCAGTCACTTTCATCCACGTCGATGTCACCAGCTTAGTGAAGGATATCGGGATCCTTAAGGCAAGCTTGACAAAAGTTATATGAGGAAATTTGACGTATTGAGGATACTGCAACCGAGTTGCGTAATTAACTGTAGTTGATTATGTCCCAAGCCATTTCATTCTGAGAGTAGGCCTGTGCCCTGCAGTGGGACGTATATAAGCTGGGATGATGATGATGATGATGATGATTATGTACATAATACATGTTAGTCTGTAACAAATTTACTGTATGTGCCATATTACCCGAAATAAGTGATTTATGTCATTATTACTATTTGGACAAACTTTATAAAATTCAACTGAAATTAAAAATTATATTACAAGTAAACTATTTATTTAGATCGGGAATATATTGTTCCTGAGAAAGAAGCATTACCTAATTTCAAAAAAGCTTTGAAATAATTTTTAACCAAAAGGCATTATTATTCTGTTAATGAGTCCCTACTTGAGAGTTCTGACTAGATATTGCTCAAAAAAAATCATACTATTATTATTATTATTTGTAATTTGTTTGATTTAATTTGATTTAATGTAATTTAATTTAATTTCATTTGATTTGATTTTATTTGATTTTATTTGGTTTAGTTTGATATAATTTTAAGTTAATGTATTGAGATATTTTATGACTCTAAGTAGATTCAATGTAAAATACCTAAATCAATAAGCAGAAATAATACTAAATTAAAAACTAAACTAGATCTAAAAAAATTAAATAAATTAAAAAAATCAAAAAACCCGCCTGCAGAAATACTGAAAAGGTGGAAACAAGATAAAATGTTCAATAACAATAAAACGAATTTAAAATACGTCGATGGCAATCTTTCAAAATTTAATGCAACGATAAAATGCAGTCGGAGGCACGGGAGTCAGTGGCTGCATGGGATTTAATGTCACTTCATGCAAGCCTCCGACTGCATTTTATTGCTGCGTTAAATTTTGAAAGACTGCCATCGACGTATTTTAAATTCGTTTTATTGTTATTGAACATTTTATCTTGTTTCCACCTTTTCAGTATTTCTGCAAAGAGTTTTTTGATTTTTTAATTTATTTTCTTTTATTTACACCGCAGGCGGTTTTTTACAATACAATACAATACAATGACTCTTTATTGTACACCAGGAATAGTAAGCAATACAGAAAACAGGTACACAGAGAGTAAGTTACAAGGTAAGCAATAGGCGGCCTTATCGCTTAAGAGCGATCTCTTCCAGGCAACCCATTACCAGAAAGAAGGAAGGACTAGTTTACAGCAGGTGGTGGTGGTGGTGGGTTTTTTAGTTTTTTTAATTACTTTTTATTTTTTGCTTTTTAGTGTAACCTCCTGAGACCCAGATAAATTATTGAGTATTTGAATTAGGAATCCGTTGCTATTTAGTTAAAGTTCAAAACCAATTTTGAAATATGTAGTTACTTAATTTTCCACGTGGGTTTCATAGAGAAAATTATTGCTCAAAGATATCAGAGTAAGTAGGTACGTCGTCGTTTTAATGCATTGATTGCCAATTTACTATTCCAAATTAAATTTAAACACATGACTTGTATATATTTTTGTAATCCCTTTTAAAATCCCTTTATTTTGATACCCTACTCGACAGGTTTGAATAAAAAAATTTTTTTGAAGACTCACAATTTGGTGCCAAGAAACAGCCATTTTGTTTTTTTTAAGAATTTCATGTATCCAGTGTTACTCGCGTTATCAAGAAGAATCCAATGACGTATCATTTATCAAAATCGGTTCAGCCATTGTGTAGTTTTGAGAGGACATAGGAATGGACATACATACATACATACATAATACATACGGGTCAAACACATAACCCTTCCTTCTTCGCAGTCGGGTAAAAAGGGCCCTGCGGCATTGTGCCGAATATGCTGGCAGCAATTTCTCGTTGAATCGTTGAGGCTAATTCTTTGAGCGAGGTAGCTGCCAGCTCTTCGGTCACCGGTAGCATCTATAAGCCTCTTCGAAATCTCTTTGAAGAGGCTTAGTGCTCCTGGGCCCCACGGACCAAGGGTCTGGACACCGAAAGGGATGAAATTATATTCGGCGCCGCGCGAGACCACTATATTTGCCAATTTTAGCGGTTTCGGCCGCCTCTGCTGCGGCTGCTGCCCTTGTGGAGGTCCGGTGGATATGAGAAGGGGCTAGTGTGTCTACACAGGTTGCATCCCACACCAGAACCCTTCCCATACTCCACGGGATCAACGACATACCGTCTGGTCTCTTGCCGTCGTCTCTTGAAATACCTGACGGCTCCAGGAGAGCCGGCACGTTAGCCGACGCAAGAAACCGACGAATGATGTCGTTAAGGGCAGTATTTGGTTTAGTTTGATTTAATTTAGTTTGATGTAATTTTATTTGATTTTATTTAATGTATTGTTTTAATTGATTTTGATATATAGATAGATAGATAAAGACGTTTATTTTGTACTGCAAGCACACACAATAAAGATTAACATAAATACAGAATTCAGTATAAACTCAAAAGTAAAACATTTTATATTGTCTGTATGCGCTGCAGTAGTGCAAAAGGGGTTTTGATTTACGTAATCTGACTAATTTGATCTGTCTTAAATAGTCTTGATAAATGTTGCATGTTTTTAAATTTCATGTTTGTTAACGCTGTGATCTCATACTATGAAAGTAAATTATATTTTTATATAGTCAGTCGCAATACAAATATCTAACAAGCAAGTCGTGTTTCTTTTACGCTCCACCTGCTAAGCAAACTTGAACCTTACTACAATCAACAATGTTTATTAATATACAGGGTAATTTTTTATCAGCGCACAAATTTTAATATGTGATTCAGTATCGTTGATAGATCACGATTATCTGTTCGAGATTTTTTTTTTACATTTTGAAATTTGGGATGTTCATTTAATTCATCCAATAATTGGTCGAGTTACTATGAAAAACAAAAAAAATAAGTGATAAATATTATAACGAAAAATACTGAAATTTGTTATTTTAACGACACTATATCACATATTAAAATTTGTGAACTTATTAAAAAATTACCCTGTATTTGTACGCCTCCACGGCAAAACATAGCGATCTTTAACAAATTGTAACAACTTTAAACCTGTTTTACACATGAATAAATGATTGATTGATTGATTGATATAGGTAATTTCGTTTTTGAACTAAAGATGTTTCATTAGAAAACGGTTTTGAAATTTTATACTTTAGGTAGGTACTGTAATTGACTGTATTTGCATTTAAATATTTATAAACCTTTTGAGTCAAACATAATTTAAAAAATAACGCAGGTTTGGAGTTTTATACAAATGTTTTGTTCAATACAACAGAGAAGTAACGGACTTTATAAATGAGCGCCAATAAAACATTCACATCACTATCCTATGGTGAACACTTCCAAGCACAAAATCAGAAAAAAACTGGTTGTAACTTACGTTTGGTATATCAATAGAAGCGGCTTGGACTCCAGCGTTAATATAAACCGTGTCCAAGTTCTTTACAAATCCTTCGGTTATTCCTGCAAACAGAATCGTGGTAGGTAAAAGAACAGTTCATCCCTTTCACACTTTGAAACGAACTTACATGACTTTCTGGTATATAATTAGGGAGAGGAATCAAATCTTAACAAGTTAGCTATGAAGTATCTTTTTTTGTACTTATTTTTTCAACTTCATTTTTTTATTACTTTTACGGTCATCCCGTGAAATCATACATTTCGTACTAAATACAAACTGAAATATAGATGCACAGAAAAAACCCCAGAAAAAAGACCAATGCTGGGAATCGAACCCAGGTCCTCAGCATTCCGTGCCGCGTGCCATACCCCTACACCACCACTGGTCTAGAGATTAGACACGAATCTTTCCTATACATCATACATTTCAATCTGCTAAATCATCACCTTATGCAGTGACAAGCGCACATCTATGTTACACCCTCATCGAGAGATTTTAACACTCCTTCGGAACTAACCGCTCACCTGGACAAGAGATGGCGCTACTGTGCAACTTTAAACAAGTTAGCTATGAAGTATCTTTTTTTGTACTTATTTTTTCAACTTCATTTTTTTTATTACTTTTACGGTCATCCCGTGAAATCATACATTTCGTACTAAATACAAACTGAAATATAGATGCACAGAAAAAACCCCAGAAAAAAGACCAATGCTGGGAATCGAACCCAGGTCCTCAGCATTCCGTGCCGCGTGCCATACCCCTACACCACCACTGGTCTAGAGATTAGACACGAATCTTTCCTATACATCATACATTTCAATCTGCTAAATCATCACCTTATGCAGTGACAAGCGCACATCTATGTTACACCCTCATCGAGAGATTTTAACACTCCTTCGGAACTAACCGCTCACCTGGACAAGAGATGGCGCTACTGTGCAACTTTAAACAAGTTAGCTATGAAGTATCTTTTTTTGTACTTATTTTTTCAACTTCATTTTTTTTATTACTTTTACGGTCATCCCGTGAAATCATACATTTCGTACTAAATACAAACTGAAATATAGATGCACAGAAAAAACCCCAGAAAAAAGACCAATGCTGGGAATCGAACCCAGGTCCTCAGCATTCCGTGCCGCGTGCCATACCCCTACACCACCACTGGTCTAGAGATTAGACACGAATCTTTCCTATACATCATACATTTCAATCTGCTAAATCATCACCTTATGCAGTGACAAGCGCACATCTATGTTACACCCTCATCGAGAGATTTTAACACTCCTTCGGAACTAACCGCTCACCTGGACAAGAGATGGCGCTACTGTGCAACTTTAAACAAGTTAGCTATGAAGTATCTTTTTTTGTACTTATTTTTTCAACTTCATTTTTTTTTATTACTTTTACGGTCATCCCGTGAAATCATACATTTCGTACTAAATACAAACTGAAATATAGATGCACAAAAAAAACCCCAGAAAAAAGACCAATGCTGGGAATCGAACCCAGGTCCTCAGCATTCCGTGCCGCGTGCCATGTGTCTAATCTCTAGACCAGTGGTGGTGTAGGGGTATGGCACGCGGCACGGAATGCTGAGGACCTGGGTTCGATTCCCAGCATTGGTCTTTTTTCTGGGGTTTTTTCTGTGCATCTATATTTCAGTTTGTATTTAGTACGAAATGTATGATTTCACGGGATGACCGTAAAAGTAATAAAAAAAAATGAAGTTGAAAAAATAAGTACAAAAAAAGATACTTCATAGCTAACTTGTTTAAAGTTGCACAGTAGCGCCATCTCTTGTCCAGGTGAGCGGTTAGTTCCGAAGGAGTGTTAAAATCTCTCGATGAGGGTGTAACATAGATGTGCGCTTGTCACTGCATAAGGTGATGATTTAGCAGATTGAAATGTATGATGTATAGGAAAGATTCGTGTCTAATCTCTAGACCAGTGGTGGTGTAGGGGTATGGCACGCGGCACGGAATGCTGAGGACCTGGGTTCGATTCCCAGCATTGGTCTTTTTTCTGGGGTTTTTTCTGTGCATCTATATTTCAGTTTGTATTTAGTACGAAATGTATGATTTCACGGGATGACCGTAAAAGTAATAAAAAAAATGAAGTTGAAAAAATAAGTACAAAAAAAGATACTTCATAGCTAACTTGTTTAAAGTTGCACAGTAGCGCCATCTCTTGTCCAGGTGAGCGGTTAGTTCCGAAGGAGTGTTAAAATCTCTCGATGAGGGTGTAACATAGATGTGCGCTTGTCACTGCATAAGGTGATGATTTAGCAGATTGAAATGTATGATGTATAGGAAAGATTCGTGTCTAATCTCTAGACCAGTGGTGGTGTAGGGGTATGGCACGCGGCACGGAATGCTGAGGACCTGGGTTCGATTCCCAGCATTGGTCTTTTTTCTGGGGTTTTTTCTGTGCATCTATATTTCAGTTTGTATTTAGTACGAAATGTCAAATCTTAACGTTAACTGAATCGCATAGCTGACTACACATTCGTACACCTCGTGAACAAAACCGGTTGTCTGTAAAGTCGGTTTACGGACGATAGTTTAACGTGACAACGTCATAACAAAACATTCAATAAAAAACTTTTTAACAAAAAAATTAAACCGCCGAATAACCTAAAAAGCGAAAAATAATACCTTTTTTGTTAGATCTTAATCTAGGTACCAATTTGAAGTCGGTGCCTCAGCACTAGCCAGGAGGAGTGATAGAAGCCCATCAGGTAGACGACTACTACAGGTCCACTCCTCCTGGCTAGTGCTGAGACACCGACTTCAAATTGGTACCTTGATTAAGATCAAACAAAAAAGGTAATATTTTCGCTTTTCAGTGTTTTCGGCGGTTTATTTTATTTGTTAAAAAGTTTATATTTTATACTTTTTTTCCCACCCCGGGGTAATTTTTTTTTTCCCAAATTCATATAATACCACACTTGGGATTAGTTCACCTAGGACCACTTCCTTGGACGGCCACTGTGTAAATTCCTACATCGGCCATTCCCTACATCGGCCACTTCCCCGAAAGACCACTGTGCAAATTCCTACTTCGGCCATTTTCCAGAGTGACATCTACATGAATTTCTCGCTGCGTAAACTTAATGCACCTAGAGTTACTTCACCCAGGATTTATTCATCCGTAATTCATTTAAAACCTACTAATTCGACGGAGCCCCGCTTTGCGGGGCTCCTATTTCTAGGCGGTTTGCCCTTCGGGCAGGAGAAGCTACCTAACTAACCTAACCTACCTATTTTCTGAACTGAAGTGGTCGTTCAAGGGAAGTGGCCGTTAGGAGAATAGGCCATCAAAGGGAAAAAGCCTTTTGAGGAATGTGCCCCTAGGTGAATTAATAATCCCTTCAAGGTATACCCTATCCAATAAAAAAAGAATTATGAAAATCAGACTACTCTGTAAAAAGTTATGCCTGGTCATACAGTACAATCAGTGACTGAACAATCAATCACCTCCTATTTTCATACCCTTAGGGTAGGAATATTTTTTCCAAATTTAAATAGGACTACTTTCGGGGTATACGCTTTTCAATAAAAAAAGAATCATCAAAATCGGACTACTCTGTAAAAAGTTATGCGTGGTCATACATAAAAAATATATATATATATACACGCGACTTGAGAACCTCCTCCTTTTGTTTTCGTCGGTTGAAAAATACCCGAGCGCTAAGATTGTATTACGTAATATTGCAACTGGCCTTCGCCGCTCTATTGCAACTGGCCTACGCCGCTCTATTGCAACTGGCCCTCGCCGCTCTGTAAGTACATGTACGGTAAACGTAACGTAACGTTACATTGCGTCATCCTTTTTCGTGTATGCAGCCGGCGTTCATCGATTTATTAGACGTTGCTGTCACGTCAAAAAATATGTAGATAATACAGATTACTAATAATACCTCTTTATCTACGTATTACATATTATAATTAAATTGAATTGATTTTAACTTCACTGTAGTCAGATGATATAGACTAGGAGTTGTCAAGCCATCACTAGTGCGTAAAATAAAACATGAAAATAAGTCACACAGTGAGCTAACGTGCTAAAAGTAATGGACCTGATCAGAAGGTTTTTAGGGTTCCGTAGTCAACTAGGAACCCTTATAGTTTCGCCATGTCTGTCCGTCTGTTTGTCTGTCTGTCTGTCCGTCCGCGACTCAGCTCAGAGACTGTTAGTACTAGAAAGCTGTAATTTGGCATGAATATATATATCAGTCACTCCAACCAAGTGATTACATAAAAAAAACTAAAACCATTTTTTTTAGGGTACCTCCCATAGACGTAAAGTGGGGGTGATTTTTTTTCTCGATGAACCCTATAGTGTGGGGTATCATTGGATAGGTATTTGAAAATAAAGAGGGGTTTTCTTAAACCATTTTTTGATAAAGTGAATATTTTAAGAGATATTCACTCCGAAAGTTAAAAATAATGTCCCCCCCCCTCTAACTTTTGAACCGCACGTCTAAAAAATATGAAAAAAATCACGTAAGTTAAACTTAATAAAAATTTTCTAGGAAAATTATTTTCAACTTAATCAGTTGAGCAGTTTTTAAGTTTTTGTAAAAAAATATTTCTTAACTTAGATTGTAATTTAACCGCCATTGCAAGCATTTTTTACTTTAAGTACCTATAAGATCACACTAACAGTATCTTCTTTCAAATAAAAAATATATTACATCTGAAAACAATCAACATACATACATAATAGTTCTTAGTTACCCAATTCGCCGATAGATGGCGCTGTACCGCCGACGTTGGGACCAAAACAACCACATTAATAAAGTATGCAAAGATTTTTCGTACCTGCTACGGAACCCTATCTTGGGCGTGTCCGACACGCTCTTGGCCGGTTTTTAGGGTTCCGTAGTCAACTAGGAACCCTTATAGTTTCGCCATGTCTGTCCGTCTGTCTGTTCGCGGCTAAGCTCAGAGATCGTTAGTACTAGAAAGCTGTAATTTGGCATGAATATACATATCAGTCACGCCAACAAAGTGGTAAAATAAAAAATAAAAAAATATTTTTTTTAGGGTACCTCCCTTAGACGTAAAGGGGGGGTGATTTTTTTTTCTCGACTAATCCTATAGCGTGGGGTATTGTTGGATAGGTCTTTTAAAACCATTGCGGGGTTGCTAACATGATTTTTCTATTCAGTGATCTATTTGCGAAATATTCAACTTTAAAGTGAAAATTTTCATTAAAATCGAACGTCCCCCCCCCCTCTTAAATCTAAACTGTTAGGTGGAAAAATTTTAAAAAATTCAGGTTGGTAGTAAATATATCAAATTTCCTAGGAAAATTATAGCGGCTAAGATTGCTTGGAAATTATTTGTAGTTTAAGAGTAAATAGTAGCCTAAGGTATAAAACATACCTAAACTTGGATAATTCCGTACACATACGAAATCCTTAGAAAAATATTACTTGATTTTTTTGTAATGGCTACGGAACCCTACCTTGTGCGTGTCCGACACGCTTTTGGCCAGTTTTATTATTATTATAAAAGACTAGCCTTCCGTCCGCAGCTTCGCCCGCGATAAAATTAATTTTCCCGTAAGAAAAGGTTATTTCATTTTCCCGCGGTAAAAAGTAGCCTATGTCACTCTGTGGTAATGTGTAGCTTTCTACCGGCAAAATAATTTTTGAAATCAGTCCGGTAGTTTCGGAGCCTATTCAATGCAAACAAACAAACAAACAAAAAAACAATCAAATCTTTCCTCTTTATAATATTAGTATAGATGTTCTCACCATGCAGTACAGTAGTGCACGCATAGCCTATTTTTCGTGGCACTGCGCTTGCGCCTTGCAGTAGCGCGACGACGGCGAGTACGAGCAGCGGGCCAGTGAGCGGGGACATGGCGGCGAGGCGGGTGCCCGCTGCCGGCGCGCGCGCCGCTTATAACGCGCCCAGCGCCCGCTAATGAACAACCGATGCCAAATCAATCATGTTCACTACATGTCACGCATACTTAGCACTAACAATAGAAACCATATAAAAAGGATTTTTTAGACCGCCCATAAACAAATTAATGCGATAACAAATTCGCAACAGACAACAGAATGTGAAATGGAAACGTTATAACTAACAAGATTTAAAAGCGAAAAAGTTTACGGGTGCGCCGGTGGGACTTGAACCCACGTCTCCCGGGTATGCGCCCCAACGGGTGTTCTACCAACTGAACCCCGTCGCACCCAACCGACCTCCCCGAAATTCTTAATCGCTTACATACGCCAACAGTATGTAACAGTAGTACAGTAAGTAACAGCGCCACCGGCGCACCCGGAAACTTTTTCGCTTTTAAATCTTAGGTTCGGTGAGCAGACGTAACTGCTAATAAAATAAATAATATTTGATATAAATAACAGTTGAGTTTGTTCTTGTTATTTTCTATACTTTGGCGTTTACCAATACTGTGCCCAACTATTTATTACCTACTAATTTTATCAATTATCTTGTGCTTGCGGCTTTGTCCAATTTTTGAATAAAAGCGTGTTTAATTCTCTTGACGGTCTTTATTTCTCTTGACGTCAAAATGTAACATGCTTTTATTGAAGGGATAGTATTTAGCCGCAAGTCAAAAAAAAATACTTTTTTTATCCAAACATAAACCGAATTCATATCAAATTATTTACTGATGGAACAGCAAAATATTCAACTTAAAATATCACTTAATAAACTACAATTTAAATTCTTGGCGTACCGTTATTTATCTTAAAGTAAAGCTTTTTAGGGTTCCGTACCCAAAGGGTAAAAACGGGACCCTATTACTTAGGCTCCGCTGTCCGTCTGTCCGTCCGTATGTCCGTCTGTCCGTCTGTCACCAGGCTGTCTCATGAACCGTGATAGCTAGACAGTTGAATTTTTTTACAGATGATGTATTTTGATTGCCGATATAACAACAAATACTAAAAACCAGAATAAAATAAATATTTAGGGAGGCTCCCATACAACAAACGTTTTTGCTCGTTTTTGCTCGATATTGATAACAGCAACAGGTGAACGCTTGAAATATTCACAGAATATTAAGTTATATATGCACTTTAAAAATAAATAATTAAATTAAAATAAAACTAATATTCAAGGAAGCTCCCTTACAAAAAAACTGATTTTTTTGCCATTTTTATAGTTAATGGTACGGAATCCTTCGTGTGCGAGTCCGACTCGCACTTGGCCGGTTTTTTTATTAATGTGCACTGATAATGACTAGCGCACATTATACCTATTAACTCTTATTTTATATATAGCTTCTATTTTTATATAACATACAGCATTTTACCTAAATGGAACAGCATTTTATTTCACATATATTATCATCTTATTATTTATTAAGTACGCCGGCCACACACGCTAGGTTTTGCGTTTCGGTTTACATGCACAAGCAATGCCAACAGCTTGCCAACAGGCACGACCGAGTAAAATATCAATTTTCATATTTCAAATTTTGCTTGCGCATGCAAGGAGTCATGTCTGGGATCAGCAATAAAATATAAAATCAAATAGAAAATAGTAACTTCAATTTTTTTATTGAATTGAATAATTATTATTAACATTACCTAATAATAATTCCTAAACTATTATAAGGGGAGGAGGTGCGGAGGGGTGGGGGGAGTGCGCCATATTAGTAGTGATTATTACCAAGGTATTACTGACGCGAGGCCGGGCGACTGTTGCTGAGCGCGCAGCAAGCGCGCGGCGCTACCCACGAAAGTCAAGCTTTAATTAAACGTTTTAATTATTTATTTCATACTAAATACAAACTGAAATATAGATGCACAAAAAAAACCCCAGAAAAAAGACCAATGCTGGGAATCGAACCCAGGTCCTCAGCATTCCGTGCCGTGTGCCATACCCCTACACCACCACTGGTCTAGAGATTAGACACGAATCCAGGACAAGAGATGGCGCTACTGGGCAACTTTTAACAAACTTTTTAACAGCGATTGGTTAGTTCCGAAGGAGTGTTGAAATCTCTCGATAGACGGTGTAACATAGATGCGCGTTTTATCACTGCATAAGGTGATGATTTAACAGACTGAAATGTATGATGAATGGGAAAGATTTGTGTCTAATCTCTAGACCAGTGGTGGTGTAGGGGTATGACACACGGCACGGAATGCTGAGGACTTGGGTTCGATTCCCAGCATTGGTCTTTTTTCTGGGGTTTTTTTCTGTGCATCTATATTTCAGTTTGTATTTAGTATGAAATTTAATATATGGTTTCACGGGATGACCGTAAAAGTAATAAAAAATGAAGTTAAAAAAATAAATACAAAAAAGATCCATTCATAGCTAACTTGTTTAAATTATTATTTTTTTTACTTCTTCACGCTTAAACCGCTGAGCCGATTTAGATAAAATATGGCATGGAAATAGTTTGAGTTGTGAGAAAGGATATAAAATAGCTTTGATCCCCGAAATTGAATATAAAGATTCTTTAGATTATTGATTAAATATTAGATTGATGAAAAAGCAGATTAGATAAAAATTAAGCTACATAAATTACTAATTCTACGCGGACGAAGTTACGGGCAAAAGCTATCTTATATATAAAATTCTCGTGTCGCGATGTTTGTTACCAAACTCCTCCGAAATGGCTCGACCGATTCCCATGAAATTTTGTGTACATATCGGGTATCTATTTTTCATACCCCTAAATGTAATGTAAATGTAAATGTGTAGCTGGTTCACCCCTTAATTTTTTCTAATAAATCGATGAACGCCGGCTGCATACATGAAAACGGATGACGCAATGTAAGTACATGAGCGGCGAGGGCCAGTTGCAAGAGAGCGGCGAAAGCCAGTGGCAAGAGAGCGGCGAACCAGGATGTACAATGCGGGGGGGGGGAGGGGGTACTCTAAGGCGGAACAAAGTTCGCCGGGACAGCTACTAGGGGCGTTCAATAAAAAGTGAGAATGAGTATGTTAGAAACAACTTTTACTAAATGTCATTTTATTTTTCGACGTAGTCACCTTTTAGCATAATACACTTAGTATATCTTTTATCTAAACATAAAATTCCATTTTTAAAAAAGGTCTCATTTTGAGTACTTAAAAAATCTTGTACTGCAGCGACTACCGCGTCGTCGTCTTCAAATTTCTGGCCTCTCAGGTATTGTTTCAATCTCGGAAATAGGTAGAAATCACTGGGAGCGAGATCTGGTGAATACGGAGGATGCTTAAGGATATCAAACCCAGCATCACGAATTGCAGCCACTGCAACGGCGGACTTGTGTGCCGGGGCATTGTCCTGGTGGAACAGCACAACTTTCGAGAGTTTACCTCGCCGTTTTTCGCGAATCTCATTGCGCAATGTTGCTATTTGTTTGGCGTATAATGTGCCCGTAATAGTGGCTCCATGCTCGAGATACTCAATCATTAATACCCCTTTACCATCCCAAAAAACAGAGCCCATGACCTTACCGGCAGATGGGCTCACCTTGAATTTCTTCGGAGTTGGAGATGATAGCCTTTTCCATGTCATAGACTGCAGTTTCGTTTCTGGGTCGTAATGATGGAGCCTTGTTTCGTCCATTGTTATAAATCGCGCCAAAAAAAGTTCCCGGTCTTGCTGCATCAGGTTCAAAGCTTCTTGACAAATCTCTAGTCTAGTTTGTTTTTGCGTGTCAGTAAGCATTCTTGGTACCCAACGCGCAGATACCTTTTTCATACCCAAGCGTTCATGTAAAATATTATGCACGCTCCCCGTTGAAATCTTTACATTTTCAGCAATAAAACGAACCGTGACACGACGATCCGCCAAAACTGAGTTTTCGACTTTTTCACAATTTCTTCAGTTACTGCTGTAGTAGGGCGTCCGGAGCGGGGGTCGTCCATTGTCGATGTTCTTCCACGTCTAAATTCGGCGCACCAACGTGCGACTGTCGAATACGGAGGAGCATTAGACCCTAAAGTGTCCCGCAAATCCAAATTGACTTGGTCCGTAGAAAAATTTTTCAAATACAAGTATTTGATAACGGCGCGCAGTTCAATTTTCTCCATTTTCGCTAACGTACTCAATAGCATTGCAAAGAAATTACCGTATATTTTTTTAAACAAAAGACAGTTAGTTTTTTTTTCATAGCAATCAGCTAGATAGATTAGCTTTACCGGCCAGTATTTAATTTCGTAATATTAAAAGAGTTTGCATCTCATTCTCACTTTATATTGAACGCCCCTCGTAGTATCTTTCTACTAATCTGTTTGAAGTCAGTGCCTCAGCACGAGCCAGCAGGAGTGGAAGAAACCCTATAGATAGTAATGTAGTTAAAAGGTAGATGACAAGGTCCATTCCTGCTGGCTCGTGCTGAGTCACCGACTTCAAAAAGAATTGTAGAAAGATATTTTCATGTGTTTTATTTGTAGTCGGTTCAATTTTTATTTCATAATTTTTTGTGCTTTTTACTTTTTGGTTGTTTTTTGAAGACGGTTTTATTTTTTTATTTTTTTAATAATTTTATTTTTCCTTTTTAGTTGTATTTGTATAAATAGATGCATAGGATAAAATTATTTATTGCTGACTGTACTTTTTGCCTCTGGTTACCAAAGTACTTATCAATACGAATCAAACGAGACCAAACATGATGGGGTTAGTTAGGTATGTCGTTTTATTACGGAGTACCTATGGTCACTTTCCCGCTCAATCGTCAAGCCCTGGTTACCATCAAGGATCAAAATACTCGTCAATACGAATCAAACAAGTCCAAACTCGATGCGCTCGTATCGTTTTATTACAAAGTTTCTATGGCCACCTTTCAGCTCCGTTATCAGATCAGCTTCATGTAATAATAATAATTGCATTGTCATGTGATATACTTACACATGTATGCAAAATTTTAGCTCAATCGGAAACCGCAAAGTGAGTCAAATTTAACTTGCATGATTTGACCCGTTAAGTAGTTCCCTTGGTCATCTGTGGTCTTCTTCATCAGGTCCAGTTTACCAAATGACATTTGAATGAAAATGCTTGACTTGATGCTAAGCTAAATATGCCAAAATTGTCATAGGTGTGCTTATAAAATTTAAGGGTTTCCCTCGATTTCCCTAGGATTTCATCATCAGATCTTGATTTGGTACAATGGGACCACCTCAGAAGTATACTCTTTTAAATTAAAAAAGAATTTTGAAAATCGGTCCACAATTGACCGAGATATCGATGAACATACATAGAAAAAAAAAGATACATACAGTCGAACATATAATAACCTCCTCCTTTTTTTGAAGTCGGTTAAAAAGCTATGCATTTGAAATTTTAAGCCCGCTCAACACTCGCGGCGCGAATGCCCGCGAAAGCCGCGAAACGCGAGTGTAGATGTTGTTCACGCCTTCGCATTTGCGCTTCACGCCATTCCCCGATCAGTACGTCTACCATGAGTTTACACTAGTTCACAGTGACCGTACTCGCTAGCGACGGCGCAAATGATTTGTATGGAGATTTGTACTTCCGTAAGTGACCGCTAGAGGCGCTGTACAATTCTCCATACAAATATTACTGTTATACTGTTGGTTTTATTCTAGGGATCAACTAATAACAAAACGACATGTGAATATTTAGGTACAGAATTTTGATGAACTAAAACAATTACTTTGCTCACCCGCGACCTTACAATAGTTACGTTTATGCAAGAAATGTGCGTTCATGCAGTTCCTCCACCTCCACACTGTACGAACACACACAAATCACATAAACCCAACCATCACCACCACCAAGCTACACTGACGCGTTTCGAACTCAACCAGAGCTCATCTTCAGAGTTACCACAACCGTATGCTATGCTACCAAATGTTAAACTAACAAACCAAAACAAATGTTTTAACTTGTCACTGTAACTTCTCAAGTACCCACTTTATTTTTCTTATTCTCAAACTACCCCACAAAAATTAACTTTTATTGACATATTTAAAACTACCTTGAATTTTTTGTTTATTTATTTATAAGGCATATTTAATTAATACTAACTGTTCAAATTCGACCCAAGCCGCAGTAAAGGAGAAGATACTAAATTTACCTGTTCATTAATAATAGACCCCATAGTGTTGTACCTAATTATTTCCATGCATTCCAGAGCATCCAGACGCAACCCCTTGCCGCAATAATGTAACACTTCATAAGAATCTGAATCTAACAATGAATGATTTGATTCCAACAAATGTTTTGCAAATGTTTTGTTAGATTCAGATTCTTATGAAGTGTTACATTATTGCGGCAAGGGGTTGCGTCTGGATGCTCTGGAATGCATGGAAATAATTAGGTACAACACTATGGGGTCTATTATTAATGAACAGGTAAATTTAGTATCTTCTCCTTTACTGCGGCTTGGGTCGAATTTGAACAGTTAGTATTAATTAAATATGCCTTATAAATAAATAAACAAAAAATTCAAGGTAGTTTTAAATATGTCAATAAAAGTTAATTTTTGTGGGGTAGTTTGAGAATAAGAAAAATAAAGTGGGTACTTGAGAAGTTACAGTGACAAGTTAAAACATTTGTTTTGGTTTGTTAGTTTAACATTTGGTAGCATAGCATACGGTTGTGGTAACTCTGAAGATGAGCTCTGGTTGAGTTCGAAACGCGTCAGTGTAGCTTGGTGGTGGTGATGGTTGGGTTTATGTGATTTGTGTGTGTTCGTACAGTGTGGAGGTGGAGGAACTGCATGAACGCACATTTCTTGCATAAACGTAACTATTGTAAGGTCGCGGGTGAGCAAAGTAATTGTTTTAGTTCATTAATATGGACCTCCGCAAAGTAACGCCTGATTCAATAAATTACAGAATTTTGATCAGGTTCGATTCCCTGTTATGTACGGCAGTTAAAAAAAAAAGTTTGAATGCCATTATTCTTAAATCTAAAATCGAAGCCATGGTTCCTAAGAACAGATTTTGCTATCTCTCATAGTTTCCGATTACTCCATACTGACCCATTTGGATTGATCACCCTGTATAAGTTACTGCAATAATAATTCGTGATAAGACTTTTATTTTCTTTTCCTACTCCTGTACTTTTATCTGTTTTTTACATGGTCGCGAACAAATATATAAGAACATCTATACATATAATAAATCTGTAACAAGTCGGTGTCTGTACATTGAAGATATTTGAGAAAAACTGACACTAGGGCTATTTATTAGCGCAATAGAACCCAAAACAATAATTTTTAGAATTATTGTCTGTTTGTCTGTGCGTTTGTGCGCGCTAATCTCAGAAACGGCTTAACCTAGAAGGATGCGGTTTTCACTGATATGTTGGTATTTTCTTGGATTAACATTTAGTGTTTGTTTCATTTGAATCGGTTCACAAATAAGAAAGATACGTTTATTTGAACGCGCTAACCTCAGGAACTACTGCTCCGATTTGAATAATTCTTTCAGTGTTAGATAGCCCATTTATCAAGGAAGGCTATAGGCTATATATCATCACGCTAACACCAATAGGAGCGGAGCGGAGCGGAAGAATGTTTCCAAATTGGGGGTTTTTGAAGTGAAACTTATATATCTCGGGAACTACTGATACGATTTGAAAAATTCTTTCAGTGTCAGATAGCCCAGTTAGATAGGGCGGGTTGGAAGCGGGTGGGGGGGCGAGTTGGGAGCGGGTTGGGGGCGGTTTGAGAGCGGGTTGGGGGCGGGTTGGGAGCGGGTGGGGGAGCGAGTTGGGAGCGGGTTGGGGGCGGGTTGGGAGCGGGATGGGGCGGGTTGGGAGTGAGTTGGTGGCGGCTTAGGAGCGGGTTGGGGGCGGGTTAAGAGCGGGTTGGGGGCGGTTTGGGAGCGGGTGGGGGAGCGAGTTGGGAGCGGGTTGGGGCGGGTTGGGAGCGGGATGGGGCGGGTTGGGAGTGAGTTGGTGGCGGTTTAGGAGCGGGTTGGGGGCGGGTTAAGAGCGAGTTGGGGGTGGGTTGGGGGCGGGTTGGGGCAGGTTGGGGGCTGTTTGGGGTCGAATTGGGAGCGGGTTGGTTAATTATGAAGTTTCACTTCTTCCGGAAGGATCTAAGGAGAGCCATTATTGATGAAAAAGCAAATTGGATAAAAAATAAGCTGCCCAAATTACTAATTCCACGCGGACGGAGTCGCGGGCAAAAGCTAGTAGATAATATGACTTCAGAAAGTCTATACTTAATCTGTTCGCCATAACAGCACTTGTGTCGTAATGTCGTTATTACGATACACCTAGCTGCCACATAAAATTAAATGTAGGGTACACTCAACACTAAAGCCCAGTTTAGACCTGCTGAGTTGAGTAGAGTAGGGTACAGTCGGGTACAGTAGCGTAAAATAGGGTACAGTAGAGTACAGTCGGGTACAGTAAGATAAAATAGGGTATAGTAGGGTACAGTCGGGTACAGTCGGGTACAGTAGGGTAAAATAGGGTACAGTAGGGTACAGTCGGGTACAGTAGGGTAAAATAGGGTACAGTCGGGTACAGTGGGGTAAAATAGGGTACAGTAGGGTAAAATAAGGTACAGTTGGGTACAGTCGGGTACAGTAGGGAAAAATAGGGTACAGTTGGGTACAGTCGGGTACAGTAGTGAAAAATAGGGTACAGTAGAGTACAGTCGGGTACAGTAGGGTAAAATAGGGTACAGTAGGGTATAGTCGGGTACAGTCGGGTACAGTAGGGTAAAATAGGGCACAGTCGGGTACAGTAGGGTACAGTAGGGTACAGTCGGGTACAGTCGGGTACAGTAGGGTCAAATAGGGCACAGTCGGGTACAGTAGGGTAAAATAGGGTACAGTAGGGTACAGTCGGGTACAGTAGCGTAAAATAGGGTACAGTAGAGTACAGTCGGGTACAGTAGGATAAAATAGGGTATAGTAGGGTACAGTCGGGTACAGTCGGGTACAGTAGGGTAAAATAGGGTACAGTAGGGTACAGTCGGGTACAGTAGGGTAAAATAGGGTACAGTCGGGTACAGTGGGGTAAAATAGGGTACAGTAGGGTAAAATAAGGTACAGTTGGGTACAGTCGGGTACAGTAGGGAAAAATAGGGTACAGTTGGGTACAGTCGGGTACAGTAGGGTAAAATAGGGCACAGTCGGGTACAGTAGGGTAAAATAGGGTACAGTAGGGTACAGTCGGGTACAGTAGCGTAAAATAGGGTACAGTAGAGTACAGTCGGGTACAGTAGGATAAAATAGGGTATAGTAGGGTACAGTTGGGTACAGTCGGGTACAGTAGGGTACAGTCGGGTACAGTAGGGTAAAATAGGGTGCAGTCGGGTACAGTGGGGTAAAAAAGGGTACAGTAGGGTAAAATAAGGTACAGTTGGGTACAGTCGGGTACAGTAGGGAAAAATAGGGTACAGTTGGGTACAGTCGGGTACAGTAGGGTAAAATAGGGTACAGTCGGGTACAGTGGGGTAAAATAGGGTACAGTAGGGTAAAATAAGGTACAGTTGGGTACAGTCGGGTACAGTAGGGAAAAATAGGGTACAGTAGGGTACAGTCGGGTACAGTAGGGTAAAATAGGGTACAGTAGGGTACAGTAGGGTACAGTCGGGTACAGTAGGGTAAAATAGGGTACAGTCGGGTACAGTAGGGTAAAATAGGGTACAGTAGAGTACAGTCGGGTACAGTAGGGTAAAATAGGGTACAGTAGGGTACAGTCGGGTACAGTAGGGTAAAATAGGGTACAAAAGAGTACAGTCGGGTACAGTAGGGTAAAATAGGGTACAGTAGGGTATTGTACCCTACTGTACCCGACTGTACTCTTTTGTACCCTATTTTACCCTAATGTACACGACTGTACCCTATTTTACCCTACTGTACCCGACTGTACTCTACTGTTCCCTTTTTTACCCTACTGTACCCGACTGTACCCGACTGTACCCTATTTTACCCTACTGTACCCAACTGTACCCTACTGTACCCTATTTTACCTTACTGTACCCTACTGTACCCTATTTTACCCTTCTGTACCCGACTGTACCCGACTGTACCCTACTGTACCCTATTTCACCCGACTGTACCCTACTGTACCCGACTGTACCCATTTTACCCTACTGTACCCGACTGTACCCTACTGTTCCCTATTTCACCCGACTGTACCCTACTGTACCCGACTGTACCCGACTGTACCCTACTGTACCCTATTTTACCCTACTGTTCCCGACTGTATCCCATTTTACCCTACTGTACCCGACTGTACCCTACATTAGGGTACAGTACAGTACAGTAGAGTCGAGTCGTAGGAAAAATATTGTATGCAACGGTGTATAATTTGGTCTTAACGGCTCGTGCCGTCTTCCATTGCGATACTCGCATTCGCTCGTATCGCAACTCACGTCACTCGCCTTTTAAGACCTCACTTATACAACAGTTGCATAAAATACTATAAAATATGCAGATTTAATTTTGTTCTGTTATAGTAATAGGAACATCAATCTTACAA
Organism: Archips crataeganus; assembly: GCA_947859365.1. Taxonomy (NCBI): domain Eukaryota; kingdom Metazoa; phylum Arthropoda; class Insecta; order Lepidoptera; family Tortricidae; genus Archips; species Archips crataeganus. The sequence goes on along the minus strand of OX402047.1, from coordinate 225,062 downwards.
TTAATGACAGAGTTATATAGATATTTTTGACACTTTGTTAACTTGTTAATATACAGGGTTATTTTTAATTCACTGACATCCTCTTAACCCTGAATTCCTATCACTCAAACAAATGTTTTTTGTTTTACGACTTTTTAAAAAGAAGCACTTTTTTTCCCATACAAATACACAGAGTATCGTAAAAATAAGAGGAAAACTCAAATTTTTAAAACTTTATTACACCAAAAATATTAAGTTATGACAAAAGCCGTAAAACAAAAAACGTTTTCTCAAACATCCAAGGAAATGTGGTCCTTATAGTCGTGACAATAGAACACGAAGTATGTCATTGTATAGCAGTTGAGGAAGATTCGTTCCAATTTCAAATTAGACGACAATAATGGAATTTCATACAAACATTGCTTTTTGAGATTTTCTTTTGTTTTAGTTTTAGTGGGTCGTATTTTCTTTTATTGACTATCAATGACATACTGCCAATTAAGAAAAATTTAGTTTGTGAATTTACTTTTTAATATCTTACTTGGCTAGATTTAATCAGGTATTCAATAAAATAAATAAGGATTGGCGTTTATTGTTAACAATTTATTATTAATAAGGTCGTAATTTTTGAACAAATATAAATCATCTCAAGATTTTGCGTCAAAAACATTAACTGGAACAGCTTACAAATAAATTTCTGGAAAAAAAATATTTTGGCGGGAATCAAAAAAAAAACAATTTGAATTAAATATGAATATATAAGTTGAACATTCGTGTCATTTCCTTGGATTTATTTGAGAAAAGCACTATACAAGCCTTGGCCACGAACAGGGATTGCCGGCCTCGTATCTCTAGATGGCCTCGTTGACACTCGGCCATCTATTACTACTCGGCCGGCAATCCCCTATTTCGCGGCCGCTGCAGTAATGTACTATTGTTTAAGTGGTAGGAGTTTAGGGTTAAAAGGATGCTAGTGAATTACAGAGAACCCTGTATATATTTGCACTTGACCGTACCCTTAAATACTACCGAAAATTCATAATTAATTATGAATAAACGTCAAAAGATTCAAAATTGTGAAAACATATAAATTGGTGTTTTTTTTACTCTTCGAAATATAGGTATGTCGACTTTTTACTCATATGAACATCTCCTTATTAATTTTTTTTGTGTAACAGCCTTCATTTTTGTGTAACAAATGTGTGAATACTCCTTTGTGTTACGTACAATTTTTTTGCAATTCACCCATATCTCATCATACTTTTATGTTGTTTAAAAAAACACGAGAAGTCAATTCACACCCGAAACTTTTATTGTAAAAGAGTTCGTTTTACAGTGTTAACCTTGCAAGGGCACAATTATGTTACGTAAATCATACATAACTCTTTTTAAAGAAGTTCAGCCGAGTGATCAGATGGTATGAGCTGCGAAGTGTTATGACATTGGCAATACACGGTGACCCTGACGGAGGCATCCTGCCGGTAGTAGTCGCCTCTGCGGCGGATTACAATCGGCGTTAACCCACCCGGGAAGATAATCTCCGGCGCCACGTCGTCACATGCCACGGCCCGGTCACCGAAATGGTATTTCCAACTCGGACAGGGCTGCAAAACATCAATATTTAGTTTAAGCTTCATTTATTAACGACCGCCTTAGCCTAGTTGGTAGTGACCCTGCCTACGAAGCAAGAGGTTTATTTATCTATATAAGTATGTTTATCGTCGTCTAGTACCCATAGTACAAGCTTTGCTTAGTTTGGGACTAGGTCGATTTGTGTTAGATTGTCCCCTAATATTTATTTATTTTTATAGTGGCTATTGGCTAAAGTAATACACACTCCGTGAAATTTTAGGCATGTATATATTTTTTGTAATATTTTCTTCACGGACGCAGTGCAGCTCGCATGAAGTCATCCCAAGGCTCGCCAAACAGATCGGTCCCGCGCCATCCGCATCCAACGCGATCCCGCAACTTTAACCAGATCGTCGCTCCATCTTGTTGGAGGCCTACCTACAATGCGTCTTCCGGTCCGTGGACGCCACTCGAGAACAAACATTTTTTTTTACTAAAACATACATGTTTGGAATTACATGGAAATGTTTTGTTCGATGGAACGAAGAAGTAATAAACATTATAAATTGGCGGCAACTTAAATAAATAAATAAATAAATATCATGTGACAATTCACACCAATTGAACTAGTCCCAAACTAGATGTAACTTACGTCGTGTAAATCAATAGAAGCGACTTGTTGACCACCTGGAATATAAATGGTGCGCAAGTTTCTTGCCTCCCCGTCGGTACTTCCTGCAAACAGAATCGTGGTATGTAACAAAGCAGTTCATCCCTTTCACGCTTTAAAACAAGCTTACATGACTTTTTGGTAAGAAAGGACAATGGCGAGTAGTACGATTCAGAAGGGACAGTTTATAGATGAACCTTTAGATTTTGAAGCTTTAAACCCTCTTTCATCTCCTCTACATAAAACACCAAAGGAGGATTGCAAGACGAACTCCAAAGTACAGACACATGCACAAGAGGATAAGGTCCCAGGCAGATCACCTAAGTCAATCGGGAATCCTAATAAGGTATTAACAGAGCCAAATCATCAGCCTAAAAAGCCACCTGAAAAGGATCAAAAGAAAGAAGAGCGGTATGAAACAAATGTTCATAAGAAGAGAGTACCAATAGTGGAATATAAAAGTATTCAAAAAGAAAACAATGAAAGCATACGGGAAATACAGGCTGTAGAAAGGAAAAAACGGTTACACGTATGGCAATTAAGAAAGGAAACTACAGTAGGTACAGAATTTAACAACTTATATAAATAAGCCTGCGGATCACAAGTTGAGGTAAAAATTGAAAAATTCGTCCAAAAAAGAGAGAGATACTATGCGTCTTTTATAATAACCGACTCCAAACACGTTTATAATGAACTACTAAAGCCAGAATTTTGGCCACTTAAGGTCAATATATAGTATGCGTTGCCATATCAGTCAGCCAAGACTTTGAATATAATAATAGAGATAATATAGTATTTTGTTGAGATAGAAATTTTTAAATTAAACATTAAATTATTATTATGGATAATATGGTCTGAATTTGGTTGGCATTTCTATCAACGTTTAAAGTATTAAAAAGTAGTTCAACATTTTTGGTTTTATCACCAATAGTTTCCGCAGCGCATGGGATAAAATAATGCTTTTGGCTTATTTTTTTACACCTTGCTTTACGTTATTGAAGTTTTGGCAGGAATTCCTAATTTTTTTTCTGTAATAAAAATAGCGTATTAACTCAGGGATAGATTCAGTAGTTTTGAGTTTGAGTTTTTTCTTTACACTCAAACAAATCTCTCATCTTTATAATATTAGTGTAAGGGGCTGTTTCACCACTTTTTTAAAAGTTCGGATTAGCTTAATCATAACCTTATTTGACAGATGAACTTAAAATTTCTGTTTCACCAGTCTTGATTAGGGCTAAGTGACGGACAAACTGTTTTTTAATTTGACCATCAGATCAGGTGGCATTTAGCATTTTTATCCGTCACATAACTTTTTAATCAATCAGTTAATTTTTTTGTGGTCATAGTTGGAGAGCCCTTCAGCCGGTTTCAGAAAAATAAATCAAAGTATTTTTAATTTTTTAAAGAAAGAAGTCATGCTAAATTGCAAACGAGGATTCAAATATCAAGATTTGAATAAAAAAATATAGGTAAGCTTTCAGTATGTAAAAATAAATCCAAAATTTCGTAATATTTTTTAATTACAGACTTTTTTTTCAGTGGCATAATCGTTTGTTCTACGTGAACTTGTACATCTCCATTAAAAAAAAAGTTAATCTATCAAATGGTTTGGCGCCACTTTTCGATTCGTTTTACGTGATTTTATTTTTCTTTGTTATTGTTAACAAAGTATCGTAAATAAATACCGTTTTTGGATTAATTATAATGTTACACATTTGTTTATGCAAAAAATAGATGTATTTAAAAATTACATAGTTTACGATTTCTTTTGCTTTAACAATGAGCGACTCTTTGAACGAAAGTTTGCGAACAGGAACGCGTGATCGTGAAATGTGACGTTGCCATTCCCCCTCTATGTTAAACCGACGATTAGTTAAGTGGTACTTAGTTTGCACAGGACCGGAGTGGTGAAACTGAAAAAAAACTAGCCGACAGATTTGTCCAGTACTTAGTTTATTCATTGGTTACGTGACCAGTAGTTTGACAATAAGGTGGTGAAACACCCCCTAAATATCTTACCTCTCGAAGCCTGAGCGCACTCATCTATTATTTTTCGTGGCACTGCGGCGCTTGCGCTTTGCAGTAGCGCGGTGACGGCGAGTGAGATGAGCAAGCGAGCGAGCGGGGACATGGCGGCGAGGTGGGTGTCCGCTGCCGGCGCGCGCGCCGCTTATAACGCGCCCAGCGCCCGCTAATGAACAACCGATGTCAAATCAATCATGTTCACTACATGTCACGCATACTAGCACTAACGATAGAAACCATATAAAAAGGATTTTATTTAGACCGTCCATAAACAAATTATTGCGATAACACATTCGCAACAGACAACAGTACGCTTAGTATAAGTTTTACTTCACCAAAATACTTCTCGATCGCGTTTACGTAAAAAAAACAATTCTATGGAAACATGGACGCGCGGCCGCGGAGGCGCTGTCCATGTTTCCCTAGTAATTGTTTTTTTGACGTAAACGCGATCGAGAAGTATTTTGGTGAAGTTAAACTTATACTAAGCGTACAGAATGTGAAATGGAAACGATATAACAGTAGAGTTTGTTGCGGTTAATTTCTACACTTGGCGTGTGACAATAAATATTGTGCACACTATATTTTTCCAATTTTTATTTAACTCGCTTTTGAACTATAGACCGATTTCTCTAGCAACTACAATAGCTAAGGTACTTGACAGTGTGCTCAATACTGTGTTGGAAAACCATCTTACGCTTCATGATGGTCAGCATGGTTTCAGGCGTAGCTTATCAACGGAAACTGCTATATTAGGACTGAAGCATACTGTCAAGTATTACCCAAGCAGGCGTACACCTGTGTACGCCTATTTCCTGGACCTATCTAAGGCGTTCGATCTGGTCTCTTACGACATCTTGTGGCGCAAATTGGCCAATCTCGATCTTCCGGATGGCTACATCAGTATACTAAAATTTTGGTATGGTAACCAAGTGAACTATGTGAGGTGGGGTGACAAGTATTCCGAGCAGTACAGGATGGAGTGCGGGGTGAGGCAAGGGGGTTTAACCTCACCAAAACTCTTCAACCTGTACATGGATGCGCTGGTCCGGGAGCTCAGCGGCACGAGGGTTGGTTGCCATATAGGCAGCGTGTGCGTCAACAGCATTAACTACGCAGACGATATGGTGCTGCTGGCGCCCTCGGTCAGTGCGCTTAGAAAATTACTAGTTACTTGTGAAAGATACGCTGTTTCTCATGGCTTGCGGTACAACACGAATAAATCGCAGTTCATGGTCTTTAAGGCTGGCAATAAGTGTCCTAAAGTCGTACCCCCTATAACACTGTACAACAAACCTCTTGAAAGAGTATTTCATTTTAAATACCTTGGGCACGTAGTTACTGATAGCCTTAAAGACGATGAAGATATGGAAAGGGAACGTAGGGCGCTGTCGGTCAGGGCAAATATGTTGGCTCATAGGTTTGGTCGCTGCTCGGATGCAGTTAAAATTACGCTTTTTAAAGCATACTGTACGTCCTTGTACTCAAGTAGTTTATGGGTCAACTACACCAAAAAGGCCTATAGCGCCCTACGTGTTTAATATAATAACGCTTTTAGGGCGCTGTTGCGGCTGCCGCGTTGTTGCAGTGTGTCCACAATGTTTGCGCTAGCGGACGTGGATAGCTTTGATGCTATCATGCGCAAGAAAGCCGCCTCTCTATTGCGTAGGGTACGTAGCAGCAGCAACAGCGTACTGAAAGTCATAGCCGACTGTGGGGATTGTCCACTCATCGGACATATGATTCAAATTACAAAATCTCTTTTAGAAATAAGTTACTAACATAGTCGTAACGATTTTTACTAACCAATATTGGATCAAAGTTGTCTTAAATAAATAAATATTTATTTATTTATTTATTTATTTATTTATTTATTTTGCTCGTGACTTTGTCTGCCTGAATTCGAATATGTCTGAAAACTCAATCATCATCATCAACATCGGGAATGTTCGCCGACGCAGCCGTGGACGATTTTCATGCAATAATACGCAAAAGTATCCTGTGGATGATCGAGGATAAGCTGGTCTCCGTGGTGGTGGGTGGTAGAAAAGAGGATACCAACCTTGGCCTCTCTCTCATTTTTTTAATGAATCTAATATATTTTTCATTTTCATGTATCTAAGTTAGTCTATAAGTCAAGTGTTACCAACAAAATATGGAACCCGTTTTCTGAAATAAATGTATTTTTATTCATATAAGCTCCTATACGTGGTTTCGTCTGTGAGCTCGAAACCTCAAATGTCAAAACATGTCAGTTTTTTAAACAAACTTAAACATGAGACCTATCGAATTTCCCGGCAAAGATAAGACACTTGACGAAACTTCTTCTTCTTCAAAACAATGACATATTGTTTAAATTAAACCAAGATTTAATTTAATTGCTTGAGACCTCATTCTATTAGGTATCTATTTCTAATACTTTTTATTAGGGTTCCGTACCTCAAAAAGAAAAAAACGGAACCCTTATAGGATCACTTTGTTGTCCGTCCGTCCGTCCGTCTGTCAAGACCCTTTGTCTCAGGAACGCGTAGAGGTATCAAACTGGAATTTATATCAAATACTCAGGTTTACTGTCTCTTGGAGCTATGAAAAAATCAAACTTCTAAGCCAACGCAATCAAAAGATACAGCCGTTTATGACGCAAATTTCCGCATATTTTCGAAACTCGCACGGCAATCAAAACCTACAGGGTACTTCCCGTGAACATAGAAACATAAAATTCGGTACGAAGCAAGGTCTTGCAGCACAGATATACGAAAAATTGCGAAAAGCATAAATTTTTTTGTCTGCTTGTCTATGTCAGTATGCCAATCTATTTATGCCGCAAATTTTCGACACTCGCAAGGGAATCAAAACCTACTTCCCGTAAACTCAGAATCTTGAAATTTGGTACGAAGCCAGGTCTTATAGCACAGATAAAAGAAAAATTGCGAAAAGCATAATTTTTGGTCTGTCTATATCAGTAGTAACCAATCTATTTATGTTGCAAATTTTCGACACTCGCAAGGGAATCAAAACCTACAAGGTACTTCCCGTGAACTCAGAATCTTGAAATTTGGTACGAAGCAACGTCTCATAGCACAAATAAAGGAAAAATTACGAAAACCGTAATTTTTTAGTTAAATCATTATGATAAAATATTTTTAATAATTTTAAAGTTACTACCCCTTTCCTCATGAACGCGTGGAGGTATTAAATTGAAATACATATCAAATACTCAGGTCTATAATACCTTTAAGCTGTAACAAAATCAAACTTCTATGTCAACGCAATCAAACGAAACAGCAGTTTAAGCCACATATTTTCAAACTCGCAACTACTCGCATGGGAATCAAAACCTACAGGGTACTTCCCGTGAACTCAGAATCTTGAAATTTGGTACGAAGCAAGGTCTTATTCAAATAAAGGAAAAATTGCGAAAAGCAATTTTTTTTTCTCTATCTGTCTATATCAGTAACAGTAACCAATCTACAATGATCCCACACTGCGCACATTTTGCTTAGGAGCAGGGGTCTGCTTAGACTGGATGATCATAGATACATATAAATTTGTGCGGAACCCTCGGTGCGCGAGTCCGACTAGCACTTGGCCGGTTTTTTAACTCCTTATCATAGTTGATGGTTTGATCACATCTGCCAAACCATAAAATTTTCCAGGTTTTGTTTAGAAATCAAGGCTGAAGGCTGTCACAAAGTCAGGTGATATTGTCTCTGCTCAATTCAATTTTTTGACTGAAGCATTCGCTCCATTTAGGTAAAACGGAAATAAAAAATAAGCTTTTATTTTTTGCTAGTTTTGTTAATAATTATGTGCACTAAATTTCAAGTCCATCCGACCACTGTAAGCTACATTATTTTCAACCGACGAAAACAAAAGGAGGAGGTTCTCAATTCGACGTGTACTTATATATATATATTTTTTTATATATGACCACGCATAACTTATTACAGAGTAGTCTGATTTTGATGATTCTTTTCTTATTGGAAAGCGTATACCCCAAGGGTGGTCCCATGTAAATTTGGAAATAATATTCCTACCCTAAGGGTAGGAAAACAGGGGATGATTGACTAACTTTTTACAGAGTAGTCTGATCTGATCTAGTCTGATCTGAGTCTGGATAGATAGGGTATACCTTGAAGTTGGTATTATAAATTTGGATACAAAAATTACCCCAAGGATGGAAAAAAAGTATAAAATAAAAACTTTTTAACAAAAAATTAAACCGCCGAAAAAACTGAAAAGCAAAAAATAATACCTTTTTTGTTTGACCTTAATCGAGGTACCAGCTTGAAGTCGGTGCCTCAGCACTTAGCCAGGAGGAGTGGACCTATAATCGTCTACCTGATTGGCTTCTATCACTCCTCCTGGGCCGTGCTGAGGCACCGACTTCAAGCTGGTACCTCGATTAAGGTCAAACAAAAAAGGTATTATTTTTTGCTTTTCAGTTTTTTCGGCGGTTTAATTTTTTGTTAAAAAGTTTTAATTGCGTTTTAAATCTGTCGTGTTGCTCGTTGGCCCTAACTCAGGTGTGTTCCACGCTTTCTCGGTCTTTGCCAATCAATTAAATAGTTGAATATTATTCTAAATATAGTATAAGATTGAGGCTGTTCGGGTTTCGTTTACTGGCATAGATACAACCGGAGCATTGAAATCTTCGTCCCAAATCATCATGGAGCGACACGTGGGGTGCCAAAGTGATAAAAAGAAGTTAAAAAAGTCGGTTTACGGACGATAGTTTAACGTGACAACGTCATAACAAGAGTGTGCAAGGACTCGAGTGAAGAGGGATACGTTCTGTAGAGTCTGGGACCTTACCCTCTTAAATATTGGTGGTTTCCAAGCTATACTGTCGGAGCCCTTGTCGCAGGCTGCTAGATTTGTATACGGATTTTTAGAAAGTAAGTAAATGGACTGTGTTACGTTTATTTAGCCGAGAACCCGTGTACGGGTTTGGTGGTCTGTGTCAGGGGCTTCGGCGTTGTGATTTGGGGGACGTGTCGTATCCCTCTTGGCTTGAGCCATGTGTATAATTGTAAGGTTGGTAGTTTTTTTATCTAGTTAAGGCCTATTGGAACTGACATGTTCAATCCACTTGATCAAAGTTCCTTAAAATAAAGATTAAAAAAAAAGTCATAACAAAAGAATCAAACCCCGCCGCACCCCGCACCCCGCACCCCCCGCATAGCGCTAATGCGCTAGTACCTAGTACATAAGATTGTATTATGTAATATTGCAACTGGTCTTCACTGCTCTGTAGGTACATAATATAACATTACGTAACGTTACATAACGTTACATGTACGTTACATTGCATCATCCATTTTCGTGTATGCAGCCGGCGTTCATCGATTTATTAGACGTTGTCACGTCAAAAATAAATTAGATGTTATGAATTAACGTCACCAAAATTAAACTTTCTTTGACTTGGGATTTCAATTAATGCTGTTGGTCGGATTATACAAGCCACTATCTGTCCCGTTATTAGTAACGAGAGCACACCTTATGGAGATGAACATTTTTCCGTTAATTTATTTGAGCTTCAACTTACCGCCAGAAGTGGAACCAAGGTAAGCATAACAGCTACTTCTCGGCGAAAGCAGTCGGACTTGCGCACCGTGGGATCCGTACAAATTTATACGTATCTATGAACATCCAGTTTTAGCAGGCCCCTGCTCCTAAGCAAAATCTGCGCAGTGCGGGATCATTGTAGATTGGTTACTGATATAGACAGACAGACAAAAAATGTATGCTTTTCGCATTTTTTTCTTTATCTGTGCTATAAGACCTTGCTTCGTACCAAATTTCAAGATTCTCAGTTCACGGGAAGTACCCTGCAGGTTTTGATTTCCTTACGAGTGTCGAAAATTTGCGGCATAAATGGCTGTATCTTAAATTTGATTGCGTTGGCTTAGAAGTTTAATTTTTTCACAGCTCCAAGGGACAGTAAACCTGAGTATTTGATATAAATTTCAGCTTGATACCTCTACGCGTTCCTGAGAAAAAGGGTCTTGACAGACGGATGAACGGACGGACGGACAACAAAGTAATCCTATAAAGGTTCCGCTTTTTCCTTTCGAGGTGCGGAACCCTAAAAATGAGAATAAATGCCAACTCTAAGGGCCGGCGCCCACTGACGGCATGGCACGGCGTGGCATTTTATTACTATCAAGTTATTTTGAATCTTATTTCAATGAGTTTAGAATTCATGTTGCTTTATTGGTTATGCGTGGCATCGGCCCTCAGGACGTCGCGGCATCGTGGTGTCGAAATAAAGTAACATGAATTCTAAACTCATTGAAATAAGATTCAAAATAACTTGATAGTAATAAAATGCCACGCCGTGCCATGCCGTCAGTGGGCGCCGGCCTTAAAACTTTATTGTAAATGCACATTTTTATAACGTTAAACTCGCAAGCACACAATAATGGTAGGGGAGAGTGGGGCAAGACGGGGTGGGGGGCAAGACGGGGCGACCGATCTTGAGTGCGAACGAATTAGCCAATCAGGATTGTTTTAGCACTTGACGTCGCGCCGCCATTACGGCAATCAGTCATCGAAGTGAGCGGACAATGACATCACAGGTTTTATAATGTTTTCTGGAAAAAACTGTTTTTTGCCAAATAGCTTAGATTATAATTTATACACTATATAGAGCTTCGGCGGCATGAAAACGTCCCGAAAAATATAAGCCAACTTGGCTAATATGTCATTTGCCTCCCTTCAGTTTGAATGACGTAACGCGATCGTAATATGAAGCTGTCAAAAGAAATTTGTGGACGTTTTGTATCGCAATGTTTGCTACTGACACTCTATCTAGTGCATAAATAATCTAAGCCAAATAGCTAGTAATTTTTCGATACTATACAGGGTTATTTGTAATTCACTAGCATACTTTTAACCCTAAACTCCTACCACTTAAACAAATGTTTTTTGTTTTACGGCTTTTGTCATAATTTCATATTTTTGGTGTAATAACGTTTTGAAAATTTGAGATTACCTCTTATTTTTACGATACCTGTGTATTTGTATGGGAAAAAATAATAGTTTAAAAAAACTAAAAAACACGCTTTAAAAAATAAAAAATAAATTTTAATAAATTTCAATTCACTATTCTTATAGTGCAGTAAAAAATCTTAATAAGCAATTATTATATTGTTATATCCAGATCAAAATTTGTAAACAATTCTAAATATTGATAAAATAAATAATAATAGTTTAAAATATTTTATTGTAAAAAAAGCGTGGGGTGCATGGTGTCAATTGTCAAGGATTATCATTTTGATAACATCTTAAAAAGCACCCCACGCTTTTTTTACAATAAAATATTTTAAACTATTATTATTTATTTTATCAATATTTAGAATTGTTTACAAATTTTGATCTGGATATAACAATATAATAATTGCTTATTAAGATTTTTTACTGCACTATAAGAATAGTGAATTGAAATTTATTAAAATTTATTTTTTATTTTTTAAAGCGTGTTTTTTAGTTTTTTTTAACTATTATTTATTTTCTATTTTTTAGTTGCATTTTTTTCTTTCTAACTTTACCCCCTCACCTGCAACCCCAAAACCCCCTAAACCCAACCCCCCAACATACCCCACCCCATTTCCCCAAACCCCCCCAAACCCTACACCCTTACCCCCAATCCTCTAAGCCCCCCTTACCCCCTCCTCATTTTACAAACCCCCGAACCACCTAAACCCAACCCCCCTAACACCGAACCCCCATACCCGCCGGAAACCCCCGCTCCCCCCCACCCCCACTCCCCCCCACCCCTCCCCCCACCCCGCCACCTACCGCCCCCCTTCCAGTTCCATCATCAAACCCTTGTTACCATCTAGGCCTCTTACCCCCTCCCCATTTCCCACAACCCCCCAAAATCACTTACCCCCGAAGCCCCCAACACCCCCACCCTATTTCCCGTAAACCCCCCCCCCCCATCCCCTAACCCCACCGCCACACCCTAACCCCCAACCCTCTAAACCCCCGACCCCCTTACCCCATACCCCATTCCCCCCCCCCAACCCGCCACCTACCCCCCTTCCAGCTTCATCATCAGACTCTTGTTACCATCTAGGACCAAAGTACTCGTCAAAACGAATCAAACGAGCCCAAACTCGATGGGGTTGTTTCGTTTTATTGTGGAGTGCCTTTGGCCATCTTCCAGCTCCATCATCAGACCCTGGTTACCATATGGGATCAAAGTGCTCGTCAAGACGAATCAAACGAGCCCAAACTCGATGGGGTTGTGTCGTTTTATTGTGGAGTGCCTTTGGCCATCTTCCAGCTCCATCATCAGACCCTGGTTACCATCTGGGATCAAAGTGCTCGTCAAGACGAATCAAACGAGCCCAAACTCGACGGGATTGTGTTGTTACACGCTTTATATTTTTATTACATAGTTCCTATGGCCACCATCCAGCTCCATCATCAGATCAGCTCCATGTTACAATAATATTGCATTGTCATCCAATTTACACATATGTGCAAAATTTCAGCTCAATCGGAAACCGGGAAGTGGGTCAAAATCGCGCCCTAAGGAGTCGGTTACAAACAAACATACATACAAACATACATACATACAAACATACAGGTGAAGCTAATATAAAGCGTGTAAAAAGTGCTTCATTTTAAAAAGTCGTAAAACAAAAAACATTGGTTTGAGTGATAGGAATTCAGGGTTAATAGGATGTCAGTGAATTATAAATAAACCTGTATAGGGCGTGTATTTTCCGTAAATAATAACACCTCGGAATTGATTTAAATGATATCAAATGTGACAATAACTACACTAACAGGTAAGAACTTGTTTTTCTCTGTGCTGCGTATTGGTTTTATTCAGTTATTTTTAAATTGGTTTCGGCATACGGGGGGCAAGATGGGGCAGGTATTAAGGGGCAAGATGGGGTAGAAAGGCAAATGGCATACAAATGTCTAATTTTACTGTTTATTTTGTTTATTAGGTTGATTCTTGCACCATTTATAAAAGCTGTTTTGGGTGATTCGATCGAGATGATCTACTGGATTGGTACATTGCACCACAGAGTGCGATGGACGACAGCGGTGCGATCCCAGTAGGCTCCGTTGCGGGTGACAACGATGTGACCATCCTTAAACTCGATCGTCAGCGCCACGTCGTCGCACGCCGCTATAGACGCACCTTCAACGTGTCCAATTTCACAGTCCTGTAACTGTAACACACCAGCATTTTAAACAAAGTAATTCTACTAATGCCACTAAAATTCATCATCATCATCATCCCATTCTATAAACGGTCCACTGCAGGGCATAAGTCTCCTTTCAGAATGAGAGGGCTTGAGCCGTAGTTCTCACGCAGGCCCAGTGCAGATTGGGAACTTCACACACACCATTGAATTTCTTCGCAGGTGTATGCAGGTTTCCTATTTATTCTGAAGTGTATGCAGGTTTCCAGGTGGTGTATAAAAAGTACTGTCTTATAATTATTATTATTAAATGATGATAGTTGTTAGTAACAAAGATTATTTAAAATATGCTCTCCACTTAGATACAGCTGCCTGCAGTGAATTTCGAGTGATTTTTTTTTCAAAACGTTATAGATAAAAATCCAGTATTCCTGTAACATCAGTCTTGACGCGATCATTTCTGAGCACATTCAAAATAATTAAATAACTTACCGGATCTATATCAATAATAGCGGTTCGCTGTCCCGGATTAATATAGACGTCCTCCAACTCTTCAGGTATACCAACAGGAAGTCCTGGACACAGAAAGAACAGTTTTTTTTTCAAACAATATGGTATATTTAAGTTTCTTTCACATTGTTTCATCTTATTTGTTAACTAACTGTGGCCCGCAACTATCTCTGCGAAGAATTCGTTCATCGTTTTCCCGTAGGAAGTAGGTAATTTTACCGGTTAATAATTATTTCGCTGGGGCTCAAACTAACTATTTATTAAATTTTATCTACATCGGTTTAACGGCTTAAGCGTTAAGAAGCGACACACAGGCAGACAAAAAGACTTTTGCATTTATAATATTAGTTAGCATTGATTCGGTAAAAAAAAATCGAGGAAATATAAACATCAATGTCTGCAATGCAATAGCATTTGTACTCAACATTAATTCCTACTAATTATTTGAAAAACACCTAAGTAAGTAAAAGTAAAAGCAAAGTGAGCGATGTGACTAGACGGGTTGCGAAATTGAAATGGGAGTGGGCTGGTCATGTCGCCCGCAAGCTTGGCTCGTGGTGCAGGGCGGTGGTAGAATGGAGACCGTGGGGCGAGAAACGCCTGAGAGGAAGACCGCAGATGCGTTGGTACGACGATATCAAAAGACTGGCGGGAACAAAGTGGTTGGAAACTGCTCAAGACCGGAACAGATGGCATAAGTAACTAGCACAAATTTCTTAGGGGTTACAATAGATAGTAACTTGAACTGGAAGAAGCACATTGAGAAAATAAATAAAAAGCTGTCCAAGAGCTGTTATGCAATTTCAATACTGACCAATGTCACTTCAACAGAGGTAGCAAAGAGGGCATACTACGGCAATGTTTATCCTCTTCTAACATATGGTATAATATTTTGGGGTAACTCGATGAACGTTCAATCCACATTTATATTGCAGAAGAAATGTCTACGTATTATATATAATCTCAAAAATATGGATTCTTTAAGGAATGTATTTGTAAACAATAACATATTAACACTGACATGTATATATATATACTGGAAATTTGTTTATTTGCTAAAGAACATAGCGAATATTTTGCCAGAAAAAGCGACTCAAAGAAAAATATACGATCACAGCATAGAAACGACTTATGCACAGTCCGGCCCTCTAGCTACATACTAAGAAAGAGCACATATTGTAATGGAGTAAAAATTTTCAATCACTTGCCGGAAGATATCAAATCACTAGATGGTGCGCAATTCAAGAAGAAGCTTAAAGAATTTCTTCTCTGTTAATGTTTTTATGATTTAAATGAATACTTCTGTGAAAAATATTAAAGTTATTTGAGTCCAATGAATGACATTGTACGTCCGAAAAGGACAAGCTGTTGAGACGATTTAAGCTATAAATACTACCACAAATGTACACAGTTTGAACAATAAACTATTCTTATTCTTATTCTTATTCTTAAACTGAAGGAGGCCTACACCTTAGAGGTTGAGAATGGCTGAAGAAGAAGAAAAAGAAGAAGAATAAATAAATAAATATTACAATTTTAGCCAGTGTTTGGTAACAAGTTTCAACATGTTGGCTTAGGCCAGGGTTTCTTAAAGTCGGGTCCACGGACCCCTTTAGGGGCCGTAGCATGTCTATCAGGGGTCCGCAGTGGATCAGTTTGTAAATATATTTGTTAGGAAATTGTGTGGTGTGGGGCGCGGGGCCGGACTATCTTTAATTACTTACCAAAAATTTTTTTGACAGGGCTCCGTGGAATTGTTTACATTGTGAAAGGGGTCCGTGACTGCAAAAAGTTTAAGAAACCCAGGCCTAGGCTATTTATCAAATAGACGACATGGAGCATACTGGCTGACATCATTGTTAGTAGTGTATAAAGAAAACTTTAGATTTTGCGTGCGCTTTGTACTTAATCTAAAGCAGATACATCACAAAAAAGTGCTGTCAAGATCGCCGTTAAATTTGTTATGCGTGTTACCAAGTCAATGGTGTTATGTGATAAGACAGAGAATCAAGACTGAATTTTATCAGTCTGTTACCATAAATCCAAGAACCAAACGGGGTGTGCCAGAGTAACTGCAAAGTCGGTTCCAATCGGTCTCTATATTTAGCTGTAACTGGTTGCCAGTAGATGACACAGCAGTAGGTATTCAAGCGTTGTCATCACCAGCAAAAAGTACTATTATGATTAAGCTATTAATATTTCTAATTGACTTTGTGTTACGGATAATAAATCCCTAAGCACGGTTAGCTTTTGAACGATCAACATTAAATACGCTGTCAGGATTGGATCAGTTCGTTATCCTAACTTAAAGTGTTGTGATAATTGTTAAGTAAAATAAAATAAATCTTGGTAATTTTTCAAGTCTGTAACTAACAAGCATCATCAGTGCGTGTGCGGTGCGATGGTTGAGGCAAACGGTCACCACGGTCTCAGTTCTCAGGTCAGTCGATGTGCGGGCAGGTTATAAAAAATAATAATAATTGGTATAATTTATTTCAAATAACTTAGATTCATAGTAATAACATTATTTATTATATATTACATTAATAACATTATATATTATTTATTATATATTATTATTTTTTTTTTAATTATTAATAATGTTATTATACGACGGGCTTTGGTCTCAGCCAATGTCCCATGTGTTTTGGAGCCGCGGGGTTTATGCCGTGCAGATGGTCTCACTCTTGTTCCTTGGGTGAGGGGGCGTAGCTTACTTTGGGACGGAACTTGCGTGGGCGCATTTGCCCCCTCGCACCTAGGCTGCACGGGGTGAGTTGCAGGAGCGGCTGCTGAAGGTGCAGCGAAGTTGAAACACGACAAATATTCGGAATTGAAGAAAAATTATGACTTCTTTCCGGTCGCTGTTGAGACTGGTGGGCCTTGGTGCGTTGAGGACTTGAGGCCAAACGTTTTGCTAGGGACTTAGGACGCCGTATGAGGGGTAGTCGTATGAGGGGTAGGGCGTAGGGGAGGGATCCGCGTTTCGGTGCTTTTTTAGTCCAGCGCATATCTCTAGCGATACAACGGGGTAATGTGGCAAGTATTTTGGGACGTTTGACCCAAGGTTGGATCGATTTGGAGGGTGGCCTGTTTAGGTTTACATGACGAAGCTTTTAGCGGATTTTATATTTTTGTTTAGCTGACGAAGCCTGTTGCGGATTCCAATCTGTTGCTATTACGAAGCTTGTTGCGGATAACAGTTTGTATTTTACTACATACAAACTGAAACATGGATGCACAGAAAAAACCCCTGAAAAAAGGCCAGCGCTGGGAATCGAACCCAGGTCCCCAGCATTTCGTGCTGAGTGCTAAACCCCTACAACTGGTCAGAAGTTGAGACACAAATTTTTCCTATGCATCGCACATTTCAACTTGCTAAATCACATTAAACAGTGATACAGCGCCATCTATGTTAAGTTTTCATCGAGAAACGTCAACACTCCTTCGGAACTAACCGCTCACCTGGACCAAGAGATGTCGCTACTAAGCCATACTAAAACAATTTTGGTATGAAGTATCTTTTTGTATTTTTTTTTTCAACTCCATTTTTTTTTACTTTTACCGTCATCCCGTGAAATCCATATATTTTACTAAAATATAATATGTTTTCCTGACGAACCCTACGCTGCGGATCGGATTTTCTTGTATCCTTTATTATTACTAATATTTCAATATGACTTCCAAACCTTATGTGTAATGTAACAACCTGATTCAAAACAAAAGCTAAAACGTAGCTAGAGCTCAAAATCGATCCATTGTTACTCTAGGTTCATTAAAGCGCCAAGAAATAAGAAATAAATAACTGTCGTTTCTTCTGATAATGAGATCACGGATGCATTAAGGTTAAGAATTAAGAGTATCTTAACCCATTGTTGTCACATGAAATGATTCTATAATGATCCACGCAAAAATCATGTTCATAAAAGTAATACTGAACGAAAACTAACCAAACATTTTCGAGGTGCACTGGTCGCCTATGTCTCGTGGCGCCGCGGTTGCGCCTTTCAGTAGCGCGGCGGCGGCGAGCGCGAGCAGCGAGCGAGCGAGCGGGGACATGGCGGCGAGGCGGGTGCCCGCTGCCGGCGCGCGCGCCGCTTATAACGCATCTAGCCTCCGCTAATGAACAACCGATGCCAAATTAATCATATTCACCAAATTTCACGCATACTAGCACTAACAATAGAAACCATATTAAAAGGATTTTATTTAGTCCAGTCATTAACAAATTAATGCGATATCAAATTCGCAACTAATACAACTAAATGTGAAATAAAACGATATAATAGTTGAGTTTGTTCTGATTTTACTATGCTATTCATTTTTATTTTCTATTTTTTAGCGCGAGTCAATTATTCCGTGAACAATTTTTTGTTACTTCACATTAAAAGTCAAAGTCAAAATTCTGTATTCAATTTAGACATCAATTGATGCTCCTATGAATGTTGAAGAATCTACCACCAGTTCGGGAAAACCCTGTTGAGAAGAATCCGGCAAAACTCAACAAGGTATATTTTTTTCAAACAGATCTACCTACATTGTTCTTAAATAACACACATCTAAAGGTATTTAATGCAACTTAATTTTTTAACACGGTAGATACACTATTTGAGAATGCGCAGGAGGAGCAACAGCATCCTGAAAATTGTAGCTGGCAGTTTGATTGTCCCATGACGAAAATACTTACCGAACGCACCAAATCCCTTTTTACTATACATTACTAACCTAGATTAAGATTAACTAACACTACTGGAACACATTGTTGTCTTTAAGTACTAAATAAATAGATAAATAAATAAAGTGTACGTCTTTCGGCTGAAATGATGATGATGATCCCATTCTACTAAGTCGGGTACAGACTTACGCATTTTAACATGAAAGGAGCTTTTCATAAGTGTGGACGCATGCACCAAACTGGCGCTCCGTGCACTCTCCGCGCCCCTTTGTGTTCGGCTTTAAGGGCCTACCGTGTTTTTGGCGCATTTATTGCATTCATTTAATCTCGTGCTGTATCATCACAAGTAAAGCTATAGTCTTGAAATTCATGTGTCAGATATTTGAGGATTCACTCTAATGACAAATGTTTTATCTAAACACGATTACTTATAGTTAGCTCGATAGAAAAAAAATCCAAAGTCGTCTCTAAAAAATAAAATAAATTCGACGCTAATACCTACTGCACGGCAGGTATGACTTTTTGAATGTTAATAAAGCAAGATGTTTTCTAGAGCGTACTGTTGCTATATTTTTAAAATATGTTTTTGTTTTAGTAATAAGATGAAAATACCCAGAAAAACGCGCAGTCCAACCAACCTATCTTGAGCCATCGTGCCTCCCCCAAGCCCGAAATCGCCCACCCAAAATCGATTAGCGCGAAAAGCTCGGTAGGCCCTTAAAACCGACAAAATAATGGTGCACATGGCGCCAGGGTTGCCAGGCGTACGAGAAATCTCGTACCATTACGAGATTTACAGTTTTTGTACGAGATACAAGAGATACAAGAATAAATCGAGGGCAACCTTCAAATTTTACAGGCAAACCTATAGTGATTTTAGCATTTTTAGTATCAAGTGAAGTATTTGCATTCAAAAAGTATCATTTGGTAAACTGGACCTGATGAAGAAGACCGTAGATGGCCAACGGAACTCCTCAACGGGTTAAATCTTGCAAGTTAAATTTGACCCACTTCCCGGTTTCCAATTGAGCTGAAATTTTGCAGACATGCGTGAATTGGATGACAATGCAAAATAATTATGACATGGAGCTGATCTAAGGATGGAGCTGAAAGATGGCCATAGAAACTCTGTAATAAAACGATACGACCGCATTGAGTTTGAGCTCATTTGATTTGTCTTGACGAGTACTTTGATCCTAGATGATAACTAGGGTCTGAAGATGGAGTTGGAAGGTGACCATAAGAACTCCGTAAAAAAACGACATAACCCCATCGAGTTTGGGCTCGTTTGATTCGTCTTGACGAGTACTTTGGTAACCAGGATCAAAAAGTACAGTCAGCAAAGAGTGCCTGTTGTATCGCATTATGTTGATCATTCTAAAATTTTCTGGCGAAGAATGTTTGGCACACTGTTGAAAGTCCTAGAGCATATTTCTTCGTCCTTATATTGATAACAAGAACATCGAATTACCTACGTTACGTTTTATTACTAATATTAATTCGCCAAAGCAGTCCTAAGAATTGTGTTAGTTATTCACCTAAACTATAGTAAGTAGGTATGGCAATAAAAAATACCTACAAACCACCTCTCGCTTAACCTTATTAGGTTCGTTAGTTATTTTGCGTCCCGTAGAGTGGGAATGGAAGTTTAGCCAGTGGAGGGGAGCACGGGGGGCGAAGCCCCCCGCAATAAAAAAAATTTTCAAACCATCTCCGTTTAACCTGGTTAGGTTCGTTAGTTACCTTGCGCTCCTCAAAGTGATAATAAAGGGGGGGGATCGGGGGGCGAAGCCCCCCGCAATAAAAAAATACTTTGAAACCATTCCCCGTTTAACCTGTTTAGGTTCGTTAGTTACCTTGCGCTCTTCAAAGTGATATTAGAGGGGGGGCTTGGGGGGCGGAGCCATAAAATCTCACAAATGTCATCTCGAACACTTAAAAAAATATTTCCAATAAATAAAAGCAGATAAAAATAAAACAGCTGCAGTTTCTTGGTGTTGAAGTCGACCACTGTCGAAAAAATATATAATTAGCATCTCTTCAAAAAACTTTACTTAGCCAATTTTTGAAATTATAGTAAATTAAATTGTCGGAAACGTTGTGATAGAGGGGGATGATACTTGATACGAGAATAAATTAGCATTAATTAGGATTTCAAAGCAAACGAATCACACACTCGCAGTCCAAAAATAACCAAGAATACGGGAGCAACGAGAAAAAAAATATCCCCCTTTACATATTTCGCACGGCGCGGCACGGATGTTCCTCATGCCACTTAAATGAAGAACAAAGTATGATCATCGTAAATTTTCATGGGGATGTCCCAAATCTTAATTCAATTGCCAGACCTAATAGCATACCTACATACCAGTGCTTAGTTACGATTTTCTATACTAGAACACATCCAGACCAATAGACAGACGGACGGATGGACTGACATAACGTAGGTTTAGTTTTTGCCATTTCAGCTAATATAACAAAGGGAACCAGTCCTGTAGAAAACAAATGTGCAATTTGCACTGAACCGTTTTAAAAGTAGTCATTTTGATACTGAGATGAAGATATAGTTAAAGATATTTTCTTAACTTTCGCGATTTAGTCTTGAGTTGTTACGAGCAGACATGGAAACAGAAATATACATATAAATAGGTACCTACGTGCATACTTACATACATAATCCTCACTTTGGGCTTTGCACCTGTCAACTAGAAGACTTCTTACGCCGCAGGGTTTTAAAGCAAATAATAACAATGAATCGCCAAAATATAGGTATGTGTTGCTAAGCGCAAAACTCTAGAACGACTGTACCGATAAAATCCATAGATTTAAACAAGATTTCTAGTACATTGTAGAAGGTTCTTTCGAAAAAAAAACCGGGATAAGAAATAAACGGGATAGGTACAGTCGGGGTTCGAAAACCGTCGTCAGTTAAAAAATGTATTCCTTTATCAAGTCAAAGACTCTTAGGGGGTGTTTCACCACCTTATTGTCAAACTGCTGGTTACTTAACCAATGAATAAAGTAAGTACTGGACAAATCTGTCAGCTAGTGTTTTTTCAGTTTCACCACTCCGGTCCTGTGCAAACTAAGTACCACTTAACTAATCGTGGGTTTAACAAAAAGTCGGAATGGCAACGTCGCATTTCACGACCACGCGTTCCTGTTCGCACACTTTCGTTCAAAGAGTCCACTCATTATTAAAGCAAAAGAAATGGTTAACTATATAATTTTTGAATACATCTATTTTTTTTTGCATAAACAAATATGTAACATTATAATTGATCCAAAAACGGTATTTATTTACGATACTTTGTTAACAATAACAAAGAAAAATAAAGTCACGTAAAACGAATCGAAAAGTGGCGCCAAACCATTTGACAGATAAACTTTTTTTTAATGGCGACATACAAGTTCAGGTAGAACAAACGAATGAGCCACTGAAAAAAGTTTGTTATTAAAAAATATTACGAAATTTTGGATTTATTTTTACATACTAAAAGTGAACCTACATTTTTTTATTCAAATCTTGATATTTAAATTATTTTATGCAATTTAGCATGACCTCTTTCTTTAAAAAATAAAAAATACTTAGATTTATTTTTCTGAAACCGGCTTGAAGGGCTCTCCAACCATGGTCACAAAAAAATAAACTAACTTTATGTGACGGATAAAAATGCTAAATGCCTCCTGATCTGATGGTCAAATTAAGAAACAGTTTGTCCGTCACTTAGCGCTAATCGAGACTGGTGAAACAGAAATTTTAATTCCATCTGTCAAATAAGGTTGTGATTAAGCTAATCCGAACTTTAAGAAAAGTGGTGAAACAGCCCCTTAGTATAGTAAGCGGCAAACAACTTGGAACAATTTATTTTAGTTTTTTGTAAATAACTCGTAAACGATGGCTCATACTAAAAATTGTTCTTTTACATAAGTAATCTACATGAAATCCCCTACAAAAATCATCATCATCATCATTTCAGCCGAAAGACGTCCACTGCTGAACATAGGCCTCCCCCAAGGCTCGCCAAACAGATCGGCCCTGCGCCATCCGCATCCAATGCGTTCCCGCTACCTTCACCAGGTCGTCGCTCCATCTTGTTGGAAGCCTACCTACACTGCGTCTTCCGATCCGCGGACGCCACTCGAGAACCTTTCGGCCCCATCGGCCGTCAGTTCTACGGGCGATGTGCCCTGCCCACTGCCACTTCAGTCTAGCAATTCTTCGAGCTATGTCCGTGACTTTAGTTCTTGCACGGATTTCATCATTTCTAATGCGATCCCGCAGAGAAACTCCAAGCATAGCCCTCTCCATCGCCCTCTGAGTGACTTTGAGCTTCCTTATAAGACCCATCGTTAGCGGCCACGTCTCAGTGCCATAAGTCATCACACAAATATGTACGTACAAAAATATGTACGTACTTTTCACTAGGATCAATATTTAACATATGGAGAGAAGAAAAGTCGCCCGCGTGTCAAGAAGTTTGCCAGTATCTGTACTTACCTTTTGAAAAATGGGAAACGTCAATGCAATAATCTGGTTCGTTTGAAATAAAATGTTGACGGGACTGACAATTGCTTTGGCACAAGCAAATGTCAACTTTAAGATGACAAACCTTTTCTTACCCCGACTGTACATAATATTATAATAGATTCAAAGTAGCCTGAATATCTGTAGCTGATTATAGAGACTTGATACTTGGCAGATATCAATCAAGTATCAAATTGCATAAAGTTTTAAAAGGATAATGAACTAATCTTTAGCATACACATTTAATCAAACAAAAAAGTTCGTCTACTTAACAGTTTTACTGAAAATAATTTATATACGATAAACTGGGGTTACTTTAAAAAAAATTTGGGGCTACTTTGATAGATTTAAAATGGTTATAAAAACGCAAATTAAATATTCGTAGCTCGATTGAGCAAATGACGTAAAAAGTTAGGTAATTTATCAAGGTAGTTAAGTATTTCGCTGCCACAGATGGTCTAAAAAAATAAGGACACGGCGTAAAAACTGTTTTCCAAAGTAGCCCCTGCATTTTAAAGTAGGTAACCCCGTTTTACGGTAGTCATTCTTTTTTTTTAATTTATTTTACACGTTCCCACAGATTATCTTCAGGATCATAGAAGTGCAGTGAGAAGGGATTTTTGTTTTTTCCACGGAATAGACAACGGGTGTTAACTATAAATTATACTACTGCGCGGACGAAGTTGCAGCCAAAAGCTAGTAGGAAATAAAGAAAGCTCGGTGATGTTCACGCGGCGATGTTTTATTCAGCGGCGGCGATTATTCGCGAGTCGCCCGCCGCCGCTCGCCGCCGCTCGCCACTCACTTTAGAGCTAAGTATGATTCGTTAGCTCTTCGATTCCGAGGTCTCGTCTCGTTAAAAATTAAAGTGTTGGAGACAGCTTTGTACACGACTCAGAGCACAACTCGCTTTTTTAAAAGCTTTTTATTAACTTGCAATGTACCTAACCTATATACTAGGGGTGTTCAATAAAAAGTGAGAATGAGTATGTTATAAACAACTTTTACTAAATGTAATTTTATTTTTCGACATAGTCACCATTTAACACAATACACTTATTATATCTTTTTTCTAAACTTAAAATTTCATTTTTAAAAAAGGTCTCATCTTGAGTACTTAAAAAATCTTGTACTGCAGCGTCTACCGCGTCGTCGTCTTCAAATTTCTGGCCTCTCGGGTATTGTTTCAATCTCGGAAATAGGTAGAAATCACTGGGAGCGAGATCTGGTGAATACAGAGGATGCTTAAGGATATTGAACCCAGCATCACGAATTGCAGCCATTGCAACGATGGACTTGTGTGCCGGGGCATTGTCCTGGTGGAACAGCACAACTTTCGAGAGTTTACCTCGCCGTTTTTCGCGGATCTCATTGCGCAATGTTGCTATTTGTTTGGCGTATAAAGTGCCCGTAATAGTGGCTCCATGTTTGAGATACTCAATCATTAATACCCCTTTACCATCCCAAAAAACAGAGCCCATGACCTTACCGGCAGATGGGCCCACCTTGAATTTCTTCGGAGTTGGAGATGATGGCCTTTTCCATGTCATAGACTGCAGTTTCGTTTCAGGGTCGTAATGATGGAGCCATGTTTCGTCCATTGTTATAAATCGCGCCAAAAAAAGTTCCCGGTCTTGCTGTATCAGGTCCAAAGCTTCTTGACAAATCTCGACTCTAGTTTGTTTTTGCGTGTCAGTAAGCATTCTTGGTACCCAACGCGCAGATACCTTTTTCATACCCAAGCGTTCATGTAAAATATTATGCACGCTCCTCGTTGAAATCTTTACATTTTCAGCAATAAAACGAACCGTGACACGACGATCCGCCAAAACTGAGTTTTCAACTTTTTTCACAATTTCTTCAGTTATTGCTGTAGTTACGTCCGGAGCGGGGGTCGTCCATGGTCGATGTTCTTCCACGTCTAAATTCGGCGCACCAACGTGCGACTGTCGAATACGGAGGAGCATTAGACCCTAAAGTGTCCCGCAAATCTAAATTGACTTGGTCCGTAGAAAATTTTTTCAAACACAAGTATTGATAACGGCGAGCAGTTAAATTTTCTCCATTTTCCGCTAACGTACTCAATAGCATTGCAAAGAAATTACCGTATTTTTTTTTAAACAAAAGACAGTTAGTTTTTTTTTTTCATAGCAATCAGCTAGATAGATTAGCTTTACCGGCCAGTATTTTATTTCCTAATATTGAAAGAGTTTGCATCTCATTCTCACTTTATATTGAACGCCCCTCGTAGGTAGAGTATGTACGGGTCAAATCTTGGAAGTCGAATTTGACCCACTTTCAGTGGTCGGATTCACTTGAAATTTGGTAAGTATACTTATGTAAGTTGGATGACAATACAATTAAAGTGAACAAAAAGTACAGTCTTTTAAAAAGCTTGCTCTTAAAATGAAATTTTTAACAAAAACTTATTACGTTTTTCTCGCGCGTTTTTACGTTTTAGAATACCTACTAAAAGATTGAGACCCTGTTTTTACTTGCCTGGTATTCTTCTTAGCAATGATGATTTTTCCGAAAGCGCTGGTTGTAGGGTAAGTCGCCAATAACTGGCCACCCTTCAACAACTGCCCCCTCATACCTACTGAAAAAAAACTAGTACGAGGTGGCCAATTATTGAACGGTGGCCAGTAATTGGCGATTTACCCTATTAAGATTTTTGTGGCCTGCTTACAGAATAAACTGTTTGTTTTTATTTGATTTTGAATCTGAAATGTTTCAGCCAATGGTTGGGTAAGTTTAAATACCATATAAAGGCTCTTTACGACTGTAATTGAGTTCGACAAATGTTTCATTTTTTAGCCGGCGTTCAAAGTGTAACGTAATATAAGGGTGATAATTTGGACTTACTCAACTACAATACAATACAATACAATGACTCTTTATTGTACACCACAAAAAATACAATACAGAAAAACAAGTACATGACAAAAAATAAATAAAGTAAGCAATGGGCGGCCTTATCGCTTCGAAGTGATCTCTTCCAGGCAACCTTTAAAAAAAAAAAAAAGAAAGCAAGGAATGCATTACAGCAGGTGGTGCAATATAAAATTTAATAAATAATAATAAAAAACAAACATTTTATTAAAACAACTGAAAACATCTAATAATACACATCATAAAACATACATAAATAAGTGACTAACTATTCGATGAAATAACCTGAACCTACATTAATGAGCTCCCGATATTCTGACGCAACTACTAGCGCCGTTGTCACGGGTGAAGTGAAGAAATTGCGAGTGAAAGGCCTTGCCGTGCCTTCCTTAATCTAGTAGAAAATATTGCCATTTAATTTAAAAAATAACACGCCTGAAACATGAAATGTCCTGCTCACAGAAATAACCGATCCTGCGTCTCGGATACCGATTGGTAAACACGTGTCTAACGAGCGCTGTTTTTACAGCACCGGGTCCTAAACCAACATGACATGCCCGACATTCTTCGCCCACTATGTGAGTGCCTGCAGTCTAAATTCCTGGCACAATAGGATAGATATAATATATTCCGAGATAGATATCTAAACTACAACTAACTCGCCTCCATTCCTCACCTTTATTTCATTATGAGTTTGTTTCAGTGGTTTCAGTCTACTCACTAAATAACTTATGTAAGAATGCGCTCTAATTCTTAAATGTAAGAAGAGCAATTATTTAAGATCAGTTGTTGAAGAATTGTTAAGGAAACAATCCAATTATCCAGAATAATACGTATCCTATCTTATAAGCTATCTGTGTGGCAAATTGTCATCCTTATAAAGTCCATCACGCAAAATGTTTAGCAATGAACATCCAAATTTCTTAACTTTCACATTTATAATACATAATTTAGTAGGATTATTACAAGCTTTCATATAACTTGCCGTTTTAGTAGATATGGGTCGATTCTCGGCAGTCTTTAACCCACTTCGTGGGCGGATTGGCTTCAAATATGGTATTCATAAAATTGAGAGTTACACGACAGAATAAAAATACAGTCAACATAAAGTCAGTCAAAAGCTTTTTCTATTGGTAGCTTAGCTTATTGTTTCAGTAGATCAAGAAAACACGGTAAATCGACTTTCAGAAAGAGACTTTAGATTTATAACTATAACAATAATCTTGCTTGAAATTAAGCCTTGAAGAAGCTAACAATCGGAACGATATTAAATTTACATTAAAATGAAACTTGGTTGACTGAGAACAGTGCGTAGGGGGGAGTGGGGGAATCGGGAACACTAAACTTACAGCGGTCAAAAGTAACACAAATATATTTATTTATTGCAAGATAAACTTTCTTTATCTGTCTACTCATTATTGACGTAAAAAAAAATATCATCATCATTTCAGCCGTAGGACGTCCACTGCTGGACATTAGGCCTCCTCATTGATATCCAATTATTACAGTTGGATGCGGGTTCTACCCACCGTGAGCTTCCGGTTTTTATCAATTCATCCGTCCGTCTCGTTGGTGGACGTCTCACGTTGCGCTTGCCAGTCCGTGGTCTCCATTGGAGAACTTTACAAATCAACGTTTGATTAAAAATAAAAAACAAAATAAAAATCAAAAACAAAAAACATTGCGGTTACTTTTTACCCAAAACTCTATGGGGCAATTAAGATCATCCGCGGTGAATTGGGGTAATTAGGAACTACCGACAGTGAGCGAGCTGAGCAAGAGTTGAGCGAAGCTTACCGAGAGTTGAGCGAAGCTGAGCGAAAGTGACTTTCACTCTTTTCTTTCACTCTCGCTATCCTGGGCGGTTATGTATTACAATATCGAAGTACGAAAGACCGAATGTATTAAAACATCGAATGGGTCAAAAGACCGACACGATTTTTTTCTGAAACCGTAAACTTCTCAGAATTTATTAAAACGGCATCATACAGAACCCATTAGGTTAGGTTAGGTTTGTTTTATAACAATCTTAAAAAGTTAACGGTTTCAAAAAAAAATCGTGTCGGTCTTTTGACCCATTCGATGTTTTAATACATTCGGTCTTTCGTACTTCGGTTTTGTAATACATACCCATCCTGGGCGCACTAAGGGGCGCTGATTGCGTCCCTTTGAACAGGTTTTATACCTACCACGAAATTCGATTTTCGAACTCCGCATCGTGCCTGTCCATTTACGCTAATAGTACTAAACATAAGAGTGAAAGGAATGGCATGATACGAAGTTCAAAAATGTAATTTCGTAGTAGCCCTCCTGGTACGGGACGGTGTAGTGCGGGAAAAAGTATTACTTATCTTATTGTTCCCAATTACCCACCGCACTCATTTTCCCCACTTACTTTCCCCTGCTCTGATAACAAGTGCGCCATGCTGCTTAGCTGATTAGTTTTAGCTGCTGACTTTGGGGCAATCGATATTATATCAAACTAGCTGACCCGGCGAACTTTGTGTCGCCTTAGAGTAGAGGCAATAAATGAGCAGATTTTGGATCACCCCGCACCCCCCTCGCAACACCCCCCCCCCCGCACCTTTATAATTTGCATCCTTACACATATTTAAAACTTGTTCTATTTCGGTCGTTAATGCAAATTCCATAGTCCTATTGGCTCTTCAAATACTTATTTTTGTAACTTTTCGTTTAGGAGTTTGCAATATTTAAATACACTAAAAATTGACGTCTTATTGACCTAGTGTTTGTTTCTCTATGATTTTCCTCAGGCATGTCTGCGAATAAAGTTCTTTTATCTACTCAATTGCAGTATCCCGTTGCTGTTTATAATTTAATGCAATACTAGCTGTTAAGTCAAATAAGTTATCCTTGTAGGAAATTATGAACATTTGGCTAAATTACTTCGATGTGTTAAAATTGCAAAAAAAAAATCTGATAATCTCTAGGTAAATGGCATAATAGAGTGATAAATCAAACAAATCTGACGAGTTTAAAATAGATAACAGTTTCTGTAGATGTTTTTGAATGTATCTTATCAGGAACCACGCGCGCGCTGAATTACTATAAAATAATACGGTCACAGTCACATTTGCTAATAATAAGTTTGTCGTTATAATTAGAAAATGTAACCGTCCGTGTGTGTGTATGCATAGTAATTTATCCTCTTTTAGTACAGTCGTCAACCATTTTATCTGAACACTTAGTAACTCTTCATCACCGCGTGACTTAACTGCACAAATGAGTAGTTAAGAATGTCGGCGATTGTACCAGGAAAATTTGGAACGAGAAATACCTACGACAAAACATGAGCCAAGTCTGGAAATACTTGATGGACAAGAACAGGTTTACCGTTCTATTTATGATGAAAATTTTCGTGTATGCAAAATTTTTAATATTATTCATAGGAAAACCGATTTTCTAAAGATACAAAATGACTTATTTCATGGTCGGCAATGCACCTGTGATTCCCCTTGTATTGCGGGTGTCCATGGGCGACGGTGATCGCTCTACGTGACCCGTCTGCTCGTTTGCCCCTTCTTATATAAAAAAGAAAGGAAATGACAACAATTGATGCCTCTAAAATGAACTTCGAAGAATCTACTAGAGGTTCGGAAAAATCCTGCTGAGAAGAATCTGGCAAGAAACTCAACAATGCATATTTTTTTCAAACAGATCTACATTGTTATTCAATAACATACTATTACATCTAAAGTACAACTAATTTTTCTCAAACATGCTATGAAATATTGACGTTATGTTCCTTATAATACGCCACGAAGTGTCACATTGAAGGTGCGGGCTAGACGAGGGGTCAATAATGGAATTTCATACAACATTGCTGGCCTTGGCCAGCAAAGTGATCGTCTATTGTTTCATACTATGACGTTTATAGGTCTATGGCATCATAGCATTTAGCTATTAAAAAAAAACTATAAGCAATATTTTGCGTTTTGGTTCATTAAGACATTCTGCCACTACGTTTATTTAAGGTAAGGTAAGATGATGATGATGTTGGTGATGATGATGGTGATGTTGATGGTGTCGATGATGGCGGTGATGATGATGGTGATGGTGGTGATGATGGTGATGATGGGTGATGATGGTGATGATAATGGTGATAACGAGATGATGATGATGGTGATGATGAGATGATGATGATGATGATGATGATGATGCTGAGATGATGGTGATGATGATGGTGATGATAAGATGATGATGGTGGTGATGGTGATGGTGATGATGATGATGGTGATGATGATGGTGATGATAAGATGATGATGGTGGTGATGATGATGGTGATGATGATGGTGACGACGACGACGACGATGACGATGATGATGATGCATGTTTGAGAAAAACTCTATACAAGCCTCGGCCACGAACAGGGATTGCCGGCCTCGTATCTCTAGATGGCCTCGTTAACACTCGGCCATCTATAACTACTCGGCCGGCAATCCCCTATTTCGCGGCCGCTGCAGTAATGTACTATTTTAACACTAACGTATATTACATACGCTATTTGAGACTAGTGATCACCAATGCGGGTCGGAATTATTTCCAAACAGGTTGTAACGAACTTGGCCCATTTACTCACATTGCGAGTATAGTTTTGGTTTGATGGTTCCTGTAAAACCGCTGTCCTGTATTTGCAGGCGGTGAGCTGCGCGTGAGCTTGTACCTACATTTTCGTATATGTTTCCTCAAGTAACCGACGAGCGGTGGTTTGTTTGTCTCGTCTACTGCCACCTAAACTGTGTTGAATAAATCAAAGTGCATTGAAAAGTTAGTGCTATAACTACGTCTTCATGCTGGGTAATGTTATTTAATAAGTAGTAACGAGGTTATTTGAGATTAATCTGTAGATAGAAATAACAATAGAAAGAATAGAAAGACTGTTTCACTGACTTGGCCGTAGAAGGCTAAAATTTTTGCATAGACTTTGCTTTTATGTTGTAGGCTAGTAATAAGGACAAATTAAGTATTAAAATTCCGTCGAAATAGGGAATAAATTAGATTTAAGTATATGTCCGATTCAGAGTGACCCAATTTCCGTAACTATGATTACTAAACTTTTCAATGGCCTACAAGTAGAGATAATTATAATATTAAAACTAGCTTTTTCCCGCG
The DNA here is from genome assembly GCA_947859365.1 of Archips crataeganus. Lineage (NCBI taxonomy): Eukaryota > Metazoa > Arthropoda > Insecta > Lepidoptera > Tortricidae > Archips > Archips crataeganus. Next base: position 193,908 of record OX402047.1, on the reverse strand, counting down.
ACTCCGTCCGCGTGGAATTAGTAATTTGGGCAGCTTATTTTTTTTTATCCAATTTGCTTTTTCGCCAATTATGGCTCTCCGTAGTACCTCGATATTAAAAATCTACCCCCCGCACACCCGCGTTCACATTCACCACCGTACTCCCAAGTCAAGCTCAAATCGGAGCAGTAGTTCCTGAGATTAGCGCGTTCAAACAAACAAACAAACTCTTCAGCTTTATAATATTAGTATAGATAGCTGTGCCCGCGACTCCCGTCCGCGTAGACTGCGAGATCGAGCCCTCCAGATGGGACCGCGTTCGGCCTTATATACCCTATTTAGTATAGTTTACTATATTTTATTGTTGTCAGCACATTGTATGTTGGATTTTTTTCTATGTACTATCCATGTTCGATAAATTCTTAAAATAGACGTATCTGTCTTATTTGTGAACCGATTCAAATGAATCAAACACTAAATGTTAATCCAAGAAAATACCATTACCAACATATCAGTGAAAACCGCATCCTTCTAGGTTAAGCCGTTTCTGAGATTAGCGCGCACAAACGCATAGACAAACAGACAAACAGACAATAATTCTAAAAATCATTGTTTTGGGTTCTATTGCGCTAATAAATAGCCCTAGTGACAGTTTTTCTCAAATATCTTCAATGTACAGACACCGACTTGTTACAGATCTATATATATAAAAGAAGAAACTGACTGACTGACTGACTGACATATCAACGCACAGCCCAAACCCCTGGGCCTAGAGATTCCAAATTTGGCATGTAGGTTCCTTATAAGTTCTAGGGGTGCACTAAGAAAGGATTTTTCAAAATTCACTCCCTAAGGGGGTGAAACGGGGGTCCAAAGTTTGTATGGGGAAACAAGATTAGTTCGACTATTTTATTCGAAACTTCACAGAAGTACTCCTAATGATAAATGAGTAAACACGTGTTTCAGGTTTTTTGAGAATTCAACCCCTAAAAGGGGGAAAGGGGTAACAAAGTCTGAAAATCACCATGGGTGTTGTTTCTATGGTTTATCGGGTCGCTGGTTATGAAATCAACAACGGTTTTAAAATCCGACGTGGCAGACGTAAAATACCATCTCCCTGGATGGGGTGCGATGCGGTTGATATTATGGGACATCATCATGGGACAATTCACACCAATTGACCTAGTCCCAAAGTAAGCTTAGCAAAGCTTGTGTTTGGGTACTAAGCAACGGATAAATTTACTTATATATATAGATAATGATAGAGAAATAGAGAAATGTCTAAATAAACTAAATAACTGTTGATATATCAACGCACAGCCCAAACCACTGGACCTAGAGACTTTAAATTTTGCACATAGATACCTTATACAATGTAGGCATTCACTAAGGAAGGATTTTTGGGAATTCCTACGGGAACGGGAAAAAACGGGATCTATATATTCGATTCCGAGTGACCCTATCTCAGTAACTATAATAACTAGACTCTTCAAATTTGATACACAAGTAGGTATTACAATAGTTAAAACATTAATTTCAGGATTTTTTTAAATTCCCACCGGATAAGGAAAAAACGGGATTTATATATTCAGGTCAACGGGATCCTATGAACTATAATTACTACACTCTTCAAATTTGGCGCAGAAGTAGGTAATTATAATAGTAAAAAACAGTTTCAAGGGTTTTCGTAAATTCCCACGGGATAAGGAAAAAACGGGATTTTTCGTTTTACTGGTCGTAGCAAGCTGAAATTCGGCATGTAGGTTGCTTGGGGAGTGTAGAGCAGGATTGAGAGAGGACTTTCCAAAATTCCGACGGGAACGGGAAAAAACAGGATTTTTCGTTTTACTGGTCGTAGAAAGCTGAAATTCGGTATGTAGGTTGTTTGGGGAGTGTAGAGGAGCATTGAGAGAGGACTTTCCAAAATTCTAACGGGAACGGGAAAAACGGGATTTTTCGTTTTACTGGTCGTAGAAAGCTGAAATTCGGTACGTAGGTTGCTTGGGGAGTGTAGAGGAGCATTGAGAGAGGACTTTTCCAAATTCCCACGGGAACGGGAAAAAACGGGGTTTTTCGTTTTACTGGTCGTAGAAAGCTGAAATTCGGCATGTAGGTTGTTTGGGGGGTGTAGAGGAGCATTGAGAGAGGATTTTCCAAAATTCTAACGGGAACGGGAAAAACGGGATTTTTCGTTTTACTGGTCATAGAAAGCTGAAATTTCAAAATTCATAAGTTTATACTGTAAGTAGGCCGCAAGGGGCTCTTTAACCGACTTCTAAAATAAGGAGGAGGTTATGCATTCCACTTTATGTATTTTTTTATGTAGGTATGTTCACAGATTTCTCGGTCAATTGTGGATCTGCTTGCTTGCTTGCCTGTATGCTTGCTTGATATCTTGATTATTTGGAATATCATTGTACACGCGAGCGAAGCCGCGGGCAAAAGCTAGTTTATTATATGTATAGATAGAAGATATAGAAGAAGATATAGAATAGATAAAACATGGATACGAATGGACTTGAGAACGTCATCATAGATGTAAAAATACATAAAGTTACTTGTAATAATACTCCAATTAGGTAGGTTCAACTTCGATAAAGAGGTCAATCGACGAATTAGACTCGGCTGATGGGCACCGTTCAGGAAGCTCCGCAATATCTTGTTATCCAATATACCGCAATGTCTTAAGTCCAAAGTCTTTGACCAGTGTGTGTTGCCAGTGATGACTTATGGCACTGAGACGTGAACGCTAACGATGGGCTTCATAAAAAAGCTCAAAATCACTCAGAGGGCAATGGAGAGGGCTATTATGCTTGGAGTTTCTCTGCGGGATCGCATTAGAAATGATGAAATTCGCGCAAGAACTAAAGTCACCGACAAGCTCGAAGAATCGCCAGACTCAAGTGGCAGTGGGCAGGGCACATCGCTCGTAGAACTGATGGCCGATGGTGCAAACAGGTTCTCGAGTGGCGCCCACTGACCGGAAGACGCGGTGTAGGTGTAGGTAGAACAAGATAGAGCGACGACCTGGTTAAGGTTGCGGGATCGCGTTGGATGCGGATGGCGCGAGACCGATCTGTTTGGTGAGCCTTGAGGGAAGCCTATGTTGAGCAGTGGACGTCTTTTAGCTGAAATGATGATGATGAATGTCTTGTAATATTGTGTGATTACAACTTGTCAGTGCTGCTGTGGTTGGTACTGGCGGCGTGCGACGCCGGCGCGGCGTGGCCGCGCTGCGGGCCCGGCGCGCGCGCCGCCTGCCACGCCGCCGCGCAGCGCCGCGCCGGCGGATGGCTCACAAGGGACTACGTCGTTGACGGTACGTACTTTGTTATTTTATATCACACCAAGCAATAACCAATATAATTTTTTTAAGTAATTTAATTTTTAATTATATAAACCAGAAGACGTACACTTCTGAATAAAGGCCTCCCCCGAGGCCTTTGCCAGATCACAGCCATCTCGTTGGGGCCCTTCCTACGTTACGTCTTCTGATTTGCGGTCGTCACCTTTCTGCCCCATTGGCCGTCGGTTCTACGAACGATGTGCTCTGCCCCCTTCCACTCATGTCTGGCCAGCCTTCGAGCTATGTCAGTGGCCTCTCCTAATTTCTGATTCGATCTCATTTTGCAGGCAAACGTTTAACTTTGGCCATATCGATCCGTGATGGAGACGAGGTGCAGGTGTGGCGCTGCGAGCGTTCGCCGTCCTTCTCGCTCGGCGCCGCCGCGCCGGCGTTCCTCGCGCCGCGACCCGCCGCCGCCGCGCACCTTATTGGCTGCCGAGCCCCTCCCGAGAGCTCCTACGCGGAACTCCTTCGACGACTTAACATAACGACGACCCGCCTCAGCATCATCTCTCACTCGACCCAATCTTTCGACGCGCTTCTCGTCAAATCGACCCTCTCGGAACTCACCGTCCATTCGGATCGGCTGGTGAAACTCGAAAACGACTTCGCGCATCTCGACACGCTCAAAATGCTCAGTCTAAAGAGAATTTCGATAACGACGGATCAGTTTATGTCCTTACGGAATATTGTAGAGCTGAGCCTCGTCGAGTGCGGGCTCGAAGAGGTTCCGGACCTGAGCCTGTTTAGTCGGCTGCAGTGGCTGACGCTGCGGGACGGGCGGCTTGTTAACGCGAGCCGACTGGCGACGGCGCCGGCGCTGCGGACGCTCGTTCTGGAGGCGCCCGATGCCGCGTTGGCCGCCATGCCCCGCCTCAACAACTTTACTTTCATCAACGCTTACGTAATGGATAGTATCTTCGGGAACTGCAGCGAGTTGGAGAGTGTGTCGGTAGTGCGTGGATTCTTGAGCGAGCTGCGCGCGGGCTGGCTGACAGGCTGCGTGCGACTTCGGAGCCTCAATCTCAGCCACGGCGCGTTGGAAACTTTACCACATTCGCTGTTGACTGACGCTGTAGCTTTAGCGCTTCTCGATCTGAGTTACAACAGGCTGCGCGCTCTACCGGATGACTTGTTGGAGCAAACTACACGTCTCACGCATCTTAACGTGAGTCACAACCTGTTGTCAGCCATACCGGATGACTTCCTCGTTCACGCGGGCCGGCTGTTGCATCTCGACCTCAGTCACAACTGGCTGGTGGGCGTGCCCGGTGCTCTGCTGAGTGGAACGCGCGAACTGAAACACCTCAACCTCAGCCACAACCGGCTGACAGATCTGCCGAGATCGTTGTTGCCCGCCGGTAGTGCCATCGCGATCAGCTTGGACCTCGATGTCAGCCACAATAAGTTCAGTGAGATGCCGCGCGTCTTCTCGACTGAGGTGAAACTCTTCAAGAGCCTTGACATCGGACGCGACGACTTAAAATTTTGACGCACAGAACAATAAACATCACTAGGCATGTACTTAATTCAATTATTTATATTTATTAGGAACGCTCTGAGATAGATGTGGGCGGTGAGGACGAAGAGACAGTTGCAAAAATTGTTTCAACGGATAATCACCTGAAATGGTATACTTAAGTTTGATTGAAACCTTCGACAGGTAAACATTTAAGTAGGCAGGTATGGTTTCTTTGGCAGATTTAGGGAATCTCAAAATGACATTTGCAACAAAAAGGTAGGCAGTTCAGCTTACATGACTGTACGGCATCGGCAGTAAACTACGTACCTATTTACATGTTTTGTAACTAAAGAATGTCTGCAATCTCTATCGTTTGTTAATTTAATTTTAGGGATAAAAACAATATTTAAACGAAGGTCGTTATTTTATTGCGCAACAGGAAGCGACGGTCCAATGACGTTGCTTTGGCAAATTACACCTAAATAGATTCAATGTACGGTCGGACAAGATAGTGGTCTACCAGTTATCATATAAGTTTCTGTGAGATCGAAATATCGCTACGGTTTACTTTTCTAACTGAGTGAAGTCATTTGTCCCGTCATCTTATAATTGCAAGCGAAACTCGACCTCGTTGTACCATGACGTGCAAATGAACTTCAACCGTAGGGTGGTAGACCATATTTATGGCCGACTGTACAGGTCGATTCATAAGAGCTGGCACGAATGGATCGAATGAGCGAATGAAAGTATCTACAAATACAATTCACACAAATATGAAAATGACTTGCATCAGTCATATTCCTACAAAAGTGTCAAAATGACATTACTTTCGTTCAATCCATTCGTGCCAGCTCTTGTGAATCGACCTGTAGTAGATAGATAGATCCACAGCATCACACTTAGGTTAATACCTACACATTACAAAAGAATCTTTAAAAAAATCAAGTAGCATTTGTTTAAAGCATCTCAAACAGGATCGTGGGTTCAAGCTTGGGCTGACACATCTAAGTTTTTCGGGTCTGGAATGCGGTTAGATTTCTGAAATTCTGAGAAGAGGCCTGTGCCCAGCAGAAAACTAAAACTAACCGACATTTAATTTAATAAATAAAAAATATTAGGGGACAATCTTACACAAATCGACCTAGTCCCAAACTAAGCAAAGCTTGTACTATGGGTACTAGACGACGATAAACATACTTATATAGATAAATAAATACTTAAATACATAGAAAACATCCATAACTCAGGAACAAATATTCGTGCTCATTACACAAATAAATGCCCTTACCGGGATTCGAACCCAGCACCTCTTGCTTCGTAGGCAGGGTCACTACCAACTAGGCTAAAGCGGTCGTTTCTAGCATCAAATGTGTTTTTCGGTACGTATCTTCAAAGAAACCTTTTGGTCCCACGATGTAATAAGTAGCAAATTTATTCTTGTCCTTATAATAATTTGCGACATAAAGATACATGTCGGCCATCGCTCATAGCCCCCTCCCCCCGCGTCGCACCTCCTCCGGCACCCGCTCGTAATTACCGCCGCAGATTGATTTATTCGCGCACTGAGTTACGGCCGCTGCGTGACGCGTGCAGGTGGGAGCCGCCATCACAATCCCGTTGGCCGTCTCTTTCTACCGCCGCATTATACTTCTGGACAAATGGGAAAAAGTCTATAGAAAAATAATAATTTAAAAATATTTAGAGATATACAATCAAACTACATAAATAATATCATGTCAAAATACTCCGGATTAATTCTGAGACACAGTGTATGACAAATTGCATCCTAATCCGTTCCCAGCTTATACAGGGTGTAATCGTGAAGTGTGCACAGGCGATAATTCCGTAACGAGTTAACTCGTTACCACGGCTGCTGCAATGTGGCCGAAGCGACGACGTAAATAAATAAATATTTATCGCGTGATAAGTCCCGTTTAGTATAGTAATCATGAGTAAAAATCACAATCATCATTTTAAAACAGTATAATTCCGTAAGTATTACAGATCAAAAATCTTGAACCTGATAACGAAAGTACGTTAGGACCTACTTAATGAGTAAAGTGATATCAATAACTTGTTAAAAATCCAAAATTTTGACATTAAACAGGGGCCGGCACGGGCCTTCACGGGTTTGGTAGCGGTAATTCAATCATTTAAAGCTCGCAAACCGTGTTGGGCCGTTCCTGAATTTAGCCCCAGGTACACATTTAGTTCGAGATTAGAAGAAAGGTGCTAGATTACTTGTTTTAAACGGTTATTTTACGAGTATAAGCTTACTGATACTGAAGGAAACTGTCTGCCGTCGTAAGAAAAAGGGGCACAACTAGTATTTTTTGTGAAACAGAAAGAGCCTAAGTGCACACTTATTCTTTGTAAACTTATGCTGTTTCTGTTTTGAGCAAGTTTGCAGTTGTGCCCTTTATAAATACGACGGCACTGTTATTAACATAACAAAATAATAATAATCATCATCATTTTAGCAGAAACACGTCCACTGCTGAACGGCCTATGTTGCTTGCCAAACAGATCGGCCCTGCGCCATCCGCTTAATGCGTTCCCGCCACCTTAACCAGGTCGTCGCTCCATCTTGTTGGAGGCCAACAAACGTTACGTCTTCCGGTCCGTGGACAACAAACAAACAACAACAACAAAGTAATAAAATAAAACTATTCTTAAGTGAATGAACTCAATATTATTTATTTCTTAGTACGTGTCTAAATAGGCGGGGCCGGGAAAAGGGTTAGACAGGGGGGGCACACTTTCATATATCACACTTTTCATGCGACTACAGCGATCTCTGGTTGTTTTGTAATGAACTAAATTAGCGGCCATCTTGGTTGCTTGTCAAACTTGTCAGTTGTCATTCATCGGCCATGGCCATGGCGTACCAAATTGTACGGCCAAGGACTTTAATTGATAGGCCACTTGCCAATGTTCGTATTTTAGCCGTATAGTGTAAATCGGGTTTAGCCGCTTATACTTCGTATATGCTGATTTGAATTAGACGGCTAAAATACGAATAGTGGCAATTAGCCTATCAATTACAATTACGCGTATTTATAGCTGTACATCACTACCAACATATACATATAGATAGGTATACATCTATAGATACGTCACATTAGTTCTTGACCAGTACCTCTACCATGAGTTTACACTAGTTTACGTGACCGTACTCGCTAGCGACGGCGTAAATTATTTGTATGGAGAATTGTACAGCGCCTCTAGTGGTCACTTACGGAAGTACAATTCTCCATACAAATCATTTACGCCGTCGCTAGCGAGTACGGTCACTGTAAACTAGTGTAAACTCATGGTAGAGGTACAGGGCGTAGGGCAGCAGCACCTTCCATACATACATATTTGACCATAGAGTTGCCACTCTTGTTCATATAATATTACAATACTCTTTGGGGTTAGATAAAAGTTTGTAAAATGGAAACATTGTGATAGAAGTGACCTGGTGGAACTATGTCACGCAGAGTCAGCTGGTTCCGTCGTTATCGCGCCGCTGCTTGTGGCCGCGGTTGTCGCGAGCAACAAGTGCTGCCGGAGATAAGCCCGCCTCAGCTAACCAGCGAGCTGGGGCAGAGACACCAAATAGACACCAATTAATGACTTAAATATTAAGCTGGCTTGCACAAACCCGAGTTGACTAGCTGTTGCCCGCGACTCCGTCCGCGAAGAATGGGGGGGGGGGGGGATAAAAAATAAATCGGCCAAGCCGTTTCGGAGGAGTTCGGTAACAAACACCGTGACACGAGATTTATATATTAGATGTAACTCTTAGTTAAGTGCTAACCCAGGGCTAAGAGGTGTCAATATGTATGGAACTGACATTTTTAACCCAGGGTTAACGATTTAATTTTTTAACCCTGGACTGTGCAAGTGGCCCTTAGTGGCTTTATGAGCTGATCTTACAAGTTTTTCGCATTGACTGAAACATATTATTTACGATATCAACCCCTAAGACCCTTTTGAAAAATAATAGATAAAAACTTTCGCTTTTAGGAACCATCATCATCATCATCATCATCTCAGCCTATAATGAAAACGTCCCGCTGAAAGGCACAGGCCTCCTCTTAGAAAGAGAGGGCTTGGTCTGTAGTTCCCACGTGGGCCCAGTGCGGTTCGAAAACTTCACACACACCAATTAATTTATTCGCAGGTATTATGGCAGGTTTCTACAGGACGCGTTCCTACACTGTAAAGCTCATGGTAAATTTCAAATGTACCTAAATGGCACATACCTAACTTGCGAAAAAGCTAAAAGTGCAAGCCCGGGTTTGAACCAACGACCCTCTGCTTGAAAGACCACAGATCAAAGTAATAAACCTCCACAGTGATACTACGGCTACACACATCGCGATAGAATTATCGCGATAAAACTTCGTCTTCGGCCTACGGCGAATGTGCATGGCCAGTGGCCACACTGCTATAGAGAGCAATGCCGCAGAGTTTAATTTAGTTTAGCAGCCTTTGATGTGCGCAAATTTACAGACGGCGGGGCGAAGGGTCTGCGGCTTCAAAGTACCGAAGTGTTCGCGAATATTCGGCTACATCAATCGCGATAATCCGAATATTCGCGTTATCGCGATGTGTGTAGACTAGTAGGATACCTGTCATCACCTCTAAATCCTTTACCTATACATTCCTGTTGCATAATGTTACATAAGTACTACAATATATGTATAGCAAGTAACTCAGCTGTGCCAATCGTCTGTGGGCTGCGGATCAGATTAATTAAGTTCAGCCCAGCAGCGTGTAGTGGTGCGAGCGCAGCATCACCACTTGATGCACTCCACTCGCCCTCTTGAGTTCCTCGTACTTTGTTTTTCTTCCCTATAGGAAGGCAGAGGGATGTAAGCACATACAGCAACATATGCCCCTAACATCGCTTGTCCTAATGTAATGTTCGTCCTAACACTTTTTTTCTCGGAAACCGTGAATTTTTCAGGAACTTTGAAGTGATTATCCTCTAGAACTCTATAGGTTAGGTTAGGTTTGTTTTATAAAAATCCATAACAATTAATAGATTTAAAAAAAAAGTGTTAGGACAATCGATCATTAGGACAAACATTACATTAGGACAAATAAATCATTAGGGATTTAGATATAGAGCCGTCCACAGACCGGAAGACGCAATTTTTTTTTTTTTTATACTATACAGGCTTGCGTTTGGCCACAATCACGCCTGATGGAAAGCGAAGATGAGGCCTACGATGGAGCTCGCTTGCCTAGTAAATGCTCATTCACCCTAGAGTTGAAAGCGGCCAAATTGTAGTGTTCAGGGAACACAGTCGCAGGCAGGGAATTCCACTCCTTAGCTGTGCGGTTGATGAAGGAAGAGCGAAATGTAGGTAGGCCTCCAACATGATGGAGCGACGACCTGATTAAGTTTGCGGGAACGCGTTGGATGCGGATTGCGCAGGACCGGTCTCTTTGATGAGGCTTGGGGGAAACCTGTGCTCAGCAGTGGACGTCTTTCGGCTGAAATAACGATGATGATGATGATGATGATGATTGGATTATTAGGATAGCTGAATGGATAAGCTCGTTGAAATGTCAATGGGCAGGCCATATAGCATGCCAAACAGATGGCTGTTGAGGCCGAAAAGTTCTCGAGTCCACCAACGAGATGGACGGACGATTTGGTAAAGGCCGCAGGTTCGAGGTGGATGCAAGTCGCTTCCAACATTACGGTTGGGTATCAATGAGGGAGGCCCATGTCCAGCAGTGGACGTCCTACGGCTGAAATAATGATCATGACGATGACGATCTACTTACATTGACACAAGCCCGTAGAAACCTTCATTAACAAATTGACAAACAAGAAGAAAGAACGCCAAAGTTTTTGTCTTGAATGTACAAGTCGGTAACTACGAGTATATCACGGCTTTCATTACCACAGGGATTTCACATTTCTACAGCGCAAATCCTCGCAAATTGAAAATTGTGGTTATTAAATTCTGAATTAGCTGGTTGGACACTTCCCGCGTACTGCCGCATTCCGGCGCCGCGCCGGTCCGGTCGCCGTGCATTCCGCGGCGACACCGTCCGGTAATCAAGCCGGGTTTATTCATCGCCGGAATGCGTTCATGTCGTGACGCTCGGTGGTCGCGCCGGCTCGTTTGAGGCGGGACTCCGATTGTGTGCTTGTTCTGCTGACACCTGTAAAAATAACTTCATAGTATGTGAACCAGTGATTTAATTTTTATTTTCATTTATTAATCGAAATATTTAAAGTATAACAGACAAAGTAGGGCGCTGTCAAATTCATACATAACAGCATTAACATTTACAAACAATTAAGTTGAAGTCATCCTTCGCCGCAAAGATTTTTATATATGACCACATTATGTATAATCTTCCAGCTATACTATAAATGTTTAGGTACTTTACTAAATGTAAACAAACATCAGCTGCCAACACGACTAAAAGTTATGGTGTCGTGTTAACCAGCCAAACGCAATATTAGTAATTGACTTTCACGCGTCATATTTTCGACGTACTCTTTAATTTAGTCGCATAATATGGAGTTTGTTTACATTTTGTTAAATACCTAAACGTTATAGTTTATAGTATACTAGTATACTGGCTCACATCCCAGGCCAATAAAAGAAAACCTTTAATCCATCTCGACTTTATCCTGGTTAGGTTCATTAGTTACCTTGAGTCCCTCATAGCGGCACCCTCACGTTTTCTAACCTTTAAAAGAACATTCCAAAGAAATATTCTTTAGCCTGGTTAGCTTCGTCATCACCATCACAATTGGGAATGTCTAAAAAAAATTACCAGTGGTTTTTATATATTTTTTGTATAGAAAAGTCAATTATAAGGAACTAATTTCAATATTTTGTCATTTAGTTCTCTACTTTTTTCAAAATTAATTATTGAAACTATTTTAGTTGATGACGTCAGATTATAATTGAGGGCTCCCACACTGCCAAATTTCTAAATCTATCTAAATGCGTACGATAAGGCAACCCCTTTAATTATTTTTTGCGTAGTGGTACACTACACACTGTGTCACTTTACTGGCACTGTCAAAGTGCTAGATGTCAGACAGCGGGTCCAAATCAAACTCCGTAGTATAATCCACGCGTAAATTGTGAAGAATTCTAACCACATAGAATAAAGTACGACTTGAACCGGTCACGCAATTTACACTAATGTCAAATGAAGGTCATTGCTTATTTGTTATATAGTAAATTCATTACATAATATTAAAATTAAATAACTACAGAAAACGAGTTAAAAAGCATTTATCTCGAAATGGTTTTCGATTTACTATACATTGCAAAAAAAATAGACATCCCCAATTATGCACATTAATCATTCGACAATTTAATCTTAGACACAACAAACAATAGGACAAACGATATTAGGACCAAAGAAAAAATATGCGGAACAAAGCTTATGCCATACGTTATTCGGAGAAAAGTAGTTATGCGACATAACAATAGGACTGACATATTTATTCCATCTTATATAGACCCCCTTTTGACATTTAAATCTTTCAAAATTATTAAATTAGTTTGATTACTCAGCGATTGTTCGGAGCAATAACGAGAGACGCCGCGGCACGCCGCCTGTTTGCGGACGGCGTTACCGTCATTTACATTTCACAACTCGAACGTTTGTTCTGTGATAAACTTCATCGGCAAAAGTAAAATAAAGCAGTATTTAGAAATTAATACTTGTAATTTTAGTACAACAAACTTAAATTCATTATTAACGTTACTTAAATTTATGTAATTAAATAACATTGTTCTTAGACTTTCAAAAGTGTAAAGGGAAGTCACAAGCTTTTATAAAAGCCTAAGAGTATATGGAAGTAATTTAATTGAAATAAAACAAATTAAGTACTTAACATTTTAATACTTCAGCATGAAAAATTTTACGACTTAACGTCCAAACTCATTGTCTGCAGACTTTAAAATTTGCGTGAAACCCACGCGTGAATCCGACTAGCGTTGGCCGGTTTATCCAATTTATTCAAACAAATTACCAACCAAGTTAGCTATGAAGTATCTTTTTTTTTTTTTTTTTTTTTTTTTCTGTGCATCTATATTTCAGTTTGTATTTAGTACGAAATGTATGATTTCACGGGATGACCGTAAAAGTAATAAAAAAATGAAGTTGAAAAAATAAGTACAAAAAAAAAAAAAAAAAAAAAAAGATACTTCATAGCTAACTTGTTTAAAGTTGCACAGTAGCGCCATCTCTTGTCCAGGTGAGCGGTTAGTTCCGAAGGAGTGTTAAAATCTCTCGATGAGGGTGTAACATAGATGTGCGTTTGTCACTGCATAAGGTGATGATTTAGCAGATTGAAATGTATGATGTATAGGAAAGATTCGTGTCTAATCTAATCTCTAGACCAGTGGTGGTGTAGGGGTATGGCACGCGGCACGGAATGCTGAGGACCTGGGTTCGATTCCCAGCATTGGTCTTTTTTCTGGGGTTTTTTCTGTGCATCTATATTTCAGTTTGTATTTAGTACGAAATGTAAATTACCAACCAGGTCAGTCAGTACACCGGCACTCGTCAATCTTTACAGTTTCCTGTGTCTTCCACAAACTCCAGACGCTCTCGGAAACTTTTCTGGGTTGGCCGCAACTCGCCGGCGAGCGAGAGACGCGCGCGGTATTGCGCCGCAAATAAAGAGCGAACTTTCTTTGCTTTCTTATGGCCAGTGTTTCTTTTAGCTTCCAAGAAATAATGAGAACATAGCGTCCGACAGAAGTTACCTTGCCTTTCTTTTCTGAAATATACGCAACAAAATAAACTCGGAGAGCGTATTACTAACTAACTAACTAACCCAACTGTGTTACTCAAAATAAAATAGCCAGCATCAAGAAATATCATGACATGAAAATTGCCAGATCAAAAAATTCGTGACATTTTTTTTAATGTTTCTCGATGTTTTGAAATTAACCTAAGTACTTATAATGATTTATAGCACATGATTAAGATCTTGACTAAATAGGTGTTTTGTCGGAATTTTTGATTCACAAAATGTAGTCACGCCTCTGAGGGACCCTCGTCCCTCCACTTCGAAAATCGACTTATGTTTGGAAACATTTTGTCAACTGCAACTAAAAATCCTAGAAAACATTTACAAGGCTATTCAAGTCTAACTTGCCCAAACAAGGAAATTATCCCGGGTTCATTTTAAAACATCGTATTATGTTTTAACTTCATCTCTTGTTACAAAGCAGTAAGAATTATGTTCGTTTAATTAAGCAATTGCTTATCTGAAGTAAGTGTACGGTGCTTTTACAATTAATACAGCTATCCTAAACTTAAAATAAAATAAATCTAATATTAAAAAACAGTATTTCAAAAGGCACTCCCCAGGCAAGGTTCCAAAGATACTGGCAGTGTTCCCTATTTGAATAGCTAAGCTAATTCTTTGTCCGAGGAAGCTGCCAGCTCTTCGGTCCCCTGTGAGGTCGACTAGCCTCTTTGTATTTTCTTTACGAAACCTGAAAGCTCTAGACCCCACGGACCAAGGGTCTTGACACTGAATGGTACAAAGCGCTTACATTGTTTTCTAATAAATATAAAACAAAATACTATTCTATATAAGGTAAAGTAATATTTCACAACAGAGCAGCTCTTTACACTTTACAAAGCACAGGTTAGATGGTGTATGGATACTAAGTAGTGTCTCATTTGGACGGTTCAGCCAAGAACGTTTATGGTAGCGGCATCGGATGTCCAAGGACTCATTGGTGATTGGTCAATCGAAAACAGGGAACAGAGCCTCGATCTACGTCGTAGCATTACTTGTTTTTTACCGGATTCATTTTGGTTAATATTAGTCTGTTAAAATTTAGAATGTTCATACTTAGTTGAAATTAAATCATGAACTCAATGTACGAGTACGGTCAAGTGCAAAAATAAGTATCTATTTAGTAAGTACTTATCGATTTAATCCTCCCTTCGTTACATACCTATACCTTAATTCGACGACATAAGTGCTATGGGACATATTTATGAGCAAGTTGTGTGCACCCATATTTTTACACTTGACTGTACGGACACCTCAAATTTAATAAGACTAATTAAAACAAATGAGTTAGAGCATTATGTTGTCCAGCATTAACAGAGTAAGAGATACACTCATTTTGTATCACCATTTTGATTTCATCTTGTATAAACCTATACGACCCACGACGAAAAACTAAAAAACAAAAGAACACTGATCTCTCAGTAGATTAGTTGATTCGATTAGGTACTATGTTAGACTATTATGCAGCTTGTAATTAACCGAGTTGCTTAAGGTTGGTGGTGCTCGTCTCCAGGGCGGCCTCGTATTATTTATATGTTAGAAATAACAGTTCTTGGCGGAGTGTATCATAAATAGTAATAGGCGATTACCCGCGACGCGGGATAATGTTTGTCGAGCGGCCATGTTGTTTGCACGCGCCTTCGACTTGCCGGTATTTATCTTGCACAAGATAAATCTTGAGTTACGGCTACTATACTGTAAGAAAACTAATTTTGCACGTAAATTCCGAAAAACTTTGAAGTGTGCGGCCGGGTTTAATCCAACGAGTCAACGACCCTCCGCTTTTGAGGCCATAGGTCAAACCATTAGGCTACCTACCACGGCTTTTGTTACGGATCAGTATTATAGATTATGTGTCTCAAGTCAAAAGTCTTTGACCAGTGAGTTGCCGGTGACGACTTATGGTACTGAGACGTGGCCGCTAACGATGGGCCTCATAAGAAAACTCAAATGTAAATTAATATTAAGTAATTCAATTGTACGTCCGAAATGGGCAGACTGTTGAAACTTCTTGATGCATACCTAAGTGTTAACACAATTTGTACACGGTTTTAAACAATAAACGTTTCTTATTTCTTATTATTTCTTATTTCTCAAGGTTACTCAGAGGGCGATGGAGAGGGCTATGCTCGGGGTTTCTCTGCGGGGTCGCATTAGAAATGATGAAATCAGCACAAGAACTAAAAACTAAAATCACAAGTGGCAGTGGGTAGGGCACATCCCCGTAGAACTGATGGCCGATGGGACCAGAAGGTTCTCGAGTGACGTCCACGGACCGGAAAACGCAGTGTAGGAAGGCCTCCAACGAGATGGAGCGACGACCTGGTTAAGGTTGCGGGCACGCGTTGGATGCGGATGGCATCGATCTGTTTGACAAACCTTGGGAGAGGCCTATGTTCAGCAGTGGATGTCTTCCGGCTGAAATGATGATGATGATGATGGTTATAGATGTCATTTACGATACTCACTAGGGAAATGTCTTTTTGAACCACAATCTCTCTAATAATCTACTTTTTGTGCAATAATTTTCGTTACAGAGCTGGGAAGTAAAAATAAATTAATTTTTAGTTCCATAGGTGCCTAACGCTTTTAGCACGCGTAACCTTTATTTTGCTCATACTTCTGTGGTCACGGCGCGACCCATCCGGTGCCGGGGACGGCCGCGGTTCCACGCCAACACTTCAAACTTCGTATCATGCCGTTCCGTTTACTCTAGTGGTATTAAACATAAGAGTGAAAGGGTTTGCACAACACGAACTTCGAATTTTTAACTTCGTAGGTACCCTCAGTAATGGCCGCACTCGCGCCTGCATTCGATTAGCGCCCGGCGCCACACAACATGTCGCTTTCGTTTTTAGGCTGGACATAACTTAGTTTTAGAATACAGAAGCAAAAGCTTCATCATCATTTCAGCAAAAGACGTGCACTGCTGAACATAGGCCTCCGCCAAGGTTTGCCAACAAAGCAGTCTGCAAGGTGCAATGCACAATCTGCATGATAGATTATGGAATGATAAATGTCAACATGACATTTGCAATGAAAATGGTTCACTCTGGTACGTGTTTCTTCAACTGTACATAAAGCGTAGAGTTAGCTTTGGCCGATCTTTGGTTATGTTTGCAAGAAAAAACTGAAAGTAAGAAAACTCGTTATCACCTAATTACCTTTTCCTGTATATAAATATTTGAGTCACACGATCTGATTCATTTTCATTTGCCAAATAAAGTGTCGTGCGTGCTGCCGCGTCACAGAGCGCGGTGCGGCGAACTCCTGAACGAATGTTGTCGTAAGTGCCATTGAGTGTGAGTTACGAGCATCGCGCTACGTGCGAGTGCGAGTCGGAATGTGAGTGCGAGTGCGAGTTCCAGTGCAGGGCAACAGCGCGTGCGCAGGAACGATGAGCCCGCCTCCGCCTGTGAATTATTAACTAATCGCGAGCGGCATTACTTATTCGCCAACGAGGGGGTATAATTAAGTTTGATGGCCGATTCCCGGCGTAACCTGCTTATCTCGGCTTTACCGGTTGTCTCGGATCGGATATTAGCTAGTGGGTGTAGTGCGTTCATCGTCTGAAAGCTGAAAGACGTGCACCCCTCAAGGTTCACCAAACAGAACGGTCACACGCGTTCCCGCAACTTTAACTAGGTGATCGCTCCATCTTGTTTTTTTTTTTTTTTAATGAGTCGCCAGAGGGGCCAAAGACGCGAAGTCTTTGCTATTTTTTACTTTAGGGTAGGAAGAGTGACTTGTGCTCGGGAAAAATCCCTTCGGACGAACTGGGAATGGAGGGCCCAGACAGTGTCCGACTTGCACGGACTCAAAAACCCGGTCACAAGTCCCCTTCTCTATTGATTATTAATACAAAAAACGTGTGCTTTCGCTCCATCTTGTTGGAGACCTACCTGCACTTCGTCTTTCGGTCCGTAGAAACCATTCGAGAACCTTTTCCCCTGCCCACTGCTACTCGAGTCTGGCGATCCTTCGAGCTATGTCGGTGTCGGTTCATGCGCGGATTTCATCATTTCGAAACTCCGAGTATAGCCCTCTCCATCGCCCTCTGATTTACTTTGAGCTTTCTTCTGAGGCCCATCGTTAGCGGCCACGTCTCAGTGTCATAAGTCATCACTGGCAACACACAGTGGTCAAAGACTTCTGACTTGAGACACTGCGGTGCATTAGATATTGCGGAACTTCCCGAACGCTGACCAGCCTAGTCGGATTCGTCGTATAGTGCGTTAACTATGTTATTATGTTAATGGCGCTTTGCCCTCGTTTTGCGTGTGCAGTGGCGTGCGAAGCGCCGAACGCAGAAGACTTTAAACGAAAACGAAAGCTGGCATTCTCCGAGCGCCTCGCGACGTAAGGGATACATCTTATTTATGGTTCAATTTGAGCGGAATTTATCAGGCGCGTTATAAATTCGAGCAGGTGAGCGATAAATCACGTCCGGTCCGGTCCCGGGCCGCGGGCGGAGCGGCGCCGGAGAGCCGTGCGGCGACGGCACAGTAAACAGCTCGTCGGTTGCGTCATTACGAGCTTTAACTCGGAGCCTTTGCGAGTCAAAGCCTTATTGACCCGGCAAATGATAAAACAGCCGACTTCCGGGAAACAATCAGGGTATTATTCCTCTCGGGGCCCTCCCCCTCCTCACGCGTGATTTTCCCGTCCTAAACAAACTAGGCTAAATCTGAGAGCACACACGACGGGCGAATAGTGCGCGGAGCTGTGTCTATGATTATATCCAAAGGGGGAGGCTTTGTGAACGCGGCGCGGTGCAGTACGCATATACTCAGAATGCATTTACTTTGTTCGCTGAAGACGTGTGACGACGAGTTACCCGCATTCATTATGGAAGTAAGACGTCATTAAAACTCTTAATGAATTCTCTTTAAAAATCCGTTTTGTTGCAAAGCGTCGGCAGGTGCGAGGCGCGGGAACGAAGCGGCCGCCGGAAAAGAGAAATAATAGAGACGGCGCAGGGAGGGGGAGGGCCGCAGCGCGCGCGCCGCAGTACAGGCAAGTCACTCCGAAAACCACTTAGAAATAGTTATTCTAACCCTGCCGCCATTTTAATCTGCCATAATCATAGTATAATTTTCCCAGCACTAACGTGTATAAGCCAAACACTGGGAAACTTAAAATTCCATTTATTAATCTCTGTATACAGGGTTATTTGTAATTCACTAGCATCCTTTTAACCCTAAACTCCTACCACTTAAACAAATGTTTTTTGTTCTACGGTTTTTGTCATAACTTAATATTTTTGGTGCAATAACCTTTGTTAAATTTGAGATTACCTCTTATTTTTACGATACTCTGTATATTTGTATGGGAAAAAAGTGCTTCATTTTAAAAAGTCGTAAAACAAAAAACATTTGTTTGAGTGATAGGAATTCAGGGTTAAGAGGATGTCAGTGAATTACAAATAACCCTGTATAATTGTTTTTCTGGAAGAGATTGCTTTTGAGCGATAAGACCGCCTATTTTCTGCCTTAATTTTTATTTTTGTAGTATTACTGTCCATGTTTTTGGCGTTCAATAAAATAATAATTGTATTGTATGGTACATAATATTGTCCCATCCTATAGACTGGCTAGAACCAAAAAGTGGTTTCGGGAAAATTGCACACGTTTTGTCATAAAATTTCAAAAAGATACAAAATTTAAATCCATTGTCAAGCAATGATTAGTAGGTAGGTAGGTAGGTAGGTAGGTAGGTAGGTAGGTAGGTAGGTAAGCGTTTGAATAAAAACGTACCTTGTTGAGTTTCTCGCCGGATTCATCACAGCAGGGTTTTTCCAAACCGGTCGTAGATTCCGAGACTTTTGTAAGTGCTTCATCATCATCATCATCCCAGCGTATAGAAGTCCCACTGCAGGGCACAGGCCTCCTCTCAGAATGAGAGGGGTTGGGCCGTAGTTCCCACGTGTGCCCAGTGCGGATTGGATACTTCACACACACCACTGAATTTCTGCGTAGGTGTATGCTGGTTTCGTCACATGTAAATTCCGAAAAACTCAGAGGTGCAAGCCGGGATTTGAATCCACGACCCTCTGCTTGAGACGCCATAGGTCAAACCACTAAGCCACCACGGCTATTTATAAGTTGCTTGTTATAGGGATGTTAACACCACCAATCAACTGACATACTTTTTATGAGCTGTCAAAACACAATTCTCCCATAGAGTTTGAATGGCAATAGCAACTAATAACGTCACTAAACTTCTTCGCATACTCAATCAACTATAACTATTTATTTGTTTTAAAGCAACAAAAAATCTGATTTTGCAGTTAATCGAAAATTAGTCTGGTTTACAGGGTTAAAATAAAGCGTTTTTTTTAGTGGAGTCGCATCTTCGAAATTATTTTTTAATGGCTCCAATATCCCTATTGAATATTTTTTACAAAATTTGCTTTCCCGTACTGCGGCTGTCGCGCCGCGCCGCGCGACCACTCGCGCTAACGTCGTTATAAAGTTGGCGACGCTCCTCCCGCGCTGGCCTGCCAACTGCCAAGCCGTTCTGACCCCTGCGCCCCCGAGACACGGTCCACCCGCTCCAGCCAGTTGCTCTTGCAGTTTGTAGTACATTCTTTAGTAATTGTTATTGCAATTATTCGCGTGTAGTCATCGGCGCCGGCCCTTGGCAGGCGTTCTACATGTGTAGGCCTACGATGTCCAAGCACATTATAATAAGAGTAATGTAACAGAAAAGTCGCGTCAGAACAAAGCAGCCATTACACGCCTAAAATCATGGTCCTTAGACTCAAAAAAGATAAGGTACTCATAAGAGCCCTTAGCGGCCTACTTACTGAATTTTTTTTTTTAAAAAACACGTTTTCTCGATACTGTACAGTACAATTATAAAAATAACTCTATATTGTACACCACATAGAAAACAATACAAGAAAACAAGTACATGAAAAAATATATAAGATAAGCAATAAGCGGCCTTATCACTTCGAAGCAATCACTTCCAGGCAACCTTTTACAATGGAAATAAAGTACGGAATTGATAATCATCAGGTGTGTTTACGTTCGTTTAGTGACTGTTATGTCGGTGTAATAGGGTGATATGGAGACGTTTCTGAATATTGAAAGTTATATACCTATCGAATATATTGAAATATCGAAAGGGTTGTATAATTAACATGAAAAAGTTTTTTTCTGAAACCGTGAACTCAGGATTTATTAGAACAGCATCTCTATAACACGGTTACCTATCAAAATTTAGAAATATTTTTTTCCGAATATTTAAAATCCCGAATGCTTTATTTATCCGAATGCATTTTTTTCTAAAACTGTAAATATTTCAGGATTTTTATAAAACAACCCTAACCTAACCTAAAGGGTTCTACACGATGGTCCTGAAATAAATCCTGAAATATTTACAGTTTCAGAAAAAAATGCTTTCGGACAAATGAAGTTTTCGGGATTCTAAACCTTCGGAAATAAAATTTTCTAAACATCGATAGGTTCCCCTATAACACCTATTAAGTTAGGTTAGTTTTCAACAATCTGAAAAAAATTACAGTTTTAGAAAGAATCTAATTTACCATGCATCCCACACCTGCTAACCAATTCAACAATGCGCGTGACGAGTGACCTTCCCAAGCCACACTGGCTCCACGCGGTACAGCTCAAGCCCATTCTGATGTTATCTTTGTCACGAGACTGTTGTGTATGTGGGTATGTATTAAAATACCGAAGTACGAAAGACCGAACGTATTAAAACATCGAATGGGTCAAAAGGCCGACACGATTTTTTTCTGAAACCGTTAACTTTTTAAGATTGTAATAAAACAAACCTAACCTAACCTAATGGGTTCTGTATGATGCCGTTTTAATAAATTCTGAAAAGTTTACGGTTTCAGAAAAAAATCGTGTCGGTCTTTTGATCCATTCAATGTTTTAATACATTCGGTCTTTCGTACTTCGGTATTGTAATACATACCCTGTGTATGTAGTTCAGGGAGTCTACTTATGGTGATGATTGCCTAAATACCGTAACCCTCCCCCCCCCCTCGGAACGCGCGTAATTAGGTTATGATCCCTTGTTTGCGTTTTTGGATTGCCTCTAATTACCGATCCCGATTTGTTTGGACAGGCCGCTCAGCTACCTACATAATCGTACTCACATTGTTAATTGCGTTTAAAACGGAGGATGTTTATTCATGTTCAACATTCCACGTTATTTGTACGGTGGCAATAATAAGCCAATAACTGTTAGATGATTCAGAAATAAATTGGATCGGAAACGTCAGCAGGTATAGGTACACGCCAAAGGAGAGCATTTATTGAAATATACATTACTAGCTGTTGCCCGCGATTCCGTCTGCGAAGAAAAGGGGTATAATAAATAGCCTACGACCTATTCTCAGACCTATCGAGTATACAGAGAAAAAAGTTTAATAAAAATCGGTCAAGCTGTTTCGGAGGAGTTCGATAATAAACACCGTGACACGAGATTTTTATATGTTAGATTGTTTCTTAAAGCTTTTTATTAACTTGAAATGTATGTTTGTTCGGGTGGAATGTTTCAATTCAAATTTGAGGTAGATATCTTCAACCGATTGAGCTGAAATTTTGCATGCATGTGTAAATCAGATGACTTTTAATTTGAATTTTATTATGAAACTTGCTGACCCGGCGAACTTTGTTCCGCCTTAGAGTACCCCCGTACCCCGCATTGTACATCCTGGCGTTCGCCGCTCTCTTGCCACTGGCCCTCGCGGCTCATGTACTTACATTGCGTCATCCTTTTTCGTGTATGCAGCGGCGTTCATCGATTTATTACACGTTATCACGTCTAAAATTAAGGGGTGAACCACCCTTAACATTTAGGGGTATGAAAAATAGATGTTGGCCGAGTCTCAGACCTACCCGATATGCACACAAAATTTCATGAGAATCGGTCGAGCCATTTCGGAGGAGTTTGGTAACAAACACCGCGACACGAGAATTTTATATATAACTGAACTTATCTGATGATGAAGCTGGAGGAACTCTGTAACAAAACGACCCGACCGCATCGAGTTTGGGCTCGTTTGATCCGTCTTTGCGAGTAAGTACCTATTGGTAACCAGGAGAAAAAATGAAACTCAGCAAAAAAATTTGTATTAAAAATAGAATTTACCTACATAACAAAAACTTATCAATGCTTAGGAACTTAACTTTCTGCTCATTAATTTCAGATGGAATGTTAGTGTCTACCTTTGATGACTTTTCCAGCTTAGCGTAAGCTGACAGACAAGCCGCTCAGCCAATGAAACTTAAAACAATTTGAAACTTGTTTTTATGTAGCAGTAAACTTACTTGCGACTTTACCTATACTTTTGCGCCAATCTTAACGATTTTCCGCAGGCTCTTCCCAACCACGACGGTCAAATTTGAAAATCCCCACAAATACACGTACCTACCTATTCCCACGCTCATGCCCAACTCTGCTCTGCACTGGGACGTATAAAGGCTGGAATGTTAATGATGATGACAGACCTATTTGTATCAAAAATGAATGATCCTCGAAATTTTCTAAAAATTACTATAAATGTATTGACAAAGATATTGGAGCTCATGCAATCAAACACGTACTTACTTATAGTTCCAGAGCCACTCCGTATAGTTCTGATCAGTACCGTCTTCCCCGTAATTCGCGTGACGTCAAGACCTGACGCCGAAAAATATTCATTTATTCGCTTAAATATACGAAAAAAGTATTTGTTTGTGTATTTAACTGGCGTCATACTATAAGGCAGTTCTGCTTCTGATTTCCTACGCTACTTAATATGTTGACTATGACGATTGTACCTATACTTAGAATACCTATTTAGGTAGGTACATCTCTGGTGCTGGTGTACTCTTACAGCAGATGTTTCCGTCCTCGCTGCGGGGCGTAATTAAAACCAGTTTACTTTTTACGACTTCCTTCAAATGCCCAATTTTAAACTCTCTGAGGATACTACAGAGTGCGACGCTTACTCAGTTTACGTTTTGACTTACGTATACATTATCTTTTTTTGGTGACGATAACTAACTGTTAAAATAATGCGATCACTTAGCGCGAGCAGATCGACATAGTTGGTACAAGAAAGTTGCTCTTTATCTCGTTAATCCAGAGTAGGCTACTTAGAAAATCGTTACCAAATAGTCGTGACCTCCAAGTAGGTGTATGTGAGAGTGCGGAGTTAAAACGTGTGTAAAGTTTGAATAACATTATTCCTTGACACGTTACATGATCGGAAGGATCAAAAAAATACCGCAAGAACATGGTAGTTGCCACGCGGCGCGGGGCAGTAATAAAACATTTATTAGTTTTCTTGTTTTCGCAACGAAGCAAGTTGGCGTAGTTTTTATTTCAGGCGCAGCGCCCCGCGGCGCGGCCGACGGCGATACAGGCGCTTTGTTGTAAGGTTGTAACACGGTGCTAGATGTTTTACTTATTCAAAGTTAATCTCGTCACCTCTCCGGCTCACACATCTCGCTGTTGGGCTTTTAGTTCTTAGGCAAGCCCAGCGCGGATCTTCACATTTTCACACCCACCATCGAACTGCCGCGTGAGTGAACACAGCTTTTCCCGCAATGTTTTCCTTCACTGGAAAACTCATAGTCCGATACCTATTAACTTTGCATGTCGTCAGTGGAAAGAGTGCTTAAACGCCAAAATGCTACTTATGAGAAATGATTTTTAAAGTTTTTTTTTAAATATAATTCCTGCCGTTTAGTAAAGTTCCTCAAATTTGCAGTGTTAAGGCGCCAAAAAGTGCTATGATTGACTGAAAACAATTATAATCGAACTACATAAAGCCCATTTTTAACCCCCGACACAAAAAGAGGGGTGTTATAAGTTTGACCGCTATGTGTCTGTCTGTCTGTCTGTGGCAAAATAGATCTTAAACGGGTAAACCGATTTGGATGCGGTTTTTTTTAATAGAAAGCAGGTTTCTTGGCGATGGTTCTTAGATATGTATCATCAAAATCGGTTCAGCTGTTTCAAAGCTATCAGCTCTTAAGTTAGCTGCGGAAGGGATCTTAGACGCATAATGGGCATTGACTTAACGTTCAAACATACGAGTGACATAATTGCCTAGGGGGTTTTTAAAATTTTCAATTTATAGTTATGTCACTTTTTGCCTTTTCACCGTCGATATAAGTAAATTCCAAAGAACACGGCAGTGAGATGAGATAAGTAATTACTTTACTTTTACTAACTTTTAGTCTGTTTGAATTAAAGTTGCGAGCAAAAATTCAACACAATCTAGCTATTTAATCTATTAATATTTACGCTCTACCTAGTTATTAGCCTGATTTGACAGCAGCCTCCGGCGCGGAGGCATCATATTTCAAAATACTAGAATAGCATTATAATTAGTTATGTTTACGATGCGCATGCAAATTGACGCAGTGCCTGTTATGCATACGCTCCATTAGCCCACATCAGCGAATGGGCCGGCGACAAGAATAACAGGCGGTGAGCGATGGATGGTAATGGGCAGCGGCGGCGCAGCGGGCGCGGACTATCACCGCGAATACATGCAACGCCATCTCTGCAGGCCAATTGTCTAACTCCCTTGCAATCGCCATCGCGTTCATTTTGACAGTAGGTACTTGTATGGGCTGACAATTGGTATCGGAAACAGCCAGCTGTCACAGCCATACAAAAACTATTATTTCAATCCGATGCCAAGTGTCAAAAAACGGTGCCCCTTTTCTCCCATAAAATTTTAAGTCATATTGTATAACTAGCTTTTGCCCGCGACTCCGTCCGCGTAGAATTAGTAATTTGGGCAGCTTATTTTTTTATCCAATTTGCTTTTTCATCAATTACGGCTCTCCTTAGTTCCTCGATATAAAAAAAAATACCCCCGCGCGCACCCCCTTCCCAACCCAACCCCCCACCAACACACCCCCCCCCCCCCCCGCACACCCGCGTTCAAATTCACCACCGTACTCCCAAGTCAAGCGTGCCTATAGAAGTTTTACTTCAAAAACCCCCGATTTTGAAACATTCTTCCGCTTCGCTCCACTGCGCCGCTGCTCCGCTGGTGGCTGCTGGTGTTAGCGTGATGATTATATAGCCTATAGCCTTCCTCGATAAATGTGCTATCTAACATTGAAAGAATTTTTCAGATCCGAGCAGTAGTTCCTGAGATTAGCGTGTTCAAACAAAAAAACGTGTTCGATAAATTCTTAAAATAGACGTATCATTCTTATTTGTGAACCGATTCAAATAAATAAAAAAAATAAAAATAAATAAATATTAGGGGACAATCTTACACAAATCGACCTAGTCCCAAACTAAGCAAAGCTTGTACTATGGGTACTAGACGACGATAAACATACTTATATAGATAAATAAATACTTAAATACATAGAAACATCCATAACTCAGGAACAAATATTCGTGCTCATCACACAAATAAATGCCCTTACCGGGATTCGAACCCAGGACCTCTTGCTTCGTAGGCAGGATCACTACCAACTAGGCTAAAGAGGTCGTGAAACAAACACTAAATGTTAATCCAAAAAATACCAACATATCAGTGAAAACCGTATCCTTCTAGGTTAAGCCGTTTCTGAGATTAGCGCGCACAAACGCACAGACAAACAGACAAACAGATAAACAGACAAACAGACAAACAGACAATAATTCTAAAAATCATTGTTTTGGGTTCTATTGCGCTAATAAATAGCCCTAGTGACAGTTTTTCTCAAATATCTTCAATGTACAGACACCGACTTGTTACAGATTTATTATATGTATGTATAGATTAGTCATAATCAACGTTAGTCATACAGTGATTTATTTCTGAAATGGTATTTTTTTCAGGACTTTTTTAAATGCCATCTTATAGAATGCAGTAGGTTAGGTAAGGTTTGTTTTATAACAATTCCGAAAAATAAATTGTTTCGGAAATAAATCTCTGTATGACTAACGTTGATTATGACTAATGATACATTATGACTTAAAATTTTATGGGAGTCATTTATAGACCCGTCAAAAAAGTTACACAATTATCCTGGCTGGTGGGACGGTCAGAATCGCCATCATCAGTAATATCCCTGGATATTTCAGGAGGTCATTGAGTGGGGTCCCTCAAACAACCCTGTAAATGTAAATCATGGTTGGCAAATGTTATATGTGACGTTGCTCGTAGAACCGACGTAGGGCGGTAAGGTTCTATATGGGCGAAGAAACCGCTTGTATGCGGGCAGTGCAGGATCGATCGTTAAGTATAGATTTTTTTTTTATTAGTTATACAAAGTTTAACTACCGTCATTAAAGTTTTCAAATTTTTGAACTCCACCGAAATGTTTTTAGTCACATTAATTATCAGAACTACGTCTTATATTTCTCGCAAATAGTTTGTTTCGTTCATCAAATACAATCCGACGTTATTTTATTTGTTTCCGCGACACGGCATACGGCGCGGCGGCCCCGGTGATCCATCCTCATCGCTCAGCGCCCGCGCACGCCCGCGGCGGCCACCAATGACATCTCTCAAACCGAAATGAAAACATGACCTAAATGTAAAAGCATTCAATAAAAGCTGCGTTATCGTATAAAGCTTCGTGGGCATGAGCCCAGATGAATATCTTTGAGCCTTTCGGAATTTATATGTGAAACTAGCGGTTACCTATCATATTCTCGAAAATCTCATTTCCGAATATTAAAATTCCGAAAACGAAACTCCTTTTTTTCATTTTCCAAATTATTGTTTGTCCGAAATTTTATTTACCATATTTTCTTTTGCCAAATGTTTCAAAGTCCATTTTTTTATTTGCCAAATGATTCAAAATCCAACTGCATGAAATTCCGTAGGATCATTTGCCAAATATATATTTATTCCGCAAAATTATTATTCCGCAAAGGTCAGGGGTACAAAAGGCGACCATACAATTATGTGTGGAGCATAATATTCATTTTAAATATTATTTATTTTTATTAGCAATACGGCTGCTCACCGAATCTAAGATTATTTAAAAGCGGAAAAGTTTTTCGGGTGCGCCGGCGGGATTCGAACCCACGTATCCCGGGTATGCGCCCCAACCTGGGTGTTCTACCAATTGAACGGTTCAATTTGAACCACGTCGCTCATTTCATTTTGTTGTTGTTGTTTAATGTTGCCCAAATATTTTATTGAGTTTGCTATGTGGGTAGGGGGTTTTGTAGGTGGTTCTAAAAAAATAACTAACACCAAAAGCTTCGCTCCGCTACGCTCCCGCATTAGCCTTTGAACCTAATCTATCCGAGTCGCTTCCGCTCCGAACCGTCTTGCTTGCTCGCTTCGCTCGCTCGCTAAAAATCTTACTCTGATGTTAGGTTAGGTTAGGTCTGGTGTTAGGTGTTGTTTGGCGACCAGATGGCCTAGTAGGTAGAGAACCTGACTACGAAGCTTGAGGTCCCGGGTTCGATTCCCGCGTCGGGGCAGATATTTGTATGAATAATACGATTATTTGTTCTCGGGTCTTGGGTGTTTAATATGTATTTAAGTATGTATCTATCTATATAAGTATGTTTATCCGTTGCCTAGTACCCATAACACAAGCTATGCTTAGCTTACTTTGGGACTAGGTCAATTGGTGTGAAATGTCCCGTGATATTTATTTATTATTTATTTATTTATTTATTAGGTTAGGTAGATAATAAAAACATACTTTCGGCTTTTCGTTACATTTAGTTTATGAAAATATGGCAACTGATTAGGTTGGCAAATAAAAAAATGGATTATGTAATTCGGGATTTTAAATTTGTTGGCAAATAAAACTGTGATTAAATGAATCCGTGGCATTGTGAAGTTGTGGAAAAACAAAATATATGGATTTTAAAAAGTCGGTGAACAGTTTTCGGATAAATGAAATTCGAGTAAAGGAGTTTCTAAACATCGATAGGTTACCAGGTTGTAGAGTGGCTACCACGAACCGGAAGACGGCGTGGGAAAGCTCCCAACAAGATGGACCGACGATCTGGTAAACGTAGCAGGGAACACTTGGATGCGGGTAGCGCCGAACCGGTCGTTGTGGAACTCTTTATGGGATGGCTTTGTCCAGCACTCGACGTCCTTTTGCTGATATGATGAGGATCTCCGTCCTATAAGCACCCCAGTGCTGAACACAAGCATCATCATAATTAAAAAAAAATAGTTTATTAAAAGAAAACCTTGATAACATACACTGATTATCCAGTGGCCCCACAATAGGCTATGCCTGTCACGTGGTGGCCTGATTCGGTATTACAATAAATTGACAATATTAGGAAAAATTACAATATAAGTATTAACCGATTACATAAAGCCACAGTTAAGGTTTTTTTTTTAGAAAAAGGTCGCAAATTTATAGAGATGAGACTAAGCAAGAATGAATGGGTGAATTTATTATGAGTACGTGTGTGAGTGTGTGTGTGTGTGTGTGTGTGCGTGGCATGGGTGTTCCCACGCAGAATCTATGCGAGTTTCAACTTCACAAACATCACCGAATTATATGTAGGTGTGAGGAGGTTTCCTCACGATGTTTTTTCTTTACCGAAAACCTCGTGGTTTGCAGCTTAGATTTAATCTAATATTATAAAATCTCGTGTCACGGTGTTTGTTATCGAACTCCTCTGAAACAGCTTAATCGATTTTTATTAATCTTTTTTTCTTTATTCGCTATCGAATGTCTAAGAATAGGTGGCAGGCTATTTTTTTTTCTTCACAGGCGGAGTCGCGGGCAACAGCTAGTCTAATATATAAAATCTCGTGTCACGGTGTTTGTTATCGAACTCCTCCGAAACGGCTTGACCGATTTATATGAAACTTTTTGTCTACATTTGGTAGGTCTGAGAATATAGGTCGTAGGCTATTTTTTATACCGCTAAGTTTATAATGGCAAAACAACGTTTTCCGGGTCAGCTAGTTCCTTACTGTCCCTTCGGCCATCGGTTCTACGAGCAATGTGCCCACTGTCACTTTAGTCTGGCAACTCTCCAAGCTATGTCAGTAAACTTGGCTAGGTATTGTAAGCTGGCAGGCGACTGCTGTATGTAGGTTGTCTATGGATTGATTTAAATATTAAAAATAGAACAGCAGTCGAATGTCAGACATGAAAAACAAACTCTATAGCTTGGCAAAAGAGACAGTCAATAAAACGGAGGCGTATTACAAACAAGTATCTTTCAATTAATAGCATAAATAGTGTTAGGAAAGCTACACTCCCAGGCTCGTGGTACGATCACCACAGTATCCTGCGGATCTCCTCATTTTTGATTCGATCACGCAGGGACACTACGAGCATAGATCGCACCATCTCTGTTATTTGAGATGATCCTATTGAGCTTAGATTATTTATACACTAGATGGAGCTTAGGCGGCATGAAACGTCCCGAAAAATATAAGCCAACAGTTGGCTTATATGTCATTTGCCTCCCTTCAGTTTGAATGACGTAACGCGATCGTAATATGAAGCTGTCAAATGGAATTTTTGGACGTTTTGTATCGCAATTTTGCTACTGACACTCTATCTAGTGCATGAATAATCTAAGCTATTGAGACATTTGAATACAGCTTATTAAATTTCGTTCTCTGTCTTGTCTACGTCGATTTCCAATAAGCATTATGCTTTACATTATTTGAACAAAGAATCACCTCCATTATATGCGGAATGGAGTTGTCAAAGGGCGGGTCGGGTGCTGCTTGTCACGGGATGCTCGGCGCGGCGGCGGCTCAAAGGCGACGGCGGCAGACGCTTGTTACTGTGACCCGCTGCGAGCTTCGAGTCTCGGACTGTTTGCTTGAGATCGACTATGCAACGAACTTCGAACTAAAATAACTCTCAATTTTGTTTCATTTTGCATTGGTTTTCAAAACTATCCAAGGTATGCTACTCAGCCATCGGCCGCGCAAATCCGGGTTCCCATGAAACTATTGGCGCATCCATGCCAAAACAAACTATATCTACCAAAACCGTGGTAGCGTCTCAAGCAGAGGGTCATGTGGGTTTGAGTCCGGACTCGCACCTCTAAGTTTTCGGCGTTTACGTGCGACATTACATTTGAAATTTAACATGAGCCTTACGGTGAAGGAAACATGGCGAGGAAACCTCCACACACCTGCTAAGAAATTCAATGGTGTGAGTGAAGTTACCAATCCGCATGAAAATTAAGGGCCAAGCCCTCTCATTCTGAGACGAAGCCTGTGCCCTGCAGTGGGACGTGTATATAGGCCGGAAGGATGATGTTGATGATGAAACCTACTTTTTGATAGGCTTATTAAACGTTGCATGCACTCTTTTACACCTGAATAACTTATTGTATTGGCAAGTCGCGACGTCCTTCGCGCCGCATCCGTCTCCATTTTTACGCGGGTGCGTGTTATTATTTGTGCTAAGGCTTTTCAAATAATTGATTGCGATTCGGGCGCCATCAACAGCGCGGCGGCGGCACAATGCTCCGGCTTCTGTTTGCTTGTCGTTATCTGCGCGCGCGGCGCAGCCGAAAAGACGCGGATCCAATATAAATGCAAATTAGCCGAAAGACAAACAGATTGCGAGAAATATTAATGTACGAGACGAGTCACCTGCCCGCGCCGCGCACCCGACGGCGAACTTTTAAATAAATCATGTCTTACGACACTGCAACTCTGGAGGCAGATTTCATTTTGCCGTTCTAAGCCAATCTAGTTTTAGGAATTTTATGCAAAGTAAGTTTCGAACAGTCAAAATTACGCCAGGTAAGGACGCTATGCCAGCGGCATACATTTAATTGAAATGTAACATGTTTGTGGAGTGATACTGACAGTCACCATATTTTTAGGCAAGCCATCTGCAATACTTTATAGTACTCATTATCTTTGGACATTAAACAGATTTAATTCTGTACCTACCTTCGTGGCAAGCCGCACACAGCAACACGCTAATAATCAAATTGATTACAACGGATATTTTGTTGGTAATGTGGAACTGTTTAATCATTTTAATACCATAAAATTCGTAGTATTTAGGAAAATCACCACCACTAAGTTCCAGGGTTTTCTCAAAAAATAGAAAACATAGTTTTTTAATTACTAAACCTATCTAGTAACTTAACCACATAAGTACCGTTTAGTACCAAAAATCTATTGCAGGACATAAAAATCAACATCTTATAAAAACATTAATGATATTGGATTAAAATTGTATGTACCATCATGTGCCTTGAGTATAAAATTTGACACACTACATTAATTTTTCTTAGAAAACTTTAATGCAAGACAAGAACTTTTTAATTACTTAAGTACTTCGTTTACATGACCCTGGGGCTAAGTTCAGGAACAGCCCAACACGGTTTGCGAGCGGTAATTCAATCATTTGGGAGAGGATAGCAATGGGTTGAGCTTAGGATGAGCCTTATTTGCCTGTTAATTCACTCTGTAAATAAATAAATAAATAAACAAATAAATAAGGCTCATCCCAAACTCAGCCCAAACCTCTCGCAAACCATTGATTTTTGGCGTTCCTGGATACCAGTTCAAACCAAACCCAACCCAAACGATTGAATTACGGCTACCAAACCCGTGAAGGCCCGTTCCTGAATTTAGCCCCTGCATCCTTAGTATAATAATTGATTGGCTTCGGCGCATTTTAGTGGCGCCCGCAGGGGCTAGAGGCGTGAAGGCAGTGGATCCTTAAAACATCGAAAGAAAGAAGAAATTGTTTCTTAAATCCTTTTGTAACAAAAAGCACTAATAAATGTAGGTAGGTATTTTTTTATTATTATTAAGAGCGGCATTGAGGCAGAAGAAATAGCGGTTCATCTGATGGAAAATGATCACCACCACCCATAAATACATTATCAATAACTCAAAGAGAGTCACTGATCTATTGCCGGCCTTTAAAAAAAGGAGAGAGAATAGGGGAGAGGCAGAGGGAGAGGTATTGGGCCCCCGGCACTCTCACAGACCATACGAAACGGAGCAGAAGTACTGCTGCTTCTCGCTGGTGTACTGTGATAGGTTGGTACTGCCCCGGACGAGCCGGCCCATTCGTGTTGCAGCGGCTAGCTACAACATGGCTCTACCACTACTTGATTAATATATTATTATTTTATTATTCAAGCAATAAATTGTGTAACTTCTCACACGCAGCTTGATTAAATTTAAATGACATGCTAGAAATCGAAATTATAATGTTATTTTACAAATAAATTAAATAAATATTACGAGACTGTTAACAATTAGATTAAAGCTTGCGTCATGGTCCCTTAGCACAAATAAATTAAACTGATTAAATTATGATAAAGTTTGTTTAAGCATTGGTCGCGGCGGCGAGCGGCGCGTTATAAGCGGCGCGCGCGCCGGCAGCGGGCACCCGCCTCGCCGCCATGTCCCCGCTCGCTCGCTCGCTGCTCGCGCTCGCCGCCGCCGCGCTACTGCACGGCGCATGCGCGGACTCACAATGCACTACGGTTAAAGGAGGTCCTACACATGCCTTATACATTACTTATCCACGTATTTGTAACACCAACGCTTTCATATTTGTCACGAGTAACGATGTAGGGTAATGCCAAGTAGGAGCTGAGGAGGAAGAAGGAACGTGGGCGAAAGTGTCACTAGGCAACACTAGAGGACCGCCTGCTCAACACCACGTGGCATGAGGGACTTATGGTCAGCTATAGCCAGAGTTGGTTCACCTCGTAGTATACAGCAACATGGCACAATCACGTGTGTGTATATAATAATGCCAAAACCAGTAATAGTTAGTTACTTATTGTTACTTATTGTTAGATTATTTTTTATTCGCAGGATTGGATGGTAGTTCCGGAAAAGACGTCGGAGGATTTCACTTAGATCAAACGGATAGCGTCACTGACCTCCCGCCTGACGTAAGAAATATCATAATTATCCTAGTAAACTAGTTAAATTACTTTTCAATATTTGATTTTGGACATACTGTTAGTAGGTGCAAAAATAAAATAATATAAAAGCAAAGAAGAAAAATTTATTCGATCGTAGACGTTATCCGTATTTCTCACTAAGAAAAATTAAAATAGTTAAAATATCCATGCACTTGTTTTTAACCCCCGACACAAAAAGAGGGGTGTTATAAGTAAACCGCTATGTGTGTGTGTGTGTGTGTGTCTGTCTGTCTGTGGCATCATAGCTCTTAAACGGGTAAACTGATTTAGATGCGTTTTTTTGTATTAAAAAGTAGGTTTCTTGGCGATGGCTCTCAGATATGTTTCATCAAAATCGGTTCAGCCGTTTCAAAGTTATCAGCTCTTTTGTTAGCTGCGGAAGGGATCTGAGACGCATAATGTGCATTACTTTATGTTTACATAGTTACGTGTGACATAATTACGTTGCGCGTTTTTAAAAATTTCAATTTATAGTTATTCTGTATTGTTTTCTTTGTGGTGGACAATAAATACTCATTGTATTGTATTATTTATTTTATTTATTTATTTATTTATTCACCATAAATTGTATGTTTATACATGAAGATCTTAGTTTAACATGCAATCAGTAGTGTCTCAATACAATTTTACCCATTACATTGTCTTAGGAACCAAAATTTTTAAAATCACATCAATCCAAAAACTAATCGCTAGTGGTAAACATCAGAGTATCATCCGAGTCAAAGTGTAATTTTTAGTTTTATACTGGTGGACTGGACTCACAGTGTGTTAAATTAAACGTGGAATGATTTGATATTATTTGTCGCAGCAATGTGCAGGAGCCGCCATAGGGCCGATGAAGGTGGGCGTGGTGGTGACGGCGTGCGATCCGTTCGGCGACGCGCCGCAGGTGGAGCTGGTCAACGGCGACCAGAGTGTGCGCATCGTATGCGCCTGGACCGACGGACAGCAGTGCCCCCAGGGCATCGACGTCAGCGTCCAACAGAGATGCATTGGAACTAATGAAACAGCTCAACAGTAAAATACATGTTGTTTTAATGTCCTTAGTAAATACCGATTACAAGCAAGCCCTTGAAGCAAGCAGCAGACGGTTCATGGTGGCCATAAACCTAACTTTTATAAAGAACTAGTTCAATGTCTGTTGAGCGGTGCTCCTAGTCAGCGCGTCAGCGACAACCTCGCTCAAAAAGACGTCCTTCACGATGATCTTTTTTGGCTGCACCTTATCTCGCACAAAGTTATGCCGTATGTCTATGTAATTTATTGAATCAGGCGTTACTTTGCGGAGGTCCATATTAATGAACTGAAACAATTACTTTGCTCACCCGCGACCTTACGATAGTTACGTTTATGTAAGAAATGCGTGTTCATGCAGTTCCTCCACCTCCACACTGTACGAACACACAAAAACCACACAAACCCAACCATCACCACCACCAAACTACACTGTCGCGTTTCGAACTCAACCAAAGCACATCCTCAGAGTAAGCACCACAACCATATGCTATGCTACCAAATGTACATTGTGGATAGTAATTTGACATTACGATCTGAGAGTAAGCGTTATTCTCGGAATAAAAGTTTGGTAAAATCCTGCCTTCGTAGTCCGCATTATAAATACGAATTTAAGTAGCCGGTATAATATTATTATAATATCCATAACTTAAATACTGAGAAGAGCTCCTGTTCCTGTATAGTTTGCCCCATTGCGACCTTGATGCAATATTAACCTTACTATGTAGATCTAACTTTCACTTATTTTTAGGGTTCCGCACCTCGAAAAGAAAAAGCGGAACCCTTATAGGATCACTTTGTTGTCCGTCCGTCCGTCCGTCCGTCTGTCTGTCAAGACCCTTTTTCTCAGGAACGAGTGGAGGTATCAAGCTAAAATTTATATCAAATACTCAGGTCTACGGTTCCTTGGAGCTGTAAAAAAATCAAACTTCTAAGCCAACGCAATCAAAAGATACAGCCGTTTATGCCGCAAATTTCCGCAAATTTTCGAAACTCGCAAGGGAATCAAAACCTACAGGGTACTTCCTGTGAACTCAGAATCTTGAAATTTGGCACGAAGCAAGGTCTTATAGCACAGATGAAGGAAAAATTGCGAAAAGCATAATTTTTTTTGTCTCTTTAAACATGAAACTACCGTGAGACTCGCTCATAGTGAAAATAAACGGATCACTCACGTCTTAAAACATGAACACGTGCTCGTTTGGCAGCCGCCGTGACGTGCGACTCCGAGAGGAAGGGCTACGG
Organism: Archips crataeganus; assembly: GCA_947859365.1. Taxonomy (NCBI): domain Eukaryota; kingdom Metazoa; phylum Arthropoda; class Insecta; order Lepidoptera; family Tortricidae; genus Archips; species Archips crataeganus. The sequence goes on along the minus strand of OX402047.1, from coordinate 158,205 downwards.
ATACCGTGAGACTCACTCATAGTGAAAATAAACGGATCACTCACGTCTTAAAACGTGCACACGTGCTCATTTGGCAGCCGCCGTGACGTGCGACTCCAAGAGGAAGGGCTACGGATTAGCCCGAAACATGTCGAGTTAAACTCGTTTTAAGACGAGAGTGATCTGTTTATTTTCACTAATTTTTTTGTCTGTCTGTCTATATAAGTACCCAATCTACAATGATCCCACACTGCGCACATTTTGCTTAGGAGCAGGGGTCTGCTAAGACTGGATGTTCATAGATACATATAAATTTGTACGGAACCCTCGGAGCGCGAGTCCGACTCGCACTTGGCCGGTTTTTTTTCATAGGCACTGGGCAAATAAATTAAACTGATTAAATTATGATAAAGTTTGTTTAAGCATTGGTCGCGGCGGCGAGCGGCGCGTTATAAGCGGCGCGCGCGCCGGCAGCGGGCACCCGCCTCGCCGCCATGTCCCCGCTCGCTCGCTCGCTGCTCGCGCTCGCCGCCGCCGCGCTACTGCACGGCGCATGCGCGGACTCACAATGCACTACGGTTGTAGAAGGTCGTGTGATATGGATTTTGGCAATTTACTACTTCTTCGCAGGATTTTAGAGCGCACGCAGACAGAGAGTGGTCTGGCGTTCCGCGTTCCGCGTTCAGAGTTCTGTGTTTTAACCGCTCGAAAGTTCCGACCGCCTGCTGTGTGCGTTATAGTAACGGACTCATTACATTAGAAAGAACGCAAAACTCTGAACTCGGAACGCGGAACTCCAGACCGCTCTCTGTCTGCGCGCGCTTTTCAACCGACAAAAACAAAAGGAGGAGGTTCTCGATTCGACGTGTATATATTTTTTTTATGTATGATCACGCATATCTTTTTACAGAGTAGTCCGATTTTGATGATTCTTTTTGTATTGGAAAGCGTATACCCCGAGGGTGGTCCCATTTAAATTTGGAAACAATATTCTTACCCTAAGGGTAGGAAAACAGGGGATGATTGACTAACTTTTTACAGAGTAGTCTGATTTTCATAATTCTTTTTTATTGGATAGATAGGGTATACCTTGAAGTTGGTATTATAAATTTGGAAAAAATTACCCCAAGGATGGAAAAAAGTACAAAATAAAAACTTTTTAACAAAAAATTAAACCGCCGAAAAAACTGAAATGCAAAAAATAATACCTTTTTTGTTTGACCTTAATCTAGGTACCAGTTTGAAGTCGGTGCCTCAGCACGAGCCAGGAGGAGTGATAGAAGCCAATCAGGTAGACGATTATAGGTCCACTCCTCCTGGCTAAGTGCTGAGGCACCGACTTCAAACTGGTACCTAGATTAAGGTCAAACAAAAAAGGTATTATTTTTTGCATTTCAGCTTTTTCAGCGGTTCAATTTTTGTTAAAAAGTTTTTTAGATGCCAACGCTTTCATGTATTGTATGTGCGAGTGAAGTAAAAGTATTGTATAGGATAGGAAGTCTTGAGGTCAAGAAACTGTATCTTATGGGTCTACAAAGTATTACTTGAAGTCAAGAACGTGTTTAGGTATTGACACCTAGCATTAATAAGACTCACAAACATAAATAAAAAACAAATTCTTATAAAATAAAGCTTGTTAAAAAAATTGCGTTTAAAAAAGCGTAGATGTTGCCTTTGGCGTGCGCATATAATACTTTGGATTAGAGGAACCTTTTTTTTGGAAAGTAAGGAAGGAAGGAGGAGGGGGAAGGGTTTATGTAGCTACTCCCAAACTACTTTTTGTTTGCAGGATCGATTGGAATTTGGGGAATATCAGTCTCTAAATTTAATTTAATTCAGGAAGATATCGTCATTGACCTTCCTTCTGGCGTAAGATAATGTATATCATATTGGTTAAATTAAATTTTAAATATTTAGTTAGGGTTACGTATCATATCCTCGAAAAAGTTTTTTCCGAATATTTAAAAACCCGAATGCTTCATTTATCCGAATGCATTTTTTTCTGAAACTGTAAATATTTCAGGATTTTTATAAAACAACCCTAGCCTAACCTAAAGGGTTCTACACGATGGTCCTGAAATAAATCCTGAAATATTTACAGTTTCAGAAAAAAATGCTTTCGGACAAATGAAGTTTTCGGGATTCTAAACCTTCGGAAATAAAATTTTCTTAACATCGATAGGTTTTTATAGCCAGCTCATATTGTGCGCAGCACTGCGAGTGATTTGTTGGTATAGCAGAGCTTCCCCACACCTTGTTAAATTTTGCTTTCCAATGCCGAGTGGGATCATAATCGGGCAAAATAAAAAGGCGGCAAGAAATAAAACAGCAAAACATTAAAATTCAACAATCAGCTCAATAGCTACTACATCTTCAAAGTGAGTCGTTCTTTAGGTTTTATTTGCGCAACATATTTCATTTGATTTTCATGGATTCTGCTTCATGCTAAATTAAAGCATCAAATGAGTGTTTATTTCATAAGTTACAGCAATGCGCTGCAGTCGGCATGGTGCACGTGGGCATGGCGGCGCGGGCGTGCGACCCGGTCCCGAGCTGCTGGACGACGGCCGGCGCGTGCGCATCCTATGCACCTGGACCGACGGACAGCAGTGCCCTGAAGGGGTCAATGTGAGCATCCAAGAGAGATGCGCTTTTAGTAAATAAACGGGTTAACTATACAAGCGAATTTTCGAAAATCTTTAAATGCAGTTTTGTTTCTTATTATAAATAAAATAATGTTTCCTTTGAGTATAATGAGCTATAATCTAAAGATTAAGGTACTTTACTAAATATAAACAAACATCAGCTGCCAACACGACTAAAAGTTATGGCGTCGGGTGAACCAGCCAAACGCAATATTTGTAATTGACTTTCACGCGTCACATTTAAGACGTACTCTTTAGTTTAGTCGCATAATATGGAGTTTGTTTACATTTAGTAAAGTACCTAAACCTTTATAGTATAACTCAGTAGTTTCCTTCCAGGGGCCCATAAATTTATCCACCCTGTATGAATTGACACGAGCATTGCAACCCGTGAAACACGTACCTTTTGTGGAGCATTTCCAAAAGCCGACTGCGGTCTTCTTATCAGTTCCTCTTCCCTATATGATGATGACTGATGAATGCACGAGATACTACAAAATATACCCAAATCACTATACACGATGGTTTTTAATCGGTGATCAGGAGTTGAAAAATATTGATTCCTAGCCAAAATGGAATTTAATAGACGAGTTTACGAGACGAAAGACTCTGTTTCATTAAAAAAAAACTTTATTTTTTAATAAACACACTACAAACCATCAAGTGGGTCTGTATTAAAACGCATAAGATTAATGTTTAACATCAATAAGTATACTTAATATGTATTTATAAACGGCATCTGACTGTAAATAAAAAATATGCTCAAATTTAGTATGCTTAATTTCAAATAATTAACTACATTTTAGTACAAGCTTATGAAGCATAACGTTAACCGTGTAATTTTTAATAATAAGAAAACTAAAATAACTAAGGCATGACATTAGTCTTGCCTTTATTCATTCGTGAGATGAAGTATTGTATGTTATGTATGTGTGTAAAAACGTGGCAGCAGCAGGGACTAGAGGCGCGAAGGCGGTGTATCCTCGAAACGTCAAAAGAAACAAGAATAATTTCTATTGCAAATTATTTTCTCACAAAAAACAAGACGGACATTATTGTAAACCTGTGATCATTATGTAAACTAACTCATGTTTTACAAATGATTAATCTTATCTTATCTTAAATGTAGGTGATTATTTTCATTTAATATAATCTATTTTTCAAGCAATAAATTGTGAAACCACTCGCACGCAGCTTGATTAAATTTCAAAGACATGCTCGTAATCGAAATTATAATGTTATTTTACCTACAAATAAAATAAAAAATAAATATTACGAGACTGTTAACATTTAGATTAAAGCTTGTGTCATGGGCACTTAGCAAAAAATTTAAACAAAGTATGGCAAAAATTGTTTAAGCATTGGTCGCGGCGGCGAGCGGCGCGTTATAAGCGGCGCGCGCGCCGGCAGCGGGCACCCGCCTCGCCGCCATGTCCCCGCTCGCTCGCTCGCTGCTCGCGCTCGCCGCCGCCGCGCTACTGCATGGCGCCTGTGGGGACCCACAATGCACTATGGTTGTAGAAGGTCAAACAATAAGCTTTTCAGTTATTTCCTCTCCGCATTGTAGACGACGCCAACGCTTTCATGTTAACTAAGTAATACTGATAATGCAGTGAACGAACGTCAGAGAAGGGTTGCCGGTAGCGCGTATTTAATAATAATTTAAACGTAATGATAGTGCGCTGTACTCAGGCTGCTTTTTTTTTCAGGATCGCTCGGACTTTGGCCAGGGAAAGTTCAGAAATTTCATTTGGATCAGACAGATAGCGTGATTGATCTCGCTATTGAAGACGTAAGATAAGACCTACATATAAATTAATTTAAGTTTTAGTATACTTTATTTCGGACATAATACATACTTATTAATTAAACATTATAATAAATCTATTACTAAAACAATAAAAGTAGAGCTCTGTTCGTCTGTATGTACACGCTAATCTCCGAAACTACTGAACGGATTATCTTGTGGTTTTTCGCAGATAGATGAAACTTAAATTGGAGCAACATTTAAGCTTAGTTTCATTAAAATTGGATAACAATAAAAAAAGTTATCGTTGTTTAATCTATACTGTTCGGGCATTGTAATCTTTTAATACGAGGGTAAGTCACAATACTAAACGGACGGTTGGCGGCAGAAGAGCTGTCAAGACAGTTCGAGGTAAACGAACGTACGGATCACACGTGTTTTTGGTGCATACTGTTATTTTAACCAAAGTTCTGGTTTTTTGGTGATATTATTTCGGTCATCGGGATACTATATTTGAACATTATTGTTTGTGTGTGACATTGTGGACTCTGTGTAAATATAACAGCAGCAGGCACCTGAGAGCAGACCAAGGTGAGTGGTTTTCCTTATATCGAGAGAGTCAATGTCAAGGACTCTGGGGCTATCCTAATAGAAACCTAGGACCAGTGATCTTCAGCTATCGAAGGGTTTTTTTCACGAATATATACCTACTTATAAAAAATATCACCAATGACTAAATCATGATGATGAGACGATGGATTTTTGGATGTTGCCGTTGCCGGATTTTTGTTTTAAAAGAAATGAAGAAGCTTTACTGCGCGGACGAAGTCGCGGGCACCAGCTAGTACATATTTATGTCCTTTAGTAGGTGAAAAAACTACTGCAACAATCTAAAACAATTGTTATTCATTGCTATTTGAATATCAATGTGTAGGAATAAATTGACATTAAGTCAATATCTTTCAGCAGGTTTAAAAAAATATCGATGAAAGAGAGGCCCTATATTGTATTATTAAAAGGTAATTTGTATTTCAAATAGGGAGAGAAAGAAGGGGATGGATGAATTACATGAAACGCAACCTCAATCTTCTCTGAAATAAATTTAAGCGAAACAACCTTTGTTTCCATTCCTTTTATTTACACTGATCACTGTGATGCTGAAATTCTAGTAGATTAGATATAGCAACAACTTCAAGAATTGTAACAACATTAAACCAATTTATTTCCTTTCAGCATGTGCTGGAATCTTATTTTGTGTTTTACACTCAAAACCAGTTTTTATAATAACATCCATTTTTCCTTATTCTATTTTTAAAAAATGCGTCTAAAAATACTAAGTATTTATTGTCGTTCTATACATTTTTTATTTATTTTAGTTTACAGTAAATAATAAACACTTGTCATTCACTATTTGAAATAAGCCCCTAAAGTTGCGTTTTTGCGACATGGCGCTACTGTACTGTACTTTGACTTTTTTACACCTTAGCTATGTGTTTTCACTCTTTGCTTTTTATACAGGTACCTACCGAATGGTATGTGCGTTTTCGAGTCACTCTTATTATTAACAGTTTTATGTGCGGAAATATTTTTTTGATATTACATGTTTTGTCTGATTTTGGTGGATTCTGCAGAGTGTTTAACTGAAATAATTGTTTATTTATATCCTGTGTTGCAGGGATGTCTGGGGTACGGCGATGAAGTGGGCATATTGGTGCAGGCGTGCGACTCTTTCGGCGCCGCGCCGCAGGTGAAACTGATAGACGACGGCCAGCGCGCGCGCATCATATGCACCTGGACCGACGGACAGCAGTGCCCCGAGGGCATCGATGTGGTCACCCAATCCAGATGTGCTTGAAGTAATTAAACGGTTCATCAAAAAAAAATAAGTCGTTTTAATTAATGTCCTCAGCATAGACCGGTTACGACAGGCCGTCGTAGCACGCATCTGTCGGTTCTTGGTTCATGTTCCAAAACCTTTCTTTTGCATTAAGGTGAGTATAGACCTACATGAAAATTAGTGAAAGTTGAATTACATTGCGAGGTCGTAAAGCTAACGTGTGTGAAGTTGTCGATTGACCGCCGCAATGTAATGCTACTTCCATGAGTTTTCTTGCAGGTCTGACTGGGCTTCAAATCTCGCTTGGGAAGCAGTTGTGGAATATCCGTAGTAGGCAGGCGGCCACCATCTCGCTCGGTTGGACGTAATTCAACTTGTTTACAGGTCTATTCACAAGAGCTGGCTTTGTAGGAAAATTACTGATGCATGCCATTTTTATATTTGTGTGAAGTGTATTCAAATGGGTTACACACAGATACTTTCATTGGCTCATTTGATCCATTCGTGCCAGCTCTTGTGAATCGACCTGTAACAGCACTTTATTTGGCACAAATGTTTGACGTATGTCTGTATAATACTTATACCCGGAACGATAGTTTTCATGGTAAGGGAAAGGTAGGTTAGGGTTCCTTTAAAACAAAATTGCATAATGCCTTATTAACTAATTTGACTAAATTTCAAATGGCCATGATCCCATAATGCCTAAATATCAAATTGACGCATTATTAAAATGAACGAAAGTCATAATACTTTGACCGAAAACGTCCAATTCCCGAATTGATTAAATGAAATGTACTGTACTGAACTCGTTATATAGGTATTATTTTTTTTTGAAAAAGTTTCAATAACAAACCTTGTTTAATGACACCGGTCAAAAAGAGAAAAAAAGAAAGAAGGAGAATTGACAGGAGGGATGTCAGGAAAAGAAAACGGAGATACCAAAATAATTTTATCCAAAAGGAGAAAAGTGATCCTTAGAATATGATCCGCGATTGTGTGAGTGAAGTGTCGTGTGGTGTGTGTGTGTGTATTTTCCAACGGTTATTTCCTCATACTTTCCACAAACGCGACAACGTGAAATGACTATGAATTACGACGTAGGGAGTTACAACAACGAAAGCTTTATAAACAACAGTCGATTTATTTACCAATCATCATATAGCGAGACCGTATAAAGCTGAAGGAAAGGCTTCGCCTAATCAAAGATAGCTATATTTGGTTTCCAAGAAAGCAACATCGAGAACTGTCAACTTGATGTCTAATCTACGGGACATACGAGTGAAGTTATAATAATAACAAACTTGTGATAATGTGTTTGGGATTAAATGACTATAACTCAGTCTCTATTGAATCGGGAGTGTTCTAATAATGAGAATTGTGTAGAGAATTAAATGGTGTATCAGTGTGAAGTACTGCCGTGAGTCAAAAATGATATTTCGCAGGATAATTTAACTATTTTCAGAAATAGCGGGAGCCTAGAGCCGCGTGACGTCAGCTGTCATATGGAGTAGAAGAATAGAAGTCAGGAGTCTACGTCAAAGGTTGATGGAGTGAAGATCGAGAGGAATCATTTGACGCGTAAGTCAAAATACTGATGTCTTATTGGGGAACTATGGGGAATTTAGATAATGGAGTAGTGATGAATTACATACAAATATGACAGGGATCAAAGTGATGACTGGAAATTCAACAATAATTTATATCTTAAACCAAAGTATAATGGACTTATTTCCAGTATATTATTATATCCATCATACGTCAGGCATTGGAACTATTGGACCAATATAATTGACATCGCAGGAATATATGATCTACGAAACCTCCTGAACCATATCAGGATTGAATAATGATCTTGATGCAATATTAATATATAATTTGTTTGGCATGGATATCCATTCATTGGATATGACGGCGGGTTCCTGATTGGAGTTCTGCTGAACACTGCGAGATGCAGTAAGCTGTGAGGAGAGCTGCTGGAGTATGGAGATGCAGACTTCGGGGCTGTATGCTGGGAACGAGATGTGTTTGGACCATAATCTTAGCTAAGTGTCTTTATAATTTTACTTAAACGTAACAATAGGAACTTATACGAATATTAAGAACGTTTATAGTTATATCGACCCTTCGTATATTTTAATCAATCGCGATCTTAACTTAAACCTACCGGGTTTGACTCTCGCGGCTAAACATTTATTGAAATCATACATATAGAACAAAACTACATAGTAAGATAGATGTTTAGGTCAACGGAATTTAAGGTTCAATTTTAAACAAGATTTTGATGACTGACAGTTAATGTCAAGATGAGTAATAGGGTTCTATTTAGCTATTACAAATAAACATGACAATAGGTTTAAATATTTAAATTTTAGAACAGGCCAATTGAATCTTTGTTTAAATAAATTAGAATGTCTATTGGCATTTGATATCGAGAAACCACTTAGGGTTGAGCTATACAATGTTTTGAATTGATTTTATTTTTATTGTCTTTTCTCTTGGAATTATTATTTAAATTTAAATCTTTTTGAAATCCGAAAGGAATTATCTTCGATAATTGACAGTGGATCTGAACAATATTCTGACTGAGAACCTTGTGCGTTTATGTTGTCATATCTTCGTCTTGAAGTAATATTTGAAGTGAATATTAACTGAGCTACTGAAGACCTTGTCTTGGAATAATAATTGAATTGAATATTATCTGAACAACCGGAGATCTTGTAACCTACTGGAGAACCTATCTTCGATAATACTACAGAGTATTTAAACAGTGAAACAATTGTATCTTCTAGGTAAGAACTCCCAGTATAATTTTAATAGGGTTTATTACTATTTAACCTGGTGTTTTACTATGAATGTATTTTTGGGAAGTAATTGATCAATTACTGATAGAAATGGATAAACGACCATATCATTACTGTTTATTACCCTTGTTGTGTTACTATACAAGTTCATTTAGACTTAAGGTGTATTGTATTATCTATTTTATTTGCTCCAGTGAAAGAATACCATTTTTCAAAATTCATCCCTTGATTTTGGTATAAAATCTGTTAACGTATTAGAACCTAGAATGGGGTTTCATAATACTTGAGACTAAATTAAATCACCAATACTTACCAGTCCTCAATATTACCCTTGGATTTAGTCAGACCAGTATAGAGAAAGTATTTCCCACACTTCTATCCGTACTATTACTCTGAGAGTGGGGAAGTGACAATACTGGTAGGCACAAATGCCAGTATAGTTACGACCGACCAAGTGAAATGGTCCTGATAGCACGCAGTTACACCATCACGTACCATAGTACAGACGATACAGTTGCGATGGCTAGGCTAAGCAACGGTTGATGTGAAGCTTTCATTATGCGGTCTGTAGATTATCAAAATTATTATTTGGGTGCGAGGATTGGCGATATACGTATGGTCTCCAGGGGTCAATTCTGCCTCTGGCGTGCTGAAGGTTGCCCCCTAGTGTTCGGTCTGACCAATCGGCACGTAGTGATTATGCGTAATCCAACGGGGTGTCTACTTACTCGCTCAGCAATAGGTGTCGTTAGTGAGGTTGCGGCTAAGGATAAAACGTCCCTAGAGGCGATCCGTGCAGAATTGGGTGTCTTAGGGAGGTACGTGGGGGGAGGCCAATTACTCGATCTGGGTTGTAGACCAGGTAATGGAGCGTCCTTCAGCTTATTCATACATTAATCGAAGTACCTTCTTATTATACTAGAGTCTAAGGGGGGAACAGAAGTAGTCTCAAGTGAGTAGGGTAGTTACTCCGTGTAAATTTTAGGAGTAATAAAATCCTACCACAGGGGTAACTACATCCTTGTTTGTCCTCTTATTCATTTGGTGACTGATACATACGATCTATAGACGGGTGACATAGTTTGTTCTTCCCTTTTGAAATGGTCGTGGTAGGCTCGACGGAAAGTGACCAGTATGGTGACGAACTTTACTGGAGAGAGCGGGGAGAGGGCTCCTCCTTTACGAGTATAAGACCATATTTCTATACAATGTTTTCTAGGGCAAATAAATAATACTAATTGTTAAACCTTTGTCCATTTCTGTCTGAGGATTTATATTTAAGAATTTATACATATATTCGCTATAATCTATCTATTTACATGAGTATGTAAAGTCTAATAGTTCACCTAGTTGTGAACCCCGGTCACTAGTATTATTTTAAAAGGACATCATAACGTAGAAAATTATATAATAAATAGACGATCACGCCAAAACAAATAAACATTATCGGAGCCTAAGGCTTAGCACAGTACATATCAATATATGTACATTTCCTTCAAACACCGGAAAGGGAAAATGTCACAGTCTCAAAATACGAGGTTCAATATAAAGTGAGAATGAGATGTAAACTCTTTTAATATTAGGAAATTAAATACTGGCCGGTAAAGCTAATCTATCTAGCTGATTGGTATGAAAAAAAAAGTAACTGTCTTATGTTTAAACAAAAATACGGTAATTTCTTTCCAATGCTATTGAGTACGTTAGCGAAAATGGAGAAAATTTAACTGCACGCCTTTATTAAATACTTGTGTTTGAAAAATTTTTCTACGGACCAAGTCAATTTAGATTTGCGGGATACTTTAGGGTCTAATGCTCCTCCATATTCGACAGTCGCACGTTGGTGCGCCGAATTTAGACATGGAAGAACATCGACCATGGACGACCCCCGCTCCGGACGCCCTACTACTGCAATAACTGAAGAAATTGTGAAAAAAGTTGAAAACTCAGTTTTGGCGGATCGTCGTGTCACGGTTCGTTTTATTGCTGAAAATGTAAAGATTTCAACGGGGAGCGTGCATAATATTTTATATGAACGCTTGGGTATGAAAAAGGTATCTGCGCGTTGGGTACCAAGAATGCTTACTGACATGCAAAAACAAACTAGAGTCGAGATTTGTCAAGAAGCTTTGGACCTGATACAGCAAGACCGGGAACTTTTTTTGGCGCGATTCATAACAATGGACGAAACATGGCTCCATCATTACGACCCTGAAACGAAACTGCAGTCTATGACATGGAAAAGGCCATCATCTCCAACTCCGAAGAAATTCAAGGTGGGCCCATCTGCCGGTAAGGTCATGGGCTCTGTTTTTTGGGATGGTAAAGGGGTATTAATGATTGAGTGTCTCAAACATGGAGCCACTATTACAGGTACTTTATACGCCAAACAAATAGCAACATTGCGCAATGAGATCCGCGAAAAACGGCGAGGTAAACTCTCGAAAGTTGTGCTGTTCCACCAGGACAATGCCCCGGCACACAAGTCCATCGTTGCAATGGCTGCAATTCGTGATGCTGGGTTCAATATCCTTAAGCATCCTCTGTATTCACCAGATCTCGCTCCCAGTGATTTCTACCTATTTCCGAGATTGAAACAATACCTGAGAGGCCAGAAATTTGAAGACGACGACGCGGTAGTCGCTGCAGTACAAGATTTTTTTAAGTACTCAAGATGAGACCTTTTTTAAAAATGAAATTTTAAGTTTAGAAAAAAGATATAATAAGTGTATTATGCTAAAAGGTGACTTTGTCGAAAAATAAAATTACATTTAGTAAAAGTTGTTTATAAAATACTCATTCTCACTTTTTATTGAACACCCCTAGTACCTATTTTTTTTTACAAGATTTTATCTAGTTTAACTGTCATGATAACTGTTAATATTTAGGTATTTTGGGATTTGGTTGTTTTGCGATGAAGGTGTTGTGATGTTTAGTTATTATTATGATATGAGTATATGAGACAATGACATTTTAAAATTCAGTCGTATTATAAATCCAGTGTTTTGAAAAAATAGAGGTATTTTGGGATTCAGCCACTTTGACACCAAGTTATTTTGAGATCTAGGTATGTTGTATGTTGGTACCCATAACTTTAGCTTACTTTTGGGCTAGGAAAATTGGTGTGAATTGTACCGTTATATTTATATTTTTATTTTAAAATATAATTTATTTAGTGACATTCAGAAGTGATACAGCAAAAATATTAGAAATTATCGCCACAAAGAGCAACTATTATACTTACAACTATACTCCTTTCACTGTAGCATGGTGCAGGTGACACTTGTCACACCGTTTCGTTACACTTAGACAAAATTGCTGCGGTGTATTTAATAGCGATTTATTTAAATTCCAGTCTGAATTTTTCTGGAGTTTAACATTTAAACTTCGAAAACACTATCGTGCGCGAAAGAAATTTAACCTAATTATTTTTTATTATCAATAAAAAAATAAAATACGATTAAGTCAAGAAACGTAATATGCGTGTAACAGAACATTTAATGATGGGACACAATCTACCACGAGAAGATTTATCATTTGTCAGCGTTTTTACTCGATCTTTATAATGGTATTAACTAGATTCTTGAAATCTTCACCAATTATGTTAATTATGGCCGCTACAACAACAAATGATAAAAATATAATCAAATTAAACATTAAGGGGGTCCCGACTGACCAATATAAAATGATACCCGAATGCGTAGGTAAATTTTACTTAGAAGCAGGGCTCTGCTAACACTGGATTATTATAGTTACTGCTTTAGTTTTGTTTATTATAGTTTTGTTTTATGTTACGGCCTATTTTCGATATACCTAAAAATTTGTACGACCTCGACTTTTTTTTGCATTATAAAAAACTCCGGTATTTAGTTTGCTTTACTTAATTTCATGAAGTAATCGTAAATTTATATTATTAATTACACAATATACCAAATTAAAGTTATAAATTTATAGTTTTATCAATTCGAGTTTTATAGCTTTCACTTCTCTAGTCTGTGGGTTTTGACACCTGCCACCCGCACCATGCTACAGTGAAAGGAGTATAACATTAAAATTTGTGCCAGATGAAGTGAGTGCTGTCATACCAGTTGAACGTCCAACCGAGCGAGACGGTTACCGCTGCGCTAAGACTATCCCAAAGATGGCTTTAAGTTAAGGCCATAAGAAAATTTTAGAACGTCAACCGTGAACCGATAGTTGCATGCTACAACAGTCTGTCATAATCGGTCTTTAGCCGAGGACATTAAAACGACTTGTATTTTATTGTTGAACTGTTTAATTACTTCAAGCACATCTCTGTTGCACGACCATATCAATCCCCTCGGGGCACTGCTGTCCGTCGGTCCAGGTGCATACGATGCGCACGCTCTGAACGCCGTTGACCAGCTTCACCTGCGGCGCGTCACCGAACGAGTCGCACGCCTTCACCACCACGCCCACCTGCCAGGTGTACCAGGGACATTCCTGCAACACATGATGTAAACAACATTTCAATCAAACACCGCAGCAGAGTCTACCAAATGAAGTAAAACATGTCATTCCTTCAAAAAACTGTTAAAATGAGTCACTCGAAAACGCACACACTGTTCGGTACCAGAAGGTCCCTGAGAATGATTTCAGTCAAAATACGTAGACTACGTAGTACATTTATTCAACTTAAGCATTTATGAATGTCGAAGAATCTAACACCGGTTTGGAAAAACCCTTTTGAGAACTTGAGAATAATCCGACGAGAAATTCAACAAGGTATATATTTTTTTTCAAACAGATCTACAACGTTATTAAATGACATAATTACATGTAAAGTATATAACATAGCTATTTTTTATAATACAGATAATGCGTATTTTTGATCGTCAATGGGGATCGGAATCATTTCCAACATCCCTGTAGCTGTTGAGCCGATTGTTTAGTTATATTTTTTGTTCGGCTCGTTTCCGCCACTTCACTGACATGTGACTCATTCGGCATCGGACTTCAACTTGCATGGAGTAACTCCTCGCGCCTCATGCCTGCGCTGGGAACATAGCAAAAGCTGGCGAAAGGCGACACATGGCTTTGAAAGCGGCCCGGAGGCGCCTTACGCATTTTCATGGGAGAGCAAAGTGAGGAAACTAAATACCGACCAAATAAGAGTAAATTTAATTGCTCACAGACACGCTGAGAAACCACTTAAAACTTTTGAAAATGGCAATAAGATGTGGGCGGAGCCAATGTGTGTAATAATAATAAATAAATAATAAATAATAAATAAATATCATGGGACAATTCACACCAATTGATCTAGTCCCAAAGTAAGCTTAGCAAAGCTTGTGTTATGGGTACTAAGCAACGGATAAACATACTTATATAGATAGATACATACTTAAATACATATTAAACACCCAAGACCCGAGAACAAACATTCGTATTTTTCATACAAATATCTGCCCCGACACGGGAATCGAACCCGGAACCTCAAGCTTCGTAGTCAGGTTCTCTAACCACTTGGCCATCTGGTCGTCAAATAATACTAAAATTTAATTTCATTTATATGTATCTTACGTCATCAGGAGGGAGGTCAGTGATGCTATCTGTCTGATCTAAATGAAGTTCCAGGACGTCCACTCCAAAACTTCCATTCGATCCTGCAAGTAAAAAGTAATTTGAGTTCAGCTTAACTATCTACGTTTGAAATATTATTATACTTGTGTACACGCTGTCGGCAACTCTCGCCTGACGTTCGTTTATTCGATGTTACAATGAAAGGCGTTGTTTAATTATTTTTTTTAATAGCCTGTTTCAGTGTCCCACTGCTGGGCAAAGGCCTCTCCCCTGGACTTCCAACTCGCCCTGTCTGCACTTGTGTTTGACCTGCGTTGCTTATAATGAAAATAAATAATAAATAACTGAAAGGCTTATTGTATGACCTCCTTTAACCGTAGTGCATTGTGAGTCCGCGCATGCGCCGTGCAGTAGCGCGGCGGCGGCGAGCGCGAGCAGCGAGCGAGCGAGCGGGGACATGGCGGCGAGGCGGGTGCCCGCTGCCGGCGCGCGCGCCGCTTATAACGCGCCGCTCGCCGCCGCGACCAATACTTAATCAATCCAAGTAAATGCTCAATTATTTTAATTTCTTTACTAAGTGGCCATGACACAAGCTTTACTCTAAATCAATTGGTGACAATTTATAGCTTATAATTTTAATTTTAGCATGTCATTGAAATTTAATTAAACTTCCTGTGATCTTACTACCTATATTTATTGCTTGAATTTAAGACAAATATTTACCTACACTTCATTGCCTTTTGTAAGCTGACAAAAATTTACTAAAGACATTATTTATGACCTTCGCGTCTAAGTCAGTAAGTAAATTAATCTTAATTCTTTAACCGTTCCTTAATGGGCAAATTTATTATGCCTCAGAGTTGCGAAACTTCGATAGCGCGATGCAGGGTGTAGTAGTTCCTGTACTCCTACATTGATGATGCCTCTGCCAAAATTCTCTAACGACTAAAGGCCGCTTTAACAATCTACCCTAAAAACTATCACCCCAACCATGGTTTTGAGTTCAATTCAGGTACTGAAGAATACCAAACTGGGTACGGTCGACCAAGAAAGTGGTCTACCAGTTTTGAAAAAAGTTTCTGTTAAGGTTGACTTTTCAAACTGAGTGAAGTCTTTAGTCACTGTCACCCAATTATTTCAAGGGAAAATCGACCTCGTTGTATTATGACGTGCAAAAATGAAATTCAACCGTAGGGTGGTAGACTACGTGGTAGACCATATATTTGGCCGATGGTACTGTAGGCACTGGCCACCAAGACCGTGTTGCTGTTTTGTATTATTTTTAAATATTTAAATCTTACGGATTCTGGAATTCGAATCCCGAAACAAACCACAGTACCTACGTAGGTAATTTTATACGCTAAAAGACAATACAAGCTTATATGTATAAGCTTATATGTATATGTATAAGCTTGTAGGACTAAAGAGGACTATAGTTAGGATCTACTAAGGCAAGACGAGCTAGTGAGGTACCTAGGCTAGTCGTATGTAAGCGATTAAGAATTTCGGGGAAGTCGGTAGGGAGCGACGTGGTTCAATTGGTAGAACACCTGTGTTGGGGCGCATACCCAGGAGACGTGGGTTCGAATCCCACCGGCGCACCCGGAAAACTTTTTCGCTTTTAAATTCTAGCTCGGTAGATTTAGTAGTTACAAACGCTTTCATTATTTTTGATAAAACACTTAGTTTCAGAAATTTTCCTAAAGCCGTTAAATATGTAATGTAATGGTATTAAAATGATTAAATAGTCAAGCTTTGTAAATGCTGCCTATTAATTTTATAAACAAACAATTACATCCGCAGTAATCAATTTGTTTATTATCGCGTTGATCTGTGCCTGTACCTACATAATAATATATCAATATCATTGCAACTACCGAACATTATGCCAAGGGCTGAATTCAGGAACGGCCCAACACGGTTTGCGAGCGGTAATTCAATCGTTTGCGAGAAGATAGGGGCGAACTGCTATTCAGGAACGCCAAAAATCACTGGTTTGCGAGAGGTTTGGGCTGAGATTGGGATGAGCCTTTTTACGAGGGGCGTTCAATATAAAGTGAGAATGAGATGCAAACTCTTTTAATATTACGAAATTAAATACTGGCCGGTAAAGCTAATCTATCTAGCTGATTGTTATGAAAAAAAAAAAACTAACTGTCTTTTGTTTAAAAAAATATACGGTAATTTCTTTGCAATGCTATTGAGTACGTTAGCGAAAATGGAGAAAATTGAACTGCGCGCCGTTATCAAATACTTGTATTTGAAAAATTTTTCTACGGACCAAGTCAATTTGGATTTGCGGGACACTTTAGGGTCTAATGCTCCTCCGTATTCGACAGTCGCACGTTGGTGCGCCGAATTTAGACGTGGAAGAACATCGACAATGGACGACCCCCGCTCCGGACGCCCTACTACAGCAGTAACTGCAGAAATTGTGAAAAAAGTCGAAAAATCAGTTTTGGCGGATCGTCGTGTCACAGTTCGTTTTATTGCTGAAAATGTAAAGATTTCAACGGGGAGCGTGCATAATATTTTACATGAACGCTTGGGTATGAAAAAGGTATCTGCGCGTTGGGTACCAAGAATGCTTACTGACACGCAAAAACAAACTAGACTAGAGATTTGTCAAGAAGCTTTGAACCTGATGCAGCAAGACCGGGAACTTTTTTTGGCGCGATTTATAACAATGGACGAAACATGGCTCCATCATTACGACCCTGAAACGAAACTGCAGTCTATGACATGGAAAAGGCCATCATCTCCAACTCCGAAGAAATTCAAGGTGAGCCCATCTGCCGGTAAGGTCATGGGCTCTGTTTTTTGGGATGGTAAAGGGGTATTAATGATTGAGTATCTCGAGCATGGAGCCACTATTACGGGCACTTTATACGCCAAACAAGTAGCAACATTGCGCAATGAGATCCGCGAAAAACGGCGAGGTAAACTCTCGAAAGTTGTGCTGTTCCACCAGGACAATGCCCCGGCACACAAGTCCGCCGTTGCAATGGCTGCAATTCGTGATGCTGGGTTCGATATCCTTAAGCATCCTCCGTATTCACCAGATCTCGCTCCCAGTGATTTCTACCTATTTCCGAGATTGAAACAATTCCTGAGAGGCCAGAAATTTGAAGACGACGACGCGGTAGTCGCTGCAGTACAAGATTTTTTAAGTACTCAAGATGAGACCTTTTTTAAAAATGGAATTTTAAGTTTAGAAAAAAGATATACTAAGTGTATTATGCTAAAAGGTGACTATGTCGAAAAATAAAATGACATGTAGTAAAAGTTGTTTATAACATACTCATTCTCACTTTTTATTGAAGGCCCCTAGTATTTATTTATTCATTTATTATTTTTTTTATTTTTCATCCGAAATAGTAGGTAGGCCCAGGGGGGCACACTTACATATATCACACTTTTCATGCGACTACAGCGATCTGTGGTTGTTTGGTAAAGAACTAAATTAGCGGCCATCTTGGTTGACTTGTCAAACTTGTCAGTTGTCATTCATCGGCCATGGTCATGGCGTACCAAATTGTACGGTCAAGGACTTTAATTGATAGGCCACTTGCCAATGTTCGTATTTTAGCCGTATAGTGCAAATCGGGTTTAGCCGCTTATACTTCGTATATGCTGATTTGAATTAGACGGCTAAAATACGAATAGTGGCAATTAGCCTATCAACTAAAATTACGCGTAATTAGAGCTGTACATCACTACCAACATATACATATAGATAGGTATACATCTATAGATACGTCACATTAGTTCTTCACCAGGGCGTAGGGCAGCAGCACCTTCCATACATGCAAATTTGACCATAGAGTTGCCACTCTTGTTCATATAATATTACAATACTCTTTGGGTAGGCCTCTTTCCCGAGGCATAAATGTTAATGTAATAAAAAAAATGATTTTGATTATAGTATTTACATTTTTATTTTATTAGTTACTTTTCATCGCATCACTGCCGTCGCATACTTAAAATATCACATCACAATACATCTCGCACTCAATTTATAAGATCGCTGCGCCTCAATATAATTTCGAACAAACATTTTAAATTCAATAGGTAACAGAAGTCGTGCTAAACGAAACGCACAACTGTCAATGTCACACTGACTGACAGCGACGTCCACAGGGACAGTGCAGTGACATAACACCGTTTCGGGCGGCCGCGGCGCGGGCGCAGCCAGCTGTTTCTATTTTGATTCCCATCGAAGCGGTCGATTTCTATTCGAAGGAATCGAATACATGAAAGTGATAACTAATGATGGGTCGGACCGAGTGTAGTGGAATGGAGGGTGGTCGCGTGTGGCAAACGCACTCGCGACTGGCGAGCGTGCTGGAAGCGGTGCTGTGGTGGCTGGAGCCGGCGGAGCTGGCGCGCGCGGGCGCCGTGTGCCGCGCCTGGCGCACCGCCGTCGCCGCCGCGCGCGCCTGGCGGCGCCACCTCGCCGCGCGCGCCGCCAGGCCCGCCGACGCAGACGCGGCGTTGAAAGCGCTCGCGCAGCTCTACGGTACGGACGGAGCACTCGACAGTACCGCCCGATGGCGAAATGAAAATTTTTATTAATTCAGAAACTGTAATGGCTCGTCTAGACGATGGCCCATGACGGGCGAGTACGGGCATGCGCGATTGTGAAGAGAGCATGATCGTCTGTGAGTGGCCATCGTTGCCTGTGATCGGGAATAATCGGAGAATTGTTGGTACATCAAAGGAATGCGTGCTAATGATCAACAGGCGACAGTGAGTAAATGAACAGTCACGATTGTGTAGAGAGCGACCCATAATCGCGGCGATGATGGCCACTTCTTTAATCGCCCATCATGGGCCATTGTGTAGTCGAGCCATAACATAAATCCAGTGTCAGTGGGCCCCAAACTAGGCAGCGCTTGTATCTTGGGCACCCTGGAGAGTTGTTGAAGGGTGTCATGCCGCCCACATTGCAGTGATGTGCTGTGCGTCTATGCTATGAGGATGTGAAAGCTAACAATAACAACCGCTTTAGCCTAGTTGGTAGTGACCCTGCCTACGAACCAAGAGGTCCTGGGTTTGAATCCCAGTAAGGGCATTTATTTGTGTGATGAGCATGAATATTTGTTCCTGAGTTATGGATGTTTTCTATGTATTTAAGTATTTATTTATCTATATAAGTATGTTTATCCGTTGCTTAGTACCCATAACACAAGCTTTGCTAAGCTTACTTTGGGACTAGGTCAATTGGTGTGAATTGTCCCATAATATTTATTATTATTATTATTATTAATAAGCTATGAAACTATGTGACCAGTTTCCACTAATGCTAAGCTATGTAGTTGCTCTAGGAAGAATCAGAGTGTGCATCAACAACACTCATCTTTCCATATAAAGAACTTTGCTTAGTTGAACTCGTTAACACCAGTGCTATGCTATGATTAGTGAATATTAAACACATCCATAGCGACATAGCACTGCACATCTGTTTGGGAAAACCAAACTAACAGGCATGCACATTTTATGCATAGTCAAGTAATGTGTTCCTGTAAATATTTACAGACAAAATTGTTTATGACTACATGGGAAAGGACTGATATACAGAGTTATTTGTAATTCACTGACATCCTCTTAACCCTGAATTCCTATCACTCAAACAAATGTTTTTTGTTTTACGACTTAATAAAATGAAGCACTTTTTTTCCCGTACAAATACACAGAGTATCGTAAAAATAAGAGGTAATCCCAAATTTTCAAAACGTTATTAACCAAAAATATTAAGTTATGACAAAAGCCGTAAAACAAAAAACATTTGTTTAAGTGGTAGGAGTTTAGGGTTAAAAGGATGCTAGTGAATTACAAATAACCCTGTATTACAATCTTTAAAGCTGTTAATTAATGTTCACTCCACTTTATTTACTGCCATTAATTACGGCTTTCACTGCCAGGATCGCATGTGTATTTTTGGCTACTTAATAATAATACCGCTGTCATAATTTAGCAGTTGTTAAACGCACATATTAATTTGTGGTGTCTGAAGAATTCTTGAGTGTAATTATGGCTTAGAGTTAGAAGGTTGGCTCTACATGATATCTGACAACTTTTTGACAGTACATGGTCTTGTCTTAGCAACATTTTACATGAAAATGTTTTTGGTGAGATGTAACAAACTCAATTTGAAGTAGACGATTGCATAGCAAGTACTTAATAGCCATGCAAATGCAAATAGCATTTAGGTTCTGTAGTGTCCGAGGACTAGGTACATCACAACATTCTTACATTTTGCAATACCAGTCCACTCTTGTTTATTTCTTTCTAATGCATGGGCCACACTAGCGGCTAACGTCAATTCCATTAGTGCGATAATTATTGCGTTGTCAAATTTTGTTCAAATTATTGCCAATTTACTGAATATTTTTAATATGAAAATATCACTTCACTGATAGTGCATCTACCTTGTTTTGCTGCGTTGAGAATAAACAGTTTAATACTGTATTAAGACTCAAGGTTGATTCATATTTGAGGACACCAAGCGCACCAGACATGTGCCGTGGCAGACAAAATAATATCCTTTTATACAGTGTCTATTAACAAATTCATATTTATTGTAACACAACTACGCGGACTCCAACAGACACTGGCCATGCCTGACTAGTATGCGTGGAAAAAATATTTTATCGGTGTCTGATAATATTATTACCTAGTCAAAAAAAAATCTTTACATATTTCAACTATCATAGGACCATAGTGGATTACTAAAATTCAATCAATTTTCTATGATAAGTGAGACGAGTCTAAATAAATTAAATATTTTCTCGCATCAGACTGTAAGTTTTTAATTACAGTTATCTTGTAGTATTAATTTATTTATTTCTCTCAGGGGTGCCCATCAGTCGTGGGGCCCCGGTCAATGTCAGCTATGAAGACAGGGATAGCCATCTTTTTTGAAGTATGTTGACAGTTAGGCATTTTGAAGCAAATCATCATCATCATCATCGTCCCAGCCTATATACGTCTCACTGCAGGGTAGAGGCCTCCTCTCTGAATGAGAGGGCTCGGGCCGTAGTTCCCACGCAGGCGCAGGCCCAGTAGAAGCGGATGCCTGTATGGTATCTCTGCAGCCGTCACGCAGCGGTGCGCATGAGACCTGGCGCGCTGTGTGGGCTGACTGGGCTGCGCGGGTACTGGCTGAAAATCAGTGCTGGGGTGCTTTAACGCCTGGGGCGCCTCAGCATTATGCTGAGCCAGTGTCCGATTTGCAACCGCAATGACACATTCTATCTTTAGCTTTAGTGTTGCCTTTTGTTTTGTAAAATATTGATGATGTGTCTTGTGTTGTGATGTTGTAAATAAATGTATTTTTCTCAAACATGCTATGAAATATTGACGTTATGTTCCTTAAAATACGCCACGAACTGTCACGTTGCAGGTGCGGCTAGACGAGAGGTCAATAATGGAATTTCATACAACATTGCTGGCCAAGGCCAGCAAAGTGATTGTCTATTGTTTTATGTGACACAGCACCATGACGTTTAATAGGTCGACGTGGTCGACGTGGATGGATGAATGGATGGATGGATGTTGATGGATGTTGGTTGATGGATGTTGATGGATGTTGGTTGATGGATGTTGATGGATGTTGGTTGATGGATGTTGATGGATGTTGTTGGATGTTGATGGATGTTGATGGATGTTGATGGATGTTTATGGATGTTGGTTGATGGTTGTTGATGGATGTTGATGGATGTTGATGGATGTTGGTTGATGGATGTTGATTTATGTTTTTTTTTTTTTTTTATGATATAGGGGGCAAACGAGCAGACGGATCGCCTGATGGTAAACGATTACCGTCGACCATGGACACCTGCGACACCAAAAGAGTCACAAGTGCGTTGCCGGCCTTTTAGGTAGGAGTACGCTCTTTTTTGATGGATGTTGATGGATGTTGATGGATGTTGATGATGTTGTTGGTGATGGTGATGGTGATGATGATGGCGGTGATGATGGTGGTGATGATGATGATGATGCATGTTTGAGAAAAACTCTATACAAGCCTTGGCCACGAACAGGGATTGCCGGCCTCGTATCTCTAGATGGCCTCGTTAACACTCGGCCATCTATAACTACTCGGCCGGCAATCCCCTATTTCGCGGCCGCTGCAGTAATGTACTATTCTTTCTTTCTTTAGACTATCAAAATTATTGCAATACTGTTATGACAATATTGTCGCGGATTTAAAAAAAAATCCGATTCCCTTCATATTTTTTTACGATACTGCGATACGCTTCAATAAGGGTGCGACCAAACCGCCGCTTAAAAAACGGAGACGTTACGGAATCGCAGTGACGCACCGTAAACGTCACAACTTTACTACGGAGAGCATGCGGTCAATTCTGACGTTTACGGTGCGTCACTGCGATTCCGTAACGTCACCGTTTTTTAAGCGGCGGTTTGGTCGCACCTTTATAATGTATCGTGATACGCGTGTATCATTATTCGTTAATCTGTCGGGCAGGCGGCGCGTGTCCGTGGCGCGAAGTGTTCGTGGCGGCGGCGGCGCCGTGGCGGCGGGCGGGGCGCGTGGCGCCGGCGCAGCTGACGCCCGCGCGCCTCGCCGCCGCCGCGCTGAGCCGCGCCGGGGACCGGCTGGCGCTGGCCGCGGAGGACGGCGCCGTGACCGTGTGGCGCGCGCGCGGCGGCGCGTGGCGGCGCGCCGGCGCCGGCTCCGTGGCGCCGCTGGGCTGGGCGGCCGTGCTGCGCGCCGAGTGGGCGCCCGCCGCCCCCGCCCCCCGCCTGCTGCTGGCCGGCCGGGCGCCGCTGGCCGCGTCGCGCGGCGCGCTGGCCGTGCTGGCGCCCAGCAGCAGCGAGCGCGGCGCGTGGCGCGTGGCGGCGCGCGCGGGCGGCGCGGCCGGCTGCTGGGCGGGCGCCGCCGGCTTCCTCTCGCTGGAGCTGACGCGGCTGTCGGCGCCCGACCAGCCGCCGCACTTCGCGACCGACGTGTGGCTGAACGCCGCCTCGCAGGTGAGTCGCGCGCGGCGGCGAGGCGAGGGCGCGTCGTGTCGTGTCGCGTCGCGTCGTGACGTGTCGTGACGTGTCGTGACGTGTCGTGACGTGTCGTGACGTGTCGTGACGTGTGCGTGACGTGTGCGTGTCGCAGGAGGCGGGCTGCGAGTTCGCGGGCGTGGCGGAGCGCGTGCTGCGCGTCTACAACGAGGAGCCGGCGCTCATCACGTGAGTCCGCGCCGCCGCAGTGAGTCCTGTTTGAGCGTGTGACTCCCCTAGATAACACTAAAATCGTTCATTAATGCCATTGTTGTATCGCTTGTTTCCTGCATTTTACCAATCGATGTACTTACTGATCATTGCGACTGGCGATTAATGAAGATAATGAACAAAATATTACCCACCCAGTAACGAGTCTGTCTAACGACCGCTTTAGCCTAGTTGGTAGTGACCCTGCCTACGAAGCAAGGAGGTCCTGGGTTCAAATCCCGGTAAGGGCATTTATTTGTGTGATGAGCACGAATATTTGTTCCTGAGTTATGGATGTTTTCTATGTATTTAAGTATTCATTTATCTATATAAGTATGTTTATCGTCGTCTAGTACCCATAGTACAAGCTTTGCTTAGTTGGGGACTAGGTCGATTTGTGTAAGATTGTCCCCTAATATTTATTATTATTTATTTATTTATTTTTATGTTTTGGTGCGTCCCGCTGAAGTTGATCGGGACAATCGGGAGGGACTAAGCCGGGACCGCGGCCCTCACCGATGTTTTATGTTCAGCCGCGGGCCGCTTCTGACAAATTCATGCGAGCATATTGATCTTCCGGCTTAACATAGTTTGCGTTGTGCTTGAATCGCTGCTAGTTGTTGTGGCACTTACTCGTAAAGTGTGTTATAGTTATAAGGTAAACATCCCTGTGCTCGAAACTAACCCAATACATGGCACATTCAGGGGGTGTTTCACCACCTTATTGTCAAACTACTGGTTACGTAACCAATGAATAAACTAAGTACTGGACAAATCTGTCGGCTAGAGTTTTTTTCAGTTTCACCACTCCGGTCCTATGCAAACTAAGTACCACTTAACTAATCGTCGGTTTAACAAAAAGTCGGAATGGCAACGTCGCATTTCACGACCACGCGTTCCTGTTCGCACACTTTCGTTCAAAGAGTCGCCCATTATTAAAGCAATAGAAATCGTAAACTATGTAATTTTTAAATACATCTATTTTTTGCATAAACAAATGTGTAACATTATAATTAATCCAAAAACGGTATTTATTTACGATACTTTGTAAACAATAACAAAGAAAAATAAAATCACGTAAAACGAATCGAAAAGTGGCGCCAAACCATTTGTTCAGTCAATTGGCGAGTTTTATAATATGTACGTACCTTCGTTTATAGTTATGTTAGCGAGCGTCTCTAGTTAGTTGCAATAAATTCATCACGAAGCAAACACCTGTTATTTATTTTTATAACACGTTTACTCCAAAATGTACCTTATTGACCATATGGTCCATCGACCCAGGATATTATTGACGGTGATCTATTTCATGGATTGAAGTTAATGTAATTTGGAGTTTAATATGGACAAATAAGTGTAAATAAGTGGACAGTATTAGAGTTTTGAACATTTAAAAGTGAATAAAAGTGCAAAGAAAGTTACGAATTGAACTAACGGTTTACTTACGGTATAGACTTTTCAAGAACAAAACATTATTTCGCGAGTATAATTCAACTGAGTGATTTAACGTATTTATGTGCGTTATACATAACTAGCTGCGATAAATATTGCAAGCGGTGAACATTATATTACACTTTGAAAAAACGTATTTAAGTGCTTACGCTTACCCTACGCGTTAAATATCTATCGATTAGTACAGCGAAATTATTCTAGAACTTGGTTATTATTCTTCAATATTTAGTATTTTTGTGAAAAGAAAAAAAAAGTACAAAATGGAGCAAATAGAAAAACGTATAACACTGCAAACCGATACCTACGAAAAGGTGGAAAAAGCTTATAACAATTATAAAAAATCACCGAAAGAGAGAATTACTACTGGGTACGTCCAAGGTCGGATGGAGACTTTAGATACTTATTGGAAGGATTTTAGAGTAACCCATGAGAAGATAGTCCTGTCGGTTTTAAAGGATGATAGACAGTTGTTGTCATATTTTGCTGAAGATACGTTCGATAAGTTTGAAGAGTTGTACTATTTATATAAAGGCGATTTGAAGACTGCGTTACTGAATATAAACTTTGAAACCAGTAAAGAGAAGTCTCCCAGCCAGATTGACGTGAGTAAGCCTAGTACATCAAATAGTGAAGTCAGATTGCCTCGTATTTCCATACCTATTTTTAATGGGAACTACACAGAGTGGCAATCATTTCACGATCTTTTCGTGGCGTTAATTCATAACAATGTATCCATAGAAAATGTGCAAAAATTGCACTACCTTAAAAGTAGTTTGACGGGTGATGCAGAAGTACTATTGAGACAGTTTTCAATTACGGGAGATAATTATGCCGACGCATGGTCGATTCTGAAAAAACGATACAACAACAAAAGATATATCGCTAATAATATTTTTAAAAAGTTTTTCGGACAAAAGGCGTTATCTCTTGAATCGGCAAATGCCATAAAACAACTATTAGATACGACTGTTGAGTGTATAAACGCACTTAAGAAATTGGGCTTACCTACGGAGGAATGGGACGCAATTATCGTGTTTGTTGTCGTGTCTAAGCTGGACGTAAACACTCATAAACAGTGGGAAGAGACAATTAGTGGAGATAATTCGGATGATTTACCTAAATTAGAGATGCTGAAGTCATTTCTGGAAACTCGTTTTCGCACGTTGGAAATGGTTGAACCTGGAAGTAAAAATTACAAACCTGTCAAGCCGAAGACTTTTCATGCAACTGCTAGCAACGGAACTTTACAGTGTGTCGTCTGCAAGGAAAATCATTACATACATAATTGTAAACAATTTGCCAAGTTACCTATTGAAGAAAGGTACAGCTTCGTCCAAGGCAACAACCTATGTTTCAATTGTCTCATACCCAATCACACAGTATTCAAATGTAAACAGCGCACCACATGTCAAATCTGCAAGAGGAAGCATCACTCCTTATTACATAGAGAAACGAAACAATCAAGCGAAGAAAAACAGGTTAAGACTGCAACTATTGAAGATCATACACAAACAAACCAAGAGGAGGTACAAACTAAGGTCACGGGGCACGTGGCAAATAGAGAACAACCAGGTCAGAGTATCTTGTTAGCAACAGCACTGGTAGACGTCACATCGAGTTCAGGTCAGTCACACGTCTTCCGTGCTCTCATAGATCAAGGTTCAGAGGCGTCGTTCGTGACTGCGAGAGTAGTCGAGTTATTGGGCCTAAAGAGGACTGAAATCAGCGGCGTCGTCTCTGGTGTTGGAGAAGGTAACCACGTGTCTCTTAAACATTTAGTAGATTTACATATTAGGTCGAGATATGATAACAATTTCTCTTTAACTGTAAATGCATATGTGTTAAGGTCATTGACTCGTAGATTACCTGCAAAGGAAGTCAGAGGCTATATTTGGCCTCAGCTCAAAGATATAGAGTTGGCCGATCCCACCTTCAACGTACCGGGTAGGATAGATATCCTTCTTGGTACAGACGTGTTTAGTAAAATCATTGCTGCCTGCGGCTAAATTCCACTACCGCACTTCGAGGAACCGTTTGTCTTTCCATCCTCACCATCTTGATGATTGGCATTCTAGTACCGTGCGTTTTAAGCGAAACTTCTTTCCTCGCACGACAAAGATCTGGAATCAGCTTTCTGCGGCAGCATTCCCGGAGCGTTACAACTTAGGGATCTTTAAAAAACGAGCCTACCAATTCCTAAAAGGGTCGGCAACGCACCTGTGATGCCCCCCGTGTTGCGGGTGTCCATGGGCGACGGTGATCGCTTTCCATCAGGTGACCCGTCTGCTCGTTTGCCACCTCTTATATAAAAAAAAAAAAAAAAAAAAAAAATGGAGGCTTAATGAGAGGACCAGGTAATGTAGTTGCTCAGCACTCTCATTTAGGGTGGATTTTGTCAGGAAATATGAATGTTATTCCTTGTAGGTCACAAAATATCACAAGCCTCCACATTATAAGGCAGGTGGAAGAAGATAACAATCTACTGAAGAAGTTCTGGGAACTGGAGACAGACCTTCATACCACCAAAAGGGTTTGGTCAAAGGATGAAGAAAAATGCGATGAGATCTATAAAACAACTACAACAAGAAACACAACAGGAAAATATGAAGTACATCTACCCCTGAAACAAAGTATTGAAGAAACAATAAAGGTCTGCGGAGATACAAAACAGCAAGCTAATACAAGGTTTAAACAACTAGAAAGAAAGTTCCGGAAGAATAACAAATTAAAGGAAGGATACACAAAGGTTATCAACGAATATCTTCAATTGGGGCACATGAAGAAAGTTGAAATAGAAGAAGAAAAAGAATCAATTTACCTTGCTCATCACGCTGTAGTGCGAGAAGATAAAGACACTACCAAGCTACGCGTTGTTTTTGATGCGTCCGCTAAGGGTTCCAATGGTCGATCCTTAAATGATAGTATGCTGGTAGGCCCTACATTACAACCTGATCTTCGTAATCTAATAATTCGCTGGAGATGTCACAAAATCTGTGTAGTAGGCGATATAGTCAAAATGTACCGCCAAGTCAGGATGACCAACAAACACACCGATTTACAGCGAATTGTGTGGCGAAGTGATGATTCGGAAACTCTAGAAAGTTATCAATTACTTACGGTGACCTTTGGAACTGCAGCTGCACCTTACCTAACTGTGCGCACTCTTCTTCAATTGGCTGACGATGAATCTGAGAGGTATCCACAGGGCGCAGCAGTGGTGAAAGATTCCTTTTATATGGATGACTTGATGACGGGCCATGAAGATTTATCTGAAATAAAGAATATTTGTCATGAAGTTAATAAGTTGCTGAAGGCTGGTGGTTTTCACATGCAAAAGTGGTCAAGCAACTCTGATGACTTATTGAGGTTCCTACAAGATGGTAACGAATTAACAGAGCCTATAGATAGTATGGAAATAAAACTAGATAAAGTATTAAAAATACTTGGACTTACCTGGGATAGGAACGACGACATGTTTAAATTTACGGTCAGCTTACCAGAAGTCAGTAGTCCTGCGACAAAAAGATTAATACTATCGGATGTCGCTAGTCTTTTCGACCCATTTGGATGGCTGGCTCCAGTTATAGTAACAGCAAAGGTCATGATACAAAAACTGTGGCTTTGCAATCATGGGTGGGATGAACAGCTGCCATCTGAGTTGGTGAATGAATGGATGACATACAGGGAAGAATTAAATGAGTTACAAATGATTAAGATACCACGCTGGATGAACATTACATCACACTGCAAAGATGTACAGCTCCATGGTTTTGCAGATGCTTCATCAATAGCCTATGCGGCTGTAGCTTATATC
Source organism: Archips crataeganus (assembly GCA_947859365.1). Taxonomy (NCBI): domain Eukaryota; kingdom Metazoa; phylum Arthropoda; class Insecta; order Lepidoptera; family Tortricidae; genus Archips; species Archips crataeganus. Next base: position 129,161 of record OX402047.1, on the reverse strand, counting down.
AGAGTCGTCGACCAGGATGATGATGTTCACGTCACCATGATAGCATCGAAGACCAAGGTTGCTCCTCTAAAGCAATTGACGATACCTCGATTGGAGCTATGTGGGGCAGTGTTGCTGGCAAAACTTTTGCATGAGCTCTCGATCTTGCTGAAGTTACCAATGAATAAAATTTACGCCTGGACAGATTCAATGGTGGTCTTAGCTTGGTTGCAGTCTCAGCCAAGTCGATGGCAGGTGTTCGTTGGAAACAGAGTGTCAGAAATTGTGCAACGAATAGACAATGATAGGTGGCGACACGTCCAGTCTAGAGACAATCCAGCTGATCTTGCATCCAGGGGAGTTAGAGCAAGCGAGCTGGAGAATAATGAGATGTGGTGGACTGGACCGGAGTGGCTAAAACACCAGGACACTGAGTACACACGAGCTTCTGTACCACCAACGAATTTAGAAATGAAGAAAACATTTCACTTTAACTTACAAGATTCACCTATATGGGAGAGATTTTCTTCAATGTCAAAACTGAAACGAGTACTGGCTCAATGTTATAGGTTTATCGACTATAAAAATAAACCAGAGAGAGAAAAATATTTAACAGTGTCTGAGATTAACGAAATTGAAGTCAGATGCATAAGATTTTACCAACACACAGCTTACGAGAATGAAGTCAAAGATCTGAAAGAATGCGGTAAAATTAAATCAAAGAGTTCGCTGATCAGCCTCACACCCTACTTAGATGACCAAGAACTATTAAGAGTTGGAGGGCGTCTTAACAATGCTCCTGTACCTGAAGAAGCTAAACATCCTATCATTGTCCCAGCAAAACAACACATCACAAAGCTGTTGGCACAAGAGGCTCACATTAGGACGCTGCATGGTTACATACAGGCTATGATGACCTATATTCGCACCAAATATTGGATTCCAAGTCTTAAGTCAGCAATCAAGCAAGTTACACGAAATTGTAAGATATGTGTGAAGGACAAGGCAAAAACGCAGCAACAATTGATGGGACAGTTGCCGGCTTCAAGGGTTACTCCTCACCGTGCGTTCTTTAACAGTGGCGTTGATTACGCAGGACCCATCCAGTTAAGAACGTCGAAGGGCAGAGGCCACACGTCGACGAAAGGCTACATCTGCTTGTTTGTCTGCATGTCCACGCGAGCTATACACTTGGAGGCTGTAACAGAACTTACTTCACAAGGTTTCATGGCGGCATTTAAAAGATTTGTTGCAAGAAGAGGTCATTGTTCGCATCTATGGAGTGACAATGCTACTAACTTCGTGGGCGCTGCCAAGGAATTGAAGGAGATATTCTCGAAGAATAAATCAAATATAGCCAGTGAAATAGCGGAACTTTTGGCCAACGATGGCACGACCTGGCACTTCATACCAGCTAAATCGCCAAACTTTGGGGGGATTTGGGAGGCCGGTATACGGTCGGTTAAGCGACATCTCCATCGTATCAATGGAACCACGAAATTGACGTATGAAGAAATGTCAACCCTATTGGCTCAAATCGAGGCTTGTCTAAATTCGCGTCCTTTGTGTCAACTAGATGAGACATTAACAACCTTAAACCCGCTTACCCCTGGCCATTTTTTGATCGGAGAACCTGTAATGAACGTTCCAGATACGAATTGTGAAAATAAAAACATTAATTTACTCACTAGATGGCAGTTTATACAGAATAGAATGCAAGATTTTTGGAGGAGATGGAAAGCAGAGTATCTCAATACCTTGCAACAACGACATAAATGGCAAGGTACAGTAAAAGCACCCTGTGTTGGAGATATCGTAATTGTCAAAGAAGGCGATATGCCTCCGGCGAAATGGCTGTTAGGTAAGATAAAGACCTTGCATCCTGGCACTGACCAATTGGTGCGTGTTGCCACCGTTCAATGCAAGGGAGATCATCTTCTTAAAAGACCACTGTCAAAATTGATATTATTGCCAAAATATTCGGATGATTCGTTAAGTCCTCGTAGTTAAGTCTAATTGAAAATAATTATGTACTTAGTATAAAGGTGGGCGGTCAACTTTATTTTTTTTAAGCTATTATTTAGTCATATTATGTTTTCTGTCATTATAATAAGTCCCAAAGTACACCATCCGGAAATGTAGTCGTGAATAGATAACGCAACTTACGCAATTTGATTAGTCCCTTACTGCATCGCGTACTTATACATATGCATACTACCTACCATAGAATTAAATAGATGTTAAAATGTTAACTTCGCTCAATATCTATTGTGACAACATGGGAAAATATACTTTAGGTTTATTTCGTTAAGAACTTTACTCGAATAACCAACTTTGGCCCGATAGAATTTAAGATTTTTAGAAAACTAAGGTACCACAAATTGTTTCTTCGTAATAGACCTTAATAGACAGACTATTTTGTGCTTTTATAACATTATGTTTACGTAAATTCATTTGTATGCTTGTTATATTTATTCAGTTAATATTGTTATAAGTACCTACAGTCCATTCAGATCGAACCTAGTTAGCAAGCAAATTGTTTGTCGAGTTATTATTACGTAACATGAACTGGCACTGTTTGTTACTCCCTTAAGTTATAGTTTAAATCACTTCATTTATTTGTCAAATTTATTATATGTTTTTTCCTTTCGCTTAAATGTATTGTTGCTTACATGGCTTGTCTATTTGAAAGATGAGAATAGTAAACGAACTAGTCAGTTCAAATTTAGACTGTCACACTCCTACATACAGGCAATAGTATTGTTATGCATTTTCTTATGCGAAAACTTGGGTGATGGTATTTATTTAATTATTTCATTCATTAGGTTAGTTAAATGTAAGTAATTTATCGGTTTAATTACCTACCAATGTTAAACCACTTTGTTGTTTTTAACTTAACGCATTTATTTATGTGCTTAATTTGTCTGTCATTTAGCGCTAATCAAGACTGGTGAAACAGAAATTTTTATTGCATCTGACAAATAAGGTTATGATTAAGCTAATCCGAACTTTAAAAAAAGTGGTGAAACAGCCCCTCAATCTAATGTCATAGTAAGGAGGTGACAGATGTGTGTCATCTACTGGGCGTTGAGGTGTCGAGCATCGGTACGTTTACCTTAGTACGTTAGGTTCCGATTTCACGTTATTTCCTTATTCAGCCAGGTGGTGTGCGTTGAGACGCCGCTAGATGAGCGCACGGCGCAGGAGTGGGCTGAGGCGGAAGCGGAGGCGGAGGCGGAGGCGGACGCGGAGTTGGATGAACACGCGGCGCGGCCGCCGGGGGCGCCCCTGGAGGAACAGCTGCCGGGAGAAGCCTACTACCGAGCCACCTGCGGGGTACGAACTCAGATGTTACCTATGTATCTTAACTGGGTACTGTTGGGCGACAGGATTTTTGAATGACTACTGATGATGATGATGATGACGACTGGTATATACGTACCAGTAGCTGATGCCAGCCTGGATCAGTTTACTGCTGGATGTAGGCCTATCCCATGGCATGCCCCTGAGCATGATCGTAAAGTAATTCGTACCTGTGGGACGGTCTGTGGTCCAGTGCACATTAGCCTTTCCTGAGTTAGGTACTTATTGCTTTATATAGGAATAATTCGTGATCTATAATTCAATCATTACATGCGGCGCTGTGTGGCTTGACGCAGAGCGACAGTTTTGGGTCCGAGGCGAGTCGAAGGAATATTTTCACAGCGTTAAAATTTTGTTGCACATATTTCGTCGCTAATGTTTAAATGATGTTTATATGAAATTGAAATTGAATAATATCGGAACGACAGTGCCGCGGGACGGTCCTTCACCCGGCGCTAATTTCCAGCGCTCTAAATATCTTGATTTTTTCGATGAGATATAATTGGAAAGGAAGGGATCGAGTAAAAGAAAAGAGAAATGAAGAGAACGAATAAGCAACACAGCAACAATCATTATGGTCATGAGGCGGCGGGTGAGCAGTCTTTTTTTTTTAATGAGTCGCCAGAGGGGCCAAACGCGAAGTTTTTGCTGTTTTTTACTTTAGGGTATGAAGAGTGACTTGTGCTCGGGAAAAATCCCTTCGGACGAACTGGGAATGGAGGGCCCAGACAGTGTCCGACTTGCACGGATTAAAAAACCCGGTCACAAGTTCCCTTCTCTATAGGTTATCAATACAAAAAACGTGTGCTTTAAATTTTGAGGAGGGAAGGGGTAGGGAGGGGACTCAATCTACCCACAGCGTCCTGCCTCAGCCATTTGCTGGAAGGCCGGGAGAGGAGCATGCATTCTCCCGCCGGGCACTGGCGGGTGCTCAGGTCGGTCTTTTATGTTTTTACCCGTTGGTTTATTCCTCGACCGACCCTCGCCCGTTTCAGTCTCGCTCACGGTTGGCGACGGTTATGAGATGAGTAATTGTACGAATAGCAATCGGCGATGTCGCAGGGAGGCTGGTCGGAATCGAGCGCATGGGTGCGGCTGGTGGTGGTGGCGGGCGGCGCGCGGCTGCTGGCGCTGCGCCTGTCCGCCGCCGCGCCGCCGCCGCTGCGCGTGCGCACCACGCTCGCGCAGCGCGTCGCGCTCCGCCGGGAACGCAGGGAACGGGTGAGCTCCGCCTGTCCCCTTGTACCACAAACTGTGCCGTCCGCACTGTCACACGCTTTGTTTATCGCGCTGGAGGTAGCCGCTCTACTCTGCTCTCTCATGGGATTCTTCTCGAGCTTTGTCGGTCGTGACGAGACAGATGAAGAAATGGTTGAGTACTATGAGGGGTTTACACGGTTCGATTTTCGCCGTGCGGCTACTTGCGCGGCCAAAGTCGGATGCTGTCCACCTTTGGGGCTTGTTACTCTAGTCTAGCCGAATTGCCATTTAGACGGTCGATTTTAGCCGCGCGGCAAAAATCGTGCGGCTTTAGTCACCCGTGTACTTATAGTCCGGGAGGCAGCGGCTTTTTAAACGAGTCATTTTATGCCTGCTGATGTTAATGCGACGGCGACGGCGCCGGCGCCGGTAAGTGGCAAAGCGAGACATTTTCATACAACTTTGCTTCCCCGGCACCGACACGGCGCCGGCGCCGGGCCGGCTCATGGCTAAACGCCCATTTAAGAGGGAGGGGAGTCTGTTCCTGCTTTGTCAGTCTCATCGCTGCACAGGGTGTCCTCTTTGGGAACCTATCGATGTTTAGAAACTCCTTTACTCGAATTTCATTTATCCGAAAACGGTTCTCCGACTTTTTAAAATCCATATGTTTTGTTTTTCCACAACTTCACAATGCCACGGATTCATAGAATTACAGTTTTATTTGCCAACAAATTAAAAATCCCGAATTACAATAATCCATTTTGTTATTTGCCAACCTAATCAGTTGCCATATTTTCATAATCTAAATGTAACGAAAAGCCGAAAGTTTTTATTATCTACCTAACCTAACATTAGAGTAAGACAACATTGCTTAATTTTTAGCGAGCGAGCGAAGCGAGCGAGCAAGACGGTTCGGAGCGGAAGCGACTCGGATAGATTAGGTTTAGTTATTTTTTTTATAACCACCTACGAAACCCCCTACCCACATAGCAAACTCAATAAAATATTTGGGCAACATTAAACAACAAAATGAATATTACGCTTCACACATAATTGTATGGTCGCCTTTTGTACCCCTGACCTTTGCGGAATAATAATTTTGCGTAATAAATATATATTTGGCAAATGATCCTACGGAATTTCATGCAGTTGGATTTTGAATCATTTGGCAAATAAAAAAATGGATTTTAAAACATTTGGCAAAAGAAAATATGTAAAATTTCGGACAAACAATAATTTGGAAAATGAAAAAAAGGAGTTTCGTTTTCGGAATTTTAATATTCGGAAATGAGCTTTTCGAGAATATGATAGGTAACCGTCGTCTTTACAATGAATGACAAGATGTGTTGTCGCAGGAGGCCTTGGCGGGCGGGCCGCCCCCCGCGCCCCCCTCCCCCCCCACCCCCGCGGAGCTGCGCGCGCGCTGCGCCGCCCCCGCCGCGCGCCTGCGCCTGCCCGCGCGCGTCCTCGGCCTCGCCGCACACGACAGGTGACCCCCCTCCCCCTCCTCCGCCCCCCCCTCGCGCGTGTTACAGTTTAGGCTCACGACGTCGCCGGAACGCTTTCACCGAGCGTATTCATTTCGCGAGCTGTAACTGTAACCAAACAGATGCAGTAACGAGGTTCTAGTGTGTACGAGAAGGCCAGATCACTGACAACGTAACGACAAGCCGGATCTATCCGCAGTTTTGGTTTGTATAAATTATAGATGGTTCGCGCTCGCAACAACTTTTTCTCTTGACGTCCACGAGCGCACCGCGAGCGCCTTTTGATTCGCGCCACAAACCGACAACCGTCGGCTGCGAGCCGCTCGCGTAGCGGTCGTCGGAGGCTCGCGAGACACGTACACACTATGTTTTTGGTAACAGTACAGTCAAGGAATTTAATGACCTACCCACCTAAGTTTGAATATCGTACGGCAAACTGTCACCATAAGAGCTAGTAACGATGTCGTTTTGACGTATCCCAATTGACATTTCGACCTGAATGCGTTGCGAATATTACACGACATTTTTACGAAAAGGGTAGGAAATTAAATTCCTCGGCAGTACATGCAACGGTGACGGTTACGGCTCTCTAATGAGTAGCCGGCTTTACGTTGTCCCCCCCAGCGGGCGCTGCGTGTGGGCGGTGATGGAAGGCGGCGCGCTGTGCGCCAGCCTGCCGGCGCTGCGCGCGCTGCGCGTCGTGCTGCTGGCGCCCGCGCCGCGCCCCGGGGACCCCGCGCCCGCGCCGCGCCCCAGGGACCCCGCGCCCGCGCCGCGCCCCGGGGACCCCGCGCCCGCGCCGCGCCCCAGGGACCCCGCGCCCGCGCCGCGCCCCGGGGACCCCGCGCCCGCGCCGCGCCCCAGGGACCCCGCGCCCGCGCACTACGTGCAGCCCGCCGCGAGGGGAGACTACTTCGGCAGGTACCATCACTACATAGCCGGCTACTCACACACCTGCCGCACGAACAATATTGGAATTGGACCCTTCACTGACAACCTTTAATTTTTTTAACACCTGAAATTACTGCAGGAATCGAAAGAGTTTCGCCTCCTGAACACGGAAAATATTTATTATAATTTATTTCTTTATATTTAAAAAAATACAATAAATTTAAAAACATTTATGTCCTTACAAATACATCCGCAGAATAGATATGTTTCCTTTACCCTTTTCACTAGAAAAAAGAGCTATCATAATTTTAAATTTGATAACAACCTTAACGTTAACGTCAAATTTACGTCATCACTTTTTTTTTCATAGAGACTAGACAAAAGTAATGAATCTATTCTATCGTTACGCTCTTTTAGAATAAGCGCATCTTTAAAAAAATTTAACAAATTAATTAATAATCCTAGTGAAAATTTAAAACTATCAGCGTCTTTCTCTTTCCAAACAGAATACAGAGAAAGAATCAAATTATAGTCTTAGAAATATGAAATGTTGTCAATTGCCTCCTCAATTGGCTAAGTAAAGTTTTTTGAAGAGGTGCTAAATATATTTTTTTCGACAGTAGTCGTCTTCTAGACCGAGAAACTGCAGCTGTTTTATTTTTATCTCCTACTAGCTTTTGCCCGCGGCTTCGCTCGCGTGTACTATGAGTATTCCAAAGAACCAAGATATCAAGCAAGCAAGCATACAGGCAAGCAAGCAAGCAGGTCCACAATTGACCGAGAAATCGGTGAACATACCTAGATAAAAAAATACATAAAGTGGAATGCATAACCTCCTCCTTTTTTAGAAGTCGGTTAAAGTGCCCTTTGCGGCCTACTTTTTCGGCTTAATAAACTTTAGTTTTAATAAAATTTTAGCTTTCTACAACCAGTAAAACGCAAAATCCCGTTTTTTCCCGTTCCCGTTCCCGTAAGAATTTCGGGAAATGTTTTCTTAATGCTCCCTTACACTCCCCAAGGAACCCACTTGCCAAATTTCAGCTTTCTATGACCAGTAAAACGAAAAATCCCGTTTTTCCCGTTCCCGTGGGAATTTCGGAAAGTCCCCTCTCATTGCTCCTCTGCACTCCCCAAACAACCTACATGCCAAATTTCAGCTTTCTACGACCAGTAAAACGAAAAATCCCGTTTTTTCCCGTTCCCGTTGGAATTTGGGAAAGTCCTCTCTCAATGCTCCTCTTCACTCTCCAAGCAACCTGCATGCCGAATTTCAGCTTTCTACGACCAGTAAAACGAAAAATCCTGTTTTTTCCCGTTCCCGTGGGAATTTTGGAAAGTCCTCTCTCAATCCAGCTCTACAGTCCCCAAGAAACCCACTTGCCAAATTTCAGCTTTCTATGACCAGTAAAACGAAAAATCCCGTTTTTCCCGTTCCCGTGGGAATTTTGGAAAATCCTCTCTCAATGCTCCTCTACACTCCCCAAACGACCTACATGCCGAATTTCAGCTTTCTACGACCAGTAAAACGAAAAATCCCGTTTTTTCCCGTTCCCGCCCGTGGGAATTTGAGAAAGTCCTCTCTCAATGCTCATCTACACTCCCCAAGCAACCTACATGCCGAATTTCGGCTTTCTACGACCAGTAAAACGAAAAATCCCGTTTTTTCCTTATCCCGTGGGAATTTCCGAAAATCCTTAAACCTGTTTTTTACTATTATAATTACCTACTTCTATGCCAAATTTGAAGAGTCAAGTAATTATAGTTCATAGGATCCCGTTGAACTGAATATATAAATCCCGTTTTTTCCTTATCCCGTGGGAATTTTGAAAAATCCTAAAATTGATGTTTTAAATAATGTAATACCTACTTGTGTATCAAATTAATTAATTAGTAAGTAATTTGAAGAGTCTAGGAATCGAATATATAAATCCCGTTTTTTCCCTTTCCCGTGGGAATTCCCAAAAATCCTTCCTTAGTGGATGCCTACATTGTATAAGGTATCTGTGTGCAAAATTTCAAGTCTCTAGGTCCAGTGGTTTGGACTGTGCGTTGATATATCAACAGTCATTTAGTTTATTTAGATATTTCAACCCCATCGCACCCCATCCAGGGAGATAGTATTTTACGTCTGCCACGTCGGATTTTAAAACCGTTGTTGTTTTCATAACCAGCGACCCGATAAACCATAGAAACAACACCCATGTTGATTTTCAGACTTTGTTACCCCTTTCCCCCCTTAGGGGTTGAATTCTCAAAAAACCTGAAACACGTGTTTACTCATTTATTATTCGGAGAACTTCTGTCAAGTTTCGAATAAAATAGTCGAACTAATCTTGTTTCCCCATACCAACTTTGGACCCCCGTTTCACCCCCTTAGGGAGTGAATTTTGAAAAATCCTTTCTTAGTGCACCCCTAGACCTTATAAGGAACCTACATGCCAAATTTGGAATCTCTAGGCCCAGTGGTTTGGGCTGTGCGTTGATATGTCAGTCAGTCAGTCAGTCAGTTTCTTCTTTTATATATATAGATTGTTTACTGGAAATATTTTTTTAAGTGTTCGAGATGACATTTGTGAGATTTAATGGCTGACAAGCGGTTCGTGCTCAGTACTTAGTAGAAATAGAAAAAAAAACGAAGTCAATTGTCAATGTCAAATGAAATCTAACCGTTTGCGTTTCGTTTACTTTGCATTGCCCAAAAAGCAGTTCCAAAATAATGATCGAAAATATTCAATCGTGATTCAATTATCGTGCATAAGTCGTGGAGAAATGCGGTAAAATTGAAAATCCGCATTTTGTGCGGAGGTCGTTAAAAATAGTCCAAAAATTACACCAAAACGCAAAGCAAACGAAACGCAAACGGTTGACATAGACAAAAGTGACAGATGACTTCGTTTTTTTTCTGTTTCTACCAAGGTGACGTGACGTTTTCTACTAAGTACTGAGCACGAACGGCTTGTCAGCCATTAAATCTCTCAAATGTCAACTCGAACACTTAAAAAAATATTTCCAGTAAACAATAGGAGATAAAAATAAAACAGCTGCAGTTTCTCGATCTTCAGAACGCCAACTGTCGAAAAGAAATATAATTAGCACCTCTTAAAAAAACTTTACTTAGCCAATTGTGATGGCTCGTCTACACAATGGCCCATGACGGGCGAGTACGGGCATGCACGATTGTGAAGAGAGCATGATCATCTGTGAGTGGCCATCGTTGCCTGTAATCGGGAATAATCGGAGAATTGTCGGTAAATCAAAGGAATGCGTGCTAATGATCAACAGGCGACAGTGAGTAAATGAACAGTCACGATTGTGTAGAGAGCAACCCATAATCGCGGCGATGATGGCCACTTCTTTAATCGCCCATCATGGGCCATTGTGTAGTCGAGTCATGATGTGTATGTGTATAGGCAAGCATATCTTTTAGATTGGGCCTGCGGCAGGGCGGCAGGAGCGCAAGACCTTCCCACCTCCCTAGGTTGTATCTACCGCCCTGCTAGGTTACCGCATGTGTAGTAGATACGATTGGGGCAATTCCAGCCAGTTCATTGGCGACAATCGAGCGGAGTGCGCGTGTCACAATGGACAATAAAGATCATGAAGTTTTTGGACACGGGTAATAGACGTGTATAAAGACCGGCCCCACATGTGGGATAAAAAACAAACAATATTTTAACAGAGACATGCGAAATCAAACTTTCCAATTAATGTTTTTCGGTAGCGCCACAGAAAGTGCCAAGACTATACCAATCCTTTCGATAATATCTAGAGCCATTTTTAGCGGGACTATCACGTACAGACTGAACGGCAGACGTGTGTAGAGAACAGCCGAAATTGCTCCGACCGCCGTGCGACCGGTATTGCCCCTGCGGCAGGTGTGTGAGTAGCCGGCTTATTGCAATTGTCAAAAGTGTCAACTGTGTAACGTTGTGTTAAATTGTGTGTGTGCGCAGCCCGTGCGGCGGAGGGTCGGGAGCGGCGCGCGTGTGGGGCGCGGGGTGGGGCGCGGGCGCGCTGCTGCCGCACGCGGCCCGCGCGCTGACGCTGCTGCTGGCGCCCAACGCCGCGCTCGTGCTGACCGAGCGCGCGCTGCACGTACGTAGCGAGTGTAGCGACGCGGGGCGGGGGGCGGGCGCGCTGCACGCACGTAGCGAGTGTAGCGACGCGGGGCGGGGGGCGGGCGCGCTGCACGCACGTAGCGAGTGTAGCGACGCGGGGCGGGGGGCGGGCGCGCTGCACGCACGTAGCGAGTGTAGCGACGCGGGGCGGGGGGCGGGCGCGCTGCACGCACGTAGCGAGTGTAGCGACGCGGGGCGGGGGGCGGGCGCGCTGCACGCACGTAGCGAGTGTAGCGACGCGGGGCGGGGGGCGGGCGCGCTGCACGCACGTAGCGAGTGTAGCGACGCGGGGCGGGGGGCGGGCGCGCTGCACGCACGTAGCGAGTGTAGCGACGCGGGGCGGGGGGCGGGCGCGCTGCACGCACGTAGCGAGTGTAGCGACGCGGGGCGGGGGGCGGGCGCGCTGCACGCACGTAGCGAGTGTAGCGACGCGGGGCGGGGGGCGGGCGCGCTGCACGCACGTAGCGAGTGTAGCGACGCGGGGCGGGGGGCGGGCGCGCTGCACGCACGTAGCGAGTGTAGCGACGCGGGGCGGGGGGCGGGCGCGCTGCACGCACGTAGCGAGTGTAGCGACGCGGGGCGGGGGGCGGGCGCGCTGCACGCACGTAGCGAGTGTAGCGACGCGGGGCGGGGGGCGGGCGCGCTGCACGCACGTAGCGAGTGTAGCGACGCGGGGCGGGGGGCGGGCGCGCTGCACGCACGTAGCGAGTGTAGCGACGCGGGGCGGGGGGCGGGCGCGCTGCACGCACGTAGCGAGTGTAGCGACGCGGGGCGGGGGGCGGGCGCGCTGCACGCACGTAGCGAGTGTAGCGACGCGGGGCGGGGGGCGGGCGCGCTGCACGCACGTAGCGAGTGTAGCGACGCGGGGCGGGGGGCGGGCGCGCTGCACGCACGTAGCGAGTGTAGCGACGCGGGGCGGGGGGCGGGCGCGCTGCACGCACGTAGCGAGTGTAGCGACGCGGGGCGGGGGGCGGGCGCGCTGCACGCACGTAGCGAGTGTAGCGACGCGGGGCGGGGGGCGGGCGCGCTGCACGCACGTAGCGAGTGTAGCGACGCGGGGCGGGGGGCGGGCGCGCTGCACGCACGTAGCGAGTGTAGCGACGCGGGGCGGGGGGCGGGCGCGCTGCACGCACGTAGCGAGTGTAGCGACGCGGGGCGGGGGGCGGGCGCGCTGCACGCACGTAGCGAGTGTAGCGACGCGGGGCGGGGGGCGGGCGCGCTGCACGCACGTAGCGAGTGTAGCGACGCGGGGCGGGGGGCGGGCGCGCTGCACGCACGTAGCGAGTGTAGCGACGCGGGGCGGGGGGCGGGCGCGCTGCACGCACGTAGCGAGTGTAGCGACGCGGGGCGGGGGGCGGGCGCGCTGCACGCACGTAGCGAGTGTAGCGACGCGGGGCGGGGGGCGGGCGCGCTGCACGCACGTAGCGAGTGTAGCGACGCGGGGCGGGGGGCGGGCGCGCTGCACGCACGTAGCGAGTGTAGCGACGCGGGGCGGGGGGCGGGCGCGCTGCACGCACGTAGCGAGTGTAGCGACGCGGGGCGGGGGGCGGGCGCGCTGCACGCACGTAGCGAGTGTAGCGACGCGGGGCGGGGGGCGGGCGCGCTGCACGCACGTAGCGAGTGTAGCGACGCGGGGCGGGGGGCGGGCGCGCTGCACGCACGTAGCGAGTGTAGCGACGCGGGGCGGGGGGCGGGCGCGCTGCACGCACGTAGCGAGTGTAGCGACGCGGGGCGGGGGGCGGGCGCGCTGCACGCACGTAGCGAGTGTAGCGACGCGGGGCGGGGGGCGGGCGCGCTGCACGCACGTAGCGAGTGTAGCGACGCGGGGTGGGGGGCGGGCGCGCTGCACGTACGTAGCGAGTGTAGCGACGCGGGGCGGGGGGCGGGCGCGCTGCACGCACGTAGCGAGTGTAGCGACGCGGGGTGGGGGGCGGGCGCGCTGCTGCCGCACGCGGCAAACAACCAAACAGACATACGACAAACAGCCTCAGTTTGAGGCCGCTCGGCCTGAGGCATAGGCCCGATGCACGTTGCGGATCAAGCTGAGGCGGCACGCCTCATCATAACTGGTTGTTGAATCAGTTGTGTATGTTAGAAACTCTGGACCACCATTATCGATGCTCTGGATATCCATCATCAAATCTCAACCGAAGCACTACCCAGGTGTAGAAACAAGGCATCAAAGTAGCCTCGTTTGTATGAAAGGTGGACTGTGGGCCAAATTTATGGCCGGTGAGCTTAATATTCTTCTGTACGGTATCCATTCATATCTATAACGACCGCGCAGGCATCGACAGACCCGGGCCGGGCCCGGCCAGTATACGCGAGGAATTTTTTGTCAATGATACGACCCGTGTCTGACACGCTCGGTGACTCGGTGATAGACGTGTAGGTAGAATGTTGATAGGTACATAAATAAAAGCAGCGGTAGGTCCGCCCTTCCTTGCGATTCATTTTTTTGACTGTGCGGTCGACCGAGATAGTGGTCTACCAGTTGTGATGTGACCAAAGTTTCTGTGAGATCTCTTTTCTGAGTGAAATCATTAGTCCCTGTCATCTGTGTTAGCCAGTCTTACGGGTGTCGCCCGCTGCAACCGCAGCCTGCACAAGTGGGGCCTTAAAGATTCGCCAGCGTGTGAGCGGCTGCGACTGCGGCGCTCCGCAGCAAACAGCCTACCACATCGTGGAGGAGTGCCCCGACCGACGTCTTGCTGGCGGCTTCGGGGGGCTTAACAGATGCTCTGGGGAGGCTATAGACTGGCTAAATCATTTAGATTTAGTTTTATAAAAAACGCAGGAATTGTACATAGGTATTTCTAAAGGCCGTACGATAATAATATAATAGTCCCTGTCATTATGCAAAAAATAATCGACCTCGTTGCATCATGACGTGCGATTGAACTTCAATCGTACGATAGTAAACCATATCTTTGGCCGACTGTTCGATCGCGGAATGAAAAGGTTCGTCATTTTTCTCTTAGATTCCAGTTAAGATCGAATCTTTTCATTCCCCGACTATTCATTAGTTAAATACTGAAAAATGAAACATGTAACGTGTGTGTCGGCAGGTGTGGGAGTGTGTGGCGCCGCCCGCGCCGCCGCCGCGCGCCCCCGACACGCGGCCGCGCTCGCCGTCGCCCGACATACACCTGGACTCGGACCTAGACGATTGCTGAAGGACATGACCCGCGCCATATTCATAATACACCTGCAAGAAAAGACGTGCAAGTTGCTTTGCCGCCACGACGTGGTTCACTGATCGACTACCTACATCTTGCCGAATATTAGAGGGGGCTGAGGGTTAAAGGTTCGGCCATACCGCTGCTTAAAATACGGAAACGTTACGGTATCGCAGTGACGTGCCGTAAACGTCAGACTCAGAATTGACCGCATGCTCTCCATAGTAAAGTTGTGACGTTTACGGTGCGTCACTGCGATTCCGTAACGTCACCGTTTTTTAAGCGGCGGTTTGGTCGCACCTTAAAGAAACTACTGTGGATGATCTCGATGAGACTGTCATGAGTCATGACTGAAAGTCTACTCGCACTGATCTATTTAATATCCTAAAACTGATCTATTTAATACAACACGTGACTCACAATATCTTAACCAAGCACACGTACAAGACTAATGCTAAAGAATGTGGCTATCGGCGATTTAACGACCGTAGCCTAGTTGGTAGTGACACTGCCTACGAAGCAAGAGGTCCTGGGTTCGAATCCCGGCAAGGGCATTCATTTGTGTGATGAGCACGAATATTTGTTCCTGAGTTATGGATGTTTTCTATGTATTTAAGTATTTATTTATCTATATAAGTATGTTTATCGTCGTCTAGTACCCATAGTACAAGCTTTGCTTAGTTTGGGACTAGGTCGATTTGTGTAAGATTGTACCCTAATATTTATTTTTATTTTAATTTATCGCCACAGTTGCATTACATTGCGAGGCAGTAAAGCGAGCGAGATCGAAGTGGTCGATCGAGCGCCGCTATGTAGTGCGACTTGCACGGTTATTGTTGCAGGTGTTAACTGGATTTATTTATCTAGAGTCTACATTTTAGAGGGTTCAAGAACTCTCGTACGAGTATACGGCAGCGCCTACAACTCGCGCGGTACCTATTTCTCCCATCAGCTAGCTGAGGTCTTGTCGACCTCATTTTATCACTGTTCAGTGGTAACAGTCAACGTTGTGAACAGAACTGTGATTACACGTCTGTTATTGTTAAAAATAATAATAGTCTTTTATTTTGCTTCCCTCTCTTTGCACTGCAATCGCTCTCTGTGTACTTACCTATTGTACCAGTTGAAGAAATTGAATCGCGTAAGTAGGTACCTACTTACTTTTTCTTAGGTACTTGGGTTTTGGGTAGAACCTTTTGATTGCAAATTTAATGGACCTCCGCAAAGTAACGCCTGTTTCAATAAATAACGTAAAGTAAATTTGTAATGTAATGTAATGTAATCGTGAAATTGTTTGTGAAAAGGTCCCGCTTTGGTACGCGATTCAGATTCGTGACCCGCACCTACTGGCGAATGCCAAAAAACAGCGTGTGATTCGCGTCCACTGCCTTTACGCATTTCCGAATAATGGCGTTCTTCTCACAAATGGTTATAAAACAATGCCGGCATGTGGTACAAATTCAAAGTCATATGATGATCTTAGTATGAATGATTCAATTTCGGACCGAAATGAAAGAAGTTTAATGCTAAAGGTAAGAGGGTCTGCGGCGGGTCGTGGCGTCTCTAAGCGCTAGACAATGTAGGTAAATATTTGATAAACGACGAAGCCTCAAAGCAGATTGACTAACAAATTTGATTAAAAACTCAAGGTGATGCATAGTAATGTCAAGTGTGACCGGCAAGCCAACGAATGTAATAATAACCAAATAGGAAAGCGCCTAAAGATGGCGAATAGCAAAATCACACTAGTATCCTAGGTTTACTTTGCAAGAATTCTTGGTCAGGCGCCGCGACGCCCACCAGAGTTTCCGGCCGGAATGTTTCGGACGCGGGCGGGCCAATTCCATCGAAATTAAGCACGTTGTCACACACAAAGTGATTCCGGTCTGACGCGTCGGACGGTAAAAATGGATAGCACCTGAATTCGCCCATAATATCGCTTCGTCCGGCGCCGTACACTATGAAAGTACCTACTGTACTAACATGCGGAATGAATGAATGACAATAGCATAGCGGGAAGGTTTGAATTATTAGGTCGGGCATCATTGTCGTTTACCTATTCGGGGTTGCAAATATGGGATCGTATTTTAACTGCACCCAAATACCTACCGGAGAAGTATCGATATTACAGCCCGCGCAGACAGAGACGTTCTGGAGTTCCGAGTTCCGCTTTCAGAGTTCTGTGTTCTTTCGAATGTACTGAGTCGCTTACGATAACTCACACAGCAGGCGACCGGAACTCTCGAGCGGTCAAAACACAGAACTCGGAACTCCAGACCGCTCTCCGTCTGCGCGCGCTCGAAGGGGACATTCTAAGATACGTCACGTTAAAATCGTAGCCATCACGGCCTACCTGTTGCGTCGTTAATGCGAAATCATATTGGTCGTCCGGGAGACGGGCGCGGCCGCGGAGATCGGCAGTCTCGCCGGCCGCGCCGCACTCCGCACTCCGCACTCCGCACACGCACCATGCCCGCGCTCCGAGTCCTGCGCCCGCTGCTGGCCCGCGCCGCGCGCCGGGTCGGCGACCCCGCCGCACTGCCGGCGCGCGCCGAGTCCACGTGCTCCGGCGCCGGCGCCGCGCCGCCCTGCCCGCCCTGCGCGCCCGCCCCGCGCCCGCCCTGCCGGCCGCGCCGCCCCGTGGCGCTGGGCGGCCGCCGCGTCGTCTGCTGCCCGCCGCCCCCCAGAGCGCGCCCGCCCTGCGACCCGACGCCGCCCGCCTGCCCGCTCACCTGCGACTCCCACGTCCGGCAGGTACGTACGCGTCTTCCCCTATCGACGCGGAATCGGCTTCAGCCGATCGGATTTGTTTTAATGTCAACGCAATAGGAGCGATAAAGATGCCGATCGTTCGGCTCCAGTCGGATCGCGTAGTCGAGCCGACGAACGTCTCTTTCGCTCCTTCTACGTCGTCACGAAGATTTTTTGATCGGATGAAGCCGATTCCGCCCCGATAGATGTAGGGAGATTCTACGGATTACGCGACATCTGCTCCTCGAGCGACGACGTCTCACGGCCGCTCTCCCGTCGCAGGCGGCGCGCCGGGACCCGGCGGCGGAGGCCGAGCCGCACTGCGGCGCCGAGAGCGACCGCGTGGCGCGGCGCATGCGCGACCACGACGAGGCGCGTCGCCAGCTCTACGAGCAGGACGCGGCCGCGCGCCGCGCCGCGCCGCCGCCCCCCGCCCCGCCCGGCGCCTACGCGCTGCCGGGCGCCGAGAAGCGCGCGCTGGCCACCGACGGGCGCGCCTACACGCTGCTGGACGCGCCCCCGCCCCCCGCGTGCCCCCCGCCCGCCGCGCGGCACCCCCCCGCGCAGCCGGTGGCGCTGCAGCCGGCCGGCCGCTGCGCGCCCCGCTCCCCGCACCTGGACCCCTGCGCGCACCGCCCGCGCACCATGGTGTCCATCGACCGCAGCGGCCGGCCGCGCCCCTCCAGCCCCGAGGACTGCGACAGCAAGCTCCCGCCGGCGGCCGGCGCCCCGGCCGCGCCGCGCGACGACTCCCCCGCGCCGCAACCGCTGCCCGAAACGGTACTCAAGTCTTTGTCATTCATGAGCGCTCGTTAAGCTGCGTATCGATTGCGCGCGACAGACCGTCGAACATCGAGTAGCGTGACATCCGCGCACTGTGGATATTGTTGTGCCGCCGTGCGAGGCAGCTCGAGCGTTGTCGCGCCCGAACGTGCCGCGCGACGAACTAGTTCATGTTGGTTTTTGACGGCGCGGTAAATAATAGTATGTACTACTGCAGAGGCCGGGACTTAAGGGGTTGCCGGTCGAGTATCTAAGTTGACATGATACGAGGCCGGCAACCCCTGTTCCGGCTGAGGCTTGTATAGTGCTTTTCTCAAACATGCACCATCATCATCATCATCATCGTCGTCGTCGTCGTCGTCATCATGATGGTGATGGTGATGATGATGATGGTAGTGATGATAATGATGGTGGTGATGGTGATGGTGATGATGATGATGATGGTGGTGATGATGATGATAATGATTATGATGATGGTGATGATGATGATGGTGGTGATGATGATGGTGGAGATGATGATGATGGTGGAGATGATGATGATGATGACGATGATGATGATGATGATGATGATGATGACGATGATGATGATGATGATGGTGATGATGGTGATGATGGTGATGATGATGTTGATGGTGAAATATTTCTCTAGGCAGATCACCATTACCATCACCATCACCATCTTACCTTACCTTAAATAAGCGTAGTGGCAGAATGTCATAATGAACCAAAACGCAAATATTGCTTATAGTTTTTTTTTAAATGGCTAAATGATGATGATGCCATAGACCTATTTTAAAAACATCATGGTGCTGTGTGACATGAAACAATAGACGATCGCATTGCAGGCCTAGGCCTGCAACGATGTATTTTGAAGCCTGTTTTAAGAAACACAACGTAAACATTACATAGCATGTTTGAGAAAATACATATACCGAGTCGAAACTCCCGCTCCTCACTCTACTGGCGCTGTGCGCGCGCAGTTCATACGGATGTCATGTACTAAGTATTTTAGTTTAAGTGCTCGGCGAACTTTACTTACAAAATAATACATGTACAATCGGCCCAGACGCCAGCTTGACACCTTAAGGGCCCAGTTTGCGTGCAGTGGCTAGACATCCTATTCTGTCCATATCAATCCATACCAATGAACTTCAACGGCTGCAAGCAAATTTGTTTTGAAACTGGCAAGCTGGCGCTTGGGCCGATCGTACTTAGCTCCAGAACAAGTTCAGCAACAGTTTCACGTCTATCGCGACGGTCGCATTGGCTCTATTGTTACCTACTTATTTCGTATTAATATGTAATAGTAATTTTAAGCTGTCGGTTTTCCAAATAAAATAAAATATCGATACGTAACTTTCGGTTTTTACTAATAAATATTACTTTGACTTCGATTTTGATTTTGAAAAACTTTGCAGACCAAGGAGAAGGCCCCGGCGACTCCGAAGGGCCTCACGACCCGCATCATCGAGTCGCTGAGTCGCGGGCGCGGCGCGACCAGCCCGGGGCGCGGCGCGACCAGCCCGGGGCGTGGCGCCGGCGCGCGGCGGGCCGGGGACGCCGGCTGGTGCGCCGCGCCGCCACCGCCCGCGCCCGCGCCGCCGCGCTGCCGCCAGCCCGGCGTCGCCGAGCGGCTGCGGCGCTCCCCGCCCGGCCCCTGCGGCCCCGCCCGCCGGCTGCACTCGGCGGCGCGGCTCGAGTGCGTCAAGCGGCCGCCGGCGCCGGCACCCCGGCCCGGCCCCGGCCGCGACGGGCCGCCGGCGCCGGCACCCCGGCCCGGCCCCGGCCGCGACGCCGCCGCCCTGCTGGAGGCGGCGCTGCAGGAGCGCGAGCGGCTGCTGGAGGCGGGGCGCGGCCGCGTGGTGCGCGGGGGCCCGTGCTCCCCCCCACCCCGGCCCCCGCCCCCGTCCCCGCAGGCGGTTGGCGGCGCGCTGGAGCTGGCGGTGCCGCCGGGCGCCGCCACGGTGCGCGTGCGCGTGTCGCTGGGCGGCGCGCGCGCCCCGCCCCCCGCGCGCGCGCCGCCGCCCGCCCCCGCCCCCGCCCCCGCCCCCGCCCCCGCCCCCGCGGAGGGCGCGCGCCCGCCCAGCGGCGCGTGCAGCGACTCGTGGCTGTCCATCAAGAGCCTGCACAAGAAGCTGTCGGGCTGCGGGCGCGCGGAGCCGCCGCCGCCGTGCGCGGCCCCGCCCCCCGCGCCCCCCTCTCCCCCCTCTCTCCCCGCGCCCCCCTCTCTCCCCGCGCCCCCCTCGCCGTGCTCCCCCGGCGGTCGCGTCAAGATGGCCGACCTTTTGCCTCACACGGTGTTCGTCAAATCTTAATAACTGTCGCTCTGTATCGCTCGAGCGCGTGCGTGTGTGCTGTGTGAAAATAAACTGTTAATCTCCGACCCGTGTTTTATTTCATTTTCATCACACGTGCTCGTCAATGGTGTTATTCCATGCTTGTATACTGAATGACGATGGCGTAAATTGTTCTTTTTCCTCCCCAGGGAGTTCTAACTTTAATTTAAAAATTTGAAAACCAGTTAGTAGGTATGTCATTTCAGACTAAGGAAAATGTTTTATTTGTATCCTTAAATTTTAGTACAATATCAAACAGAATACAGATTGGCGGGTAGCCATTATTTTATTCAATTTAAATGTTCAGAGACAAAAATATTTTATTTTAGGATTATTTTTCCTCCCAATGTGATGCGAATCGTTGTGTATATCACGGGCAGTAAGGGGATTACAAACTCGAGTCATTAAAAGCGCTCCACCTTCAGCGTCGGGCGTCTAATAGACTCTTGTTAGTAATCCACTACTTAAGGCCCTTGATGCACAATGTATTATTCCTAAACCTGTCATATCCTAGAGTGCTCGAGCGTCGATTCTCCCTGGGCGAAGAGCACCAAAGAGTAAGTTCGCTCTCGAGCTGGTAGTCTGTGAGTCCGCCCGGGCGAGAAGAGATGTGGTAAGGGCGTGTGTGTGAGCCTCGTTCGGCAAGGACGCAGGTGGCCGACGATCGTGAGTCAGTTGCTTCACTGAGCATCCTCCTCTCAGCTCCTAAGCTGGGAACAGTAATTTTGTCTTGATATTCAGAGAACTACGAGTAGACTTTTTAAACAACCCAACATATTTGTTCAATCCCGCCTGGGCCACAATCCAACCAGCCTGATTCGGGCCGCTGGGCCCTATGAGTAACCCGGAGAGCCTGGCTGTTCCCAGGGGATTGAGTGGGCAAACGGCAGTCCGCCGCAGCCCTCAAAGCAATTACAAATAGCGGCGGCACGATTAAGGGGTTGTTCAGGATAATTTCAGTGATACTACAGACCATCGCTTACCCAGGTGCCTGCGTCAAGGTCTGGCGTACCAGACGACGGCGAACGACAATGTGGTGTGTATTTGTGTTTGTGTACCGTGTATGTCTGATTGTCGTCCGTGCAGCAATCGCCGGCCGGGAGCTTCGAGGTTCTTCCACACCGACAAAGACGAATCCCCAAAATATGCCCGTAGGCATATGATTCGTGTGCCGATCGATCACAAGAAACGTACTTTCCACAAGGGTCACAAATGATTTTACATTCAATCACAGATTTCAAGGCAACATATGCCATAACTCGGTACCAACAACTTAACAAGTAATAATGGCGGTAACAGGAAACCACGCACAATCAAGCCAAACTTAGGTTAGGTTAGGTTAGGTTAGGTTAGGTTAGGTTAGGTTAGGTTAGGTTAGGTTAAGCCTCGGAGTCCCTCACCGCCACCACCAAAGCCCTCCTCCGAAGGCCCCAGAGGGTCATGGCGGTGAGGATGGCCCGGGCCTACCGAACGGTGGGCTGGGCGGCGGCTGGAGCCCTCGCAGCCTCCCCTCCGTGGGAGATCGAGGCGGTCGGGCTTGCCGAGGCCTACCGGGCCAAGGTGGAACGAAGGGAGCGGGGGGAGTCCCTCGCTCCCCAGGAGTTGGCCCGGGCCAAAGAGGTCCAGAGAGGGGAGGTGCTGGAGCGCTGGGCGGCAGAGCTTGCGGAGGCTGAATACGGCCTACGCACGATCGCAGCCATCCGCCCGGTGCTCCAGGAATGGTGCGGGAGGGATCACGGGTCCCTGACTTTCCACCTGGTGCAGGTGCTGTCCGGGCATGGTTGCTTCGGGCGGTACCTGCACAGGGTGGCGGGTAGGGAGGAGACGGCGTCGTGCCACGAGTGCGGCGCCGCCGAGGACACAGCCCAGCACACCTTGGAGGTGTGCAGCGCATGGAACATGGAACCCGCTCCGGCGCAGACGGACGGGAAGGAGGCGGCGACAGTTCGCCGCCAACCTTCCCTAGTGGTGCTAGCCGACGGGGGATGGGGATCCTCTGTCGGCCGTAACAGCCCACACGTCTAGGGGGGGGACCAAGTATTCCGGTCCCCCCTCTCTTGGCGCGGGAGCTCCGGCATAGGCTGGGGCGGCCAGCGGATGCTGTGGTGACTCCAAACTCTCCCATGGCATCCGCAAATGGCAAGAGAGGGAATACCGGTGGGTTTTTAGTGGGTATGCCTCCCCCCCTCCTTCCATTAGGGAAGGAGGTTACGGGGGAGGTGAGTCCCACATAACTTCCGCGCCGTCCCCACGGCGCGGTCGTATGCGTAACGCATTTTCCCACCGTCAAAAAAAAAAAAAAAAAAAAAAAAAGGTTAGGTTAAGCCTAATAGGGCCCCTACACCTCCCCCCACCAACGGAGGTAGGGAAGAGGGACCACATACCGGTCCCAGGCGCCAGTCTGGTCCCAAGCCGCAGACCACCCCGGGACCAAGCCGGCAGCAGGAAACTGCTCCCACCGGCCATACTGCGGCGGAAACGCCCTGGACCAGGGTGGTGGGCCGCAAGGCCAAGGGCGGGAAGGGGAAACCCCAACCCCAAACCACTCCCACATCGAGGCCCTCCGCACCGAGGGCGGCCAAAATTCGGGTCCCACGTACGGCCGCCCTCGTGGTGACCCTGAAGGAGGGTGTGCGGGCTACCTACGTGGAGGTGATGGCGAAAGCCAGAGCCTCCGTCCGCCTTTCGGAGGCCGGTCTGGAGACGGTCAAAATCAAAACGACCATGACCGGCTCCAGAATGCTGGAAGTGGGCGGCGACAGCCCTGGGCCTAGCGCTGACCAACTCGCCGAGATGCTCCGCCAGGCCATCGGTGACTTGGCGGAGGTGACCCGGCCCACCAAATCCGCTGAGTTGAGGCTTACTGGCCTTGACGAATCAGTGAGCCGGGAGGAGATTGTCGCCGTCATGGCCACTAAGGGAGGCTGCGCCCCTACCGAAATCAAGGTAGGGGCTATCAGAGCCAGCCAATGGGGGCAGTGCTCTGTTATCATCCGCTGCCCCGCTGTGGTTGCAAAGGCCGCAGTCACAGCGGGGAGGGTGGCCATCGGCTGGTGCCTGGCCACTGTCGCGCCGGTGGAGGCCCTGCCCATGCGCTGTTACAAGTGCATGGCGCTGGGCCACACCAGGGCCCTGTGCCCGTCAACGGCCGAGCACGGCAACAAATGCTTCCGCTGCGGCGAGGAGGGCCATCTGGCAGCGGCCTGTGAGGCGGCGCCGAAGTGTGCGGTCTGTGCCCAAGCGGGCCGACCGCACAACCACACGATGGGGGGAACTAAATGCGCCCCCCCTTCGGTCAAGGGTAAGGCCCCATTGACCCGGGCCCCAACCGAACGTGGCGGCCATCTGGCCATTGAGGAGCCCGTAATGCAGGTGTCGTAATGCCAGCACACCTGCATTACGAGCTCCTCCAGGTGAATGCCAACCACTCGGCTCGCGCACAGGACCTGCTAATGCAGGTCCTAGCCGAGTGGCGCATCGACGTGGCGGTCGTCGCCGAGCCCTACTTCGTCCCCCCCCAGCAAAACTGGGTTGGGGACACGGAGGGCTTGGTGGGCGTGGTGGTGCCGGCTGCCGGGCAGCAGCGCCTCTCCCTGAGAGAGAGGGGCGCTGGATACGCGGCGGCAAACTGGGGAGAAGTAGTCGTCATCGGAGTCTACTTCTCCCCCAACAGGCCCCTCTCAGATTTTGAGAGGTTCCTGGGGGGCCTGGAGCCGGTGGTTCAAAGAGCATCACCGGCCCAAGTGGTCCTGATGGGGGACTTCAACGCCAAGTGCGCGGCGTGGGGGTCCCCCATCACAGACCAAAGAGGGGCGCTTCTGCGGGACTGGGCCGCCATGATCGGCCTGGTCCTGCAAAATGTAGGGCGCGCCAACACCTGCGTCCGACAGCAGGGGGGGTCAATTGTGGACCTCACGTTCACAACCCCTGCTGTCGGCGCTCGTGTGAGCCAGTGGCGCGTCCTGGAGGAGGTGGAGACCCTGTCGGACCACCTTTACATCCGCTTCAGGGTCTCCAAAGCGCCCCGCGGGCCTCAGGCCCGGGCGGTGGGAGGGCGGGGCGGGGATTTCCCAAAGTGGGCGATTTCCCGCCTCGATCGGGACCGGGCGGAGGAGGCCGCCGTGGTCCAGGCGTGGTGCGCCGACCCCCCCGACACCATGGGGGTCGACGAGAGGGCCGTCAGGTTCCGCGAGGACCTGACGGCCATATGCGACGCGGCCATGCCGAGGGCGCGAAAGGGTGCGCCCAGGCGGGCCGTATACTGGTGGTCGCAGGACCTGGCGGACCTCCGAGCCGCCAGCGACAGAGCCCGCCGCGCCTTTACCCGGTGCAGAAGGAGGCGGACTCGGGTGCCGGGCGAGGAGGAGAGGCTCCTCGCCGAGCTGCGCGCAGCCAAGGCCGCCTTCAAGGCGGCCATCGCGCGTGCCAAGGATTCAGCTCATGCTGAATTCTTGGCCACGCTGGACGAGGATCCGTGGGGTCGCCCGTACCGAATGGTACGGGCTAAACTGAAGGTGTCCCCCCCCACGGAGGACTTCGAGCCGGGAGTCCTCGCCGCGGTGGTCGACGGCCTCTTCCCCGCAAGCCCGCCTTTCGACCCGCCGCGGATGGCGCCGCCAGAAGAGGAGCCCGCTGCCCCCGTCGACGTTCCCCCAGTGACGGGGGAGGAAATGGCGAGGGTGGTGGGCCGACTCAAGGGGTGCCGCAAGGCACCTGGGCCCGATGGCGTCCCGGGGAAGGTGCTTCCGATCGCGGCGAAGCACCTGGGGGACCGGCTCTGCGGCCTAATGGACCGCTGCCTGGCCGCGGGGCAGTTTCCCCAAATTTGGAAGGAGGGCCGCCTGGTCCTCCTGCGGAAGGAGAGCAGACCGGCGGACTCTCCTTCCGGGTGGCGGCCGCTCGTCATGCTGGACGAGACCGGGAAGCTCCTCGAGAGAGTGATCGCTTCCCGGATCGCCCACCATCTGACGAGCGAAGGGCCGGATCTTGCGGGGAACCAGTTCGGGTTCCGGGTAGGGCGGTCCACGTTGGACGCCCTATCCGCCCTGAAGGGGTTCACCGAAGATGCGGCCAGGAGGGGCCAGGGGGCCGTGGCGGTATCTCTCGATATCGCCAACGCCTTCGGGTCCCTCCCCTTCGGAGTGATAGAGGAGGCGCTCCGGTATCACCGGGTGCCCCTCTACCTCCGGAGGGTTGTGGGGCACTACCTGACGGGGCGGGTAGTGCTCTACACGGGGAGGGGGGGGATTCGGATGGCCCAGCCGGTGACCAGTGGCGTTCCGCAGGGGTCCGTGCTAGGGCCCCTATTATGGAACGTCGGGTACGACTGGGTCATCCGCGCGAGGGTGCTGCCCCGGATGGCGGTGTACTGCTACGCAGATGACACCCTCATCGTCGTCCGGGGCACCACCTTCGAAGAGGTGGCAAGAAGGGCGGAGGTGGGAGCCACCCTAGTGATCCGGCGGATCGAGGCGCTGGGCCTGAAAGTGTCCCTCCCCAAGACGGAGGCCCTCTGCTTCCGAGGGCCCCGGTGGAGGCTGCCGCGCGGAGCCGCCCTGCGCGTCAACGGCGAGGCCGTCGAGGTGAGGGCCCACATAAAATATCTGGGCCTTACCCTCGACGGCAAATGGGAGTTCGGGGAGCACTTTCGCAGACTGGCTCCCCGACTCGCGGGCGCGGCGGGAGCCCTGGGCCGGCTCCTGCCCAATCAGGGCGGACCTAATGCCCCCTGCAGACGCCTGTTTGCAGGGGTCATTAGGAGTATGGCCCTGTACGGGGCCCCTATATGGGCGGAGTCCCTCACCGCCACCACCAAAGCCCTCCTCCGAAGGCCCCAGAGGGTCATGGCGGTGAGGATGGCCCGGGCCTACCGAACGGTGGGCTGGGCGGCGGCTGGAGCCCTCGCAGCCTCCCCTCCGTGGGAGATCGAGGCGGTCGGGCTTGCCGAGGCCTACCGGGCCAAGGTGGAACGAAGGGAGCGGGGGGAGTCCCTTGCTCCCCAGGAGTTGGCCCGGGCCAAAGAGGTCCAGAGAGGGGAGGTGCTGGAGCGCTGGGCGGCAGAGCTTGCGGAGGCTGAATACGGCCTACGCACGATCGCAGCCATCCACCCGGTGCTCCAGGAATGGTGCGGGAGGGATCACGGGTCCCTGACTTTCCACCTGGTGCAGGTGCTGTCCGGGCATGGTTGCTTCGGGCGGTACCTGCACAGGGTGGCGGGTAGGGAGGAGACGGCGTCGTGCCACGAGTGCGGCGCCGCCGAGGACACAGCCCAGCACACCTTGGAGGTGTGCAGCGCATGGGCTGAGCGGCGCCGCACCCTGGCGGCGACGATTGGCGGCGACCTCTCGCTCCCCAGCGTTGTACGCGCAATGCTGGAGAGCGAGACGTCCTGGGAGGCCGTCACCTCCTTCTGCGACGACGTAATGTCGCAGAAGGAGGAGAGGGAGCGGGAACGCGAGAATGATCCCCTCGCGAACCCGCTCCGGCGCAGACGGACGGGAAGGAGGCGGCGACAGTTCGCCGCCAACCTTCCCTAGTGGTGCTAGCCGACGGGGGATGGGGATCCTCTGTCGGCCGTAACAGCCCACACGTCTAGGGGGGGGACCAAGTATTCCGGTCCCCCCTCTCTTGGCGCGGGAGCTCCGGCATAGGCTGGGGCGGCCAGCGGATGCTGTGGTGACTCCAAACTCTCCCATGGCATCCGCAAATGGCAAGAGAGGGAATACCGGTGGGTTTTTAGTGGGTATGCCTCCCCCCCTCCTTCCATTAGGGAAGGAGGTTACGGGGGAGGTGAGTCCCACATAACTTCCGCGCCGTCCCCACGGCGCGGTCGTATGCGTAACGCATTTTCCCACCGTCAAAAAAAAAAAAAAAAAAAAAAAAAAAAAAAGTTAGGTTAGGTTAGGTTAGGTTAGGTTTTTTTTTTTTTTTTTTTTTTATCGCTACCTCCAACTATGTCAGTCAGAGCCTATGTTAACTTTTCCATTTTCATCCCAGTTCTCACAGGTGCTACTGCTCGTAAGTCCATTCCACATACTTTTTCTTTCTAGCAGCCTTCCACATACTTTCTATCGGGTTACCGACCCTTAAAATCTAATCTGACTAAACTTATACATAATACATACTTAATTATTTCTCTTCAAACATTCCGGCCCCTAGTACCATGCTCGTCAATCATCCAAGCTGTCCACTTTCTCATGCATCACATCTTGTATTCACACTTAAAACTAGTTTAGAGGAGGGGGTCATGGGATACATTGACGTTTTTATTCGTATCAATACATTATCGAACTCACAAATGTTATTACTTTTCCCTTTACAAAATGTTTACAAAATTACACAAAATATACAAATTTATGGTACTCCAATTATACGTATCTAGGTTTACAAAGATCTTATTGACTATCTTATTCTAATTCAAACAACTTATTCAATATTACATATTTCTTATCCTATTACATTTCCTATCCATTTAGTGTATGCTAAGAATTAATATAGCGCAGTATATCATTTTAGCATACCATGTTATCTATTTTTGTTTTTGGCTATCACTTTATTGGCAATTTCTATGCAATATTTTAGAAACTTGTTCCTATGCGTCCCTCTAACTATGTCTTTAATGCTCCCCTCAGTTAATTCCGTATCTATTTCATTCACCAGGTTGAATCTTTGCACACTATACATCGGACATTCCAGGATCAGGTGAGGCACCGTCTCTGGCACTCCTGGTTCGCAGGAGCACGATGGATCCTCCTTGCACTTAAACCGGTTTAAGTACTCGGAGAATCCACCGTGCCCTGTCATCACCTGGGTTAAAGCGCCACGCGGAACTATCTTCCTTACAACCCTATACGCCTCCACCGCATCCGGGAAAAACATCTTCGTGGTTGACGCAGTCGTGCCTGCAACATATCTCTGGTTCCACACGTCAAGCGTATCCATACGAAGGATTCGCTTGACGTGTGATACCGGACATAGATCATAATTAGGTCTTCTCTTGGAGGCCACAGCGGCTTCCTTGGCTAGCTGATCGGCCCTCTCGTTACCATCCAGCCCCGCATGCGCCTTTATCCAGAACAAGGAAAGTTCCTTGCCCTGGAGGGAGATAGTTCTAATGTTCTCCCTTGCCTTAATGGCCAGCGGGTGGAGACAACGATGGTTTGAGATGGTCTGTAAAGCAGCCCTGGAATCGCTGTAGACCCCAAAAGAAGACCCCCTACTATTTAGAGCCACACTTGTGGCCTCGCGCAACGCCAGGAGCTCAGCTTGGTACACTGAGCAGTAATCTGATAGAGCAAGCTTGACGGCCTTAGTCTCGACGTCGCCTTGCCATATAGACAATGCGGCGCCGACCCTGCCGCCAATCTTGCTCCCATCAGTAAATATACGGGTGTGGTAATTACCGCTATTATCCAAGGCCTCTTTGTCGCCGAGGATACCAAACTGAATGTTCGTGAGTTCCGCTGGATGTGGCGTCTCTAGCGCAGATCCCACACGCTCCACCTCCCTGTCGCCCAGCTGCAGCAGATTTGCCCCCTTCTTGGCCTCATATAATAAGGCCACCTCACGAACCCGCAGGTCAAGAGGGAGCATCCCCGCCAACAGCATTGCAGCATTAAGAGAGACGGTGCGGTAGGCCCCGCACTGCTTTTGCGCTATGCCACGCTGCACCACCTCAAATTTCTTCCTAGAAATTAGTTTCTCAGCAGCCGGTGCCCAGACGCTCGCTGCATATAAAATAACCGGCTCGATGGTGGCAACATAAATGGTCTTCACAACCTCGGGGTGAAGCCCCCAGCTAACCCTTGCCGCCCTTGCCAGCTGCTTATATATCCCCGTAGCTTTCCGACAAACATTGCTAATGTGACTATTAAATGTTAGCTTCCTGTCGATGGTCACCCCTAATAATTTAATTTCTTCCGCAAAACAAACCTCTATCCCACCCATGACTAGGCGCGGGGTGTCATACTTAAGTCTATTAGTTATAAGCAAAGCATTTGTTTTTTGAGGAGCAAACCTAAGTTTGCTTTTGACTCCCCACGCCCAGACACGCTCGAGGGCAAAGTTTGCCTGCCTTTCAATCTCCTCACCCGAATTTCCATCGAACGCCATGACCACATCGTCGGCAAAAGCCTGGCAATAACAACCCACGTCCTCAAGGTCCTTCAAGAGAGGGTCCAACAACAGGTTCCATAGAATTGGGCCACCTATGGAACCCTGCACACAGCCCTTCCTTGTGGACCTCGTGTGTTGCTCACCCGCATACCTAACCACGACCTCCCTGTCACTGAGATAACTGTCGATGACCCTCCTCAAGTTCAATGGACAACTTTCCTCCGCCAGCCGGACTCTGATCGCAGGCCACCACGCACTATCAAAGGCTCCCTCTATATCCAGTGAAATTAAAGTAACAATTTTCTTTTGTTTCAACTTGTTGCGGATGTACTGCATCAGGTTATAGAGGGAGTCTTCAGTGCTACGCTGTGGCATGAATCCATACTGACGGGGGCTCATCCTAGGTAACAAGTGATACTTGAGGCGAGTCACCAACAGCTTCTCATAAGTCTTGCCCAAAATTGACAGGAGGCCTATAGGCCTGTGGGATTTAGGCACGGTGTAGTCGCTCTTGCCAGGCTTTCGCAGGACAATAACTACTGCTCTCTTCCAAGCTACGGGGAAATACACGCATTCCAGGCATTTATTAAATAGCAGCAAAAGGAGCTCCGGATGGGCCTTCACAACGCGAAGACATATGTCCGCCGTGAAACCATCTTCACCCGGGGCCTTTTTTGGACTAAAAGACTCAATCGCCGTCATGAGCTCCTCCATAGTGAATGGCGGGTCCCAAGCACCAACTTGTCCCCCAGCATTCACCACTTCAGCTTCCATTCGGGTAACACGATGCTGCTCATTGTCACTGGTTGTAAGGTCCTCCGGGTAGAAGGTCTCAGCCAGTAATTTGACGGATCCCTTAGCATCAAGGGTCTGTCCATCATTAATTAGCGGCAGATCTTCACATCTTCGCGTCGTCCTCCCTATTACTCGATAAATCCCATCCCACATACTCTCCCTATCCTGCTTCCCACAGAACTCCTTCCAGCTGTCTATCTGGGCCCTCTTCACCTCTGACTCATATTTACTCTTTTGTTCCAGGTACTCTTGAATGACTTTAGACCTTCGAACTGGGGCTGCCCATCGGATCCTGCGCTTTCTACGAGTGACCTCTCTCTTCATCTCAGCGAGTTCTTCGGACCACCATGGCACAGTAAGTACTTCATTGGCTTTTTTATTCGGCATTGAGTGCTTGCATGCAGTATCTATTGATTGTGTTAATTTCTGTGTAGTAAGTTCTAATTGTTCTGTAGTTTGAATTCGTTTTATATCCGTATCAGTAATTTTGTTCTCAGCAAATAATTGATTAAGTTTATCATTAAACTCACTCCAATTAGCCTTTCTTGTGTTATACTTCCTTGTGGTTCTAGATATGCTTGTGCCTTTAGATCGTTTTAAGTTAATATGAAATACCAAGCCACTGTGATCCGAGCACGTGAGATTCTCCACCACTCTCCACCCGTCAACAAAGCCCAAGATATCCGACGAGCAGGCCGCGATGTCTACAAAGCTCTGGTACCGTTTACCCCCTCTGATGGTATCGAAGGTTGGTACCTTACCCTGATTTAATATAGTCAGATCAAGCTCATCCAGACAGCCGGCGAGCTCTTCCCCCCTACGGTCGGTTATGGGACTCCCCCACCACACACTCTTAGCATTGACATCACCCCCGACAATCCACCCCGACGAACCGATTTGCCGGCTTATGTGGGCCAGGCGATCCAGGTCCGCATCTATGGGGTGATCACGCTGGGGGCATTCGAAATATACAGAGGTTAGAGTGATCCTCCAGGCACCAGTCTGGATCCTTACCACCACGATATTATTAGTGGTAAGTTTGGGAAACTGTACAACATCTAAATTTTTGTCAAAGACCGCTATTGCAGCCTTGACAGTCCCCCCGCCCACACTGGTGTTCTGGAAGATCCTCACCCCTCTGCGGCCCCTCATCTCCCTGATCGACCCCACGTACGGCTCCTGAATTAAAGCAACTGCAATCTTTCGCCTCACCGCCTCGATCATCAGCTCGTCAGTCGCCAGTTTGGATCGCTGAAGGTTTGCCTGTGCTATTTCATACTTCATATTTACCTCCAGGCTGCCCTTAGCAATAAGCCACGGTTGCCCTCGCTATCTCATCCCACCTTTTCCTCGTAGGGCAATCGTGACTAAAAGCATTGTGTGCAGCACGTTCCAAACCGCCCCTTGTACAATT
Organism: Archips crataeganus; assembly: GCA_947859365.1. Taxonomy (NCBI): domain Eukaryota; kingdom Metazoa; phylum Arthropoda; class Insecta; order Lepidoptera; family Tortricidae; genus Archips; species Archips crataeganus. Next base: position 97,751 of record OX402047.1, on the reverse strand, counting down.
CTTGCAACTCGGGGGTACCTCAGCTAGAAAATCAGCGCACTCGCCCCTTAGGTGTGGGCCACCGCAATGACTACATAAATCCACTGACTCCGTGCAGTACTTTTTACCGTGGCCAAAACCCAAACAGCGAGTGCACTGCATGAGAGGGGTCTGGTCTTCGACCCGAACGCGCTGGAGGTCGATATGCGCATGACCTTTCTCTATCATTCTGCGCCAAATTATCGGCGAGACACTAACGACTACATGGCTGGTGTGGGGATTCCTTGTTCTTCTACGATACCGAACACTCACCCTATCGCTCTCAGCATCGAGGCCACAGAAAACGCCCCGGTTTTGGTTTCTTAGAGCCTTTACTATGTCCTCATCGGTGTGAACCGCGAGGACGCTCCTGAAAACCAATAGCGGATCTTTGTTTTCCACCTCCTCGACGCTGAGATCGACTCCACCGGTCTTAAGCCTTTCTTTAATACGGTCTCTATCCTCTCTTGTCCTTAGCCCTATTATTACCTTCCTATCCCTTGCCTTCCTGACCCTCTCAACCTTGATCCATCCTTCTTTTGCATCAACAGCCTTTCGGATCTTACTAAGCACCTGCTCTCCAGTCTCCGTCTCGTCCTTCGAGGTGACACACACAGAGTGCAATGTCCCCCGACCCGGAGACGGATTTTCGGAGTGACTAGCAGCAGCCTCCGCATACGTTTTACCCGCCAATTTCTCAAGTGTGAACTCAAGAGTCTCCTTGAGTTCTTCCATTTTTCTACCATTCTCCTCTAATAGTCTCTGATGCTCATCTATTTTATCCGCCAATACCTGATCTGCAGGCTGAGACGGTCTGTCAACAACAGGCTTCTTACCCTCTTTTCCCCTAGAACCCACCTGCTCCTCGGCTTTGGGTTTGGCGTTAACCTCCGAACTTTTAACCAACTGAAATAGCTTATCGAGAGCATCAGTTACTTCGACCTTAATCTCAGTTTTCAAGTTCCTGGCGGCATTTAAGTGAGTCTTTCCCTTATGAAGGATCCGCCTCGCCTCCGATAACCTTCCAGACACTGGCCCCGCGGGGGGGGTTGAAGTTTTTGGCGCAGACGGTTGTTTACCGCCCTGCGACGTCGCAGGCTTCCAACCTGAGGGACCCGCCTTAGTAGAATCGCCCGTCAGGGTCTGGGTAACGTTAAGTATCCCAGCCTCCCCATCCGCGATACCACTCCTATCATTCGCCTCCGGGCTTGGTTCGTTAAGGGGAGACTTATCGCCCGTAGGCTTCCTAACAGGGGTCCTCATCCCGAACATGTCGGAGGTACAGTCCGTGCGAGTAGGGTCGATACAGCTGATCCTGTCGGTTGTAAAAGTGGTATATATGGTATCAGCTGTACCTCCCGTGTTTGGCAAACAAAATTTCAAGTAAAAGTAAAAGTAAAAATGAGGTTTGTCGCTCTAACTAATAAATGTGAGTCCCCGACTCTGTCCTAATAGGCAGTTGTATAAGGACTGCCCGTCAATTAAAAGAAAGAAACCCCAATCAAACAATAAAGAAAAACATACAAGGGGTCAACCCTTAGTCTACTGTCACTGGACTGAAGTGACCCAAGTACCAGACTACAATGAAAACAAAAGAAAATAACAAGAAAAATTTCGAAGAAAAAGTTTAATACAAGTAGTTAAGGCTCTATGTAGAGCCTAAATCAACACCAATATAACTGCACTACACAGCGCAGGTCTTAAGATTACTTACAGCTAACAACAAAATAAAAATAAAAAATTTTTCGTCTTAAACCTATTTCGGCTCTATGTAGAGCAACGTGACTCCACCCAAGGGATAGCTCTCCCCGAGCGCTCCCAGGGGACACCAAGCACGCCCCGCTAGCTCCAAGGGTTCCAGAGATATGACCGGTCACAGTTTCCGGTACCAAAAACAAGATGGCCGCCGAAAACCGATACCAGGACGTATCTCGGGAACCAATGGTCCAATCGGAACGCGGTTTCCTTTCCCTAGGAGAGCTCTTCGAGACGCACCGTTGGAGACCCGTTTCAGGAAGATCGGAGTCCTGAAAAATTTTCAGGAACAAACTGTCCAAATCCTTCCTGAAAAAGATCTCGTCGGGTAGAGTTCCGACCGGGCTCCCTAACAAAGAAAACCCCAGAACTCTAGGACACACCGTTCCGGAGATATCGGAGGTGGAAAAACTCCAAGATGGCGGCCAGAACTGTCAAACACAAGTTTTGACCGCCAACAACTCCGCTCCCGGTGATCGTAGGACTGCGGGATTTTCTATGTCCGGCTCCGCTCTAACTCCTCTAGCCGCCGGAACCGCTTCCGGGAGACAAATTTTTCAGGGCCTGAAATGGCCTGAAAAGTAGAGGGGCGGGTAGACAGCAAGCCCCCGGATCTACTGAAGAAAACCGCAGATCGCTGAGACCCCTAGTTCCCGAGTTATAACGGCTGAAAGAAAAGAAAAATGGCCGCCGAGCTGTCAAACTCCAACTTTAGGAGTTGATAACTCTGGAACCAGACGTCGGAGGACTACCGGGATTTCTCCAGCAGTGTTCCCTTAACCTCCTCTTGCTCCCTAAAGTGTTTCCAGGACAAAAAATACCTATGCGCCGAAATAGAAAAATTTTGATGGGAGCAGATAGAGGCCGAAAAACAAGAGCTAGGAAAAGTTTTCCCAAATTTCTACGACCAGGGGTTCAGGAGTAAAACACAAAATAAAACCTGGTATCAAAAAACAAAATGGCCGAAAAAGTCAAACTTCGTCAGTTTTAATAATTTCCGACCCGCGCGACAGCTTAGGTCGGATAATACACCGACTCTAAACACGATCCCGTGGTCGGAAATGATTAAAAACAATTAATTTAGAAAATAGAGCAAAATTTAGAAGAAAATTAATAACTCCTGAACCGATGGCCAGAAAAATATGGAAAAAATACACAAAAATAGAAGAAAGAAAGGCGCATAGGACACACAATAAAAATTACAAGAAATAATTTTTCCTCTAAGACAAAACCCGGAAAAACAAAAAATTTAGTTTTTCAAAATTTTTCCAAGGAAAAAGAAGTCTTAAAAATATTTAAAAACTACAGTCAGGTCCACCCAAGGTGCCCGCACAATAAATAAAAGTCAAAACCCACGCGTCCCAAGTGGTTTGGACGTGGTAGGTGGGCAAAGTTACAAACTTTAATAATTTTTTATTCCGAAGTCTTAAAAGATAAAATTTTTCCACTTGCGGTTTCCACGAGCTCGTAACGTCCTTGTGCAGCACACAACCCGGCACCGTCCTGTAGGGGCTCCTTCGACGACCACTCCTCCACGTGGTTTTTGTTTTTCTGGAGTTTTCTCCGCGAAAACTCAACGGAAAAATCCGTGAGTAGGCTCGTCGTGTAGAGCTCGCTGAGGCGCGTACGGCGATGCGCAGCAACCAATAGGTCACCGCGACTAATCGCGCGCCGCACGCAGTTAAAGGTCAAAAATCCCAACTTAACCTCGAAAAGTGAGGTTATATCACAGGAAAATCCACAGTTTTCACAAATAACACCTGTTTTCACCTCGCCCACACGCGCGTTGGCGGGGCGATCTCAACGGTGTATCGCACTTGTTGCTACGGCTTAAATAGCCACTTTTATGAATTTTTAAGCGCGGAAACAGGTAATTTCGTGGCGTTCAGGGGCGCGGGTGGAACGCAACTGGTTAGGTTAGGTTAGGTTAGGTTAGGTTAGGTTAGGTTAGGTTAGGTTAGGTTAGGTTGGGGTGCGAAGTCGGAAACCTCCTCGAGTGCCCGGGCGTTACCACTCCCTTCTATCCGAGGCGTAGGCCTCATGGGGTGGGGAAGGGTAACGCCTGGGACGGTGCACCCTGGGCAACAACGGTAAATTAACTCCTTCGGGGATTTAGTTAACCGTTGGCTAATATCCGACTGGGGGGGTGGGGGTCAGCAATCTCCACATGTGCCCGGGCCATGTATGGTCCGCATGCATGGTCTGGACTGCACGACTGCTACGGTTCTCCCCTTTTAATCCTGGACACTAGGGTTAAGGGGGAGAAGAGTAGCAGTTGGGCCCATGGCCTGTGGTGATTGACTGACTGACTGGGGGGGAGGGGGTCGGTAACTTCCACATGTGCCCGGGCGGAAGTAGTGGTACCTACTACCGTCTAGGCTGCACGACCGTTACGGTTCTCCCCTGTTAACCCTGGTGGTTAAGGGGGAGAAGAGTAGCGGTTGGGCCCATGGCCTGTGGGGGTTTACTGACACACTGGGGGGGAGGGGGTCGGCAATTTCCACATGTGCCCGGGCGATAGTTCAGGTTATCGTCTGGGCTGCACGACCGTTACGGTTCTCCCCTGTTAACCCTGGTGGTTAAGGGGGAGAAGAGTAGCGGTTGGGCCCATGGCCTGTGGGGGTCTGCTGACACACTGGGGGGGAGGGTAGCGGGCCCATTAGTGGGTCCGCTTTTGAGGACGGCGCCCCGCCCTTGGGCGGGCGCCTTTGACGTCGGCAAACCCGAACTGAGTACCTGCTCTGCCACGGCGGACAGGGAAAGGCGAGGGGGAGCCTGGTGGGCGGAAGCGACCGTGCTCTCGGTACCGCTCTGCTTTCAGAGCAGTACATGAGGGCGCGGAAGCTAACGTGAGGGCACGTAACCCCGGCTTGCCGGGAACGTGGGCATCTGCGGAAGCCACGAGGAGTAAACCTCTTTAAACAATCCTTCACCAGCGGGGGAGGTCGGGGAGTGCCGAGCCCGCATTGCACGGTGTCGACAGAGGAGCCCCATCCCGGGGCGGCCAGTGGGCGTTGCGGTGACACATTTTGCTCCCGTGGCGTTCACAATGGCAGACGAGGGAATCCGTGTGGTTTTTAGTGGGTAGGCCCCCTTGGGGAGAGCCCCACATACCTCCGTTTCCCCGAACGGAGACGATGCATAAGGTGCATTTTCCACACCAAAAAAAAAAAAAAAAAAAAAAGGTTAGGTTAGGTTAGGTTAGGTTAGGTTAGGTTAGGTTAGGTTAGGTTTGGGAGGCCGTCACCTCCTTCTGCGACGACGTAATGTCGCAGAAGGAGGAGAGGGAGCGGGAACGCGAGAATGATCCCCTCGCGAACCCGCTCCGGCGCAGACGGACGGGAAGGAGGCGGCGACAGTTCGCCGCCAACCTTCCCTAGTGGTGCTAGCCGACGGGGGATGGGGATCCTCTGTCGGCCGTAACAGCCCACACGTCTAGGGGGGGGACCAAGTATTCCGGTCCCCCCTCTCTTGGCGCGGGAGCTCCGGCATAGGCTGGGGCGGCCAGCGGATGCTGTGGTGACTCCAAACTCTCCCATGGCATCCGCAAATGGCAAGAGAGGGAATACCGGTGGGTTTTTAGTGGGTATGCCTCCCCCCCTCCTTCCATTAGGGAAGGAGGTTACGGGGGAGGTGAGTCCCACATAACTTCCGCGCCGTCCCCACGGCGCGGTCGTATGCGTAACGCATTTTCCCACAAAAAAAAAAAAAAAAAAAAAAAGGTTAGGTTAGGTTAGGTTAGGTTAGGTTAGGTTAGGTTAGGTTAGGTTAGGTTAGGTTCGCGGAGGTATATGAGGAGCGCAAAGAGGCGCTGCGAAGGGGGGAAAGGCCTGCCCCCAGGGAGCTAGAGTTTGCCCGCCGCATGGTGGAGCGTCGGATGAGGGACCGCTGGAAGAGTGACCTGGAGGACAGCCGCTATGGAACGCGCACCATAGCGGCTCTACTCCCGTCACTCGACCAGTGGGTCGAGAGGGAATTCGGAGCCCTCACTTTCCGGATGGTGCAAGTAATGACCGGGCACGGGTGCTTCGGCCATTATTTGCACCAAATAGGGAGGGAAAATGATACGACGTGCCACCACTGCGGCGATCCAGACGACACGGCCCAGCACACTCTGTCAGAGTGTAGCAGCTGGGCCCCAGAGCGGCAAACTCTAGAGGCGGAGTTAGGGACGAGCGACCTCTCGCTCTCCAGCGTTGTGCGAGCCATGCTGGAGAGCGAGGAGGCCTGGCAGGCGGTCGCCTCCTTTTGCGAGACAGTAATCTCGCAAAAGGAGGCCGCGGAACGGGAGCGCGAGGACGACGCCCTCGCGCCCCTGTTCCGGCGCAGACGGAGGGGGGTAAGGCGGAGGCGATTTGCTGCCCGTCATATCCCCCAGTAGGGCCAGCGGGCGAGGGACGGGGATCCCTTGTCCGCATTGCACGGTCCTACGAGTCTGGGGGAAGGGTTGAAATGCTGCAACTCTTCCCCCCCTGGCGCGGGTAGCCCCGGCGAAAGCTAGGGCGGCCGGGAGGCGTCATGGTGAAATCCATGGATCCCACGGCGCCTAACAACCTCGGCAAGAGGGTCAGCATCGGAGTGGTTTTAGTGGGTATGCTCTCCTGTCCCCTTCTCATTAGGAGAAGAGGACCGGAGAGAGAGCCCCACATAACCTAAACCGGGTCTCCCCGGGCCCGGGGGTACACGTAATGTGTTTCCACTCCGTGAACAAAAAAAAAAAAAAAAAAAAAAAAAAAAAAAAAAAAAAAAAAAAAAAAAAGGTTAGGTTAGGTTAGGTTAGGTTAGGTTAGGTTAGGTTAGGTTAGGTTAGGTTAGGTTAGGTTAGGTTAGGTTAGGTTAGGTTAGGTTAGGTTAGGTTAAGGAGAAAAATCTTCCTTAGTAAGGAGAAAAATCTTCCTTAGTAAGGAGAAAAATCTTCCTTAGTAAGGAGAAAAATCTTCCTTAGTAAGGAGAAAAATCTTCCTTAGTAAGGAGAAAAATCTTCCTTAGTAAGGAGAAAAATCTTCCTTAGTAAGGAGAAAAATCTTCCTTAGTAAGGAGAAAAATCTTCCTTAGTAAGGAGAAAAATCTTCCTTAGTAAGGAGAAAAATCTTCCTTAGTAAGGAGAAAAATCTTCCTTAGTAAGGAGAAAAATCTTCCTTAGTAAGGAGAAAAATCTTCCTTAGTAAGGAGAAAAATCTTCCTTAGTAAGGAGAAAAATCTTCCTTAGTAAGGAGAAAAATCTTCCTTAGTAAGGAGAAAAATCTTCCTTAGTTGACGGTTTTTCGCGAGATTTGGCATAGAGACTTGTTTCGACCCCCCTGCTTGTTTCCCTGACTCGACTCTACCCTTTCTCGTTACCTTGGCTTGTTTTTTACGGTTTTCTGTTCAGCTTTTTGATTGGTTTTGTTAAAATTGGCAACTTTTTGACTAACTGTTACGGCTATACCCGTTAAGCTACCCCCTCCAAATTTTGGTGGTGGGTAGCGCTGGGGCAGCTCTAGCGTTCGGCATTGTCGAAAAGGACCCAATTCCAGCGGTTTTCGCGACAACACTTGTCGAAAAATTTTCAGGCGCCTGCTATACTTAATAGCAGCGCCTGAAATTTTTCGACGAGCAACGGACATTTTTATGAATAACTCCTTGTGGGTTATTCATAAAAATTTTCTGTTTGTGCGAGGAGATAGGGTCGTTCATTCGCCCTATTTCCGACTTGAGTTTTGGTGGCGTAACTCTCATAGTTTGGGAGTTACGGATTTTATAAAAAATTACGCCGATCGGCGTAATTTTTCGTTCGACTTTTGGGTTTTTCGGCTGGGGAATTTTCGTTTCCCAACCGAAAAATCTGGTTGAGGTGTCAGTAGATAGAGCTTTTTAAGTTCTACCTTTTGGCTTGTAAAGCGTTGAGGTGGCATTCACTGTTTTGGAGATATCGATTTTTAATCGATATTTCCATACAGTTTTTGAAAAAATTTGGGTTTTTCGCTTCCTTAAACTTTGTTTCTGGGGGCGAAATTCCTATCTTCGGGTACTAAATAGAGCTAATTAGGCTCTGTTTAGTGGTCTTTGCTGCGGACTCCTATCGCCTATGGACGATTTGATATCGTCCAAAACGCGGAAAATGCCGAACCGAAAGCAGAATATTGAGGCTACGGGGGAGGCAATGGCCCTTGTCTCCCTCCCCAGCAAGAGGGCTATGGCGGAGACCGAAGGATTGGGAGAGGACAAGCCCTCCTGCCCCAAGGTCAGCGCCGCTGCCCGAGGACGCGCCCTGAAAGGCTCGGGGACATATGCCGGATTGGCCGCGGCTAAGGCCAAACTGAGGGAATCAGGAGAGGACAACGCAGAGGTGCGTAGGTCTAAAGCAGCCTACCGCCTCAGCTTTCCCGGCCTGCGCTCCCGCTCCCAGGGGCACCTAAGGGACCGCTCCCCTGTGTTGACACCGACGATGGTAGACGGGTCCGATAATGAAGAGGACGAACGGGAGGACGTCCGGCAACCGGCTCGAACTTTAACGGTCGCCGAAAAAGAGGGCACAGCTGCCCTAACCACAAACGACGGCCAGCTAACTCCCGAAGAGGTCGGGGTGGTAGAATGCGCGCGCAATGCTGCTCGCGCAGTCCTTGCGGAGGCCGCAAAATCGAGCAACCTGAATGGTGTTGTGCGTGGCCACATCAACACGGCCTGCCGCGAGATAATAGAGGCGATGGATTTCCTCGAGAATAGAAAAGAGAGCGAGGAAATCCGCAAATTGAAGGCGGACAACCGTAGGATGCGAGAGCAACTTGCGCAGTTGTACGGAGAGACGAAGGCCCTCCGCACCGCCTTCTCGGAGCGGAAGTCCGAGGCTTCTACACGCGCCATTCAGGGTCTTCCTGAAGGCCTGCAGGAGGCCTTGGCGCTTCATTCGAGGGAGCTCTTTGTTAGCCTTGGCAATATGTTGAATGCCAGGCTGGAGGCTTTCGAGAGCCGCCTCCCCCCGGAGCCAGTCGTGCGTCCGCCACTGGCGGCAGATAGGGCTGCCATCCCCCTGCCGCCGCCACCCCAAAATCCCAAGAGGCAGCGGTCGGCGAGCCAACCTGGGACGGATTCTGCCCAGCAGATGAGGGGGCCGGCCCAGCCAAAGGCCCAGCCCAAAGTGCCGCCCAAAGGGCAGCACAAGGAGCAACCCAAGGCCAGGGCACAAGAAGAGGCGCCGTCGACCTCCCAAAGGTCGAACCCTACTGTTCCCACCCAGGGATCCTGGGCGACAGTAGTCGGGAGGAAGGCGAAGGCCAAGGCCAACAAGCCTCCAGCGACCGAAGTGCCCACGAAGCGCAAGAAGCCTGCTGTGGTCAAAAGCCTGGCCACACCGAAAAGCGCGGCGGTGATGGTCACACTCAAGCCGGAGGCCAAGGTGTCGTACTTGGAGGCCCTCCAGAAGGTGACCACCTCCTTCAAGCTGGCAGAAGTGGGGCTTGAAAGCGTCAGAGTGCGCAAGTCGGCCACTGGGGCACGACTCTTTGAAGTCCCAGGGGCAAGCAGTGGTCAGCTAGCAGATGCGCTGGCGGAAAAAATCGCGGGCGTCCTTGGTGATGTAGCAACGGTCTACAGACCCACCAAAACAGCCGACCTCCGAGTTACCGGCTTCGATGAGTCGGTAACTTCGGAGGACATCAGAACGGCGGTGGTGCTGAAGGGTGCCTGCTCCATGGAGCAGGTTAAAGTAGGCCCTGTCAGGCTCCTCAGCAACGGGACTGGTTCGGCGTTGGTGCGTTGCCCTGTGGAGGCCGCCAACAAGCTTATAAAAGCGGGGAAGATCTTGGTGGGCTGGTCGGCGGCCAGCATTAGAGCCTTGGAACCCCAACCCATGCGGTGCTACCGCTGCATGGGAACGGGCCACACTAGGGCCTTATGTCCTGCAGCGGTAGACAGGGGCAACCTGTGCTTCAGGTGCTCGAAGCCCGGCCACAAGGCAGCCGAGTGCCAGGCCGAGCCCCACTGCGAAGTATGCCGCTTGGCGAAGTTGCCAGCCGGACACGTCATGGGTGGACACGCGTGCGCGCCCCCCCAAACCAAAGGCCGTGGAGACCCCGTACGAGTCGGCGGTCAAGTAAGCAGCCCTGAGGCAGCAGTGGGAAATACGATGGATCTCTAAATGTCGGTACACCGACATTTAGAGATCCTGCAGGGCAACCTGAACCACTCCGCCCGCGCACAAGACCTCATGATGCAGGTCATGGCGGAGTGGGGACTGGCATTGTCGGTTGTGGCCGAGCCATACACGGTCCCTGCTCAGTCACACTGGGTAGGGGCCACGGATGAATCCGTGGCGATGGTGGTCCCGGCGACAGGTTACTTCCCATCCCTCTCCAGGCTCGAAGACGGACCAGGATACGTGGCGGCAAAATGGGGGAAGACGGTGGTCATCGGGGTATACTTCTCCCCCAACCGACCACTGTCTGACTTCGAATCCTTCCTGGAGGGGTTGGGAAGAGTGGTGGGGAGGTGTTCTCCTGCACAAATCATTGTGATGGGGGACCTAAATGCTAAAAGCGCGGCATGGGGTTCCCCCGTCACAGACCTGAAGGGAGCTGTGCTCCGGGACTGGGTGCTGGCTACGGGACTGGTGGTTGTGAACCAGGGCTGCGCCAACACGTGCGTGCGAAGACAAGGGGGATCAATCGTCGACGTCACGTTCGCCACCCCCTCCCTTGCAGCACGTGTTGAGGACTGGCGCGTCCTGGAGGAGGTGGAGACCCTCTCCGACCATTTATATATTCGGATGAGGGTCTCCGCCTCGTCGCGGCAGTCGCGGCAACCGCGACCGGTGAGGGCTGGCAGTGGGTTCCCGCGGTGGGCGATAACCCACTTCGACCCCGCAATGGCCGAGGAAGCCGCCATTGTTGAGGCGTGGAGTCGTCCCCCCCCGCAGGGAAACGTAGACGAGAAGGCGGCCGGATTTCGGGCCTCGCTGACACGCATCTGCGATGCCGCGATGCCACGAGTGAGGCAGGTGCCCAACAAGCGGTCTGTGTATTGGTGGTCTGAGGAGATCGCGGCCCTCAGAGTGGCCAGCAACGCCGCCCGCCGAAAGTACACCCGCTGTAGGAGGCGACGGACCCACACCGATGGGGAAGAGGAGCGGCTGTACGCGGCGCTTAGGAGCGCCAAGGAGGCGCTCCAAATCGCCATAGTGAGGGCGAAAGATGCCGCACACGAGGAGTTCCTGGCGACCCTGAATAGGGATCCATGGGGGCGGCCTTATAAAATGGTCCGCAATAAAATGAAGCGCAGCCCCCCCATGGACACCATGGAGCCAGAGCTCCTCGATAGGGTGGTGGGGGCCCTGTTCCCGGTGGCGCCAAATTTCACTCCCCCGAGGATGTCGGCCCCCTCGGAGGAGCGGAATGAGCCGCTCCCTCCTGTCCCCAGGATCACTGAGGACGAGATGATGGGGATGGTGGACCGGATGCGGGCCAACAAGAAGGCACCTGGACCCGACGGTGTCCCGGCAAGGGTCGTCCCGTTAGCCCTGGAACACCTGGGGGAGCGACTCGAAGACCTCCTGAACGAGTGCCTGGAGACGGGACGCTTCCCCAAGGTGTGGAAGGAGGGACGGCTGGTCTTGCTGCGGAAGGAGGGTCGCCCGGTGGATTCCCCATCCGGCCACAGGCCGCTGGTCCTGCTTGACGTATCCGGGAAGATGTTTGAGAGGGTGGTTGCTTCCCGGATCGTCAAGCACCTGGGGGACGTGGGCCCGAACGTCTCGGACCGGCAGTTCGGATTCCGAGAGGGCAGGGGGACGCTGGACGCTATAGGGGAATTGAAAGCCTTTATAGACGTCGCAGCGGGTAGAGGGGAGGGAGTGGTGGCGGTGTCCTTGGACATCGCCAACGCGTTCGGCACCCTCCCCTACTCCGTAATTCTGGAGGCGCTCAGGTACCACCGGGTACCAATGTACCTGCAGAAGATCGTGGGGCACTACCTTGAGGACAGGGTAGTGCTCTACGATCATGAAGGGGAGCGGAAGGCCAGGCCTATGGGCTGTGGGGTTCCGCAAGGGTCGGTCCTGGGGCCACTTTTGTGGAACCTGGGATATGACTGGGCAATAAGGGGGGTACAGCTTCCTCGCATGGCCACCATTTGTTATGCCGATGACACACTGGTGGTCGTGCGAGGAAGTGAAATGCGGGAGGCCTTCTGCAGGGCAGCGGTTGCAGCCGACCTCACGGTTCACCGAATCCGCATGTTGGGACTGGAGGTGTCGGTAACAAAAACCGAAGCGATGGTCTTCGGCGGGCGGGGTTGGCGGATACCCGCGAACGCCACGCTTCCGATTGGGGGGGAATCTGTCCAGGTCAAGGCCAACATTAAATATCTTGGCCTTGTCCTGGACAGGAAGTGGGAATTCACGGAGCACTTCACCAGACTCGCTCCGAGATTGGTGGGTGCTGCGTCGGCGCTGGGGCAACTTTTGCCCAATATAGGGGGCCCGAGGGGAGCTGTGCGCAGGCTCTACACGGGTGTAGTGCGCAGCATGGCGCTATATGGGGCGCCGATCTGGGCGAGTCGGCTGTCGGAGCGTAATAAGGCCTTGCTCCGACGGCCGCAAAGGATGTGCGCCATCAGGGCGGTGCGGGCGTACGTGACTGTCGCCCACATGGCCGCTTGCGCCCTAGCCGGGACACCGCCCTGGGACATCGACGCCCAGACGGCCGCGGAGGTGTATGAGGAGCGCAAAGAGGCGCTGAGAAGGGGGGAAAGGCCTGCCCCCAGAGAGCTTGAGTTTGCCCGCCGCATGGTGGAGCGTCGGATGAGGGACCGCTGGAAGAGTGACCTGGAGGACAGCCGCTATGGAACGCGCACCATAGCGGCTCTACTCCCGTCACTCGACCAGTGGGTCGAGAGGGGGTTTGGAGCCCTCACATTCCGGATGGTGCAAGTAATGACCGGGCACGGGTGCTTCGGCCATTATTTGCACCAAATAGGGCGGGAGAACGATCCGACGTGCCACCACTGCGGTGACCCGGACGACACGGCCCAGCACACTCTGGCAGAGTGTAGCAGCTGGGCCCCAGAGCGGCAGGCTCTCGAGGCGGAGCTAGGGACGAGCGACCTCTCGCTCTCCAGCGTAGTGCGAGCCATGCTGGGAAGCGAGGAGGCCTGGCAGGCGGCCGCCTCCTTTTGCGAGACGGTAATCTCGCAAAAGGAGGCCGCGGAACGGGAGCGCGAGGACGATGCCCTCGCGCCCCTGTTCCGGCGCAGACGGAGGGGGGTAAGGCGGAGGCGATTTGCCGCCCGTCATATCCCCCAGTAGGACCAGCGGGCGAGGGACGGGGATCCCTTGTCCGCATTGCACGGCCCTACGAGTCTGGGGGAAGGGTTGAAATGCTGCAACTCTTCCCCTCCTGGCGCGGGTAGCCCCGGTGAAAGCTGGGGCGGCCGGGAGGCATCATGGTGAAATCCACGGATCCCATGGCGCCTAACAACCTCGGCAAGAGGGTCAGCATCGGAGTGGTTTTAGTGGGTATGCTCTCCTGTCCCCTTCTCATTAGGAGAAGAGGACCGGAGAGAGAGCCCCACATAACCTAAACCGGGTCTCCCCGGGCCCGGGGGTACACGTAATGTGTTTCCACTCCGTGAACAAAAAAAAAAAAAAAAAAAAAAAGGTTAGGTTAGGTTAGGTTAGGTTAGGTTAGGTTAGGTTAGGTTAGGTTAGGTTAGGTTAGGTTTTTTTTTTTTTTTTTTTTTTTTTTTTTATATTCTAGCTACCCCCACATGAAATGCAGGGCCTATATTCGCAACATCTCTCATTCCAGTTCCATCAGATATTCTTCTCGTACTTTTATTCTGCATACGTTATCTTTCTTATATACCATCCTCATATATTCCTTGGGCTCCCGACCCTTCAAACTACACTAGCTGACTTATTATCTATCTTTATTATTATAAATTCTTCTCTCATTCCGGCCTCTATTACCATTCTCGTCAATCATTTAAACAGTCCACATATACACCGATCCTCTTGCACTCTTCCTTAAAAACTAACAGGGGGGAATAGGTTCCAGGGTACAAATTTTTATTTCAAATAACAAATATACAAATGTGTCCCACAATATTTCCTTACTCTACTACATATTATCTTAATACTTAATTACAGAAAAAACTTGTTAACAATTATACAAGCAGGGATACCTACAAACATCTTATTTGCTAACCATAATTACATTATCCTACAATCATTACATTTGCTTAAACTATTACGTTATACAACCATTTTATGTATGCTAATTTTAAATATAATACATTATATCATATTAGCATACTATACTTTCCTCGTTTTATTCTTAACAATAACCTTATTAGCTATGTCTAAACAATATACAATAAACTTGCTCCTACATTTGCCACTTATAGCATCTCTTAGACTTTCCTTTGTAAGTTTGATACCTAATTCATTTTCTACATTAAACCTTTCCAAACTATATATGGGACAATCCAAGATCAAATGTATTATGGTCTCTGGTACACCCGGCTCACAAGAGCACGATGGGTCCTCCTTGCACTTAAACCGGTTTAAGTACTCAGAGAACCCACCGTGCCCGGTCAACACCTGGGTCAGAGCACCACGAGGAACTATCTTTCTGACCAACCCATATGCCTCCACCGCATCCGGGAAAAAGACTTTAGTGGTTGACGCGGTTTTTCCAGCTTTATACCTCCGGTTCCATACGTCAAGCGTATCCCTGCGAAGGATACGCTTGACATATGACACCGGGCAAAAATCGTAATTCGGTCTCCTCTTGGAGCCCTCAGCGGCCTCTTTAGCTAACCGGTCGGCCCTCTCGTTGCCTTCCAAACCCGCATGGGCCTTTATCCAGAACAAGGAAATATCCTTGCCCTGGAGGGAGATGGATTTAATATTCTCCCTAGCCATTATGGCCAGCGGGTGGAGGCAACGATAGTTCGAAATGGTTTGTAGAGCCGCCCTAGAGTCGCTGAAAACCCCAAAAGAAGACCCCCCGCTATTACGAGCGATATTAGTGGCTTCACAAAGCGCCAGAAGCTCGGCCTGGTATACGGTACAATAGACCGAGAGAGCAAGCTTGACGGCCTTGGTCTCGGCACCGCCTTGCCAAAGCGACAATGCGGCACCAACCCTGCCGCCAATCTTGCTCCCATCGGTATAAATCCGAGTGTCAAAACCACCATTCCTATCGAGAGCCTCCTGGTCGCTTAAAATACCAAACTCAATAGAAAATCGCTCGGCTGGATGTGGCGCCTCCAATGCAGATCCCATCCGCTCTACCCCCCTGTCACCCAGCTGCGGCAGATTTACCCCCCTCTTGGCCTCATACAATGAGGCTACCTCACGAACTCGGAGGTCAAGCGGGAGCATCCCCGCCAACAGCATTGCCGCGTCCAGGGAGACAGTGCGGTAGGCACCGCACTGTTTCTGCGCGATACCACGCTGCAGCACCTCAAATTTCTTTCTTGTCATTAGTTTTTCCGCAGCCGGTGCCCATACGCTTGCTGCGTACAAGATCACCGGCTCAATGACCGCCACATAGATGGTTTTAACCACAGCAGGGTGAAGCCCCCAGCTCACCTTTGCCGCCCTTGCCAGCTGTTTATAAATCCCCGTCGCCTTACGACAGACATTGCTCACATGGGTATTAAACGTAAGCTTTCTGTCAATTGTTACACCTAGAAGCTTAATCTCATCCGCAAAACAGACCTCGATCCCTCCCATGATTAAGCGAGGGGTGTCATATTTAAGCTTATTCGTGATAATCATCGCGCAAGTTTTGTGTGGGGCAAACCTAAGTTTGTTTTTGACACCCCAGGCCCAAACATGTTCGAGAGCGAGGTTCGCCCGCCCCTCTATATCTTGAGATGTACTTCCGTCAAATGCCATCACTACATCGTCCGCGAAAGCCTGGCAGTAGTTCCCTCCGTCCTCTAGATCTTTAAGTAGAGGGTCCAAAAGGAGATTCCATAGGATCGGGCCTCCTATGGAACCCTGCACACAACCCTTCCCCGTAGACCTAATATGCTCCTCACCAGCATATCTGACTACCACCTCGCGATCTTTAAGATAACTGTCGATGACCCTCCTCAAGTTCAGCGGACAGTTCTCCTCCGCCAGTCGAACTCTTATAGCTGGCCACCATGCACTATCGAAGGCTCCCTCTATATCCAAAGAAATTATAGTTACCATCTTCTTCTCATCTAGTTTTTTGCGGATATACTGCATAAGGTTATAGAGGGAGTCTTCGGTGCTACGCTGCGGCATGAATCCGTACTGGCGGAGGCTCATCCTCGGTAATAAATGATACTTGAGGCGAGTCACCAACAGCTTCTCATATGTTTTGCCCAAGATCGACAAGAGGCCTATAGGTCTATGGGATTTCGGGACGGTGTAATCACCCCTGCCAGGCTTACGCAGCACTATGACAACTGCTCTCTTCCAGGCGACAGGGAAATAGCCACACTCAAGACACTTATTAAAAAGAAGCAAAAGGAGCTCCGGGTGGGCCTTCACGACGCGAAGACATATATCAGCGGTAAACCCGTCTTCCCCGGGGGCCTTTTTCGGGTTAAAAGACTCGCTTGCCGTCATGAGTTCCTCCATGGTGAACGGCGGGTCACAAGCACCAACTTGCTCCCCAGCGTTCACCATTTCGGCTCTCAGTCGGGTGTCACGATGGTGGCTGTTTTCACCGTCTTCAACGTCCTCCGGGTAAAAGGTTTCCGCTAGCAATCTGACGGATCCCTTCGAGTCCAGGGTCTCTCCATCCTTTACCAGCGGAAGGTCCTCATTCCTCCGCGTCGTCCTACCTATTACCCTATAAATCCCATCCCAGATGCTCTCCCTGTCCTGCCTACCACAAAACTCCCTCCAGCTGTCAATTTGAGCTTTGGCTGCCGCTGACTCGTACTTTTCTTTCTGTTCTAGGTACTCCTGCACCACTTTGGACCTCCGGATTTGAGCTGCCCATTTAATCCTGCGCTTCCTCCGAGTGACCTCTCTCTTCATCTCAGCGAGTTCCTCGGACCACCACGGCACGGTAAGTGTTTCACTTGATTTTTTGCTAGGCATTGTGTGTGTGCATGCTGTGTCTATTGTATGTATGAGTTTCTGTGTAGTTGCTTCTAACTGTGTTGTGTTATGTATGTTTTCTATGTCTTTGACGGTAATTTTGTTTGCAATGAGTAATTGGTTGAGTTTTTCAGTAAACTCAACCCAATTAGCTTTCTTTGTATTGTATTTCCTAGTTGTTCTGTGTATACATGTGCCTTTGGATTTTTGTAATTTGACGTGAAACACTATACCATTGTGGTCCGAGCACGTGAGATTCTCCTCCACTCTCCAGTTATCAACGAAGCTCAAGATGTTCAATGAGCAGGCCGTAACGTCAACAAAGCTTTGGTACCTCTTTCCCCCTCTAACAGTATCAAAAGTAGGCACATCTCCTTGATTTAGCACAGCCAGACCCAGCTCATCAATACAACCGGCGAGCTCTTCCCCCCTATGATCGGTAACCGGACTCCCCCACCACATGCTCTTCGCGTTCATGTCACCTCCGACAATCCACCCCGACGCACCGACTTGCTGGCTTATGTGGGCCAAACGATCCAGGTCCGCACCAATGGGGTGATCACGCTGGGGGCATTCAAGATAAACAGAGGTTAGAGTGATTTTCCAGGCACCAGTCTGGATCCTTACCACCACGATGTTATTGGTAGTAAGTTTGGGGAACTGTACAACATCTAAATCCTGATCAAACACCGCTATTGCAGCTTTGACAGTTCCCCCGCCCACACTAGTGCTCTGGAAAATCCTCACCCCTCTGCGACCCCTCATTTCCCCAAACGACCCCACGTACGGCTCCTGGATTAGAGCAACTGCTATATTTCGTTTCACCGCCTCGACCATCAACTCATCAGTCGCCAGTTTGGATCGCCGAAGGTTAGCTTGGGCCATCTTATACACCTTGTTAACCACCTGGCTGCCCTTAGCAGTAAGCCACGGTTGCCCTAGCTATCTCATCCCATCTCTTCCTAGTAGGGCAATCGTGGCTAAACGCATTGTGCTCCGCATGTTCCAATCCACCCTTTGCGCAATTCCTGCAGCACGGTGGTACATTCGCCAGAAAATCAGTACACCCGCTCCTCAGGTGTGGGCCACCGCAATGACTGCACAGGTCAACCGACTCCGTGCAGTACTTCTTGCCGTGACCAAAACCCAGACAGCGGGTGCACTGCATCAACGGGGTCTGGTCCTCGACCCGAACACGCTGCAGGTCTATATGAGCATAACCCCTGTCAAGCATTCTACGCCAGACCGTAGGAGAAACGCTCATCACGACATGGACGGTGTGGGGGTTCCTTGTTCTCCTCCTATATCTAACTTTTACTCTATCGTTCTCAGCGTCGAGATCGTGGAAAACACCCCGATTTTGGTTCCTCAGGGCCTTCTCTATGTCCTCATCAGAGTTGACCGCGAGCACACTCCTGAGGACCAACAACGGGTCCTTGTTGACCACCTCCTCGACGCTAAGATCAGCTCCATTCGCCTTCAGCCGCTCCTTTATCCTATCCCTATCCTCTTTCGTCCTCAATCCGATAATAACCTTTCTATCCTTTGCCTTTCTCACCCTTTCCACCTTGATCCACCCCTCCTTTGCATCCACTGCCTCTCTAATCTTGTTAAGGACCACCTCTCCAGTCTCCGTCTCGATTTTCGAGGACACGCACACCGAGTGCAAAGTCCCACGCCCCCGAGACGGTTCCCCAGAGTGGCCCGCCGTTGCCTCAGCATAGGTTTTCTCAGCAAGCTTTTCTAGGGTGAATTCAAGGGTTTCTTTCAACTCATCCATCTTTCTACTGTTAACCACAATCAACCTCTGGTGCTCTTCCAACTTCTTTGAGAGTTCATGGTCAACAGGATGAGATGTCTCCCCAACAAAAGAATTCCCCTGCTCTACCTGCCTTTGACCAACCTGCTCTGCTTTAAGCTTTGGCTTTGGCTTAGCAATTACCTTACCCCCGTCAGCACTTTTAACCAGCTGGTACAGTCTATCCAGGGCGATAGTCACCTCAGCCTTGATGGTCGACTTAATATTCCTAGCTGCGTCAAGGTGAAATTTCCCCTTATGGAGAACCCTCCTCGCCTCAGCCAACCTCTCCGAGACTGGATCCGCACCAGGGCTCGAAGTTTTAGGAGCGGCCGATGGTTTGCCGCTCTGCAAGGTAGATGTTCTCGGCCTCGAGGGACCCGCCCCAGCGACATCGCCCGACAAAGTCTGGGTAGTGTTAAGCAGTCCAGCCTCCCACCCCCCAAGATCCTGCCTGGCCATAACTTCCGGGCTCGTTCTATTAAGGAGGGACTTTTCCCCTGCAGCCTTCCCAACGGGGGTCCTGATCCCGAACATGATGGAGGAATTCGAGTGTGCGCTAGAATAGGTAGATACAACTGACACCGGTCAGTTTGTAGAAGTTTTAAAAAGGTATCAATCGTATCCCCAAGAAATCAAAACACAAAACAATTAAATGAAAAAGGTAATAATGTGAGTCCCAGACTCTGTCTCTAAGTAAGTGGGCAGTTGTAAAGGGACCACCCGTCAAATAAAACTACAATAGGAAAAATCAAAAATTTTGTCAACTCGACTCTATCCAGAGTCAGTCCAAAAACACACAACAGTCAGGAAAAAACAACAATAAAAATACCAGAAAAAATACAAGTCAAAAGATATTTTTTATAATTTAACTCTATATAGAGCGGGTATCCTATACACAATATACTTGCGCTACACAGCACAGGTCTTAAAAATACTTAGAATTAACAAAAATGTAAAAATAAAAAATTTTTACGTCTTATAACTAATTCGGCTCTATGTAGAGCAACGAGACTCCACCCAAGGGATAGCTCTCCCCGAGCGCTCCCAGGGGACACCAAGCACGTCCCGCTAGCTCCAAGGGTTCCAGAGATATGACCGGTCACAGTTTCCGGTACCAAAAACAAGATGGCCGCCGAAAACCGATACCAGGACGTATCTCAGGAACCAATGGTCCAATCGGAACGCGGTTTCCTTTCCCTAGGAGAGCTCTTCGAGACGCACCGTTGGAGACCCGTTTCAGGAAGATCGGAGTCCTGAAAAATTTTCAGGAACAGGTTAGGTTAGGTTAGGTTAGGTTAGGTTAGGTTAGGTTAGGTTAGGTTAGGTTAGGTTAGGTTAGGTTCGGGGCGGGTAGTGCTCTACACGGGGAGGGGGGGGATTCGGATGGCCCAGCCGGTGACCAGTGGCGTTCCGCAGGGGTCCGTGCTAGGGCCCCTATTATGGAACGTCGGGTACGACTGGGTCATCCGCATGAGGGTGCTGCCTCGGATGGCGGTGTATTGTTACGCCGACGATACACTCATCGCCGTCCGAGGCACCACCTTCGAAGAGGTGGCAAGAAGGGCGGAGGTGGGAGCCACCTTAGTGATCCGGCGGATCGAGGCGCTGGGCCTAAAAGTGTCCCTCCCCAAGACCGAAGCCCTCTGCTTCCGAGGGCCCCGGTGGAGGCTGCCGCGCGGAGCCGCCCTGCGCGTCAATGGGGAGGCCGTCGAGGTGAAGGCCCACATTAAATATCTGGGCCTTACCCTCGACGGAAAATGGGAGTTCGGGGAGCACTTCCGCAGACTGGCTCCCCGACTCGTGGGTGCGGCGGGAGCCCTGGGCCGGCTCCTGCCCAACCAGGGCGGACCTGGTGCCCCCTGCAGACGCCTGTTTGCAGGGGTCCTTAGAAGTATGGCCCTGTACGGGGCCCCTATATGGGCGGAGTCCCTCACCGCCACCACTAAAGCCCTCCTCCGAAGGCCCCAGAGGGTTATGGCGGTGAGGATGGCCCGGGCCTACCGGACGGTGGGCTGGGCGGCGGCTGGAGCCCTCGCAGCCTCCCCTCCGTGGGAGATCGAGGCGGTCGGGCTTGCCGAGGCCTACCGGGCCAAGGTGGAACGAAGGGAGCGGGGGGAGTCCCTCGCTCCCCAGGAGTTGGCCTGGGCCAAAGAGGTCCAGAGAGGGGAGGTGCTGGAGCGCTGGGCGGCAGAGCTTGCGGAGGCCGAATACGGCCTACGCACGATCGCAGCCATCCGCCCGGTGCTCCAGGAATGGTGCGGGAGGGATCACGGGTCCCTGACCTTCCACCTGGTGCAGGTGCTGTCCGGGCATGGTTGCTTCGGGCGGTACCTGCACAGGGTGGCGGGTAGGGAGGAGACGGCGTCGTGCCACGAGTGCGGCGCCGCCGAGGACACAGCCCAGCACACCTTGGAGGTGTGCAGCGCATGGGCTGAGCGGCGCCGCACCCTGGCGGCGACGATTGGCGGCGACCTCTCGCTCCCCAGCGTTGTACGCGCAATGCTGGAGAGCGAGACGTCCTGGGAGGCCGTCACCTCCTTCTGCGACGACGTAATGTCGCAGAAGGAGGAGAGGGAGCGGGAACGCGAGAATGATCCCCTCGCAAACCCGCTCCGGCGCAGACGGACGGGAAGGAGGCGGCGACAGTTCGCCGCCAACCTTCCCTAGTGGTGCTAGCCGACGGGGGATGGGGATCCTCTGTCGGCCGTAACAGCCCACACGTCTAGGGGGGGGACCAAGTATTCCGGTCCCCCCTCTCTTGGCGCGGGAGCTCCGGCATAGGCTGGGGCGGCCAGCGGATGCTGTGGTGACTCCAAACTCTCCCATGGCATCCGTAAATGGCAAGAGAGGGAATACCGGAAAAAAAAAAAAAAGGTTAGGTTAGGTTAGGTTAGGTTAGGTTAGGTTAGGTTAGGTTAGGTTAGGTTAGGTTAGGTTGGGGTGCGAAGTCGGAAACCTCCTCGAGTGCCCGGGCGTTACCACTCCCTTCTATCCGAGGCGTAGGCCTCATGGGGTGGGGAAGGGTAACGCCTGGGACGGTGCACCCTGGGCAACAACGGTAAGCTAATGTATTCGTACATTATCTTACCGGTGGCTAATATCCGACTGGGGGGGGGGGGTGTCAGCAGCAATCTCCACATGTGCCTGCACCAAGCTACCGCTAAGGCATGGTTCAGGCTGCACGACCGTTACGGTTCTCCCCTGTTAACCCTGGTGGTTAAGGGGGAGAAGAGTAGCGGATGGGCCCATGGCCTGTGGGGGTTGACTGACTGACTGGGGGGAGGGGGTCGGTAATTTCCACATGTGCCCGGATGGTAGACGGTAACCCGACCTAACCTCTGCCATCTAGGCTGCACGACCGTTACGGTTCTCCCCTGTTAACCCTGGTGGTTAAGGGGGAGAAGAGTAGCGGTTGGGCCCATGGCCTGTGGGGGTTGACTGACTAACTGGGGGGAGGGGTTCGGCATTTTCCACATGTGCCCGGGTGATAGATCCTGTAACATCTACCGTCTGGGCTGCACGACCGCTACGGTTCTCCCGTGTTAACTCTAGTGGTTAAGGGGGAGAAGAGTAGCGGTTGGGCCCACGGCCTGTGGTTATTGCCGGATAGAGAGGACGGCGTTTCGCTCTCGGGCGGGCGCCTTTGACGTCGGCGAACCCGAACTGAGTATCTGCTCTGCCACGGTGGACAGGGAAAGGCGAGGGGGAGCCTGGTGGGCGGAAGCGACCGCGCCCTCGGTACCGCTCTGCTTTCAGAGCAGGACATGAGGGCGCGGAAGCTAACGTGAGGGCACGTAACCTCGGCTTGCCGGGAACGTGGGCATCTGCGGAAGCCACGAGGAGTAAACCTCTTTAAACAATCCTTCACCAGCGGGGGAGGCCGGGGAGTGCCGAGCCCGCATTGCACGGTGTCGACAGAGGAGCCCCATCCCGGGGCGGCCAGTGGGCGTTGCGGTGACACATTTTGCTCCCGTGGCGTTCACAATGGCAAACGAGGGAATCCGTGTGGTTTTTAGTGGGTAGGCCCCCTTGGGGGAGAGCCCCACATACCTCCGTTTCCCCGAACGGAGACGATGCATAAGGTGCATTTTCCACACCAAAAAAAAAAAAAAAAAAAAAAAAAGGTTAGGTTAGGTTAGGTTAGGTTAGGTTAGGTTAGGTTAGGTTAGGTTAGGTTAGGTTAGGTTTTTTTTTTTTTTTTTTTTTTTTTTTTTTTTTTTTTTTTTTTTTTTTTTTTTTTTTTTTTTTTCACTACCTCCAACTATGTCAGTCAGAGCCTATGTTAACTTTTCCATTTTCATCCCAGTTCTCACAGGTGCTACTGCTCGTAAGTCCATTCCACATACTTTTTCTTTCTAGCAGCCTTCCACATACTTTCTATCGGGTTACCGACCCTTAAAATCTAATCTGACTAAACTTATACATAATACATACTTAATTATTTCTCTTCAAGCATTCCGGCCCCTAGTACCATACTCGTCAATCATCCAAGCTGTCCACTTTCTCATGCATCACATCTTGTATTCACACTTAAAACTAGTTTAGAGGAGGGGGTCATGGGATACATTGACGTTTTTATTCGTATCGGTTAGGTTAGGTTAGGTTAGGTTAGGTTAGGTTAGGTTAGGTTAGGTTAGGTTAGGTTAGGTTAGGTTAGGTTAGGTTGTTTACTAGCGGATTTTTGCGAATTTTGGTACAGAGACTTGTTTTGACCCCCCTGCTCGTTTTCTGGACTCGATTCTGCAAAAAATTCTGACTTGGCTTGTTTATTTCGGTTTTTCGATTTGCATTTTTGATTGGTTTTGGTGAAATTTGGCAAAAATCTCCAAATTTTGTTCGTCAATAGCGGCTATACCCGTAAAGCTACCCTTACCAAATTTTGGTCTTGGGTAGTTCTGGGGCAGTCCTATAGCGCTGCATTCTTGGAATTCTTGCCAGATTTATGGTTTTTCGGGGAAAAAGCTGGTAAGAAGTTTTCAAGCGCCTGCGAAACTTAATAGCAGCGCCTGAAAATTTTCTATGAGCAACGGGTATTTTTGTTAATAACTTTTTGTAGATTATTAATAAAAATATTCTGTTTGGGTAGGGAGATAGGACGTCTAATTCGCCCAATTTCTGTTTTGAGTTTTGTGTATCTGTCGTTTATAGTTTTTGTTTTATTGATTTTTTAAGAAATTACGCCGATCGGCGTAATTTCGTTGTCCCGATTTCGGGTTTTTTGACTGTGGAACTTTTGTTTCTGGGTCAAAAAATCTGATTGAGGTGTCAAAAAATAGGGTTTTTTAAATCCCATTTTTTGACACCAAATTTGGGTGGGAGTGTCTTTCCGTTACGCGGAAAAAAAATTTTTAGTTAAAATTTTTGTACCCTGCCATACAATTTAGCGTAATTTGGCGGTTTCTTGGTTCTGGAAATTTTATCTTCAGGCCAAAAAATTCGGCTTTTGCGCTGGGTTGTGGGGCTTGGTAGTGGCTAAATTTTCTTTCTTGCTGCGTGGTGCAATCACTGAAGGGTGATTTTTAAGAGGGGAAAAACCGCCAAAATATGGCTGAAAAAAGCGCCGGAGAGGTGCCATCGGGAGAGAAGATGGAAATGGTCTCCGGACCCAATAAGAGGGCTATAGGCGAAGCCGATGACGGCAGCGAGGACGGGCCTAGCTCCAAGGTTGGGGTATCTGGGCGTGGGCGCGCCCCTAAGAGTGTGGGCGCATACGCCGGATTGTCCGCCGCTAAGGCCAAACTGAGGGGTTTGAGTGGGGACGACCCTGAGTTCCAGTCCCAGGTGGACAAAATAAAGGCGGCCTACCGCCTGGATTTCCCTGCTCTGCGCTCCCGCTCACAGGGAAACCGAAGGGCTCGTTCCCCACCTCCCCAGACGGTAACGATTGGCGACACGTCTGACGATGAGGATGAGCCACCGGCGCGGTCGATTCCAAATGCGCCGAAAACTGGGAATAAGCCGGAGACTGCGGCAACTGCGGCGATTCCGGCTTCAATTGACGGGCAGCTGACTGCCGACGAGGTTGGAGTAGTTGAAAGCGCACGGAAAGCGGCTCGTGTGGTCCTGGCGGAGGCCGCCAAGTCGAGCAACCTCAATGGGGTGGTTAAGGGGAAAATAAACACCTCGTGCCGCGAGATACTGGAGGCCATGGACTTCCTCGAAAACCGTCGAGAGAGCGAGGAAATCCGCAGGCTCAAGGCCGATAATAAGCGGATGCGGGAGCAACTCGCTCTCTTGACGGTTGAAACGAAGGCGCTGCGCACGGCCTTCTCAGAGCGAACCCCCGAGGCCCCCCGGCGCATCACGCAGCAGGGCCTCCCTGAAGGCTTGCAAGAGTGCCTGGAGATCCACAGCCGGGAGCTCTTTATGAGCCTGGGGAACATGCTCAATGTGAGACTGGAGGCCCTGGAAAAGCGCCTCCCTCCGGAGCCCATCATGCGGCCACCGCTGGCCGCTGACAGGGCAACCAGGCCTCCGGCGGCCGCCCCTCAGCAAGGGCGGAATAAGGGGAGGGCAGGCAAACGCTCTTCCAGCCAGCCCGAGCTCGCACAGGAGCGAGCAACAACAGAGGAGGTAGAGCGTATACAGCGGCCACAAAGGCAGCCGCAAGCCCAGCCGAGGACGCCGGCCGGTGCCAAGCCTAAAGCTCAACAAGAGGTGCCGAAGGAACAACCGGCGATGACCACTGAGTCGTGGACAGCAGTGGTCAAGAGAGGGGCAAAGGGCAAGAAGCCTGCCCAGCCGCAACCTCAAGTTGCTAAGCCGAAAAAGGCAGCCCCGGCCAAAGGGCTGCCGATCCCTAAAAGTTCAGCGGTCGTGGTGACCCTGAAGCCGGAGGCCGACGTGACCTACCTGGCCGCATTGCAGAAGGTCACCACATCGCTCAAATTGGCAGATGTGGGCATCGAGAGTGTGAGGGTCCGTAAGTCGGCCACCGGGGCTCGACTAATTGAGGTTCCGGGGGCCAGCAGCAGCCGACTCGCCGACGACCTGGCTATGAAAATTGAGGGGATAATAGGGGACGTGGCCACTGTCCATCGCCCAGTTAAAACGGCTGACCTCCGGGTTACCGGCTTTGACGAGTCGGTAACGCCGGAGGACGTCAGGACGGCTGTGGTCCTCAAGGGCGGCTGCGCTGTCGAGCAGGTGAAAGTGAGCCCAATAAGGCTGCTGAACAATGGCACAGGGACAGCATTGGTGCGATGCCCGGTGACTGCCGCTAATGCCCTCATCAAGGCGGGCAGGTTACTGATGGGCTGGTCGGCCGCACAGGTCAAGGCACTGGAGCCCCAGCCTATGCGGTGT
The DNA here is from genome assembly GCA_947859365.1 of Archips crataeganus. Lineage (NCBI taxonomy): Eukaryota > Metazoa > Arthropoda > Insecta > Lepidoptera > Tortricidae > Archips > Archips crataeganus. The sequence goes on along the minus strand of OX402047.1, from coordinate 71,808 downwards.
TACCGTTGCCTGGGGACAGGACACACAAGGGCGCTGTGTCCATCTCCGGTAGATAGGGGGGACCAGTGCTACCGCTGCTCCAGGCCTGGGCACAAAGCCGGCGAATGTGAGGCGGACCCCTTCTGCGGTGTGTGCCACGCCGCAAAGCGACCAGCGGGGCACGTGATGGGGGGGAGGGCGTGCGCGCCTCCCCAGACAAAGGGCCGTAACGACCCGCAGAGGGCAACTGGTAGTCAGGCGACCGCCCAAGGGCAAGCAGGGGGACGAAACATGGATCTCTAAATGTCAGCACACCGGCATTTAGAGATCCTACAGTGCAACCTCAACCACTCCGCCCGCGCCCAAGACCTGCTTATGCAGGTCATGGCGGAGTGGGGGTTGGCCCTTGCCGTGGTCGCAGAGCCGTATCTCGTCCCCCCCCAGTCAAACTGGGCTGGGGCGACAGACGGCGGGGTTGCGGTCGTTGTGCCGGCTGCGGGGGACTTCCCGCCCCTCTCGAAATTGGAGGACGGCTCAGGATATGTGGCTGCCAAATGGGGGAGAACCGTGATCATAGCGGTTTACTTCTCCCCCAACCGGCCGCTCTCCGATTTCGAGAGCTACCTGGAGGGGCTTGGAAGAGTCGTCGGGAGGTGTGCTCCGGCTCAAATTATGGTGATGGGGGACCTCAACGCTAAGAGCGCGGCTTGGGGTTCCCCAATCACCGACCCCAAAGGGGAGGTCCTCCGGGACTGGGCACTCGCTACCGGCCTCCAGGTGGTCAACGTGGGAGCTGCCAACACGTGCGTGCGCAGGCAGGGGGGCTCCATCGTGGACGTAACGTTCGCGACCCCTGCCCTAGCCGCACGAGTGGTGGACTGGAGGGTCCTAGAGGAGGTGGAGACCCTCTCCGATCACCTCTATATTCGGATGGGGGTGTCCACCTCACCAGCAGGGTCCCAGCCGCCCAGGAGGAGAGGTGCCGGCCTCAGGTTCCCGCGGTGGGCCATCACGGGCTTCGATCCGGCTGCGGCGGAGGAAGCCGCAATAATCGAAGCATGGGGCGACCCTCCGCCCAATAATGTGGGAGTCGAAGGGAAAGCAGCTAGATTCCGGGAAATGCTCACGGCGGTGTGCGACGCAGCAATGCCCAGAGTTCGACGGCTGCCTAACAAGAAAAGCGTTTACTGGTGGTCTGAAGAAATTGCGTCCCTTCGACTCACCAGTAATCGTGCGCGCCGCGCGTACACTCGCTGCAGGCGAAGAAGATCGCACACCAACGAGGAGGAGGAGCTCGCGCACAGAGCGCTCAAGACGGCAAAGGAGGCACTTCAACTAGCTATCGTAAAAGCGAAAGACGAAGCCCACGAGCAATTTTTGGGCACACTAAACCGAGATCCATGGGGGAGACCATATAAAATGGTACGTAACAAGATGAAGCGCGCCCCCCCCATGGACTCCATGGAGCCTGAGCTCTTAAATAGGGTGGTGGCTGCCCTCTTTCCGCCGGCACCAGTCTTCACTCCTCCGAGAATGTCGGCCCCCTCTGAGGAGACAAACGACGAACGCCATCCCGTCCCGACGGTAACCGAGGACGAAATGATGACAATCAGAGATCGCCTCAGGTCAAACAAGAAGGCGCCGGGGCCGGACGGGGTCCCGGCGAGGGTAATCCCCTTAGCCCTTGAACACCTGGGAGAGTACTATAAAGACCTCCTGAACGAGTGCCTGGAGGAGGGTTGCTTTCCCAGCGTGTGGAAGGAAGGGCGACTCTGCCTCCTGCGGAAGGAAGGCCGCCCGCCGGACTCCCCGTCTGGTCACAGGCCGCTTGTGCTGCTTGATGTATCCGGGAAGATCCTGGAGCGGATTATCGCTTCCCGGATCATCAAGCACCTAGAGGACGTGGGCCCAAACGTGTCGGACAGACAATTTGGGTTCAGAGCGGGACGTGGTACCGTAGATGCCATACAGGCGCTCAAGGATTTTATCGACTATGCGGCCAACAAGGGGGAGGGTGTGGTGGCGGTGTCTCTCGACATCGCAAACGCCTTCGGCACTCTCCCCTACGAGGTCATAAAGGAGGCTCTGCGGTACCACGGCCTGCCACAATACTTGCAGAAAATCGTGGGGCACTATCTAGAGGGAAGGGTGGTGCTCTACGACCACGATGGACAGCGGACGTCAAGGGCAATGTCCTGCGGTGTGCCCCAAGGGTCGGTGCTAGGGCCCCTCTTGTGGAACCTCGGATTTGACTGGGCCATAAGGGGGGTTCAGCTTCCCCGCATGGCCACCATCTGCTACGCCGACGACACGATGGTGGCCGTCCGGGGAAGCGGACTGGGTGAAACACTCAGGAGAGCTGCTGTCGCGGCGGAACTGACCATCGACCGCATCCGAATGCTCGGCCTTGCGCCGGCTGTAGCGAAAACGGAGTCGATGGTTTTCGGGGGAACTGGCTGGCGCGTTCCAGCAGACACCACGCTCCTGATCCATGGCGAATCTGTCCAGGTCAGGGCTAACATAAAATATCTTGGCCTTGTCCTGGACAGAAAATGGGACTTCACCGAGCATTTCACTCGTCTTGGCCCCCGGCTGGTCGGTGCCGCATCGGCGCTAGGTAGACTGCTACCGAACGTGGACGGACCAAGGGGTTCCGTAAGACGACTGTTCGCCGGTGTAGTCCGCAGTATGGCATTGTACGGGGCACCAATTTGGGCCGACCGGCTGTCGGAGCGGAACAAAGCTCTACTCCGGCGGCCACAGAGGGTGTGTGCCATACGAATAATAAGAGCGTATGTGACGGTGGCACATATGGCCGCTTGCGCCCTTGCCGGGACCCCGCCGTGGGACATTGACGCTAAAGTCATGGCGGAGACTTATCGGTCACGCAGGGAGGCCCTAGCGCAAGGAGAAAGACCGGCTCCCAGAGAGCTCGTGCAAGCCCGCCGAATGGTGGAGAGACGGTTGCGGGACAGGTGGAAAAGTGACCTGGAGGACTGCCGTTATGGGACGAACACCATAATGGCACTCCTCCCGTCACTAGATGACTGGATCGAGAGGGCGCACGGCGCATTAACATATAGGATGGTGCAGGTATTGACTGGACATGGCTGCTTCGGTCATTACCTGCACCGAATAAAGAGGGAATCCGATCCACAATGTCATCATTGTGGTTATGACGATGACACGGCCCAGCACACATTAGCCGAGTGCAGCAGCTGGGATCCGGAACGCCAAACCCTTATGGCAGCCATCAGAAGGTCTGATCTTTCGCTCTCCAGCGTCATTGAGGCCCTGCTTGAGAGCGAGGAGAACTGGGAAGCGGTTGCCTCCTTTTGCGAGGCAGTAATCTCGCAAAAGGAGGCCGCGGAACGGGAGCGCGAGGACGATGCCCTCGCGCCCCTGTTCCGGCGCAGACGGAGGGGGGTAAGGCGGAGGCAATTTGCCGCCCGTCATATCCCCCAGTAGGACCAGCGGGCGAGGGACGGGGATCCCTTGTCTGCATTGCACGGTCCTGCATGTCTGGGGGAGGAGTTGAAACGCTGCAACTCCTCCCTCCTTTGGCGCGGGTAGCCCCGGCGTAAGCTGGGGCGGCCGGGAGGCGTCGTCTTGGTGAAATCCTCGGGATCCCACGGCGCCTACCAACCTCGGCAAGAGGGTCAGCGTCGGAGTGGTTTTAGTGGGTATGCTCTCCTGTCCCCTTCTCACTAGGAGAAGAGGACCGGAGAGAGAGCCCCACATAACCTAAACCGGGTCTCCCCGGGCCCGGGGGTACACGTAATGTGTTTCCACTCCGTAAACAAAAAAAAAAAAAAAAAAAAAAAAAAAAAGGTTAGGTTAGGTTAGGTTAGGTTAGGTTAGGTTAGGTTAGGTTAGGTTAGGTTAGGTTAGGTTAGGTTAGGTTAGGTTAGGTTGGGGTGCGATGTCGGAAACCTCCTCGAGTGCCCGGGCGTTACCACTCCCTTCTATCCGAGGCGTAGGCCTCATGGGGTGGGGAAGGGTAACGCCTGGGACGGTGCACCCTGGGCAACAACGGTTAATTAACTCCTTCGGGTATTTAGTTAACCGTTGGCTAATATCCGACTGGGGGGGTGGGGGTCAGCAATCTCCACATGTGCCCGGGCCATGTATGGTCCGCATGCATGGTCTGGACTGCACGACTGCTACGGTTCTCCCCTTTTAATCCTGGACACTAGGGTTAAGGGGGAGAAGAGTAGCAGTTGGGCCCATGGCCTGTGGGGATTGACTGACTGACTGGGGGGGAGGGGGTCGGTAACTTCCACATGTGCCCGGGCGGAAGTAGTGGTACCTACTACCGTCTAGGCTGCACGACCGTTACGGTTCTCCCCTGTTAACCCTGGTGGTTAAGGGGGAGAAGAGTAGCGGTTGGGCCCATGGCCTGTGGGGGTTTACTGACACACTGGGGGGGAGGGGGTCGGCAATTTCCACATGTGCCCGGGCGATAGTTCAGGTTATCGTCTGGGCTGCACGACCGTTACGGTTCTCCCCTGTTAACCCTGGTGGTTAAGGGGGAGAAGAGTAGCGGTTGGGCCCATGGCCTGTGGGGGTCTGCTGACACACTGGGGGGGAGGGTAGCGGGCCCATTAGTGGGTCCGCTTTTGAGGACGGCGCCCCGCCCTTGGGCGGGCGCCTTTGACGTCGGCGAACCCGAACTGAGTACCTGCTCTGCCACGGCGGACAGGGAAAGGCGAGGGGGAGCCTGGTGGGCGGAAGCGACCGTGCTCTCGGTACCGCTCTGCTTTCAGAGCAGTACATGAGGGCGCGGAAGCTAACGTGAGGGCACGTAACCCCGGCTTGCCGGGAACGTGGGCATCTGCGGAAGCCACGAGGAGTAAACCTCTTTAAACAATCCTTCACCAGCGGGGGAGGTCGGGGAGTGCTGAGCCCGCATTGCACGGTGTCGACAGAGGAGCCCCATCCCGGGGCGGCCAGTGGGCGTTGCGGTGACACATTTTGCTCCCGTGGCGTTCACAATGGCAAACGAGGGAATCCGTGTGGTTTTTAGTGGGTAGGCCCCCTTGGGGAGAGCCCCACATACCTCCGTTTCCCCGAACGGAGACGATGCATAAGGTGCATTTTCCACACCAAAAAAAAAAAAAAAAAAAAAGGTTAGGTTAGGTTAGGTTAGGTTAGGTTAGGTTAGGTTAGGTTAGGTTAGGTTAGGTTCGACCGGATTGGGGCCCTGGGACTCAGAGTGAGCCTCAGCAAGACTGAGGCCCTCTGTTTCAGGGGCCCCAGATGGAGGATCCCAAGGGGGGCCCATCTCCGAATCAACGGAGCGGCCGTCGAGGTGAGGGCCCATATTAAATATCTGGGCCTCACCCTCGATGGAGGCTGGAAGTTTGAGGAGCACTTCGTCAGAATGGCTCCTCGACTTGTAGGGGCGGCCGGAGCCCTCAGTCGGCTCCTACCGAACACGGGGGGACCTGATGCACCCTGCAGACGATTGTTTGCAGGGGTCATCAGGAGCATGGCCCTGTATGGGGCTCCGATATGGGCGGACAGCCTCACCGCCAAGACCAAGACCCTCCTTCGGAGGCCACAAAGGGTGATGGCGGTGAGGATGTGCCGAGCATATAGGACGGTGGGTTGGGCAGCGGCCTGTGCCTTGGCCGGCACCCCTCCCTGGGAAATTGAGGCAGGGATGCTGGCCGACGCCTACAAGGCGCGGCTCGAGAGGCGGAACCGGGGTGAGACCCTCGCCCCACAGGAGCTAGCGAGGGCCCGCGAGGTAGGGAGAGAGAGGGTGATGGAGCGCTGGGCGGAAGAGCTGGCGGATGCCGAATATGGCACCCGAACCATTGAAGCCATCCGCCCAGTTCTCCATGAGTGGTGTAAAAGAGGTCACGGGCACCTAACATTCCGCCTTGTGCAGGTGCTGTCCGGGCATGGTTGCTTTGGACGGTACCTGCACAGGGTGGCGGGGAGGGAATTGACGCAGGCGTGCCACGAGTGCGGCGCCGCTGAAGACACGGCGCAGCACACCCTCGAGGTGTGCCCAGCCTGGTCAGATCGGCGCCGCACTCTTGTGGCGGAAATCGGGGGTGACCTCTCGCTCCCCAGCGTCACAATTGCGATGCTGAGGAGTGAGAGTTCCTGGGAGGCTGTCTCCTCCTTCTGCGAGGCAGTTGTTTCGCAGAAGGAGGAGAGGGAGCGGGAGCGCGAGAGCGATCCTCTGGCGCACCCGCTCCGACGAAGACGGACGGGGGGAAGACAGCGGCAGTTTGTCGCCACTCTTCCACCCTAAGGTGGAGCCGACTGGCGGGGGACAGGGGATCCACCGCTAGTCAAACGGCCCACAAGTGTTAGGGGGGGATCATGTGTTCCCGATCCCCCCCTCTCGGAGAGGAGGACCCGGTTAGACCGGGCCGGCCAGCGGATGTAGTGGTGCCACAGTTTGCTCCCACGACATCCGCATAATTGGCTGGTGAGGGAACACCGGTGGGTTTTTAATGGGTAGGCCTCCTACCTTCCTTCCTTCCCAGTTTTGGAAGGAAGGAAGGTGGGAGGAGAGTCCCATACACCCCCCGCGCCGTTCCCCGACGGCGTGGGGATAGTGCGTAATGCATTTTCCCACCGCAAAAAAAAAAAAAAAAAAAAGGTTAGGTTAGGTTAGGTTAGGTTAGGTTAGGTTAGGTTAGGTTAGGTTAGGTTAGGTTAGGTTAGGTTAGGTTAGGTTAGGTTAGGTTAGGTTGGGGTGGGGTGCGAAGTCGGAAACCTCCTCGAGTGCCCGGGCGTTACCACTCCCTTCTATCCGAGGCGTAGGCCTCATGGGGTGGGGAAGGGTAACGCCTGGGACGGTGCACCCTGGGCAACAACGGTTAATTAATTCCTTCGGGGATTTAGTTAACCGTTGGCTAATATCCGACTGGGGGGGTGGGGGTCAGCAATCTCCACATGTGCCCGGGCCATGTATGGTCCGCATGCATGGTCTGGACTGCACGACTGCTACGGTTCTCCCCTTTTAATCCTGGACACTAGGGTTAAGGGGGAGAGGAGTAGCAGTTGGGCCCATGGCCTGTGGGGATTGACTGACTGACTGGGGGGGAGGGGGTCGGTAACTTCCACATGTGCCCGGGCGGAAGTAGTGGTACCTACTACCGCCTAGGCTGCACGACCGTTACGGTTCTCCCCTGTTAACCCTGGTGGTTAAGGGGGAGAAGAGTAGCGGTTGGGCCCATGGCCTGTGGGGGTTTACTGACACACTGGGGGGGAGGGGGTCGGCAATTTCCACATGTGCCCGGGCGATAGTTCAGGTTATCGTCTGGGCTGCACGACCGTTACGGTTCTCCCCTGTTAACCCTGGTGGTTAAGGGGGAGAAGAGTAGCGGTTGGGCCCATGGCCTGTGGGGGTCTGCTGACACACTGGGGGGGAGGGTAGCGGGCCCATTAGTGGGTCCGCTTTTGAGGACGGCGCCCCGCCCTTGGGCGGGCGCCTTTGACGTCGGCGAACCCGAACTGAGTACCTGCTCTGCCACGGCGGACAGGGAAAGGCGAGGGGGAGCCTGGTGGGCGGAAGCGACCGTGCCCTCGGTACCGCTCTGCTTTCAGAGCAGTACATGAGGGCGCGGAAGCTAACGTGAGGGCACGTAACCCCGGCTTGTCGGGAACGTGGGCATCTGCGGAAGCCACGAGGAGTAAACCTCTTTAAACAATCCTTCACCAGCGGGGGAGGTCGGGGAGTGCCGAGCCCGCATTGCACGGTGTCGACAGAGGAGCCCCATCCCGGGGCGGCCAGTGGGCGTTGCGGTGACACATTTTGCTCCCGTGGCGTTCACAATGGCAGACGAGGGAATCCGTGTGGTTTTTAGTGGGTAGGCCCCCTTTGGGGAGAGCCCCACATACCTCCGTTTCCCCGAACGGAGACGATGCATAAGGTGCATTTTCCACACCAAAAAAAAAAAAAAAAAAAAAGGTTAGGTTGGGGTGCGAAGTCGGAAACCTCCTCGAGTGCCCGGGCGTTACCACTCCCTTCTATCCGAGGCGTAGGCCTCATGGGGTGGGGAAGGGTAACGCCTGGGACGGTGCACCCTGGGCAACAACGGTAAGCTAATGTATTTGTACATTATCTTACCGGTGGCTAATATCCGACTGGGGGGGATGGGGTATAGAGGGACGACTACTGCTACGTGCGCTTAAAATTTACCTTTCCCGCCCCCGGGAAAGGTAGCTTTTGGGCTGCATGAGCGTTACGGTTCCCCCCTGGCAGAGGGCCTACAAAGGGGGAAGAGTAGCGCTCGGGCCGCTGGCCTGTAGTGGTATGTCTTGGGAGGGATATCTATATGTGTATTATATGGGCCACGTATGTATCATATGTATATATTCTGTGAGGACGGGCGTAAGGTAGCTGACGGGAAGCTGCTCTGCATCCCTGCACTGAGTAAGTAGCCCCGCCGTGCTGGTCACACGGCCTGGGCTATGCGAAAGGTGTCAGGGCTCTGCAACAGGCCTGGATGTGACTTACGCCCTATATGGGGAGGGAAAGCATAGGAGGGACAGGCGTTCGGTTGCTAACAGTGTAGGCTCTGCAACCTTGTTCCTAGTACCTAGCCCCGCCGTACTCGCCACACGGCCTGGGCTACCGAACGGTTCAAGGCTCTGCAACCTGCCTGGAGGTGCCAAACGCCTGATGGGGAGGGTTAGTTTTGGGATTTTGAGAGGGACGAAAGGAAGGAGGTGAACCTGAACCTAGTACCTGCTCTGTGGCCCGAGCAGGGAAACGTGAGGGGGAGCCTCAGGGCGGAAGCAACCGTGCCCTCGGTACCGCTCTGCTTTTCAGAGCAGGACATGAGGGCGCGGAAGCTAACGTGAGGGCACGTAACCCTGGCTTGCCGGGAACGTGGGCATCTGCGGAAGCCACGAGGAGTAAACCTCTTTAAACAATCCTTCACCAGCGGGGGAGGCCGGGGAGTGCCGAGCCCGCATTGCACGGTGTCGACAGAGGAGCCCCATCCCGGGGCGGCCAGTGGGCGTTGCGGTGACACATTTTGCTCCCGTGGCGTTCACAATGGCAAACGAGGGAATCCGTGTGGTTTTTAGTGGGTAGGCCCTTTGGGGAGAGCCCCACATACCTCCGTTTCCCCGAACGGAGACGATGCATAAGGTGCATTTTCCACACCAAAAAAAAAAAAAAAAAAAAAAAGGTTAGGTTAGGTTAGGTTAGGTTAGGTTAGGTTAGGTTGGGGTGCGAAGTCGGAAACCTCCTCGAGTGCCCGGGCGTTACCACTCCCTTCTATCCGAGGCGTAGGCCTCATGGGGTGGGGAAGGGTAACGCCTGGGACGGTGCACCCTGGGCAACAACGGTAAGCTAATGTATTTGTACATTATCTTACCGGTGGCTAATATCCGACTGGGGGGATGGGGTATAGAGGGACGACAACTGCTACGTGCGCTTAAAATTTACCATTCCCGCCCCGGGAAAGGTAGCTTTTGGGCTGCATGAGCGTTACGGTTCCCCCCTGGCAGAGGGCCTACAAAGGGGGAAGAGTAGCGCTCGGGCCGCTGGTCTGTAGTGGTATGTCTTGGGAGGGATATCTATATGTGTATTTTATGGGCCACCTATGTATCGTATGTATATATTTTGTGAGGACGGGCGTAAGGTAGCTGACGGGAAGCTGCTCTGCATCCCTGCGCTGAGTAAGTAGCCCCGCCGTGCTGGTCACACGGCCTGGGCTATGCGAAAGGTGTCAGGGCTCTGCAACAGGCCTGGATGTGACTTACGCCCTATATGGGGAGGGTAAGCATAGGAGGGACAGGCGTTCGGTTGCTAACAGTGTAGGCTCTGCAACCTTGTTCCTAGTACCTAGCCCCGCCGTACTCGCCACACGGCCTGGGCTACCGAACGGTTCAAGGCTCTGCAACCTGCCTGGAGGTGCCAAACGCCTGATTGGGAGGGTTAGTTTTGGGGTTTAGAGAGGGACGGAAGGAAGGAGGTGAACCTGAACCTAGTACCTGCTCTGTGGCCCAAGCAGGGAAACGTGAGGGGGAGCGTCAGGGCGGAAGCAACCGTGCCCTCGGTACCGCTCTGCTTTCAGAGCAGGACATGAGGGCACGGGAGCTTACGTGAGGGCACGTAAACCCGGCTTGCCGGGAACGTGGGCGCCTGCGGAAGCCACGAGGAGTAAACCTCTTTAAACAATCCTTCACCAGCGGGGGAGGCCGGGGAGTGCCGAGCCCGCATTGCACGGTGTCGACAGAGGAGCCCCATCCCGGGGCGGCCAGTGGGCGTTGCGGTGACACATTTTGCTCCCGTGGCGTTCACAATGGCAGACGAGGGAATCCGTGTGGTTTTTTTTTTAGTGGGTAGGCCCCTTGGGGAGAGCCCCACATACCTCCGTTTCCCCGAACGGAGACGATGCATAAGGTGCATTTTCCACACCAAAAAAAAAAAAAAAAAAAGGTTAGGTTAGGTTAGGTTAGGTTAGGTTAGGTTGGGGTGCGAAGTCGGAAACCTCCTCGAGTGCCCGGGCGTTACCACTCCCTTCTATCCGAGGCGTAGGCCTCATGGGGTGGGGAAGGGTAACGCCTGGGACGGTGCACCCTGGGCAACAACGGTAAGCTAATGTATTCGTACATTATCTTACCGGTGGCTAATATCCGACTGGGGGGGGGGGGTGTCAGCAGCAATCTCCACATGTGCCTGCACCAAGCTACCGCTAAGGCATGGTTCAGGCTGCACGACCGTTACGGTTCTCCCCTGTTAACCCTGGTGGTTAAGGGGGAGAAGAGTAGCGGATGGGCCCATGGCCTGTGGGGGTTGACTGACTGACTGGGGGGAGGGGGTCGGTAATTTCCACATGTGCCCGGATGGTAGACGGTAACCCGACCTAACCTCTGCCATCTAGGCTGCACGACCGTTACGGTTCTCCCCTGTTAACCCTGGTGGTTAAGGGGGAGAAGAGTAGCGGTTGGGCCCATGGCCTGTGGGGGTTGACTGACTAACTGGGGGGAGGGGTTCGGCATTTTCCACATGTGCCCGGGTGATAGATCCTGTAACATCTACCGTCTGGGCTGCACGACCGCTACGGTTCTCCCGTGTTAACTCTAGTGGTTAAGGGGGAGAAGAGTAGCGGTTGGGCCCACGGCCTGTGGTTATTGCCGGATAGAGAGGACGGCGTCTCGCTCTCGGGCGGGCGCCTTTGACGTCGGCGAACCCGAACTGAGTATCTGCTCTGCCACGGTGGACAGGGAAAGGCGAGGGGGAGCCTGGTGGGCGGAAGCGACCGCGCCCTCGGTACCGCTCTGCTTTCAGAGCAGGACATGAGGGCGCGGAAGCTAACGTGAGGGCACGTAACCTCGGCTTGCCGGGAACGTGGGCATCTGCGGAAGCCACGAGGAGTAAACCTCTTTAAACAATCCTTCACCAGCGGGGGAGGCCGGGGAGTGCCGAGCCCGCATTGCACGGTGTCGACAGAGGAGCCCCATCCCGGGGCGGCCAGTGGGCGTTGCGGTGACACATTTTGCTCCCGTGGCGTTCACAATGGCAAACGAGGGAATCCGTGTGGTTTTTAGTGGGTAGGCCCCCTTGGGGAGAGCCCCACATACCTCCGTTTCCCCGAACGGAGACGATGCATAAGGTGCATTTTCCACACCAAAAAAAAAAAAAAAAAAGGTTAGGTTAGGTTAGGTTAGGTTAGGTTAGGTTAGGTTAGGTTAGGTTAGGTTAGGTTAGGTTAGGTTAGGTTAGGTTAGGTTAGGTTAGGTTAGGTTAGGTTAGGTTGTGCTAGGGCCCCTATTATGGAACGTCGGGTACGACTGGGTCATCCGCGCGAGGGTGCTGCCCCGGATGGCGGTGTACTGCTACGCAGATGACACCCTCATCGCCGTCCGGGGCACCACCTTCGAAGAGGTGGCAAGAAGGGCGGAGGTGGGAGCCACCCTAGTGATCCGGCGGATCGAGGCGCTGGGCCTGAAAGTGTCCCTCCCCAAGACGGAGGCCCTCTGCTTCCGAGGGCCCCGGTGGAGGCTGCCGCGCGGAGCCGCCCTGCGCGTCAACGGCGAGGCCGTCGAGGTGAGGGCCCACATAAAATATCTGGGCCTTACCCTCGACGGCAAATGGGAGTTCGGGGAGCACTTTCGCAGACTGGCTCCCCGACTCGCGGGCGCGGCGGGAGCCCTGGGCCGGCTCCTGCCCAATCAGGGCGGACCTAATGCCCCCTGCAGACGCCTGTTTGCAGGGGTCATTAGGAGTATGGCCCTGTACGGGGCCCCTATATGGGCGGAGTCCCTCACCGCCACCACCAAAGCCCTCCTCCGAAGGCCCCAGAGGGTCATGGCGGTGAGGATGGCCCGGGCCTACCGAACGGTGGGCTGGGCGGCGGCTGGAGCCCTCGCAGCCTCCCCTCCGTGGGAGATCGAGGCGGTCGGGCTTGCCGAGGCCTACCGGGCCAAGGTGGAACGAAGGGAGCGGGGGGAGTCCCTCGCTCCCCAGGAGTTGGCCCGGGCCAAAGAGGTCCAGAGAGGGGAGGTGCTGGAGCGCTGGGCGGCAGAGCTTGCGGAGGCTGAATACGGCCTACGCACGATCGCAGCCATCCACCCGGTGCTCCAGGAATGGTGCGGGAGGGATCACGGGTCCCTGACTTTCCACCTGGTGCAGGTGCTGTCCGGGCATGGTTGCTTCGGGCGGTACCTGCACAGGGTGGCGGGTAGGGAGGAGACGGCGTCGTGCCACGAGTGCGGCGCCGCCGAGGACACAGCCCAGCACACCTTGGAGGTGTGCAGCGCATGGGCTGAGCGGCGCCGCACCCTGGCGGCGACGATTGGCGGCGACCTCTCGCTCCCCAGCGTTGTACGCGCAATGCTGGAGAGCGAGACGTCCTGGGAGGCCGTCACCTCCTTCTGCGACGACGTAATGTCGCAGAAGGAGGAGAGGGAGCGGGAACGCGAGAATGATCCCCTCGCGAACCCGCTCCGGCGCAGACGGACGGGAAGGAGGCGGCGACAGTTCGCCGCCAACCTTCCCTAGTGGTGCTAGCCGACGGGGGATGGGGATCCTCTGTCGGCCGTAACAGCCCACACGTCTAGGGGGGGGACCAAGTATTCCGGTCCCCCCTCTCTTGGCGCGGGAGCTCCGGCATAGGCTGGGGCGGCCAGCGGATGCTGTGGTGACTCCAAACTCTCCCATGGCATCCGCAAATGGCAAGAGAGGGAATACCGGTGGGTTTTTAGTGGGTATGCCTCCCCCCCTCCTTCCATTAGGGAAGGAGGTTACGGGGGAGGTGAGTCCCACATAACTTCCGCGCCGTCCCCACGGCGCGGTCGTATGCGTAACGCATTTTCCCACCGTCAAAAAAAAAAAAAAAAAAAAAAAAAAAAAAAAAGGTTAGGTTAGGTTAGGTTAGGTTAGGTTAGGTTAGGTTAGGTTAGGTTAGGTTGGGGTGCGGTGTCGGAAACCTCCTCGAGTGCCCGGGCGTTACCACTCCCTTCTATCCGAGGCGTAGGCCTCATGGGGTGGGGAAGGGTAACGCCTGGGACGGTGCACCCTGGGCAACAACGGTAAGCTAATGTATTTGTACATTATCTTACCGTTGGCTAATATCCGACTGGGGGGAATGGGGTATAGAGGGACGACTACTGCTACGTGCGCTTAAAATTTACCTTTCCCGCCCCCGGGAAAGATAGCTTTTGGGCTGCATGAGCGTTACGGTTCCCCCCTGGCAGAGGGCCTACAAAGGGGGAAGAGTAGCGCTCGGGCCGCTGGCCTGTAGTGGTATGTCTTGGGAGGGATATCTATATGTGTATTTTATGGGCCACCTATGTATGGTATGTATATATTTTGTGAGGACGGGCGTAAGGTAGCTGACGGGAAGCTGCTCTGCATCCCTGCACTGAGTAAGTAGCCCCGCCGTGCTGGTCACACGGCCTGGGCTATGCGAAAGGTGTCAGGGCTCTGCAACAGGCCTGGATGTGACTTACGCCCTATATGGGGAGGGAAAGCATAGGAGGGACAGGCGTTTGGTTGCTAACAGTGTAGGCTCTGCAACCTTGTTCCTAGTACCTAGCCCCGCCGTACTCGCCACACGGCCTGGGCTACCGAACGGTTCAAGGCTCTGCAACCTGCCTGGAGGTGCCAAACGCCTGATGGGGAGGGTTAGTTTTGGGGTTTAGAGAGGGAAAGAAGGAAGGAGGTGAACCTGAACCTAGTACCTGCTCTGTGGCCCGAGCAGGGAAACGTGAGGGGGAGCCTCAGGGCGGGAGCAACCGTGCCCTCGGTACCGCTCTGCTTTCAGAGCAGGACATGAGGGCGCGGGAGCTTACGTGAGGGCACGTAAACCCGGCTTGCCGGGAACGTGGGCGACTGCGGAAGCCACGAGGAGTAAACCTCTTTAAACAATCCTTCACCAGCGGGGGAGGCCGGGGAGTGCCGAGCCCGCATTGCACGGTGTCGACAGAGGAGCCCCATCCCGGGGCGGCCAGTGGGCGTCGCGGTGTATTTATCCTCCCGTGGCGTTCACAATGGCAAACGAGGGAATCCGTGTGGTTTTTAGTGGGTAGGCCCCCTTGGGGAGAGCCCCACATACCTCCGTTTCCCCGAACGGAGACGATGCATAAGGTGCATTTTCCACACCAAAAAAAAAAAAAAAAAAAAAAAAGGTTAGGTTAGGTTAGGTTAGGTTAGGTTAGGTTAGGTTAGGTTAGGTTAGGTTGGGGTGCGGTGTCGGAAACCTCCTCGAGTGCCCGGGCGTTACCACTCCTTTCTATCCGAGGCGTAGGCCTCATGGGGTGGGGAAGGGTAACGCCTGGGACGGTGCACCCTGGGCAACAACGGTAAGCTAATGTATTTGTACATTATCTTACCGTTGGCTAATATCCGACTGGGGGGAATGGGGTATAGAGGGACGACTACTGCTACGTGCGCTTAAAATTTACCTTTCCCGCCCCCGGGAAAGATAGCTTTTGGGCTGCATGAGCGTTACGGTTCCCCCCTGGCAGAGGGCCTACAAAGGGGGAAGAGTAGCGCTCGGGCCGCTGGCCTGTAGTGGTATGTCTTGGGAGGGATATCTATATGTGTATTTTATGGGCCACCTATGTATGGTATGTATATATTTTGTGAGGACGGGCGTAAGGTAGCTGACGGGAAGCTGCTCTGCATCCCTGCACTGAGTAAGTAGCCCCGCCGTGCTGGTCACACGGCCTGGGCTATGCGAAAGGTGTCAGGGCTCTGCAACAGGCCTGGATGTGACTTACGCCCTATATGGGGAGGGAAAGCATAGGAGGGACAGGCGTTCGGTTGCTAACAGTGTAGGCTCTGCAACCTTGTTCCTAGTACCTAGCCCCGCCGTACTCGCCTCACGGCCTGGGCTACCGAACGGTTCAAGGCTCTGCAACCTGCCTGGAAGTGCCAAACGCCTGATGGGGAGGGTTAGTTTTGGGGTTTAGAGAGGGAAAGAAGGAAGGAGGTGAACCTGAACCTAGTACCTGCTCTGTGGCCCGAGCAGGGAAACGTGAGGGGGAGCCTCAGGGCGGGAGCAACCGTGCCCTCGGTACCGCTCTGCTTTCAGAGCAGGACATGAGGGCGCGGGAGCTTACGTGAGGGCACGTAAACCCGGCTTGCCGGGAACGTGGGCGACTGCGGAAGCCACGAGGAGTAAACCTCTTTAAACAATCCTTCACCAGCGGGGGAGGCCGGGGAGTGCCGAGCCCGCATTGCACGGTGTCGACAGAGGAGCCCCATCCCGGGGCGGCCAGTGGGCGTCGCGGTGTATTTATCCTCCCGTGGCGTTCACAATGGCAAACGAGGGAATCCGTGTGGTTTTTAGTGGGTAGGCCCCCTTGGGGAGAGCCCCACATACCTCCGTTTCCCCGAACGGAGACGATGCATAAGGTGCATTTTCCACACCAAAAAAAAAAAAAAAAAAAAAAAAAGGTTAGGTTAGGTTAGGTTAGGTTAGGTTAGGTTAGGTTAGGTTAGGTTAGGTTAGGTTAGGTTAGGTTAGGTTAGGTTAGGTTAGGTTAGGTTAGGTTAGGTTAGGTTAGGTTAGGTTAGGTTAGGTTAGGTTAGGTTAGGTTGGGGTGCGAAGTCGGAAACCTCCTCGAGTGCCCGGGCGTTACCACTCCCTTCTATCCGAGGCGTAGGCCTCATGGGGTGGGGAAGGGTAACGCCTGGGACGGTGCACCCTGGGCAACAACGGTAAGCTAATGTATTTGTACATTATCTTACCGGTGGCTAATATCCGACTGGGGGGGATGGGGTATAGAGGGACGACTACTGCTACGTGCGCTTAAAATTTACCTTTCCCGCCCCCGGGAAAGGTAGCTTTTGGGCTGCATGAGCGTTACGGTTCCCCCCTGGCAGAGGGCCTACAAAGGGGGAAGAGTAGCGCTCGGGCCGCTGGCCTGTAGTGGTATGTCTTGGGAGGGATATCTATATGTGTATTATATGGGCCACGTATGTATCATATGTATATATTCTGTGAGGACGGGCGTAAGGTAGCTGACGGGAAGCTGCTCTGCATCCCTGCACTGAGTAAGTAGCCCCGCCGTGCTGGTCACACGGCCTGGGCTATGCGAAAGGTGTCAGGGCTCTGCAACAGGCCTGGATGTGACTTACGCCCTATATGGGGAGGGAAAGCATAGGAGGGACAGGCGTTCGGTTGCTAACAGTGTAGGCTCTGCAACCTTGTTCCTAGTACCTAGCCCCGCCGTACTCGCCACACGGCCTGGGCTACCGAACGGTTCAAGGCTCTGCAACCTGCCTGGAGGTGCCAAACGCCTGATGGGGAGGGTTAGTTTTGGGATTTTGAGAGGGACGAAAGGAAGGAGGTGAACCTGAACCTAGTACCTGCTCTGTGGCCCGAGCAGGGAAACGTGAGGGGGAGCCTCAGGGCGGAAGCAACCGTGCCCTCGGTACCGCTCTGCTTTCAGAGCAGGACATGAGGGCGCGGAAGCTAACGTGAGGGCACGTAACCCTGGCTTGCCGGGAACGTGGGCATCTGCGGAAGCCACGAGGAGTAAACCTCTTTAAACAATCCTTCACCAGCGGGGGAGGCCGGGGAGTGCCGAGCCCGCATTGCACGGTGTCGACAGAGGAGCCCCATCCCGGGGCGGCCAGTGGGCGTTGCGGTGACACATTTTGCTCCCGTGGCGTTCACAATGGCAAACGAGGGAATCCGTGTGGTTTTTAGTGGGTAGGCCCTTTGGGGAGAGCCCCACATACCTCCGTTTCCCCGAACGGAGACGATGCATAAGGTGCATTTTCCACACCAAAAAAAAAAAAAAAAAAAAAGGTTAGGTTAGGTTAGGTTAGGTTAGGTTAGGTTAGGTTTTTTTTTTTTTTTTTTTTTTTTTTTTTTTTGCCTGGAAGAGGGCCTGTGGTCGGGAAAAATCCCTGCGGACGAATGGGGGGGACACCCAGACAGTGTCCGACTCGCACGGACTAAAAAACCCGGCCACAGGTCTTACAACCACTATAATTTACCACAGATACTTAATATTCTGTGTTTTAAAACTTTTATTTTATCATTAAATCTTTAAAAATTTATACCAAAAAGTGTCATGATTTCGTCCTCCGATCAATAAATAAAAAGAGGACGAAATCGTGACCAAAAAACATACATCAAATCCAACAATACAATTAAAAATAAAAAATACAATACAATACAACACAATACAAAAATCTTAAACCTAAGTGACGGTCGACGCGAAACATTAGTGAAAAAAGACAAAATTTAGACTAAAAAGTTAAATAGTTCCGCCACCAATCAGAACCGCCATCTTTTTGCAGCACCAACTCTTTTTGCTACTTTTTCTTAATCTTTTTACTTTCTTTTTAACTTCATCATTATTATTATTCTTTTTCTTTTTCTTATTATTTTATCTTTTCCTCTTTCTTTTCCTTTAATAGGACGGACTAACCAGCCACGAAACTTACATAAATTTCATAAAACACAACAAAAAACAGTTCGATTAAATACAGAACTCAGAATACAAAGCTAAATTAAGTAACTATCTTAGTGCAAAAAGGCTATAAAATAAAATGCCCAAAAAGCTAAAACTAATGGAAAAGGCCAATTACGTCAAAGATTAGTACAAAATAAATCAAATTAAAAATTAAAAATTAAAAATTAAACCAGACTATAAATTTAAAATAGCTTTGGCAGTTAAAAATACATAAAGTCAAAATTTCAAACCCAAAAACCCAAAAAACTACCTACCAGTCAGAAACCAATTCCCATAATAATAAATTCAACATATGTCAATGAATAAAATTACAGCAAAAATAGAGCAAAAAGGTCAAAATAAACAATAACATGTCCAAAATCTTAAAACAAAAACCCAAAAGAACAGGGCACATAACAATAATCCAAATAATATAATCAATCAGTGAGCCTCATGTTAGAACCGTTTGCAATCGCAACTTTTCTCATAATTGAACACATATACCTCAAAACAATTTCTTTAAAGCGGCTATCCCCTAACAATACCCCCAGAGTATCCAAACCAATATCCACACCCGTCCTGCAACTGCAATCAAACCTTTCCACAGCAAATCTGGGGCACACAGCCAGCACATGATCAACAGTTTCCACAGATTCCCCATCACAGTCGCAAAACGGAGATGGAGCAAGCTTAAACCTATGAAGGTACTGTCTGAGACCCCCGTGACCAGTAAAAACTTGAGCCATTATGTTGGTAAAGCGCAACCCCTTCAAAATCTTCTTCGCCACCCTGACATCCTTGAAGAACAACTTCGTACCGGCACCAGTCGCAGCCCCAGTATACATGGATTGCCATTCATTTATAGTTTGAGCTCTGATGGTCCGCTTCACGAAGGACAGTGGAAAACGGTCATACGCTGGACTCCCCACTCCCTGCAAGGCAGCAGCCTTCGCATGCTCATCCGCCCTCTCGTTCCCAACAATCCCCACGTGCGCTCTAACCCAACAGATTTTAACCGTAACTCCAACCTCACTGGCCTCTCTCAACTTCCTCTGCACTTCCCCAGCAATGGGATTCAAAGTATTTGGGGACTCAATAGACTGCAATGACGAACGGGAGTCGCTAAAAATACAAATATCTTCGCCCACCTCCAAAGCATAACTGACAGCCTTGCAAATAGCAATCATCTCGGCCTGAAAGACAGTTCCATATGGTTCTAGGCTAAACCCCCCACTATGTATCTCCGTACCGTTCTTCCAGACCGAGATGGCACCACCAACCTTGCCCTCGATCTTGCTGCCGTCAGTAAATACAGAAGTTAGATCTCTTCCAAAAGTGTCAGCTTCCTCCTGGGTATTGGCAAAACCAAAATGGTAATAGCACCGATCCGCAGGATGCAGCATATCCACCGGGCCTCTCTTCAGCTGCAAGTGTCCATCCAAGAACCCCTCTAGGGGCCTTCCTCTCTTTATTTCATATAGCTTACGGTTCTCCTTAGCTCTAAGCTGTAACGGAAGTATTCCCGCCAACAGGACACCAGAAGTAAACGAAACCGTCCTGTGGGCTTTAGCAATTTTAATCGCAAACATGCGCGTCAGTCTCTCCAATTTCTTCCTGATAAAAACCCGGTCAAGGACAACCCCCCAAGCACCGGCCGCATACAGGACCGTGGGCTCAACCACAGTAGTATAGATGGTCCTGACTATGTCCGAGTTCAGCCCCCATTGTGCTTTGGCCATTCTGGCTACAGCCCCGTACACCGCCACCGCCCTCGCAATAACCCTATCAAGGTGGCAGCCAAAATTCAGATTCCTGTCAATTGTCAACCCCAACAGCGTAAGGGTATTACCAGTCACCACCCTTGTACCCTGAATCCAAAAAGTAGGGGGATCATATTTCAATTTTCTGGTTATCAACAACGCCTGGGTCTTGTGTGCCGCAAACCTCAACTTGCTACGAACCCCCCACTCCTCTATGACCTTCAAAGCAGAGTTCACTCTCTCCTCCAGCAACTGGGTCGTCTCCGCCTCCGCGACCACCACCAAATCATCCGCGAAAGCCTGAATTTCGGCGTCCAGAGCATCCACCCCACGCAGCAATGGGTCAAGTTGAACATTCCACAACAATGGACCCCCAATCGAACCCTGGATACAGCCTCTTTCGGTGAAAGCTTGAACACTCTCACCCATATACCGGACTTCAACCGAACGCGCACTGAGATAGTCGATGACCATTCTAAATGACTCCCAATCTTCAGTCCTCTCACCGAGCTCGCTGATAATAGCCGGCCACCACGCTCCGTCAAATGCCCCCTCAATATCCAGGGACACGACCGCAACCATCTTCTTCGCACGCAGCCCGTTCTGAATGTAAGTGACCACATCATACAGGGCGTCCTCCGTACTCCTCCTGGGCACAAACCCGTACTGTCTCCGACTTAACTTCTCCTCTTTGTAAAGATTCCACGAAATTCTGTTAAATAAGATCTTCTCAAGGATCTTCCCAGGCACAGGGAGTAACCCAATTGGACGATGAGACTTAGGGTTCTGATAATCTTCCTTCATCGGTTTAGGGACAGTACGGATAAGTGCCCTCTTCCAGATCCTGGGGAAATGACCTAACCTAAGACACGCATTGAAAAGGGCAAGCATAAATGGTGACGCTGCCAAAGTCTGACTACATATATCCGCGGTCAGGCCATCTACCCCAGGCGCCTTCTTACTACTCATACCCCGCACAACCACATCCAACTCTTCAAAAGTAAAAGGACGATTCGCCACTTCGGCAGTCCGAGCCCACTCTCTCCATCGATCAGCAGAATCCCGGGTACACCTCTGAGCCACGTTATCATCACAAGCTCTGTCCTCCGGGAAAAAGGTCCGGAGAAGGAGGGCAGCCGACCCCGCCGCATCAAGGACACCCCCACTCGACGGGTCACGCAACAGCACCTCCTGACCAGATTTGCCCTTCCAACACTTCTTTAAAGTTCTGTACGAATCAGTCCAAATCTCCTCCAATGACTGCTTCGTACAATACTCCTTCCAGCTATTTGTGATAGCATTCTCAATAGCAAGTTTGTACTTATCCCTGGCCTCAAGGTATTCCGCAACCACCAAACTCCTTCTCCTCGGATTCGCGCCAGCAATTCTACGACGAAGTCTCCTAACCTGGGTCCTAAGCACATCCAGCTCCCTAGACCACCAAGGGGACCCAGACTTTTTAACGGTTGAGCTCTTTGGAATAGCCTCCTCACAAGCAGTTCCAATAACATCAACAAAAGAGCACACCATCCCCTCTAGTTCCTCCTTATCAACAACCTCCACAGCACTCCGAACCGTAAGACCCGCCTCACTCTGCAGCCTCCTTAACACCTCCCTGAACTTTACCCAGTCCGCCTTCCGCGTATTATAAATCCTAGTGGTGGGTGGCACAGCATCATTCCCAACATCACCATCAACGACAATACTAAATTCAATTTTCCTATGGTCGGAAAGCCCCGCGTCCTCCTCCAGAACTCTCCAATCCACAACCTTTCCAAACAATTGAGAAGTGCAAGTGGTCACATCAACAATGCTAGAGTAAGTAACACCTCCTCTGTGAGTGTAAAAAGTGGGAACGCGGCCCACATTGACCACCTCCAGACCCACACTGGAGCAGAAGTCAACAAAATCCGCCCCCCTCCTGTCCTCCGCTTCACAGCCCCACCAGTAGCTCTTTGCATTAATGTCGCCGGCAACCAAAAAACACGACGAAACATCACTCTCCAGCACTCCCTGAAGCTTGACAAGATGCTCTTCAATAGGCCTCACTCCCTCCAGATACACGCTTACCAACAGGCACTTAAAGCTACCTAAAACTATACTAGTAGCTGCAATATTCTTAGTGTTAAGAGAAGAATTGGTTTCTGACCTAATTGAGGGGCTCAAAATGACAACAGCCGACTTAACCGGCCCCTCACCCTGTAACTGCTGGACAACTTTATGGCTAGACGTGAGAATCCCCCCAGAACCCACATATGGTTCCTGGAGGATCAACACGTCCACCCCCGTCCTCTCAGCATGAGCAAACAACTCCTTCGTGGCTGCGTATCCGCGCCCCAAATTCGCCTGTAGGACGCGGATTCGGCACTGCCTATGGTTCACCGAGGCGCCCTTAGCAGTACCGAATCTGAGACCTAGCTAATCTGTCCATCTTCTGCCACTCAGAACACAAAGGACTATAAGCAGGGTGACAAATATCCGCACCCTTCCTTCCCGCCCTGTGGCAATTAATGCAGGAGGAAGCCTCCCCCGAAATGTCGCATTTCCTGGTGTCATGGTCACCGCTACAACGGCCACACGTCCGAGTGGACTTGCAGTCCCTGGCCAAGTGCCCATAACCCAAACATCTGAAGCATTGCAGGATCGGGGAATGGTCAAGGGCCAGGACCCGCTGATAGCCCAGACGGACTCTCTGGTCCCTCAGGCGATCCCACAGAACCGGGGACGCCTCTAGAATAATGTTAGACAATTCTGGCGTCCTACCCTTGGTACGCCTGAGGACCTTGAGATCCAAGCCATCATCAGCAATCCCCTCGAAAACAACCTTATTTTGGCTTTTCAGCGCCCCCGGAACCTTATCATCAGACATGTCCCTAATAACCCCAACAAGTTTAATAAGAGGTTTTTTCATAGCCGGAGCTCCCACGCAGAGGTCAGAGCACCGCTGCTTGACAGCTCCGACCATCAACTCCCGATCAGCCTCGGAGGAGAGCCCCAACACCGCCTTCTGCTTCCTGAGGCCCCTGACATACTCAACCCCAACACCGAGACCCGAGACATCTACACTTTCTTTAACCGTTTTAATTATGGTGGCACTGGTGTGTCTCGGGTCCCTGGACTCAATGATTAAAGGGAAGCTAGGCCTCGGCGGGGCACTCTTAGACTCACCACGATCCCTCCCCCCGCTCCGACAAACCCTCCCCCTTCTCCCAACAACCTTCCAGTCCCCAGAAACCGCACAACCAGCATCAAGCAACGACCCGTCCGCCTCACCGATCTCCTCCATAATGGAGGTGATGCCGGGACGGTTTGCCGTGTTGATCGCCGCCAACTGCACATCCTCCCTAAGGTCCGAAAAACCGGTGATAGTGGCGGAGCGGAGCCTGCCAACTTCATCCAAAAGGGCTTTACCGTTCTCCGACAGACTGTTGAGTTGCCCCGCCACAGCCGAAGGGACATCCTGAACCCCATCACCCGCCCCCACCCCCCTAACAAAACCAACAACCTCCCCGAGTTGCTCCCCAATCAATCCCCTCTCGTCACCAATTCCCTTAATAGCATCATTAATCTTTCCAATGTCCCCCGCCAGAGCCCGACTACCCCTTCCCATCTCCTTGATCTCTTCCCTCAACTTCCCAATATCCAAAGCCAGTGCCGTGGTCTCAACCCTGAACTGACCGCTGGCTGGGCCCCAACCCTTAAGGTTCTCTGCAATCCCTGCCAGTTTGCTAGTCAGCTCAGCGTCCAGAACCCGCGGCTGAACCTCCGAACGCTTACTCGCCTCCATGAGTTTACCAAAAGCAACTTCAACTTCACTCAAAATACCCTCCCTCTGTGACCTGACCTCCCCAAGAATAGACTCGAGAAGTCGAGTGTGCTTCTCCCTTTCCTCTCTTTCCCTAGCCATGATAGTAGTAACCCTATCCGAGTGGGTCCGCTCAACGACACTAATCCGTTTAGCACACCCAAATTTAAGCTTTTGGAACTCTGTGAGGTGGCGGCTCCTAGAGTCAGCTAGCCTCAGGATCATTTCGTATAGCGAGTGCATCGCCTCCACCACCACCTCCCTCACAGACTTCTTGACATTAGTCGTCGCCTCTATAATAGCTTTCGCATTCTGGAGAATGGTATTAGCCTTCTGCGGCAGATCACTAAGCAGACCACCCCCAGCCACCACAGCCGAACACTCTGACCTGTCGACAAAACTATCAGGACCCCCTCCCCCCCGCCCCTCCCCGATCCTCCAACTCAGCAGCCGATTTGGACATACAAGCCACCTCAGCAGCCACCGCCTCCCGCAACTGGGTCTTAATTCTCAAAAGAGCAGAGCTAGACCTCGTCTCCTTCATCTCCCCCACAGCCCTTTCCCAAACCGGGTGGGAAGGAGTGGACGCCGCACCCGGAGCACCCGCACCGCCATCACCAATAGAATCCTCTAATTCAGGAGTCAACGGAGGCACCACTTCTAACTCTATGCTCGAATATGTCCACTCCCTCTCACCCACTGCCATATCAGGAGCGTCCAAAACCGGACCCACATCCCCCCTCCCCCCCACACCATCATCATCATCAACGATGATAACATCCAGCACCGGGATAGGGGGCTGATCCATAGAAGGCTCCATTTGAGCCACAGTCTTCCCCCCGCCGAGGCCAGAGCCCCCCTCCCCCCCAGACCCAGAGCCCGGGCTGACCCCCCCCCGAACAACTCCCTTAGCCCTTGCCCTTTGAGACAACGGCGAGGAACCGCTACGGGGGGAGCTGGACGCGACCTTCCTGGCAGCAGCTATGCCGGGCGCCTGACGTCCCTTCGTAGGAAACTTGATCTTTAATCCAGTGGCCTTACCTTTGCCAGGCTGAGACATATTGAAGAACCGGAAAATAAACGATTCCAGGTACCGAAGGATAAAACACAATACACAATAATAACAACAACAGCTCGGACCAAACTAAAGGACACAGCATCAAAAAACCAATAGTAAAATAAATCAGGACTGAATCAACAAAAATAAATATAATTAAATATAACTTAGCTAAAAACAAACGGACCAAATAAAAGTCTAGATAATTTAATAGTAAAATTAAAAGAGGGATACGCAATCCAGAAAAACAAATCGGCAAAAAATACCGGTTTTCAAAAACCCGCAAAACAAGGCAGAAACGAAGCAGGAGGGATTCCCAAGCCTCCAGAAGCCCAAAAACACCAAAAAACCGAATCGGCAAAAAATACCGGTTTTCAAAAACCCGCAAAACAAGGCGAAAACGAAGCCGGAGGGATTCCCAAGCCTCCAGAGGCCCAGAAACACCCAAAAAATCGAATCGGCAAAAATACCGGTTTTCCAAAACCACGCAGATTAAAGCAAAAACAAAACAGAAGGTACCCCCAAGCCTCCAGAAGCCCAAAAACACCAAAAAACCGAATCGGCAAAAAATACCGGCTTTCAAAAACCCGCAAAACAAGGCAGAAACGAAGCAGGAGGGATTCCCAAGCCTCCAGAAGCCCAAAAACACCAAAAAACCGAATCGGCAAAAAATACCGGCTTTCAAAAACCCGCAAAACAAGGCGGAAACGAAGCAGGAGGGATTCCCAAGCCTCCAGAAGCCCAAAAACACCAAAAAACCGAATCGGCAAAAAATACCGGTTTTCAAAAACCCGCAAAACAAGGCGAAAACGAAGCCGGAGGGATTCCCAAGCCTCCAGAGGCCCAGAAACACCCAAAAAATCGAATCGGCAAAAATACCGGTTTTCCAAAACCACGCAGATTAAAGCAAAAACAAAACAGAAGGTACCCCCAAGCCTCCAGAAGCCCAAAAACACCAAAAAACCGAATCGGCAAAAAATACCGGTTTTCAAAAACCCGCAAAACAAGGCAGAAACGAAGCAGGAGGGATTCCCAAGCCTCCAGAAGCCCAAAAACACCAAAAAACCGAATCGGCAAAAAATACCGGTTTTCAAAAACCCGCAAAACAAGGCGAAAACGAAGCCGGAGGGATTCCCAAGCCTCCAGAGGCCCAGAAACACCCAAAAAATCGAATCGGCAAAAATACCGGTTTTCCAAAACCACGCAGATTAAAGCAAAAACAAAACAGAAGGTACCCCCAAGCCTCCAGAAGCCCAAAAACACCAAAAAACCGAATCGGCAAAAAATACCGGTTTTCAAAAACCCGCAAAACAAGGCAGAAACGAAGCAGGAGGGATTCCCAAGCCTCCAGAAGCCCAAAAACACCAAAAAACCGAATCGGCAAAAAATACCGGCTTTCAAAAACCCGCAAAACAAGGCGGAAACGAAGCAGGAGGGATTCCCAAGCCTCCAGAGACCCAGAAACACCAAAAAACCGAATCGGCAAAAAATACCGGTTTTCAAAAACCTGCAAAACAAGGCAGAAAACTAATCAGAAGGTACCCCCAAGCCTCCAGAAGCCCAAAAACACCAAAAAACCGAATCGGCAAAAAATACCGGTTTTCAAAAACCCGCAAAACAAGGCAGAAACGAAGCAGGAGGGATTCCCAAGCCTCCAGAAGCCCAAAAACACCAAAAAACCGAATCGGCAAAAAATACCGGCTTTCAAAAACCCGCAAAACAAGGCGGAAACGAAGCAGGAGGGATTCCCAAGCCTCCAGAGACCCAGAAACACCAAAAAACCGAATCGGCAAAAAATACCGGTTTTCAAAAACCTGCAAAACAAGGCAGAAAACTAATCAGAAGGTACCCCCAAGCCTCCAGAAGCCCAAAAACACCAAAATCGAATCGGCAAAAAATACCGGTTTCCAAAAAACCCCCAAAAATTTAATTAAATAATAAGAACAATCACTATAAGTACTCAAAAACATATATTCTTTTCCCCAAAAAATAATAAAAATATTTTCATCAAAATAAGGACTTAGAAAAATTTCACTATCATGTCATCCATATACATGGCCAAAAAATACCGGTTTCCAAAAAACCCCCAAAAATTTAATTAAATAGTAAGAACAATCACTATAAGTACTCAAAAACATATATTCTTTTTCCCAAAAATAATAAAAATATTTTCATCAAAATAAGGACTTAGAAAAATTTCACTATCATGTCATCCATATACATGGCCAAAAAATACCGGTTTCCAAAAAACCCCCAAAAATTTAATTAAATAGTAAGAACAATCACTATAAGTACTCAAAAACATATATTCTTTTTCCCAAAAATAATAAAAATATTTTCATCAAAATAAGGACTTAGAAAAATTTCACTATTATGTCATCCATATACATGGCCCTATGCTTGTCAGGACTTAGTTCCTGGAACTCATCCAGGCATCCCTATATGACCCACCCAAACAAACACAAAATAAAGATATATAAGCAAAAAGATTTAGATTGGTGAAAACCGCATTCAAAAATACCAATAAAATAGGAAGATATGGATTTAACAAATTTTTTACCAATTTACAATGGAAAGGGACTTAGAAAATCTGAAGAACACAAAATCAAAAAATTAATACAAAAAACAATTTTGAGCACCAAAATGAACAGAGTGGGGGCTTCCGATCCCGATTCCAGAAGCAGAGGACAAAAATATGCCCGGGAAGAGGCACCAGAGGGGTAGCCCAAAAATAAAAACTAACCAAAAATCAATACAAAATTACAGCACAAACACAATTATAAAAACACAAAATAGCACACAATCCTGACAGCGTAACCCCAAATTAATAAAAACAATTAATAAATTAAAAATTAAAAAGAAAAAATACATAACCTAAACCTTTGTCAGGACTTAGTTCCTGGAACTCATCCAGGCATCCCTATATGACCCACCCAAACAAACACAAAATAAAGATATATAAGCAAAAAGATTTAGATTGGTGAAAACCGCATCCAAAAATATCAAGAAAATCAAAAGTTATAGAATTAAATAAATTTTTCCCGATTTTGGACTTGTAATCTCAACGAGCTTGCCCACCGTAACCCATGTGCGACAGTGACTTCCGAAAATCGCTCCTAAGGGAGCTAGGAGGCTGAAATTTTACTATAATTTAGACAATTTTGAAAAAGTTATATTGCAATAAAAATAATTTCAAAAACTCAAAAAATGTACCCTCCAAAAATAAAAATCAAGAAAACAGTTTTATCCTCCTAAATCACTCAAAAAAGGTCATAAGACTTACCAAAAAACTTAAATCCAATCGGAAGCACTTGCCGCATCCAGCCCCGAGGGGTTTGGATAAGAAAACACACGGGAAAACACAAAAACAAATGGCAACTTTACAAAAACACATGAGGTTAAAAAATTTTTAAAATTTCCAATAAAAGATCTAAACTTTCCCTACACAAACACACAACTTAAACAGCTGTAAATATTAACACAAAGCCAGAAAAAAGAAAACATTAAAACTCTCGGAAAACCTCTAAAAATCACCAAAACGCCGGGAACTCGGAAAAAACACGTCCACCTCATCGAGAATCTAACCGTCACTGGTTAGGTTAGGTTAGGTTAGGTTAGGTTAGGTTAGGTTAGGTTAGGTTAGGTTAGGTTAGGTTAGGTTAGGTTAGGTTAGGTTAGGTTAGGTTAGGTTAGGTTAGGTTAGGTTAGGTTAGGTTAGGTTAGGTTAGGTTAGGTTAGGTTAGGTTAGGTTAGGTTAGGTTAGGTTAGGTTAGGTTAGGTTAGGTTAGGTTAGGTTAGGTTAGGTTAGGTTAGGTTAGGTTAGGTTAGGTTAGGTTAGGTTAGGTTAGGTTAGGTTAGGTTAGGTTAGGTTAGGTTAGGTTAGGTTAGGTTAGGTTAGGTTAGGTTAGGTTAGGTTAGGTTAGGTTAGGTTAGGTTAGGTTAGGTTAGGTTAGGTTAGGTTAGGTTAGGTTAGGTTAGGTTAGGTTAGGTTAGGTTAGGTTAGGTTAGGTTAGGTTAGGTTAGGTTAGGTTAGGTTAGGTTAGGTTAGGTTAGGTTAGGTTAGGTTAGGTTAGGTTAGGTTAGGTTAGGTTAGGTTAGGTTAGGTTAGGTTAGGTTAGGTTAGGTTAGGTTAGGTTAGGTTAGGTTAGGTTAGGTTAGGTTAGGTTAGGTTAGGTTAGGTTAGGTTAGGTTAGGTTAGGTTAGGTTAGGTTAGGTTAGGTTAGGTTAGGTTAGGTTAGGTTAGGTTAGGTTAGGTTAGGTTAGGTTAGGTTAGGTTAGGTTAGGTTAGGTTAGGTTAGGTTAGGTTAGGTTAGGTTAGGTTAGGTTAGGTTAGGTTAGGTTAGGTTAGGTTAGGTTAGGTTAGGTTAGGTTAGGTTAGGTTAGGTTAGGTTAGGTTAGGTTAGGTTAGGTTAGGTTAGGTTAGGTTAGGTTAGGTTAGGTTAGGTTAGGTTAGGTTAGGTTAGGTTAGGTTAGGTTAGGTTAGGTTAGGTTAGGTTAGGTTAGGTTAGGTTAGGTTAGGTTAGGTTAGGTTAGGTTAGGTTAGGTTAGGTTAGGTTAGGTTAGGTTAGGTTAGGTTAGGTTAGGTTAGGTTAGGTTAGGTTAGGTTAGGTTAGGTTAGGTTAGGTTAGGTTAGGTTAGGTTAGGTTAGGTTAGGTTAGGTTAGGTTAGGTTAGGTTAGGTTAGGTTAGGTTAGGTTAGGTTAGGTTAGGTTAGGTTAGGTTAGGTTAGGTTAGGTTAGGTTAGGTTAGGTTAGGTTAGGTTAGGTTAGGTTAGGTTAGGTTAGGTTAGGTTAGGTTAGGTTAGGTTAGGTTAGGTTAGGTTAGGTTAGGTTAGGTTAGGTTAGGTTAGGTTAGGTTAGGTTAGGTTAGGTTAGGTTAGGTTAGGTTAGGTTAGGTTAGGTTAGGTTAGGTTAGGTTAGGTTAGGTTAGGTTAGGTTAGGTTAGGTTAGGTTGGGGTGCGAAGTCGGAAACCTCCTCGAGTGCCCGGGCGTTACCACTCCCTTCTATCCGAGGCGTAGGCCTCATGGGGTGGGGAAGGGTAACGCCTGGGACGGTGCACCCTGGGCAACAACGGTAAGCTAATGTATTTGTACATTATCTTACCGGTGGCTAATATCCGACTGGGGGGGATGGGGTATAGAGGGACGACTACTGCTACGTGCGCTTAAAAATTTACCTTTCCCGCCCCCGGGAAAGGTAGCTTTTGGGCTGCATGAGCGTTACGGTTCCCCCCTGGCAGAGGGCCTACAAAGGGGGAAGAGTAGCGCTCGGGCCGCTGGCCTGTAGTGGTATGTCTTGGGAGGGATATCTATATGTGTATTATATGGGCCACGTATGTATCATATGTATATATTCTGTGAGGACGGGCGTAAGGTAGCTGACGGGAAGCTGCTCTGCATCCCTGCACTGAGTAAGTAGCCCCGCCGTGCTGGTCACACGGCCTGGGCTATGCGAAAGGTGTCAGGGCTCTGCAACAGGCCTGGATGTGACTTACGCCCTATATGGGGAGGGAAAGCATAGGAGGGACAGGCGTTCGGTTGCTAACAGTGTAGGCTCTGCAACCTTGTTCCTAGTACCTAGCCCCGCCGTACTCGCCACACGGCCTGGGCTACCGAACGGTTCAAGGCTCTGCAACCTGCCTGGAGGTGCCAAACGCCTGATGGGGAGGGTTAGTTTTGGGATTTTGAGAGGGACGAAAGGAAGGAGGTGAACCTGAACCTAGTACCTGCTCTGTGGCCCGAGCAGGGAAACGTGAGGGGGAGCCTCAGGGCGGAAGCAACCGTGCCCTCGGTACCGCTCTGCTTTCAGAGCAGGACATGAGGGCGCGGAAGCTAACGTGAGGGCACGTAACCCTGGCTTGCCGGGAACGTGGGCATCTGCGGAAGCCACGAGGAGTAAACCTCTTTAAACAATCCTTCACCAGCGGGGGAGGCCGGGGAGTGCCGAGCCCGCATTGCACGGTGTCGACAGAGGAGCCCCATCCCGGGGCGGCCAGTGGGCGTTGCGGTGACACATTTTGCTCCCGTGGCGTTCACAATGGCAAACGAGGGAATCCGTGTGGTTTTTAGTGGGTAGGCCCTTTGGGGAGAGCCCCACATACCTCCGTTTCCCCGAACGGAGACGATGCATAAGGTGCATTTTCCACACCAAAAAAAAAAAAAAAAAAAAAAGGTTAGGTTAGGTTAGGTTAGGTTAGGTTAGGTTAGGTTAGGTTAGGTTAGGTTAGGTTAGGTTAGGTTAGGTTAGGTTAGGTTAGGTTAGGTTAGGTTAGGTTAGGTTAGGTTAGGTTAGGTTAGGTTAGGTTAGGTTAGGTTAGGTTAGGTTAGGTTAGGTTAGGTTAGGTTAGGTTAGGTTAGGTTAGGTTAGGTTAGGTTAGGTTAGGTTAGGTTAGGTTAGGTTAGGTTAGGTTAGGTTAGGTTAGGTTAGGTTAGGTTAGGTTAGGTTAGGTTAGGTTAGGTTAGGTTAGGTTAGGTTAGGTTAGGTTAGGTTAGGTTAGGTTAGGTTAGGTTAGGTTAGGTTAGGTTAGGTTAGGTTAGGTTAGGTTAGGTTAGGTTAGGTTAGGTTAGGTTAGGTTAGGTTAGGTTAGGTTAGGTTAGGTTAGGTTAGGTTAGGTTAGGTTAGGTTAGGTTAGGTTAGGTTAGGTTAGGTTAGGTTAGGTTAGGTTAGGTTAGGTTAGGTTAGGTTAGGTTAGGTTAGGTTAGGTTAGGTTAGGTTAGGTTAGGTTAGGTTAGGTTAGGTTAGGTTAGGTTAGGTTAGGTTAGGTTAGGTTAGGTTAGGTTAGGTTAGGTTAGGTTAGGTTAGGTTAGGTTAGGTTAGGTTAGGTTAGGTTAGGTTAGGTTAGGTTAGGTTAGGTTAGGTTAGGTTAGGTTAGGTTAGGTTAGGTTAGGTTAGGTTAGGTTAGGTTAGGTTAGGTTAGGTTAGGTTAGGTTAGGTTAGGTTAGGTTAGGTTAGGTTAGGTTAGGTTAGGTTAGGTTAGGTTAGGTTAGGTTAGGTTAGGTTAGGTTAGGTTAGGTTAGGTTAGGTTAGGTTAGGTTAGGTTAGGTTTTTTTTTTTTTTTTTTTTTTTTTTTTTTTTTTTTTTTTTTTTTTTTTATCGCTACCTCCAACTATGTCAGTCAGAGCCTATGTTAACTTTTCCATTTTCATCCCAGTTCTCACAGGTGCTACTGCTCGTAAGTCCATTCCACATACTTTTTCTTTCTAGCAGCCTTCCACATACTTTCTATCGGGTTACCGACCCTTAAAATCTAATCTGACTAAACTTATACATAATACATACTTAATTATTTCTCTTCAAACATTCCGGCCCCTAGTACCATGCTCGTCAATCATCCAAGCTGTCCACTTTCTCATGCATCACATCTTGTATTCACACTTAAAACTAGTTTAGAGGAGGGGGTCATGGGATACATTGACGTTTTTATTCGTATCAATACATTATCGAACTCACAAATGTTATTACTTTTCCCTTTACAAAATGTTTACAAAATTACACAAAATATACAAAATTTATGGTACTCCAATTATACGTATCTAGGTTTACAAAGATCTTATTGACTATCTTATTCTAATACAAACAACTTATTCAATATTACATATTTCTTATCCTATTACATTTCCTATCCATTTAGTGTATGCTAAGAATTAATATAGCGCAGTATATCATTTTAGCATACCATGTTATCTATTTTTGTTTTTGGCTATCACTTTATTGGCAATTTCTATGCAATATTTTAGAAACTTGTTCCTATGCGTCCCTCTAACTATGTCTTTAATGCTCCCCTCAGTTAATTCCGTATCTATTTCATTCACCAGGTTGAATCTTTGCACACTATACATCGGACATTCCAGGATCAGGTGAGGCACCGTCTCTGGCACTCCTGGTTCGCAGGAGCACGATGGATCCTCCTTGCACTTAAACCGGTTTAAGTACTCGGAGAATCCACCGTGCCCTGTCATCACCTGGGTTAAAGCGCCACGCGGAACTATCTTCCTTACAACCCTATACGCCTCCACCGCATCCGGGAAAAACATCTTCGTGGTTGACGCAGTCGTGCCTGCAACATATCTCTGGTTCCACACGTCAAGCGTATCCATACGAAGGATTCGCTTGACGTGTGATACCGGACATAGATCATAATTAGGTCTTCTCTTAGAGGCCACAGCGGCTTCCTTGGCTAGCTGATCGGCCCTCTCGTTACCATCCAGCCCCGCATGCGCCTTTATCCAGAACAAGGAAAGTTCCTTGCCCTGGAGGGAGATAGTTCTAATGTTCTCCCTTGCCTTAATGGCCAGCGGGTGGAGACAACGATGGTTTGAGATGGTCTGTAAAGCAGCCCTGGAATCGCTGTAGACCCCAAAAGAAGACCCCCTACTATTTAGAGCCACACTTGTGGCCTCGCGCAATGCCAGGAGCTCAGCTTGGTACACTGAGCAGTAATCTGATAGAGCAAGCTTGACGGCCTTAGTCTCGACGTCGCCTTGCCATATAGACAATGCGGCGCCGACCCTGCCGCCAATCTTGCTCCCATCAGTAAATATACGGGTGTGGTAATTACCGCTATTATCCAAGGCCTCTTTGTCGCCGAGGATACCAAACTGAATGTTCGTGAGCTCCGCTGGATGTGGCGTCTCTAGCGCAGATCCCACACGCTCCACCTCCCTGTCGCCCAGCTGCAGCAGATTTGCCCCCTTCTTGGCCTCATATAATGAGGCCACCTCACGAACCCGCAGGTCAAGAGGGAGCATCCCCGCCAACAGCATTGCAGCATTAAGAGAGACGGTGCGGTAGGCCCCGCACTGCTTTTGCGCTATGCCACGCTGCACCACCTCAAATTTCTTCCTAGAAATTAGTTTCTCAGCAGCCGGTGCCCAGACGCTCGCTGCATATAAAATAACCGGCTCGATGGTGGCAACATAAATGGTCTTCACAACCTCGGGGTGAAGCCCCCAGCTAACCCTTGCCGCCCTTGCCAGCTGCTTATATATCCCCGTAGCTTTCCGACAAACATTGCTAATGTGACTATTAAATGTTAGCTTCCTGTCGATGGTCACCCCTAATAACTTAATTTCTTCCGCAAAACAAACCTCTATCCCACCCATGACTAGGCGCGGGGTGTCATACTTAAGTCTATTAGTTATAAGCAAAGCATTTGTTTTTTGAGGAGCAAACCTAAGTTTGCTTTTGACTCCCCACGCCCAGACACGCTCGAGGGCAAAGTTTGCCTGCCTTTCAATCTCCTCACCCAAATTTCCATCGAACGCCATGACCACATCGTCGGCAAAAGCCTGGCAATAACAACCCACGTCCTCAAGGTCCTTCAAGAGAGGGTCCAACAACAGGTTCCATAGAATTGGGCCACCTATGGAACCCTGCACACAGCCCTTCCTTGTGGACCTCGTGTGTTGCTCACCCGCATACCTAACCACGACCTCCCTGTCACTGAGATAACTGTCGATGACCCTCCTCAAGTTCAATGGACAACTTTCCTCCGCCAGCCGGACTCTGATCGCAGGCCACCACGCACTATCAAAGGCTCCCTCTATATCCAGTGAAATTAAAGTAACAATTTTCTTTTGTTTCAACTTGTTGCGGATGTACTGCATCAGGTTATAGAGGGAGTCTTCAGTGCTACGCTGTGGCATGAATCCATACTGACGGGGGCTCATCCTAGGTAACAAGTGATACTTGAGGCGAGTCACCAACAGCTTCTCATAAGTCTTGCCCAAAATTGACAGGAGGCCTATAGGCCTGTGGGATTTAGGCACGGTGTAGTCGCTCTTGCCAGGCTTTCGCAAGACAATAACTACTGCTCTCTTCCAAGCTACGGGGAAATACACGCATTCCAGGCATTTATTAAATAGCAGCAAAAGGAGCTCCGGATGGGCCTTCACAACGCGAAGACATATGTCCGCCGTGAAACCATCTTCACCCGGGGCCTTTTTTGGACTAAAAGACTCAATCGCCGTCATGAGCTCCTCCATAGTGAATGGCGGGTCCCAAGCACCAACTTGTCCCCCAGCATTCACCACTTCAGCTTCCATTCGGGTAACACGATGCTGCTCATTGTCACCGGTTGTAAGGTCCTCCGGGTAGAAGGTCTCAGCCAGTAATTTGACGGATCCCTTAGCATCAAGGGTCTGTCCATCATTAATTAGCGGCAGATCTTCACATCTTCGCGTCGTCCTCCCTATTACTCGATAAATCCCATCCCACATACTCTCCCTATCCTGCTTCCCACAGAACTCCTTCCAGCTGTCTATCTGGGCCCTCTTCACCTCTGACTCATATTTACTCTTTTGTTCCAGGTACTCTTGAATGACTTTAGACCTTCGAACTGGGGCTGCCCATCGGATCCTGCGCTTTCTACGAGTGACCTCTCTCTTCATCTCAGCGAGTTCTTCGGACCACCATGGCACAGTAAGTACTTCATTGGCTTTTTTATTCGGCATTGAGTGCTTGCATGCAGTATCTATTGATTGTGTTAATTTCTGTGTAGTAAGTTCTAATTGTTCTGTAGTTTGAATTCGTTTTATATCCGTATCAGTAATTTTGTTCTCAGCAAATAATTGATTAAGTTTATCATTAAACTCACTCCAATTAGCCTTTCTTGTGTTATACTTCCTTGTGGTTCTAGATATGCTTGTGCCTTTAGATCGTTTTAAGTTAATATGAAATACCATGCCATTGTGATCCGAGCACGTGAGATTCTCCACCACTCTCCACCCGTCAACAAAGCCCAAGATATCCGACGAGCAGGCCGCGATGTCTACAAAGCTCTGGTACCGTTTACCCCCTCTGATGGTATCGAAGGTTGGTACCTTACCCTGATTTAATATAGTCAGATCAAGCTCATCCAGACAGCCGGCGAGCTCTTCCCCCCTACGGTCGGTTATGGGACTCCCCCACCACACACTCTTAGCATTGACATCACCCCCGACAATCCACCCCGACGAACCGATTTGCCGGCTTATGTGGGCCAGGCGATCCAGGTCCGCATCTATGGGGTGATCACGCTGGGGGCATTCGAAATATACAGAGGTTAGAGTGATCCTCCAGGCACCAGTCCGGATCCTTACCACCACGATATTATTAGTGGTAAGTTTGGGAAACTGTACAACATCTAAATTTTTGTCAAAGACCGCTATTGCAGCCTTGACAGTCCCCCCGCCCACACTGGTGTTCTGGAAGATCCTCACCCCTCTGCGGCCCCTCATCTCCCCGATCGACCCCACGTACGGCTCCTGAATTAAAGCAACTGCAATCTTTCGCCTCACCGCCTCGATCATCAGCTCGTCAGTCGCCAGTTTGGATCGCTGAAGGTTTGCCTGTGCTATTTCATACTTCATATTTACCTCCAGGCTGCCCTTAGCAATAAGCCACGGTTGCCCTCGCTATCTCATCCCACCTTTTCCTCGTAGGGCAATCGTGACTAAAAGCATTGTGTGCAGCACGTTCCAAACCGCCCCTTGTACAATTCTTGCAACTCGGGGGTACCTCAGCTAGAAAATCAGCGCACTCGCCCCTTAGGTGTGGGCCACCGCAATGACTACATAAATCCACTGACTCCGTGCAGTACTTTTTACCGTGGCCAAAACCCAAACAGCGAGTGCACTGCATGAGAGGGGTCTGGTCTTCGACCCGAACGCGCTGGAGGTCGATATGCGCATGACCTTTCTCTATCATTCTGCGCCAAATTATCGGCGAGACACTAACGACTACATGGCTGGTGTGGGGATTCCTTGTTCTTCTACGATACCGAACACTCACCCTATCGCTCTCAGCATCGAGGCCACAGAAAACGCCCCGGTTTTGGTTTCTTAGAGCCTTTACTATGTCCTCATCGGTGTGAACCGCGAGGACGCTCCTGAAAACCAATAGCGGATCTTTGTTTTCCACCTCCTCGACGCTGAGATCGACTCCACCGGTCTTAAGCCTTTCTTTAATACGGTCTCTATCCTCTCTTGTCCTTAGCCCTATTATTACCTTCCTATCCCTTGCCTTCCTGACCCTCTCAACCTTGATCCATCCTTCTTTTGCATCAACAGCCTTTCGGATCTTACTAAGCACCTGCTCTCCAGTCTCCGTCTCGTCCTTCGAGGTGACACACACAGAGTGCAATGTCCCCCGACCCGGAGACGGATTTTCGGAGTGACTAGCAGCAGCCTCCGCATACGTTTTACCCGCCAATTTCTCAAGTGTGAACTCAAGAGTCTCCTTGAGTTCTTCCATTTTTCTACCATTCTCCTCTAATAGTCTCTGATGCTCATCTATTTTATCCGCCAATACCTGATCTGCAGGCTGAGACGGTCTGTCAACAACAGGCTTCTTACCCTCTTTTCCCCTAGAACCCACCTGCTCCTCGGCTTTGGGTTTGGCGTTAACCTCCGAACTTTTAACCAACTGAAATAGCTTATCGAGAGCATCAGTTACTTCGACCTTAATCTCAGTTTTCAAGTTCCTGGCGGCATTTAAGTGAGTCTTTCCCTTATGAAGGATCCGCCTCGCCTCCGATAACCTTCCAGACACTGGCCCCGCGGGGGGGGTTGAAGTTTTTGGCGCAGACGGTTGTTTACCGCCCTGCGACGTCGCAGGCTTCCAACCTGAGGGACCCGCCTTAGTAGAATCGCCCGTCAGGGTCTGGGTAACGTTAAGTATCCCAGCCTCCCCATCCGCGATACCACTCCTATCATTCGCCTCCGGGCTTGGTTCGTTAAGGGGAGACTTATCGCCCGTAGGCTTCCTAACAGGGGTCCTCATCCCGAACATGTCGGAGGTACAGTCCGTGCGAGTAGGGTCGATACAGCTGATCCTGTCGGTTGTAAAAGTGGTATATATGGTATCAGCTGTACCTCCCGTGTTTGGCAAACAAAATTTCAAGTAAAATAAATGTGAGTCCCCGACTCTGTCCTAATAGGCAGTTGTATAAGGACTGCCCGTCAATTAAAAGAAAGAAACCCCAATCAAACAATAAAGAAAAACATACAAGGGGTCAACCCTTAGTCTACTGTCACTGGACTGAAGTGACCCAAGTACCAGACTACAATGAAAACAAAAGAAAATAACAAGAAAAATTTCGAAGAAAAAGTTTAATACAAGTAGTTAAGGCTCTATGTAGAGCCTAAATCAACACCAATATAACTGCACTACACAGCGCAGGTCTTAAGATTACTTACAGCTATCAACAAAATAAAAATAAAAAAAAAATTTTTCGTCTTAAACCTATTTCGGCTCTATGTAGAGCAACGTGACTCCACCCAAGGGATAGCTCTCCCCGAGCGCTCCCAGGGGACACCAAGCACGCCCCGCTAGCTCCAAGGGTTCCAGAGATATGACCGGTCACAGTTTCCGGTACCAAAAACAAGATGGCCGCCGAAAACCGATACCAGGACGTATCTCGGGAACCAATGGTCCAATCGGAACGCGGTTTCCTTTCCCTAGGAGAGCTCTTCGAGACGCACCGTTGGAGACCCGTTTCAGGAAGATCGGAGTCCTGAAAAATTTTCAGGAACAAACTGTCCAAATCCTTCCTGAAAAAGATCTCGTCGGGTAGAGTTCCGACCGGGCTCCCTAACAAAGAAAACCCCAGAACTCTAGGACACACCGTTCCGGAGATATCGGAGGTGGAAAAACTCCAAGATGGCGGCCAGAACTGTCAAACACAAGTTTTGACCGCCAACAACTCCGCTCCCGGTGATCGTAGGACTGCGGGATTTTCTATGTCCGGCTCCGCTCTAACTCCTCTAGCCGCCGGAACCGCTTCCGGGAGACAAATTTTTCAGGGCCTGAAATGGCCTGAAAAGTAGAGGGGCGGGTAGACAGCAAGCCCCCGGATCTACTGAAGAAAACCGCAGATCGCTGAGACCCCTAGTTCCCGAGTTATAACGGCTGAAAGAAAAGAAAAATGGCCGCCGAGCTGTCAAACTCCAACTTTAGGAGTTGATAACTCTGGAACCAGACGTCGGAGGACTACCGGGATTTCTCCAGCAGT
The DNA here is from genome assembly GCA_947859365.1 of Archips crataeganus. Taxonomy (NCBI): domain Eukaryota; kingdom Metazoa; phylum Arthropoda; class Insecta; order Lepidoptera; family Tortricidae; genus Archips; species Archips crataeganus. Next base: position 33,320 of record OX402047.1, on the reverse strand, counting down.
GTTCCCTTAACCTCCTCTTGCTCCTTAAAGTGTTTCCAGGACAAAAAATACCTATGCGCCGAAATAGAAAAATTTTGATGGGAGCAGATAGAGGCCGAAAAACAAGAGCTAGGAAAAGTTTTCCCAAATTTCTACGACCAGGGGTTCAGGAGTAAAACACAAAATAAAACCTGGTATCAAAAAACAAAATGGCCGAAAAAGTCAAACTTCGTCAGTTTTAATAATTTCCGACCCGCGCGACAGCTTAGGTCGGATAATACACCGACTCTAAACACGATCCCGTGGTCGGAAATGATTAAAAACAATTAATTTAGAAAATAGAGCAAAATTTAGAAGAAAATTAATAACTCCTGAACCGATGGCCAGAAAAATATGGAAAAAATACACAAAAATAGAAGAAAGAAAGGCGCATAGGACACACAATAAAAATTACAAGAAATAATTTTTCCTCTAAGGAAAAACCCGGAAAAACAAAAAATTTAGTTTTTCAAAATTTTTCCAAGGAAAAAGAAGTCTTAAAAATATTTAAAAACTACAGTCAGGTCCACCCAAGGTGCCCGCACAATAAATAAAAGTCAAAACCCACGCGTCCCAAGTGGTTTGGACGTGGTAGGTGGGCAAAGTTACAAACTTTAATAATTTTTTATTCCGAAGTCTTAAAAGATAAAATTTTTCCACTTGCGGTTTCCACGAGCTCGTAACGTCCTTGTGCAGCACACAACCCGGCACCGTCCTGTAGGGGCTCCTTCGACGACCACGCCTCCACGTGGTTTTTGTTTTTCTGGAGTTTTCTCCGCGAAAACTCAACGGAAAAATCCGTGAGTAGGCTCGTCGTGTAGAGCTCGCTGAGGCGCGTACGGCGATGCGCAGCAACCAATAGGTCACCGCGACTAATCGCGCGCCGCACGCAGTTAAAGGTCAAAAATCCCAACTTAACCTCGAAAAGTGAGGTTATATCACAGGAAAATCCACAGTTTTCACAAATAACACCTGTTTTCACCTCGCCCACACGCGCGTTGGCGGGGCGATCTCAACGGTGTATCGCACTTGTTGCTACGGCTTAAATAGCCACTTTTATGAATTTTTAAGCGCGGAAACAGGTAATTTCGTGGCGTTCAGGGGCGCGGGTGGAACGCAACTGGTTAGGTTAGGTTAGGTTAGGTTAGGTTAGGTTAGGTTAGGTTAGGTTAGGTTAGGTTAGGTTAGGTTAGGTTAGGTTAGGTTAGGTTAGGTTAGGTTAGGTTAGGTTAGGTTAGGTTAGGTTAGGTTAGGTTAGGTTAGGTTAGGTTAGGTTAGGTTAGGTTAGGTTAGGTTAGGTTAGGTTAGGTTAGGTTAGGTTAGGTTAGGTTAGGTTAGGTTAGGTTAGGTTAGGTTAGGTTAGGTTAGGTTAGGTTAGGTTAGGTTAGGTTAGGTTAGGTTAGGTTAGGTTAGGTTAGGTTAGGTTAGGTTAGGTTAGGTTAGGTTAGGTTAGGTTAGGTTAGGTTAGGTTAGGTTAGGTTAGGTTAGGTTAGGTTAGGTTAGGTTAGGTTAGGTTAGGTTAGGTTAGGTTAGGTTAGGTTAGGTTAGGTTAGGTTAGGTTAGGTTAGGTTAGGTTAGGTTAGGTTAGGTTAGGTTAGGTTAGGTTAGGTTAGGTTAGGTTAGGTTAGGTTAGGTTAGGTTAGGTTAGGTTAGGTTAGGTTAGGTTAGGTTAGGTTAGGTTAGGTTAGGTTAGGTTAGGTTAGGTTAGGTTAGGTTAGGTTAGGTTAGGTTAGGTTAGGTTAGGTTAGGTTAGGTTAGGTTAGGTTAGGTTAGGTTAGGTTAGGTTAGGTTAGGTTAGGTTAGGTTAGGTTAGGTTAGGTTAGGTTAGGTTAGGTTAGGTTAGGTTAGGTTAGGTTAGGTTAGGTTAGGTTAGGTTAGGTTAGGTTAGGTTAGGTTAGGTTAGGTTAGGTTAGGTTAGGTTAGGTTAGGTTAGGTTAGGTTAGGTTAGGTTAGGTTAGGTTAGGTTAGGTTAGGTTAGGTTAGGTTAGGTTAGGTTAGGTTAGGTTAGGTTAGGTTAGGTTAGGTTAGGTTAGGTTAGGTTAGGTTAGGTTAGGTTAGGTTAGGTTAGGTTAGGTTAGGTTAGGTTAGGTTAGGTTAGGTTAGGTTAGGTTAGGTTAGGTTAGGTTAGGTTAGGTTAGGTTAGGTTAGGTTAGGTTAGGTTAGGTTAGGTTAGGTTAGGTTAGGTTAGGTTAGGTTAGGTTAGGTTAGGTTAGGTTAGGTTAGGTTAGGTTAGGTTAGGTTAGGTTAGGTTAGGTTAGGTTAGGTTAGGTTAGGTTAGGTTAGGTTAGGTTAGGTTAGGTTAGGTTAGGTTAGGTTAGGTTAGGTTAGGTTAGGTTAGGTTAGGTTAGGTTAGGTTAGGTTAGGTTAGGTTAGGTTAGGTTAGGTTAGGTTAGGTTAGGTTAGGTTAGGTTAGGTTAGGTTAGGTTAGGTTAGGTTAGGTTAGGTTAGGTTAGGTTAGGTTAGGTTAGGTTAGGTTAGGTTAGGTTAGGTTAGGTTAGGTTAGGTTAGGTTAGGTTAGGTTAGGTTAGGTTAGGTTAGGTTAGGTTAGGTTAGGTTAGGTTAGGTTAGGTTAGGTTAGGTTAGGTTAGGTTAGGTTAGGTTAGGTTAGGTTAGGTTAGGTTAGGTTAGGTTAGGTTAGGTTAGGTTAGGTTAGGTTAGGTTAGGTTAGGTTAGGTTAGGTTAGGTTAGGTTAGGTTAGGTTAGGTTAGGTTAGGTTAGGTTAGGTTAGGTTAGGTTAGGTTAGGTTAGGTTAGGTTAGGTTAGGTTAGGTTAGGTTAGGTTAGGTTAGGTTAGGTTAGGTTAGGTTAGGTTAGGTTAGGTTAGGTTAGGTTAGGTTAGGTTAGGTTAGGTTAGGTTAGGTTAGGTTAGGTTAGGTTAGGTTAGGTTAGGTTAGGTTAGGTTAGGTTAGGTTAGGTTAGGTTAGGTTAGGTTAGGTTAGGTTAGGTTAGGTTAGGTTAGGTTAGGTTAGGTTAGGTTAGGTTAGGTTAGGTTGGGGTGCGAAGTCGGAAACCTCCTCGAGTGCCCGGGCGTTACCACTCCCTTCTATCCGAGGCGTAGGCCTCATGGGGTGGGGAAGGGTAACGCCTGGGACGGTGCACCCTGGGCAACAACGGTAAGCTAATGTATTTGTACATTATCTTACCGGTGGCTAATATCCGACTGGGGGGGATGGGGTATAGAGGGACGACTACTGCTACGTGCGCTTAAAATTTACCTTTCCCGCCCCCGGGAAAGGTAGCTTTTGGGCTGCATGAGCGTTACGGTTCCCCCCTGGCAGAGGGCCTACAAAGGGGGAAGAGTAGCGCTCGGGCCGCTGGCCTGTAGTGGTATGTCTTGGGAGGGATATCTATATGTGTATTATATGGGCCACGTATGTATCATATGTATATATTCTGTGAGGACGGGCGTAAGGTAGCTGACGGGAAGCTGCTCTGCATCCCTGCACTGAGTAAGTAGCCCCGCCGTGCTGGTCACACGGCCTGGGCTATGCGAAAGGTGTCAGGGCTCTGCAACAGGCCTGGATGTGACTTACGCCCTATATGGGGAGGGAAAGCATAGGAGGGACAGGCGTTCGGTTGCTAACAGTGTAGGCTCTGCAACCTTGTTCCTAGTACCTAGCCCCGCCGTACTCGCCACACGGCCTGGGCTACCGAACGGTTCAAGGCTCTGCAACCTGCCTGGAGGTGCCAAACGCCTGATGGGGAGGGTTAGTTTTGGGATTTTGAGAGGGACGAAAGGAAGGAGGTGAACCTGAACCTAGTACCTGCTTTGTGGCCCGAGCAGGGAAACGTGAGGGGGAGCCTCAGGGCGGAAGCAACCGTGCCCTCGGTACCGCTCTGCTTTCAGAGCAGGACATGAGGGCGCGGAAGCTAACGTGAGGGCACGTAACCCTGGCTTGCCGGGAACGTGGGCATCTGCGGAAGCCACGAGGAGTAAACCTCTTTAAACAATCCTTCACCAGCGGGGGAGGCCGGGGAGTGCCGAGCCCGCATTGCACGGTGTCGACAGAGGAGCCCCATCCCGGGGCGGCCAGTGGGCGTTGCGGTGACACATTTTGCTCCCGTGGCGTTCACAATGGCAAACGAGGGAATCCGTGTGGTTTTTAGTGGGTAGGCCCTTTGGGGAGAGCCCCACATACCTCCGTTTCCCCGAACGGAGACGATGCATAAGGTGCATTTTCCACACCAAAAAAAAAAAAAAAAAGGTTAGGTTAGGTTAGGTTAGGTTAGGTTAGGTTAGGTTAGGTTAGGTTAGGTTAGGTTAGGTTAGGTTTTTTTTTTTTTTTTTTTTTTTTTTTTTTTTTTTTTTTTTTTTTTTTTTTTTTTTTTTTTTTTTTTTTTTTTTTTTTTTTTTTTTTTTTTTTTTTTTTTTTCTAGCTACCCCCACATAAAATGCAGGGCCTATATTCGCAACACCTTTCATACCAGTTCCATCAATTACTACAACTCGTACTTTTATGCCACATACTTTTTCTTTCTTTTTTACGTCCTCATACTTTCTTGGGTTCCGGCCCTTCAAAATTAACTAGCTGACTTATTATCTATCCAATAATTTCCTTCTCACATTCCGGCCTCTAGTACCACTCTCGTCTATCTTTCAAGCCGTCCTCTATTACCACACATCAATCTCTTATTCTTGACTTAAAACTACTTGGGAAAGCGGGATATTGGGTACATTTAATGATTCGATAAGCACCAATACAAACTCCTGTTACAAAAATAATACTTTTCCAATACAATGTTATTTTAACCTATATACTAATACAATGTTTAAAAACATCAAGGATATACAGGTCACAGTTTTATCCAAGTTCCTTATTTTCTATCCTTAATTAACAATCTTCTTAATCTATATTCACATTGTTCCTTATACTAGTTACATTTTTATCTTTCTTTTTCGTATGCTATATATTAATATACTCAGTATACTATACTAACATACCATTTACTATCTATTTTTATTCTTAACAATAACCTTATTCGCTATCTCAACACAGTATTTTATAAACTTGTCTCTGCTATTCCCTTTCATTATGTCCCTAATGTTTTCTTTAGTAATTTCCACATCTATTTCATTTTCCAGGTCAAATCTTTGAACGCTGTATTTTGGACATTCTAGGATCAGGTGAGTTATCGTCTCCGGCACCCCTGATTCGCAAGAGCACGATGGATCCTCCTTGCACTTAAACCGGTTTAAGTACTCGGAGAACCCACCGTGCCCAGTCAACACCTGAGTTAAAGTGCCTCGTGGAACTAACTTCCTGACCACCCTATGTGCCTCCACCGCATCCGGGAAGAACAATTTGGTGGTTGATGCTGTCGTGCCTGCTACATACCTCCGGTTCCACACATCAAGCGTATCCATCCGGAGGATTCGCTTGATGTGTGATACCGGGCAAAGATCGTAATTTGGTCTCCTCTTGGAGCCCACAGCGGCCTCTTTGGCTAACTGGTCGGCCCTCTCGTTGCCATCCAACCCCGCATGGGCCTTAATCCAGAACAAGGAAATTTCCTTGCCCTGGAGGGAGATAGATCTCAAGTTCTCCCTAGCCGTAACGGCCAGCGGATGGAGGCAACGATGGTTCGATACAGTCTGAAGAGCCGCCCTAGAGTCGCTGTAGACCCCAAAAGAAGACCCCCCACTTTTCAGAGCGACACCCGTGGCCTCGCGCAACGCCAGGAGCTCGGCCTGGTACACCGTACAATAGTCGGCGAGAGCAAGCTTGACGGCCTTGGTCTCGGCTTCGCCCCGCCATATCGACAACGCAGCGCCGACCCTGCCGCCAATCTTGCTCCCGTCGGTATATATTCGGGTGTGGTAACTACCGCTATTATCTAGAGCCTCCTGGCCGCCAATGATACCGAACTCAATGTTCATGAGCTCCGCAGGATGGGGCACCTCCAGCGCCGATGCCCTCCGCTCCACCTCCCTGTCGCCCAGTTGCAACAGGTTTGCCCCCTTCTTGGCCTCATACAATGAGGCCACCTCACGAACTCGGAGATCAAGAGGGAGCATCCCCGTTAACAACATTGCAGCGTTTAAGGAAACGGTGCGGTAGGCACCACACTGTTTTTGCGCGACGCCACGCTGCACCACCTCAAACTTTCTCCTTGTCATCAACTTCTCCGCAGCCGGTGCCCATACGCTTGCCGCATATAGGATTATCGGCTCGATGACCGCTACGTAAATAGTTTTAACCACCTCAGGGTGTAGCCCCCAGCTCACCTTTGCCGCCCTTGCCAGTTGTTTATACACCCCCGTCGCCTTACGACAAACATTGCTCACATGGGTGTTAAACGTAAGCTTGCTGTCAATTGTAACACCTAGAAGCTTGATCTCATCCACGAAGCAAACCTCGATCCCACCCATGACCAAGCGAGGGGCGTCATAAATAAGCTTCCTCGTTATAACCATAGCATTTGTCTTGTGTGGTGCGAACCTTAGCTTATTCCGGACACCCCAAGCCCAGACACGTTCGAGAGCGAGGTTCGCCCGCTCCTCTATCCCTTGAGACGTACTTCCAGCGAAAGCCATAACGACGTCGTCTGCGAAAGCCTGACAGTAGATCCCTCCGTCCTCCAGATCTTTAAGTAGAGGGTCCAAAAGGAGATTCCATAGGATTGGGCCCCCTATGGAACCCTGCACACAACCCTTCCCAGTAGACCTAATATGCTCCTCTCCAGCGTATCTGACCACTACCTCACGATCTTTGAGATAGCTGTCGATGACCCTCCTCAAGTTCAGCGGACAGTCCTCCTCGGCCAGTCGGACTCTGATAGCTGGCCACCATGCACTATCGAAGGCTCCCTCTATATCCAAAGAAATTAAAGTAACTATTTTCTTCTCATCTAGTCTTTTGCGGATGTACTGCATGAGGTTATAGAGGGAGTCTTCGGTGCTACGCTGCGGCATGAATCCGTACTGGCGGGGGCTCATCCTCGGTAATAAGTGATACTTGAGGCGAGTCACCAACAGCTTCTCATACGTTTTACCCAGGATCGATAAAAGGCCTATAGGCCTATGGGATTTCGGGACGGTGTAATCACTCCTGCCAGGCTTCCGCAGCACTATCACTACTGCTCTCTTCCAGGCAACGGGGAAATAACCACACTCGAAACATTTATTAAAAAAGCGCAAAAGGAGCTCAGGGTGGGCCTTAACGACACGAAGACATATATCTGATGTAAACCCGTCTTCTCCCGGGGCCTTTTTCGGGTTAAAGGACTCGCTCGCCGCCATTAGTTCCTCCATAGTGAACGGCGGGTCCGAAGCACCAACTTGTTCCCCGGCGTTCACCACTTCAGCTTTCAGTCGGGTATCACGATGGTAGTTGTTCTCACCGTCCTCAACGTCCTCCGGGTAAAAGGCCTCCGCTAGCCATCGGACAGATCCCTTCGGGTCCAGGGTCTCTCCATCCTTTACCAGCGGAAGGTCCTCACTCCTTCGCGTCGTCCAAATCCCATCCCAGATGCTCTCCCTATCCTGCCTTCCACAAAACTCCCTCCAGCTGTCTATTTGAGCTCTAGCCGCCGCTGACTCGTACTTCTCCTTCTGTTCTAGGTACTCCTGTACCACTTTGGACCTCCGGATTTGAGCTGCCCATCGGATCCTGCGCTTCCTACGAGTGACCTCTCGCTTCATCTCAGCGAGTTCCTCGGACCACCATGGCACGGTAAGTGTTTCACTTGATTTTTTGCATGGCATTGTGTGTGTGCATGCTGTGTCTATTGTCTCTATGAGTTTCTGTGTAGTAGCTTCTAACTGTGTTGTGTTATGTATGTTTTCTATGTCTGTGATGGTGATTTTGTTTTCAGTGAGTAATTGGTTGAGTTTCTCATAAAACTCAACCCAATTAGCTTTCTTTGTATTGAATTTCCTAGTTGTTCTGTGTACGAATGTGCCTTTGGATTTTTGCAATTTGATGTGAAACACTATACCATTGTGGTCCGAGCTCGTGAGATTCTCCTCCACTCTCCAACCTTCCACGAAGCCCAGGATATCCAACGAGCAGGCCGTGACGTCAACAAAGCTCTGGTACCTCTTTCCCCCTCTAATAGTGTCGAAGGTCGGCACATCTCCCTGATTTAATACAGCCAGATTCAGCTCATCCAGACAGCTGGCGAGCTCTTCCCCCCTGTGGTCGGTCATTGTACTCCCCCACCACGCACTCTTAGCGTTCACGTCACCACCGACGATCCACCCCGACGAACCGATTTGCCGACTTATTTGGGCCAGGCGATCCAAGTCCGCAGCTATGGGGTGATCATGCTGAGGGCATTCAAAGTAAACAGAGGTTAGAGTGATTTTCCAGGCAGCAGTCTGAATCCTCACCACCGCGATGTTATTGGTGGTAAGCTTGGGGTACTGTATCACCTCTAAATCTTGGTCAAAGACCGCTATCGCAGCTTTTACAGTTCCCCCGTCCACACTGGTGCTCTGGAAAATCCTCACCCCTCTGCGGCCCCTCATCTCCCCGATCGACCCCACATACGGCTCCTGGATCAGCGCCACTGCAACTCTCCGCCTCACTGCCTCGATCATCAGTTCATCGGTCGCCAGTTTAGATCGCCGGAGGTTCGCTTGCACTATTCTATACTCCTTTTTTACTTCCTGGCTGCCCTTAGCAGTAAGCCACGGTTGCCCTCGCTATCTCATCCCACCTTCTCCTCGTAGGGCAATCGTGGCTAAATGCGTTGTGCGCTGCATGTTCCAAACCACCCCTTGTGCAGTTCTTGCAGCTTGGGGGTACATCGGCTAAATAGTCAGCACACTCGCTCCTTAGGTGCGGGCCACCGCAATGACTGCATAAGTCCACTGACTCTGTGCAGTATTTTTTGCCGTGGCCAAAACCCAAGCAGCGAGTGCACTGCATGAGCGGGGTCTGGTCCTCGACCCGAACACGCTGAAGGTCAATGTGTGCAAAGCCCTTGTCCATCATTCTACGCCAGATAACCGGCGAGACGCTGACGACCACATGACAAGTGTGGGGATTTCGGGTTCTCCTCCTGTACCGAACCTTAATCCTGTCACTCTCAGCATCGAGGTCGCCGAAAACACCCCTGTTCTGGTTCCTAAGTGCCTTAACTACGTCCTCATCAGTGTTAATTGAGAGTACGCTCCTAAGAACCAGCAACGGATCCTTGTTTTCAACCTCCTCGACGCTGAGATTGACTCCATCTTTCTTCAACTTCTCCTTGATCCGATCTCTATCCTCCCTTGTCCCTAGTCCTATTATGACCTTTCTGTCCCTTGCCTTTCTCACCCTTTCCACCTTGATCCACCCCTCCTTGGCATCCACTGCCCTCCTGATCTTACTGAGGACCTCTTCTCCGGTTTCCGTCTCGTCTTGCGAGGTAACACACACGGAGTGTAGAGTTCCTCGTACCTGGGATGGATTCTCTGAGTGGCTCGCGGTTACTTCTGCATATGACCTTCCAGCCATTTTCTCGAGGGTGAATTCAAGGGTTTCCTTTAACTCTACCATCTTTTGGCTGTTATCTGCCAGCAGCTTCTCATGCTCCTCCAACCTTTTAGCTAACTCTTGATCAATAGAGTGGCACCTTTGCTCGGCAATAATTACTTCGGGCTCTGGCTTTCTAGGAACTACCTTTCCACCTTTAGCTTTGGACTCCAAACCAGTCTTCGCCTCATCAGCACTCTTTACCAGCTGGTACAGCCTATCTAAAGCGACAGTCAACTCCACCTTAATCTCGGTCTTCAGATTTTTAGCAGCGCTCAAGTATGTCTTCGCTTTGTGAAGGACCTTTCTCGCCTCAGCTACCCTCCCAGAGGCTGTCTCCGTACTAGGGCTCGATGTTTGAGGCCCGGCTTGCTGCCTGTTACCCTGCGGCCCGGCTGCCCTCCTCCCCGAGGGACCCGCCTTGGTAGTCTCATCCGCTAAGGTATGAGTAACATTAAGCCTACCAGTCTCCGAATCCCCAAAACTACGGTTGGCCTTAGACTCTGGACTCGGATTATTTAGGGGAGACTTGCCCCCTCCAGCCTTCCCAATAGGAGTCCTCATGCCGAACATGTCTGCGGTTTTGCAAATGCTAGAGACGGAAAATACAGCTGACCCCGGTCAATTTGTAAAAGTTGTAAATTGGTATCAGCTGTATCACCAATGCGTCAATCAACGAAAACAAGAAAATTTTTAAAAGATAATTAAACGTGAGTCCCAGACTCGGTCTTTAAGTGGGCAGTTGTATAGGGACTGCCCGTCAAATAAACTAAAATTGGGAAAAACTAAAAAAACTAAGTCAACTCGACTCTATCCAAAGTCGGTCCCGATACACAGGTAAACAGTTGAGACAAGAATAAAACAAATAATAATAAAACACCAAGTCAAAATACAATATTTTATAATTTAGCTCTATGTAGAGCGAGTAACTAAACTACAAAGCACATGTGCTATATGGCACAGGTCTAAAACTAACTAGGAGCTAACAATAAAGTAAAAATAAAAATAAATTCGACGTAGAGCCTTTACGGCTCTATGTAGAGCTTCAAACCCCCACCCGAAGGATAAATCTCCCCGAGCCCTGTATAGGGACACCAAGCACGCCCCGCTAGCCCCAAGGGATCCGAAGATATGCCCGGTTCCAGTTTCCGATACCAAGGTCAAGATGGCCGCCGAAAACCGATACCAGGCTATATCTCAGGAACCAATGGTCCGATCGGGACGCGGTTTCCTTCCCCACAAAGGGCACGTCGAGACGCACCGTTAGAGACCGGTTTCAGGAGGATCTGAAACCTGAAAATTTTTCAGGCTGAAAATGTTTAAATCCCACCTGAAAACAGCG